>OY987329.1:0-665538 GCA_963920685.1 Polydrusus tereticollis | reverse complement strand
AACACCTCGAGCTTGTAAACAAAATACTTCAAATTTTTCTTTAGCTTGGAAAAATGCCGTGGTAGATCGTGGGATCTAGGTCGATGTTGTTGTTTTTTTTAAAGTCCATGACATTACTAAAGGAGACCTTATAAATGTATGTGGATGACTAAAAAGGGGGACTCAATCGAAGGTTCTTAGCTAAAAGTTGGGTCAAGTACAAGTCCGGGTTAGTTAATCCTGAGTTCTCGGTTTATCGTGGGTGGTCGGTCGTCGGTTAGACTACAGCTTAGTAGTCCGGTAGACAGTTTATATTATTTCTTTTTGTTAACTTTTAGTTATTGAAAGTTAAATAATATTATACCCAGAAGATAATCGTTTGAATTCAAGTAAGTACTCTTGGACCGATCTACCCCCTTTCTAATAAAGAAAAGTGGTTCTTGCCCCTGGAATAGAAAGGCAAGGCACTACAACTGCGAACTACCTTAATATACGTACTTGAACATACCAGGTATTGCGCTGTCTCCAGTTGATAAAAAGCCGAAAATTCCCACTCTGTAGTTGTGCGTCACAAAAATAACTTCCTCGTCCATCCAGTATTCCGGACTAGTATAGCTAAAACGTGCTGCTCCATCTCTCAATCCTCCTCCGAATATCCAGAAGATAACTGGCAGTTTCGTTTGATTCTTGTCCTTTAATATTAAAATAACATGATTTTATTAGGCTTCGGGATACCTTATACCTTTTACCAATTTTTTGTTCCCTGACAAGATGTAGTTTATTTAAAAATAAATTATTTTATACCTACTTACAGCATTTAGCAGTGGTGTGAATACATTTAAATATAAACAATCTTCACTTTCATCTACAGAGTCAGTTGTCAACTGAAAGCAGACATTACTCTCATTTGTTGCATCCAACACACCACTCCAGTTTTGAGCCGGTAGAGGAGCCTGAAATAAATTATATTTTAATATACGGTTGGGTTTATTTGGGTATTCACTCAATTTTTAATTGAAACACAGTTAAGATTATTTTTTAATTTTCAATATTGTCAGCATTGCACGAGAAATTCTGTATGGTGATATGCGAGCGGTGCGTTCGCGATAAAAGCGATTCATGTTCCAGAGTGACGAAGCTCACCAGATAAACAAATCTTTAAACAGTGTCGTTCAAGTCTAGCAGGATGGCGTAGGGATGGGCACATCAATAGTATAGATTATGCCAATTCTGGCGCACCCAAAACTTTTTGTAGTTTTGACTAAAACCCAACCACAATTGCCAGAAAATAATAATTTTTAAAAAACAATAATTTTCAAAACTTTCAGGCTAGTTAACAAATTAGTCAAAAATTAGTTCAAAATAACAAAATAGGTTAAAATAACGAAAAACCAAAGTATAATTTAATATATAAAATAAAAAAATTAAAATAAGATTTCTTAATATAAATGTTTCTATAAATATAGAGTCTAGTAAAGTGTAATAAAAATTTACTAACTAAGAAATTCGATGAGCTTGAAATTAATAAAGAATATATAACCTTAAATTTTAGATTTATTCAAACAAAATATGGTACTAAAATATTATAGCTTTAATATCTTTTAATATATCTTTAACATATTATTTAAAAAAAAAATTATTTAAATGAGTTAAACTCAACAAATATAAAATTTGCTGAAATAATAATAAAATGCATTATATTGAGTTTAAATAAATTTATAAACTATTTCTCCATCTGTTGTAATTTTTTTGGTTTGTTTTAAATGATCTATAAAATTATCTCTCTCAACATTAATTTTATAATGCCCCCAAGCTAATGTATGTATTCCATCTTCTAAAATATATCTTTTATCATCGTACGCATATAAAGCTTTTTAATAGTTTCTAGAGTATAGATTTCATGCTTATTGCTTCTAATTAATTTTTGTTTTTTATGGGTGGCATCTTATCTTTTAAGCAGTTTGTAAAATCATTAATTATTATTTCTTTTTTAACAACACATTTTTTAATACCTTTCGCTTTTTTTACTATTTTATTTTTATCAGGTTTCATTGCATATAACTTTCGTCGTAATCCAACAACTTCTTTAATAATTCATATTTCCAATCATTTCATCTTTAAATTTACCTAACATTACTTTTTTATTTACCCTCGATAGGCTATAAATACTTTTCTATATAATCAGATATATCAAGTTCATTTAAATATTTCATATCTTCATAAAAATCTTCAGTTTTAACTAAACAAATTAATGAATCTGTATCTTCATATAAAAGTTTAACTTTATCATTATATTGTATTTTTTGAAACATCATAATAAAATCCATATTATAAACATATTTTTGAAGTATCTAATATACTCATTCCAATATATATTGGTTTATCAAAATATGTTTTTAATTTTTCCATCTGTACTGCAACTAAATCTTCAAAAAATACTTTTCCATCTCTGAAATTTGGTTTTGCTACTAATTTTTCAAATTAGTTTTCATTTGTACATACTTTTATGTCAACCCGGTTCCTTATGTTTTACATTGTTTTACCAAAAAAAGAAATTTTCCAAAATTATTTTAGCATTCGTTCTTAAATTTGTATTTAACTCAATATATGGTTTTAACCAATCAGCTGGTTTAAATGAAATAACCCTATGAACATTTTCCAATTCGAATCCTAATTTTAAATATTTCTGTTATGTCATGTAATGAATAACATATTTCTCTTTATCATATAATGTAGTCATCAATTTCGGCAACTTCTTCTCATCAATCATAGTTTCTAGAGCTAGTGGAAAATATAAATGATAATTATGTAATTTCTTTGGATATTTTAAAACAACTTCTAAAATATATCCAGTATCAGAATTGTCCAATGTCTTCAGTATCTTTTGTTCCCAGTTTATATTTTCAATGTTTTCCCATTTAAAATCTTTGTATTTATATAATTTTTTATAATGTTTACACATTCTTCATTCATATTCATTATTTGCATCTAAATAACATATATATTCTGATTCTTTATCTTTCTGATGTGATTTCCTTTATTTATCATTTGATTTTGCATATCTGTTATAACAATGTGAAATTCCTCCTCTAATCCCCTTTAATAACATATGCTAATTTGTTAATAATTCTAGACTCGCACAACTGAACTCATGATCTGCTCAAGAAAAATCATTCTGGTGGATTCTTACTATTTCGGGTGCAAGCGCTATAGCAAATACTTTTATACAGGTGTTTCCTAACCTCTCTGAAAAAATGAAGCAGGTGAATCCTCACCTTATTTTAAGATGAAAATGTGGTATAAAAGTTTTTTGCATGTCGCTTCGTTTTCGGTGTTAAACAAAAATTTTGTATTTTTTTTTTTCATTTTAATAATTAATGCCAAACGATATTCTAATGATATTTGTTAAACATAAGGGATTAGAGCACTTTACTTTGGATCAATTTTAAATTTTACAATTAGTTCATTGGCGGGGATCTGGGTAAAAGAGTACCTTAATTTTTTAGTTATTTTTCGTATTTTTATCATTATGTTGCGTCACCTGATACGAGTAGGCTTTGCTTCGTTCCATAGCAACCACATTTGTTTTCTCCGTACCATTTGTCTCCTGTTTAACATCTTTCAAATAATATCCTTTTGAACTGTTTTTGAATTTATTTGTACTACATTACATACTTTTCATAATGGCTGAGTTTACCAATCAAGAAATGGCTCAAATTCATTTTATGTACGGTTTGGCAAATGGAAATGCGCTAGAGGCGAGACGTTTATATGCAGAACGTTTTTCTAATAGCCGAGTACCGTGTTCGGAAACATTTACAAGGTTAGAGGAAACAGGTAGCTTTGCAAAAAGCAAAATAGGCAGCCGACCACTTACAGTTAGAACCGTACAACTTGAGGAAGAGGTCGTAAACATGGTGGAAGAATCTCCAGGCACTAGTACGAGGAAAATCGGGAACGAGTTGAATGTGAGTTACAAAACAGTATGGAGTATCTTAAAGGACTATTTACTTTATCCTTATCACGTACAAAGAGTGCAAGCTTTGTTGCCTAGAGACTTTCCAACTCAAGTTAATTTTTTTAACTGGTTTCAAGAAAATTCTTTAAGGGTCCCACATTTTTCGGCAAAAATACTATTTACAGATGAAGAGAATTTTTCCAGACAAGGCATCATAAATTTTCACAACAACCATACTTGGGCGGAAAATAATCCTCATGCTATCATCGAAGGACATCACCAGTATACATTTTATTTTAATATTTGGGCAGGGATTATTGGAGACAGCTTAGTTGGACCGTATCTTTTTCCAAATCGACTTACTGGTGATGTCTATTAGAACTTCCTTAGCGATGAATTGCCAGAATTGATGGAAGCAGTGCCATTAAGAATGAGAACTTTAATGTGGTTCATGCATGACGCCGCTCCCACTCACTTTGCAGTACGTGTTAGAAACTATTTAGATCAACAATATCCTGCTCGTTGGATAGGTAGAGGAAGACCTCACCCATGGCCACCCCGTTCGCCGGATATGAATCCATTTTTTTTTCTGGGGTCACCTTTAACAACTCGTTTATACTACATCTATTGAAACTGAAGAAGACCTTTGACTGCGTATTATTGATGGTATTAATACGATTCGCGCTAGTCCCGAAATTTTCTAACATGTAAGAGACAATTTAGCACGTCGTGTACATGGGTGTTTACTGGCTCAGCAATTTATTTGACTTTTGTTCATGTGAGTTCATTATTAAAAATTTTTAAATAAATTATTAAAATGATTATTATTGCTTTACTAATTATTTTTTAACACCCTGTATTTCGAAAAAGAAACGACATGCGAAAAACTTTTATACCACATTTTCGTCTTAAAATAAGGTGAGGATTCACCTTCATCATTTCTTCAGAGAGATTAGGAAACACCCTGTAGAATAAAACGCAAAAGATAAAGAATTGGATAAGCAAAAGAAACATAATACAGCTATGGAGGGAAAGAGTTAAAAAATAATGCCTTTAACTAACTTTGATATTATAAAATAGAGTAAAAATAATGAAAATATGGAGGATGTTTTATGATAGACTAGTAATTACTATTAAGTTGTCAAACAGCGCCCTCTAGCTGTAAAAAGAATTAAGACAATGCAAGCGATAAAGGAAAAAAAGCTCTTTTCAACGAGACTAAGTTTGTTAAATTCGGTTAAGTCAAACCGAAGTTATCAAACAAAATAAAAAAATACAATTGGCGTTCCCCCACCACTTTATTTGAAGAGGTGAGAAGAAATGCCCGAGCAAAACTTATGTCAAATATTCTCAGTATTAGGATGAAAATATTTTTAATAAGTACATCTTTATATTGCAAATTCCGGAAATAAATTACCTTTTCTAATTAACCATGGGTGTTATGTCCCCTAGCGGCAGGTAGGGACTAAAAAATAATTTCCAGCAATTTTTCAATGGCGATTTTGCAAAAAAAAAAATTGAAAGCTGTGTGACCAACGGCTATAATATAATAACGATATAAATATAGTAACGATATAACCAGCCCTCTTTCTTATTGAATCGCCCGAGGCATGAACAACATAAAACAATAATAATGCAATTAAATGTAAAACTTTGAGATTTAATTAGAATTTGAGCATATTTGCATTCATTTTTTGGTTTAAAGCTTTTTAAATAAAACATTTCAGGTTGTGATGCAATCTATCAAAGGTCAAACAGGTAGAAAGTTTAAAACTAGGCTTAAAGAACATAAAACATTTATTTTAAAAAAACAAAATATAACAGGAATAGCGGACCACTGTATAATAAATAACCACTTAATACCCAACAAAATAAAACCGATATATACTCAACACAAGGGTAGAAAATTTAACCTATTAGAAACATTAGCAATCAAAAAAGCCTTAAAAAATCAAGAATACAAGAATACAAATTTATTCATGTTAATACATCAATACAATGTTTACATTCGTCCACAAAGGTTTAGAAAAAGAATACAGATTAAAAATTCAATTTATAACAATTAGATGGAGGTAAATAGGAAGACAAATTATATATAGTACCTAATATCAGAGAAATCATTATTGCAAAATTCCTCCATGGAATAGAAACATTTCTCTACTAGGTATTGTTTTAATACAGTTTTATACTGTTTAGTGGGCAGCACCTTCATGGCAGCTGGCAGAAGATTGTACAGTTTAGGGCCATAGAAAGAGACGCCACACTTGATTTTTTTTATTCGATGGAATTCTGTGTAAATGCTTTCCCTATTTCGGGTGTGATAACCATGAAAATCTTCGTGTGTACGATAGACACTGACGTGTTCTCTCGTATATACTAAGCAATGAAACATATCTATACATGGTACATTGGGCAATCTTAGTCGTATAAAAGCATTCTTACAATCATCTTTGAAGTTTAATCTTACCATCACTCTTACCGCCTTTCTCTGTAGACTAAATAGTCGTTTTATATTGGGGCAATGACCCCATCCCAGTATCCCATAGGATATTCTCGATTCTATGAAAGCACGGTAATGATGTAACGATGTAATGTTGTTAATAATCAAATTAAAATACCTTCAGGTGCCAATCTAATACTTAATAGTCTAATAACTTAGGATAAATATACAACAAACACTCAATAAGTATGAACGAAAAAACCCATATTTATAATATACACAATATCATTTTCTTTATTTTATTACTTAGATGTAAATACCTCTATAATCACACCTGTAACTTAGTCGTACCTTTGGCCAATACTTAAAAATGAAGGACCAAAATAACCCATAATCTGTCTGTTAATTCACTTCATCTCCCTAATTTTATTTTAATGACATGTTGACATGTTTACCATTACTATTAGTTAAATTTTAACATTGTAACTACACGTAGAATTTAGTATTGTCTTGTACTTCTTTTATAACGATCCACAAGGGTCGAAACACGTGTCGGCAACTGAATTATAATTGTGAAATATAACAAGTAAGACTTTAATTTCCTCTACCATAAACTATTTCAGTTCAATTTGATTAAATCAAACTTTGAAAATTAGCTCCCCGTCCTAAATTACATAGTAAGTCTATATTCTATTTCTTTTGAATTAGTAAAGTAATTCGTTCTGACTTACCTGAAATCGTAGATCACCAACTGGAGGTTCAGCAAATGGAATCGATTGGTATGCATTGTAAGTCCTATTTGTAAAAGTTTTTAATTCGTGTCCCTTTATTTGGCCGTTAGGTAGAGTAACTATTAGCTGACTGACCTATTCGTATAAAGAAGTATCCATTATCAAATCATGTTATTAAGGCCATAAATGTTTCTTTATTCCATGGAAAAATGCATATTTCTCTTTGCCAATATACACTTTATTTGTAATATGCAGGGTGTCCATTTACTGCGTAATTAATTCTTCGATATCTGATACTATCATAGACAAAGAAAAACTTGAAATATAAAAATTAAGTTGAAGATGTATATTTAAAGGAAATATTTTTGAAAGTACAGGGTGTTTCACAAAAACGGGGCAACTTAAGCTAAAATATTTACAATAGGACATTCTATATTTTTGACCCGGAATTAGTGCCCCTCTTTGGTTTTGTTTTGTTTCGTAAAAGCTTTTTGCAAGAGTTATTACCATTCGGTTTTTAATAATTAAAACCGCTAACACAATTTTATAGAATATTTTAGTAGATGTTCAATTTTTTTTTATGATGAGGCACAGGACTGCAGGACAACTCCTTTAGGGCGCTGTGCGAGCAGTGCGTGTGCGCAGGAAACGAGTCACGTTGGTCTTGAATCTTTGGCGATTATACTCGTTGGGGAACACGTCCTCAAGGAGGCCGTTCCAGAGCCTTGACGTTCTCCAGAGTAAGGATTTTTTAAACAGCGTCGTTTAAGGGACACTCACCTGAACTACACACGGGTGGGCTGCAGTGGCTTGTCGTGTATTTGTAAAATAGACTTAAGTCGCCAACCCGCCTTCGCTGTTCAAGACCTTCCAGGTCGCTTGTCAGATCATGATCACCGATTAAGCGAATGGAACTTCCTTGAATGAAATCCAGCAATCTTAGAGTATGTTTAGGAGCAGAGCCCTAGATATGCGAACAGTACTCCAGCAATGGTCGAATTTAGGCTTTATAGAGCATTAAAAGTTGTTGGGGTGTATAGAGGTTCTTAGCTCGGAAAAGTATCCCAAGATTCTGCGAGGCTGCCCTATTAGCAATAGCCGCAACGTGACTATGCCAAGACATATGACTATCAAAATTGACGCCCAATAAGTTAATTGATGAAGCCAAGGGAATCGAGTGTCCAGCCATAACTTTATCCGGTTCTTCAACATTAACTTTTTTAGAAAATCTGCCGCCTGGGATTTTAGCGTTAATTTCTACTTGGTTACTGTCACCCAAAGACAGAATTTCTTCCAGGTCTTGGTTGAGATGTGAGACCTCTTGCTGCCTATAGAGATGTGCATTGGCAGTCGATGTTTCATCATCCAAAGTAAAATATGAAACAAGTCTGATGTCATCAGCGAAGCAGTGGAGAAAAGGTGGCAAGAAAGTCGCGCATAATGTCTGTAACTTTTGAATTACCTCGTATACAAAAAAGTGACCTTCATGAAACTTGTTCAGTAAATTATACCCCACATTTCTACCTGCATGAAATTTTTCTGTCATTTTTGGTTGTCTGGTTGCCATAGAGACTAACTTACTTTTTTTAAAGGGAACACCCTGTATATGATTGCATGTTTGGATTCTACTGAGAAATCTCTGAATTTTTTGTATATTAAATTTTTATTTATTTAAAATTTTAACAAACTTTATAGTAACAAAATAAATAGCCTAGAAAATTGAACAACTTAACTGCGGAACAATAGACAAGTGAAACCTTTTCAGTGAATCAGGTGTTCAAGATGATCACCATTTTCTGCTAAGCAAAGCGCCAGTCGATCCCTGAACCCGTCTATAACATTTAAAAGGAAGTCCTCTAGAATGGCCCTAACTTCAGCACTAATTCTGACTTTTAAAGATTCTAAGTCATTTGGACGGCTAACGTAGACTTTGTTCTTTAAGTGTCCACACAAAAAGAAGTCGAGCGGGGTTAAGTTCGGGGATCGCGCTGGCCAGTCAATAACCAACGTCCTGGAAATTGTTCGCTTATGTATTGTCTAACATTTGCCGCATAAGAAGAGCGTCGGAATTCTAAGGACCTTAAAATTCTGTACAATATATTAAACAATAAATATAACTGCCCGCTTCTGCTGAATAAAATTAAGGTATACCTTCTCAATACCTGCACACAGAACTAACTATGGCCAAAATACCTTTATATCCAGGTCGAGTAGACTAGCCAACGAGCATCCTGCACTCGATTTTTTCTCAACCAATTCCGTGTTTATGAAGCAGCTTCGCGACTCAATTTGAAATCTCGAATCTCCAAATTTTCGAAAATCTTAAATAAATAAAAAAATTTTTTTTCTTTTTTTGTTCTTTTTTGTTTTGCACTTCCGTACACGATCAATTCCTGTTCTTTTGTTTCAATAATAATTACTTATTAGTATGTAGGTATGTAACTCTGTGTTAGAAATATGAATTTACTTTATTGTATTTTTTGTGAAATTGGGCATTGCCCGTTAATTAATAAATAAATAAATAAATAATGCGCAGGTGTTCCATCTTGCTGGAACCATACTTGCTCGTTTATGCCATTATCTAAACCCTGTAAAACCATTCTGCAAGAAGGAATTATGTGATTACTGAGGAGGTCCAGATATTTTTTGCCCTTCAAATTATCATCTATGAAAAAAGGTCCCACGATATGTCTATCAACTATGCCCGCCCAAACATGAACTTTTCGGGCCTCTGAGTATGACCTTCCTGGAACCAGTGAGTATTCTCAGCAGACTAATAACGATAATTGTGTCTATTAACAATGCCATTTAAATGGAAAGTAGCTTGATCCCAAAAAATTATATTTGTTGCGAAATTATCATCGTTATTGCATCTTTCTATCATCAGCTCACAAAATTCAGCTCTTCTATCAAAATCGTCCTCGTTTAACTCGTGCACCAACTTTATCTTGTAGGGATGCAACTTCTTCTGCTTAAACAAATTTTTCACTGACTGATGAGACACATTAAAATCCATTGCCAATGGCCTGGATGATTGTGTCGGAGTTTTATGTATTGAGAGCATGATATCCAAAGACTTGTCTCCCCGGTTACTGTTTCAGGTCGACCTAATCTAACGGCTTCCCTAACACTGCCTGTTTTTTGACATTTCTTTACCACTCGACACACCGTTCACTGATTTATTGGAGGCTCATTATTGGATATAATTCATTGAAAAGTTGACAAACTTGATCTCTTCATATTTCCGTAACCGCTCATTATTAAAGTTTCAACTCGTTGTTTCTCATTCAGACGAACCATACCGTAAACAAAATAGAATTCAGACAACGGAGAATTAAACAGGAACTCAAAGTTGACACCTCTTAGGTCGCTGTTATGAAAACACCTTGGCTTAACTACTCAACTGGTAGGTATTAGGTAAGAATAATTATAATCTTTATATATATATATAGTTTTTAATTTTTGAGCTGTCATTATCTCGGAAAGGCTTGCAGATAGGTGAAAATTTGAAATTCAAAAAATTTAGAGTTTTCCCAGTAGAATCCAAATATGCAATCATATGCAGGGTTCTCCATTTAAAAAAAAGTAAGTTAGTCTCCATGGCAACTAAACCAGAAATGACAGAAAAAATTCATGCAGGTAGAAATGTGGGAAATGATTTACTGAACAGCTTTCATTAAGGTCACTTTTTCGCATACAAGGTAATTCAAAAGTTACAGGCATTATGCCCGACCTTCTTTGACACTCTATATATAGGATTTCTTCCAAAATATCATTAATGTATAGTAAACAAAGGGTGGGCGATAATATAGAACTATATAGAGACTCTGGCATTGATGTTAAGTGTGTCTGAAAGAAATCCGTCCATCGCCACTCGCAGAGAACGGTCTTCAAGAAAGCTTGACAGCCATGAACAAAATTGAACCAGCATTCCGTATGCTCTCAATTTAGTTAGGAGCCCCTCGTGACATACTTGATCAAAGGTTTTGCAAATGTCCAGTGCTACCGCCCGGGACTTCCCATAATATTCTTTTGCGTTGTTCCAAACGTGAGTAACATAAGCGAGAAGGTCTCTTCCAGGTTCTGTAATAACTTAAATTCAATACCCTGGCTATTAACTTCAAAACATTTCAGAATGCGCTTGTCGACTGTATTCGTCTTAGCAGATCTAATTTTATTTGGACCAAGATTTAGAAATGCTTGAATTACCCCATGTAGGAGTTTACTGGTGATTGTAATTTTTTCTATAGACATACCCGACAGGTAAAACATATAATTAATTAAAATCGGATGATCTCGAACACCAATTCTATGGTCCCAAACGCCATATCCAAGGCGGGTTGACAGTTCGGCATATTATTATAATAAAATAAAAATAAAGTTATGTGTTTCTATAATCCCAAATTGTTTTTCAATATGTTGCGCTGGTGCTAAAATAATAATATTTTTTTTTTGCTTTTGTATGGCAATACATCTGCTACAGTTTCTATATTGCCTTTAATTTGACAAATATTTTTTACAGACAGTTGCATCTATGTAACATGGATACTGTTTATATAATTTTACGAGATGTTTGTCTACAGGGTGCTCTAATTTTAGTTCCGATTTTTTTTGGGAAATCCTTATATAACTAACTGTAATGAATTTTTTATTCTTTTTTGCAGCGTTACCGAATCGTGATGATGTTCTCAAAATTCTCGTTATTTTTTTTTTATTTTTTGTTTACCATAAGCCTAGATGGTCTGGATTTTTATGTACATGTCTGCTACGCTTTATATCAAGTAATGGGAACTGTTTTTCAGCCAAAATAATATTTTCCAAAAATCTTCGGAAAAAGAGATATCTTCGGGAAAAGCTTAATAAATCGGTTCGAGATAACAGGCAGGGTTAAATATCAAAGAACCGAAAAAGTTAAGACTGTTTTAATCAAAGATTATGAACTTGTCATCGCCTTGGATGTTCGAGAAATTAGTGAAAATCGGACTAAAATTGAACCACCCTGAATAAAGACATCTCGTAGAGTCATATAAATAGTAGTCATTTAACCCATATGCAAAATATATTTAACATAATTGAAAGCAATAAAGAAACTGCAGCATATTTATTGGTAACGTGCAAAAGCAATAAGGAAAATAATTAAAATCTTGGCAACATGAATGCATCAGATTAAAAGAATAATTTGGGATTACATATAATAAGCAATAAAAAGATGCACTATTCCGTGGTATAAATAGAGGGTGTTTTATTTAACAATATTTAAAAATTTAAAACCAAACTACTTTTAAAATATACATCTTTACATCCCCTAATTTTTATATACAACGTTCTCCTTTATTCTATTTATTTATTATGTTATCTACGATAGTATAATTACTATAAAATATCAAAGAGTAACGCACTGAACACCCGGTATATAGGGTAGGTAAACGAAAATCGGGTAAAAGGCTATACAAAAACGTACGTTTAAAGAACATTTATGGTGATACTAGTTTTGTTTCAGAATATTTTACTTGGTCTTAAAGAAAATATAAATTATAAGTTTTCCTAAGGGCCTTGTGTAGCCTAGCTGTTAAGGCGACGGTTTCGGGTATACAGGGACTATAGTGTAGCGCGGGTTTAATCCCTGTTATCGACAAAAACGTCAATTTGGATTTTAGTGGTTCGACCTGGTGTTACAGTCTGACGTCGTACCAAATAAGACAAGAGTGAAAAATGTATCGGCATCCAAAAACCCCCATTCACAAATGGGAAAGAGGCCGGATGAGATCGAATATCTCGTGGGGGGAAGGTGAAGTACGCACTCCCTAGTCTGTAGGTTACAACTGACAACTTAAGGCCGCACGAAGCCAGGGGGAGATAGCTCTTGGAGAGTGCAGTCCAGGATGGTGAGTAAGGACCGTGGTAGCGATCAAAGAGGTAAAAATCTCCAAAGAAAAGATCACAAATTTTTCAAATAACACACCCTATAATATATTATTATTTTAAAAGAAGCAGCTTTTAATCAGCTTTCATTATAAAATATAACACTTAGTATGTCTAAAATCAGCCTTTTTTTCTGGAATATTAATTTAAAATTGCTTAATACCATCATTTACGGCATCCAGTAGTAATAATTTATTTGTTTGATTTAATTAAGTTTTCGGTTAAACCGGAAGTACTATATTTCCGGCTTTGGCGTTACATCCAGTTTAACCGGAAGTTGACATCTTGGGGAAAATAATAGAATGGTAGGATAGAGACATTTAAGTCGTTTTTCTCTAAGATGAACCATTAGAAAGTTAGAAGCTGTCTAAGTTCAAAAACTTAATTTTTCAAAAAACGATATCTCGGGAAGTATTCAGTTTAGACTTACCTACTTAATACCCTCATTAAAAAATAATTGTAAGTGTATGTAGAATCCAAAAATATTGTAAGTTATAAGATGTTCTATTAAAAAAAATATCTTTTTATTGTCCTACTTTTCTGGCCCACCGTTTATATTTCAAAATAAATTAAGAATATATAGGTATTTGTTTATGCCTACAACTTCTGTAAAAACTTTTTTTTATATCTTATATAGTAGATCCCATATATTACTTTGTCATACAAATAGGTCACCCTGTATAACATAAATATATTTTTATATGGCCAACTATTATTAAAGGTTCCGAAAATAGTTTATTGTGGTTTCAAAACTGTGCCGCTTTTAACTGTATTTATTTGAATATTTTTGATTTTAAAATATTTACAAAAATTAATTGGTAAATATGTAAAAACAATGTAGTACTTACAGCGGTAACTACCAAAGGTATAAAGAATATACCTCTAATACTATTATAATACATCTTTAAACAATCTAATAGCTTTACGTAATGTTCTTTATATTGTTTTATACCATAGGTATCACTAAAAACTAATTCAAACGTGAAGTGGCACCTAAAAAGATAAACAAAATACGCTATAAAATGACGCGAACACACTGAATATACAGGGTCGCTGATATCAATGGAAGGACTACGAAAAAGCACAAATGCTCGTTGACTTGATACAACACTCCCCCTTCTTGTTCGACAAGAGCAGTAAAAACATAATTCTTAAAATTACGAACAGGAGTTCCTTATGGTTTGGAAACTATAAATCAATTTTACTTTTATAATAGCTTATCGGTTACCGTTTACGTAATCGAAACCATAAATCCAACAATCTTTTTATAGATTCTCACATTTAATTAGGCTGGCATCTACCTACAAAAGATCATAAATGAAAAATAAGAGTTAGTTAAGGAAATATCTAAAAAAAAAAACATCCAGCGTACTTCCCGAATATGTCCTTTATATAAGTTTGCTAGCTTTTTGATTACAGAAAACCTGGGGTGTGATTTACTGAAAGGTGCCGTAAAGTAATGCAAAGTAGATAAAAATTTTAATAACTATTTTTTTTGAGAATAAAGAAAAACAAATGCTAATTAAATTTTTTAAATATTGAACATTATTTTGAAATATATACAAATATTACAAACACTACAGCAATCACACAAATATACAAACGCCATTTAAAATTAAAAATGGTATTTGGTGTTTGATTTTGCTGCTTTAATAGGTTCTGTTTTGTCACTTTGACGAATAAAATTCCGAACACGAGAGCTGGATGTTAGAACTAATGCAAAGTTCTGCTTTTACAATTTCAACTGTCATTTTATTTCTATCATCATTCCATAGCTGATTCATGATGCTAAAGTTCCTTTTCACGTAGGCATTGCCACAAGGAACAGATAAAACTATCTAAACTATTTTTCTTAAAATTGAAGCTCCCACCCTTTTGAAAAAGGTACCCATTTCTCCGCAACACTAATATCTTGATAATTTAAGATAGCTCTTCATAAATACTACCGCCATTGTCGCTTTGAAGTTTTATGCCAATGTGCCACCCAATTTCATTCAGTTCTGGAACGCGCCATTTCAAGCCTCGTAATTTAAATAACAGAAACACGTTGCTTTCAAAATCAAACCATTTTTCCAAGTATTCTATTGCTCGATTATAGACTTGAATTGCTTCCTCTTTGAAATTTTAATTATTGTTGCTTGTAAAGTTTGCCAAAACCTGCTTTGTTTTAAAGCCGAAAAATAATCATCCTTCCGTTTCTTTAATTTGTTTCTTAAACTCGACATAATTTCATACACATCTTAATCTGTGATAACCAAATGAGATTGCTCCAGTGATTTGATTGAAGATTGGAAAATGAATAGAATATGATGAACAAAATAAATGTAGCATTCAGCAATAGTTGGATGATCGGATAGTTGGTATTCTTGGCCTGCTATGAATTTCCACGTGATACGATCACAATTTTCTACCCCTTGTTACAAAAAATAGGTTTTATAGCATTCCAATTCAATAACGAACGATCCAGAGGTAAAAAATGCTTAGCCATCGTCATCGTACTGGTATGTGTCTTAATACTTTATGATACTCCTGTCTAATACCTTTAATATTAAAGACTCTACATCAAAACTCAATAATTTAAGACAGTGTTTCACTGCATAGTGTAAGATGTGACAGTTACAATTAGCTTTGATTAAGTTTAGTTTTATTTCTGTAAGTTTTTGGTAAATAGAGCAATGTTTTCCCTAATTAACGGATGCATATCAGCTCCAAATGCAGTTATATTGGTAATATCAAGTTGAAATTGTTGCAGTGCATTCAGTATTACTTTTTTATTTGACTCAGAGCTATAATTAGCTTCTTCGTAAAAATCACGCATGCAGTCCTGAATTCCCTTATTTGAGTCAAAAAAACGAACAGCAAGGGGAAAAAGCTTTTTACTACCATTGTTGCACGCGTCGGCAGCTATCGAAAATGTTTTTTTGTTTGAGCTTTCTAGTTACTAATTTAAGTGAATAGGGTGCCAGTACGTTGGGCGCTATGGCTTCTATCTTAGTAGCTATAGCTGAATCCCGATAAATCTGTCCGTCGTCAAGCTTGTTACTTAAAAAGAAATAACAGTCAAGTAAGAATAAGTTTCATTGCATATTATAAGAACAATAGTTTATTTAAACGAATCGAATCATATTTATTGAACATTATTTAAATAATTAAATTAGTTTTCACTTACAACAGTCACTTGGAAGGTAGCTAAGGCCATGTTTTACGCAATGAAACGTTCTTAATATTTCAGCCATAGTGACTAAATGAAATTCGAATCTTTGGTAGCAAAAAATATTGTCATAGCATCAGATATTTTGTTAGCTTTCTCTGAATTCAAATGCTTTGTGATTTTACAGCTTTAACTCCTTCGTATTTAACGATAAATGTAATTTTACACATAACACATCTGGTCATATGAACATCTTCATCAATTGCTAGCCACTTGTAATTAAGGTTTTTAAGCCAGTCTCTATTAAATTGTCAGTATCTTATCTTGCTAAAAATCCTTCCAACTTTTTTCTTTGGTGGTGCACTTGGCATTTCTGCTTCACCAGACTCATCATCAATCATATTTAATATTTAATAAGATTATTTACACTGAACTAACAAGTCAACAACGCATAACCACGAAAAACGCAATACAAATGAATTAAACTCGGTGTATCCCCGAAAAATAGGTCAAAATTTTGCGGCCTAACTGTGTAGTGTAATATAGAAATTAATAACTGAGCACAAACGATAAACCAAAGCAAAGAAGCACACAACCGGAGGAAAAAAGAGAAACTTCTTGAATGTCCTAACGGCTCAAGATCATTTTGGTCGGTCCAAGTCAACCATTCCAACTCTAACACGTTCTGATGGCACCATTGCGACCAACGCACAGGAAAAAACAAACTTACTAGCAGAACTATTCTCTTCACATTCAACGGTTAATTTTAAGGGAAAAGCTAACCGAACATTCCCCCTGTAGAATCAAGAATGATGGAGCTAAAACAACTACTGATTCTCTAATGAGAAATTAATAAATAAGGAAAAAGATAGATCCGTGTTAAACATTATAATTTATACCGTTAAATTTTTAGCCGGTCAAAATTTTAGTGTTAGAGGCAAAAATTATCAGTTGTACACTGGCAACAAAATGGAAACTTTTTAAAATTAATTGAAGCAATAATTGTAAAGTATAATAATACGATATGAGACCACCTCACTAGAATTAGCAAAAACCCATCAAATATGCCTCATTATTTAGGTGTTCATATTCAAAATGAACTTATTTCCCTATTGGGACACAAAATAAGACATGAACTAATATCGCTCTTAAAAGTTAGTAAATATTATTCTATTATTTTAGATTCCACCCCTGATCTAAGTCACCAAGACCAACTTACTGTTGTAGTAAGATTTGTTCTATTAAATAATAAATTAAAGTAAACAGAAATTAGTGAGCATTTTTTGGGATTTATTTCAATATCAGATTTGACAGGACAGATGTTTAACTAATGCTTTATTAGATTTTTTGGAGACTTACATTTGTTTGGGGGATTGCGACCCTTCATTTCTTCCGGTTAATATTGTTCTATTTTTATTTATAATCTTTATTTTGTAATATTGGACACGGCATTATCAAAAATAGAAGAAAGGTTTGAACAGATAAAACAGCATTACACAGTTTTCAATTTTCTCAACGACCTAAATAATTTCCTTAAAACAGATAAATCAAATAGGTCTACAAAATGTAAATCTGTAAAAAATATGTTACATGATCCATCTAAAGATTAAAAAGATATTATAGCTGAAGATTTTTGAGATGAAATTGACAACGTTGCTCCCTATATTTCCCCTGAAATGAACGCGTTAAATGTGATTCAATACATATTTACAAATAACCTCATCTATCTGTTAAAACTTAGTGATTACCATACGAATTATTTTAACATTACCTATGACTATGGCTAGCAGGAAAGAAGCTTTCCAAAACTTAAAATAATAAAAAATTATTTGAGATCAACAATGGGACAAAAAAGGCTTTCAGACTTAATCTATTATTAGTTCCGAAAATGACATTTTGGAAGATATAGATGCATCAGATATTACAACAGAATTTGCATTGAAAAAGGCAAGAAAAGCAAAGATTATTTAGGCCTCTTGCCTTACTTATTGAGTATATGTAATTATAGACATGTGTATGTATGTATTTTAATTTAAAGTATTCATTTAGTTATTATATCAATAAATTAATAGTTATCATGTTAGGTTGTAAAATTAACAAATAATCTAAATTTATTATATTTTCTGTAATTTTTTGTTTCATTTAAGGTAAAAATATTTCAGAGAAATTTCAATTAATCCATACGGTATGAGGGGGGGGGGCAAAATTATTCTCGCCCACAGGCGGCAACTACCCTAGGAATGGCCCTGATGAAAATGGCTGGCTAGACGGTTAAACATTCTACTTTCGTATCGGCATCTTTGAGGGTGTCGCACTGTATAAACCCTTTTAGCAATTTTTGCATTGCTCAAACATTCAAAATACACCGCAATGAGGACAACCGCTTCTTCAAGCCACTGAGGCATTGTGAAAAAAGAAATACGACGAATAACCCTGTTGACGCGACAAAAATTTTGAGGTAACAATTTAACGTGAAACACATGCATAATTTCAATTCAGATTTTTGTTCTTACAAGGCCTATTTGAGTGTTGAAAAACCTCTATCATGGTCAACTCAAATATGATCATATTGTTCCGTATTTATGATTGTTCTTGTTAATATCACCATTTTGAAAAAATATATTATGAAGTTGTAGTTTTCGCTGACTTTTCAGGTTTTTAATTATCCTTGTAATGAGGTGAAATTGAATATACTAATAGATTTACAATTTTGGAAAAACCCACAATTTTTGTGAAGTTGTGAGACAGCAGCGCGCTACTATAATATTACATATTGCCATAGTTTATATTTTGGAATATACAGTAAGGACAGCTCTTTTTAACAAAACTAAGCTCCTTGAATTCTGTTTGAGGATTTAATTTAATATAGATAATGTTCAACCTTCCTCCACCTCTTTATTTGAAAAGTTACGAAGACGTTCGATGGATACATTTTATTAGGAAAACTTTGAAGTATACAAAATTGATATGTTTGGTATACCTTAACTAAGAAAAAGAAGAAAAATTTCCAGCAATTTGTAATGGCCACTTTTCGTAAAAAAAAATTTCTGCAAGCTATACGACTAACACTTTCTGAGATACGGCTAAGAGCCATTTTTAGTAGAACACGAGGTACATATCTACATATTTTGTTCAGATATTTTTAAAATATACATATATGTTATATCACTAAAACTCCACTTAACTTAAAAAAAAAATTACTATTTTAATTACACAAGCTTATCAGATACAAAATTGGCATAGTAACGCCTTTAATCTTATACTAACTTAAGTTACATTTTTTGAAGGTACTTATATTAAATATTTCGCAGTGTCGGCATGGTTCACACGCTATTCATCACGTTTTGCAATCATGCTGACGCTGCTTCTTGGGATACACGTGTCAAGTTGCCAATGTGAAATAGAGCACGCGCTTAATGCAAATATTCTAAGTTCGTTACTAAATCGCATATAATAATTATATATATATTTTTTTTTTATATAATATATAATATACCGGGTGTTGCATCGTCGAGCGGGACATAGGAAATTCCATTTAATTTTAAATGGGGTCAAATATTGGCTTCCCTAATTATTTTAGAGAAAAATTCTATTTAGGTTTATTAAAGAGCACTAAAAGCCACATTCAAAAGAATAACTTTAGATATTTTTGATGAGCCCGTTTACGGGTTATCGCCGATTTCTTTTTAACTATTTCTCCTTTTTATGGCCCCGTATTTGCGGGCACCAGTCAAGGTAAAAGATGACTGTCAAATAAAGTTGTCATTTTGTCATTTCTTAAATCCTAAAGTTCTAACAATTTAATAGTACCTACCTATTAATTAGTAAAATATTGAAACATGTAAAATGTCATAATTAACCTTGTAATTGGATACTTTATTTTAGTTTTATTCAGATTAATTTGTACTCATAAATACACCTTTAATATTTTCAATGTACGAATTTTTATAACAATAAAGCACACATTTCAAAATGACAACTTTATTTGACAGTCAACTTTTACCTTGACTGGTGCCCGCAAATACGGTGCCATAAAAAGGAGAAATAGTTAAAAAGAAATCGGCGATAACCCGTAAACGGGCTCATCAAAAATATCTTAAGTTATTCTTTTGAATGTGGGTTTTAGTGCTCTTTAATAAACCTAAATAGAATTTTTCTCTAAAATAATTAGGGAAGCCAATAATTGACCCCATTTAAAATTACATGGAATTTCCTTTGTCCCGCTCGACGATGCAACACCCGGTATATATATAGTATGATATAATAACTTTAAAAATATAATAAACAAAATATGCACATCTGTATAAATGCTAACCAAATGGAAATTTAAGGTACCTATTCTTTGCTTTCTTAATCTCTAGTCTCTAATAAATCCCACTCCTTGCCATACAAATTTTGAAACTCTTCATTTTACCAATCCATGACAGTTTAAAAATACGAGAAAAGGAGAATTATTCGAAGAATAGGGTCATTTCGCACTTTCCTTTATTATATTGTTTGCAAAAAATGTGAACTATCTGACGCTTCTAAAGCATTTAATAGTTATTTATGATATAAGTGTTAAAAGTACATTTTTAAGGCACGCATATGAAAATTGCGCAAGAATGCATTAAAAATACTTTTAACACAATTATCATACAATATTTTTTTCTACAAACGGCAATAAAAAGCATACAATAATTGAAAATTAAATGTTTATAATCTCTTACATCCAGGTAGTTTCTAATAGCATCGTATATTTATATTAAATTAGTTCAAATATGTCAATAAAACCTAGCAACCATCATTGTTGGCCGATTTGTTTACAGAAAAATTAAAAATTTAAAAGGTCCTGTTAGTTTTATTAAAACGCTAGCCGCTGGCGGTTGTGATTTGCCAAAAATGCAAGAAATACAAGAAATCGATTCACTTAAAGACATAGAAGAAGCTGCTAACAGAGCTACCTTGGATTTACTGCCACGAAAATCAAGAATTCAATGAGATTGCGCATTATAAATTTATAAAATGGTGTGAAAACAGCGTCAAGGTGAGGGTTACCAGGCCAAAAAATCAAAAATTTTTACTATAGACCAAATTGAACAGTTTCTGAAGTGCGCACCGGATGATGAGTACCTTCTGATGAAAGTAGCTACGATTGTAGGAGTACTTGGTGCCTGCCCAGGGAGGAGCTTTGTCAGTTGACTCTTGACAACATGGAACATATGGAGACTTCATTAGTTATTAAAATATAAAATACCAAAACACGAAATCTCACTATCGTTGAAAAATTTTATTTGGACTTTTATCGAAAATATACTGATCTTCGTCCAGCAGATGTCGTACATCGGCGGCTTTTCTTAAAATATGTAAAAGGTAAATGTACCAGAAATCCGGTCGGAATTAAAACGTTCGGAAAATTTCCTGCTGCTATAGTAAGATTTCTGCAACTTCCAAATTCAACACTCTATACGGGGCATGCTTTCGCCGTTCCTCTGCGAGCTTACTTGCCGATGATGGAGCAAATTTGACGACAATTAAGCGGCATGGGGGATAGAAATCCTCAACCGTTGCGGAAGGGTACATCGTGGATTCCTTGGAAAATAAAAATTCTATTGCTCGAAAATTGCTTACAGTACAAACGACATCAGCCGATGATGCCTTAATATCAACTTGGCATGCTGCTGTTTCTGTTCAATCCTCCTCAACCGCGAAGAATATTAGAACTGAAAAAGGAATTCATTTTTCAAATTTTTCAAATTGTACTATTAATATAAGTGTAAATAAATAAAATTGAAATGTTTTTTGACGTTTTTTTGAAAAAATTGACATTTTACTTTTAACACTAGTGCCTTAAAGTGGGTATTTTAAGGCACTAGTGCCTTAAAGTAACATTTTTAAGGCTAGTAGACAGTGTTAAAAGTTCAATTTTTAACACGTTTGTAGAAGAAATAATTTACGATCATCGACTCGCGGAAACCGCTGTGTAACGTCACTCTTATAGCAAGTCGGGTCGCGCTCATGGTACAATAATGGGTCGCGCTTGCTGACGCGTGAAAGGAATCGTTTAAATATTTCTTTCCTATGTTTAGGTGTATTAAGAATAGTCTTGTGTCTCAAATTAAAATTATGGATGTCCGTTTGAAATGTAAGCCGGGTTTAAGGGTATTCAGGCGTTTTTACTTTTAGTATTTTATAAAAAAAAAACATCCATGGTGCATTCGATAGAGCATATTTAGCCAATTGATAGCCTTCATCATATTCTATTCGTTTTGCGGATGCCAAATATTAAGCGCAAACAACTTATATCTTTTACCCCCTTGATCTATCTGCATTCTTCAGACACACAGTCACCATAATTAAAGTTAGACAGTACCGGTGATTCACAATAGTGCTTAGATCTCCTGATTTAAACAGTGCTGTTGACTATAAATTAATTTCAAGGATGTACATAATAATATATGCTTTTGGTTGAAGGGGCGTTATATGCTCCTTAAAGCACAATTTAATATCCAACACTAAGCCAAGATTTTTACATTTACTTTTAATAGGGATGGGTTCCTCATCTATCTCCAGCTAAGGAACATTATTGGATAGATAAATTAGTCACCAAATAGAATTGCTACCGATTTACTAGCATTAATCTTGAAAGTATGGTGATTTTACAGCATTATTAATGTCACTGGGACTAAACGAATGCTATAGCTGCGTGTCATGGGCATATTGGTGATAACTGCAGTTTGCGAGAAATGAACGAAAGTTACATGTGTATTTTGTGTATAGTAATGGACCCCAATTTGCGGGGTATGTTATTAATTATTGTCTTATATCAAAATTGTCTAGAACCTCATGTTCTGTTACAATATTAGATAAGCTACTTATTCAGTTTCAGGTAACTTTTTATTTGAAAAATGACCTTTTACCAGAAACGTAATTAAAGAAAATACATATTGCAAAAGAGTACATGGCTCAATGTGTTGCCTTGCCCTCTTAAAGCATTAATTTCTTTATACAAATCCATCCAGTCAATCTATGATCCATCTCGAGATTTCGACATTTCAATTAATCTTTTTCCTGATATTGAGAAACATAAATTTATTTCGAATTTATTTCTATTTACAATCAGCTATCTTTTGGAAGAACTAGATTACTTTTTGTAAGTGCAGTCAATCATACGAACTGCCATAAATGTCCCGATATTATGATTTACAGCGCAATCTAGGAAACATTTTATTATTTGGTATTTATCAATTAATTTGTTGCCATACTTCATTATGTACAGGGTCTTCCAACGAGGACTGAACAGGGGCTCATTTTTGAGCTTCCTTGTATTTAAAGAAAAATCCAAAATAGCCAATCGATGTACTTTTTCCTGCAGAATTCAAAAATGAAACCAAAAATTTATTTGAACCAGAAACAAAAGAGTTACGCTATGGATAAGGTGTTTTTTAAATGGAACATAGCTTTTTTTATACGATTTTTGGAACGAGTGATTTTTTTTTGTCCGTTCTGATTAAAATACTGTTTGAAACATATACTAGGTAATAAAGGTATAATCACCTTTGAATACTTCAAAGTCAAAAAATTTGACAAATTTACTACTTATAATATTGCCGAAATGAAATATTCATTAGATGAGAGATTGCAGATTGTTATTTTGTTCTACAAATGCCAAGAAAATGCAAGAGAAGCAAGGAGAAGATTTATTGCAAATTTTCACAGAAATATATCCGTCAATACTATTCTAAGGATAAAGAACCTATTTGAGGAAAATAAAACATTACATGACAGAAAAAGAAATCCAGAAAGGAATAGAAATCGAGACCGTGCCATTGTGAATTATTTTCGACTGAATCCAACCAAATCAATTTCGGACGCGGCTCGGGACGTTCAATACGGCAGGACTTTAAGAAATCATAAGTTTAAGTCTTATCATATCCTTCCACTTCAACATCTAACACCGGCACAAAAAGAACTTCGCTTCCAATTTGTTTCCCAAATTGTGATTCGGAAAGAAAACGAAGACCCTAATTTATTCAGAAATATCTTATGGACTGACGAAGCCACATTCACAACATCGGGGGTTTTCAATAGACATAATAATCATCACTGGGCCGTTGGAAATCCAAGAAAATTTCAGACAATTAAATTTCAAGGAAGGACTTCAATCCATGTTTGGTGTGGCATAAAAAATAATAGAATTTTGGGACCAATATTTTTTAACGGGACTTTAAATGGACAGAGATACTACGAGTTCTTAGAAAACGAAATTGAGAACTTTTTGGATGATTTACCATTGGAAGAATATGAAAATTTAATTTGGCAACATGATGGGGCCCCTCCGCATGCCGTGCGTGAGGTTACTCAATATTTAAACGGACGCCATGAAGAATGGATTGGTAGAAATGGAACCTATGCTTGGCCACCCAATAGTCCCGATTTGTCAATATTAGACACATTTCTTTGGGGCCATTTAAAGAACGTGGTATACAAGCAGCGAAACCACGATATTGAAGAGATCATGCAGAAAATTGTGAATGAAATAAATCGCCTTAACCAGGAAAATCCTAGTATAACAGCAAGTTTGGAAAGGCTACAAAGAGGTTATCGCACATGTTTCGAGAACAACGGAGGTCACATTGAACAATTAAATTATTAAAGTTTTTTTTTTAATTTAGTATAGAGTTGGATTTCTTTTTCTGTCATGTAATGTTTTATTTTCCTCAAATAGGTTCTTTATCCTTAGAATAGTATTGACGGATATATTTCTGTGATTATTTACCTCATCCATTATAAAAGCGGGTTGATTTTCACCTGATTATTCAGCGATAATCTCCCGCTCTTCGGTGAAAATCACCCTTGTCAAAAGTGAAAATCTCACCCGTCAGAAATCCAGCGATAATCTCCCGCTCTCCGGTGAAACATTAAAATTTAATAAAAATAGCTGTCACAATATTAAATATTTTAATCAGAACGGACAAAAAAAAATCACTCGTTCCAAAAATCGTATAAAAAAAGCTATGTTCCATTTAAAAAACACCTTATCCATAGGGTAACTCTTTTGTTTCTGGTTCAAATAAATTTTTGGTCTCATTTTTGAATTCTGCAGGAAAAAGTACATCGATTGGCTATTTTGGATTTTTCTTTAAATACAAGGAAGCTCAAAAATGAGCCCCTGTTCAGTCCTCGTTGGAAGACCCTGTTGGCCATTTTTCTGCTGACTATAATAAAAAAGAAATTACACTTCCCTCAATGATTTTCCGGAAGTCAAATTTGATGTCAAAATATATATAGGTTTACAAATTTGACGACGCCATTTTGAATTTTTGTAAATAACAACCCTCATCAGTAACCACACGAGTCAATTACGTTTCGTGATCCGATTTTAAAAACGTATATTTGTTGATATTTATTTTCAACCGTTCCGGAAACACAAAATTCAAAATCAGCTTAAAAGGTCTATTAATTAAAGAGGTGAAACACTTAGGGTCAGTACTATTGCTTCTGATTAGCTGATTTGATAGCCGATTATAATAATCAGAGTTTTAAGTGTGTCAATATCAATATGAATTCGTAAGTTTTGGCACATTGGAAACCATGATCATTTTAATTATCTATCAAATTAGTTAATCAGTACCAAAGGTACCTGAACTTAAAGGACAAAATCGATGAAGCCAATTTACGAACCCCCGTATTTCCGAAACGGTTGAAAATAAAGATGTTTTCAAAAATTGGGTCGCGAAATGCAATACACTCGTGTGGTTATCTATGAGGGTTGTCATATTAAAAAATTAAAAATGGCGTCGTATCTGTCAAATTTCTGAACCTATATATTTTTTTTAAATCAATTTGGCTTCCTCGTGGAAAATAATTTAGGAGGGTGCCCAGTTTTCGTGTGTTTCCATATACTAGCTCCCTTATTATTAAGATAGAAATATGGGGTTTGCGGCCTACTGTTCTATTACTCTATGAAACTTTCATTGCCGCAAATAAAATTTTCATAGCGTTCTCAGTTTGTGACATTTTGAAAATTTGTAATTTTTGACGATCCCCTTTATCTCGATTTAAATATTAAATATTATTGGTATCTGTTTGATTGTGCAAGTTTATTTTTTATTTCTGTGAAAAACTGTTCATTATAGCACAAATTAATAATAATATGAAAATTATTATGAAAAACACGATGTTTGATAATGTTTGTTTTATCGAAGCTAATAAATAAATCATTATTGTAAAACAATTTAAAATTTATCTACAAAGGTGGAGACTACCGCAAGGCGTATTTTAATAGCCACCAATATAAAATTAAATATACATATATAAAATATAACCTAACAAACAATTATTATTATTAACAAATACTATATAAAGTTCTAGAGGGCCAATAAATTCTCACTAACAAATTTTTTAATTTTGAATATAAAAGTAGAGACACTTGACAATTTAAAATTACGTGGCAACGAGTTGTACATAAATGCGGAGAGGTACAAAAAGTACGATTTAAAAAATTTCGTCCTATGGCGGGGTATGGAAATTGTATCCCTGAACCGTGTGTTCACTTGGTGAACATCTTCACAACCATATCAAGATAATTTGGTATTAAAAGGATCCAGCTTTCAGTTAATATTTTTTTCGTCTTGAAAGGAAGTGTCATTCGATATTTATAGATAGATTTAAGTTTATAATAGGACTTTTGACAAATATTATATTAACATGGTATTAAATGACAATTTTGTATCCATAGTATATAAACCAAGATTTTTTACCTCACTGGAATATTCCACTGTTATCCCGTCTATTCTAATGCTCAACTGGGAGAGTTCAATGTTGGACCGGGAATACAAAATGGCCTTTGACTGGATTTATAAACAGCGAATTACTCAAAGCCCAACGTGAGATCCTCATTAATTAAATCAAATATATTTTACAAGCTCAGTCGAAAAGACAGTAAAAAGAAGAGGCCCAAGGAGAGATCCCTGTGCAGTGGTGTAACTAGGGGTAGAAGGACGAAGAGAGCGGCCGCCCCGGCCGCAACGGCTTGGGGGCGGCAAAACGATCTTCGCTGTTTGTTGGGATTACGAAATAATACTCGAACATTTCTTGTCATACAAAATGTTTTTATTAAAAAGAAGGAGAGGGGGCGGCGAGTCATTCTTTGTCCCAGGCGCTCATTGTTCTAGGTACGCCACTGTCCCTGTGGAACCCCACTCACAACATCCCCTCAGCCAAATCTCAACACATCACCATTTACAGTGAGCCTGATAGCCTGCTGTCTATTGTGAAGATACCCAGCAAACCAGCCATCCGCATCAATTTTATAGTGGCTTAACTTGGCCAACAACAGTTCTATATTTATACTATCGAAAGCCTTTGTCATGTCTATTAAAACAGCAGGCCAAGAGTGACCCTCATCAAATGCTTGAGTAATATGGCTAGCAACTTTCAAGAGTGCTGTGGCACAACTATGGTGGTAGAATACGTATAGGTTCCTACTAAGCTTATTCGAACTCGCAGAGTTATTCACCTTCAGCAAGCGTGTGATAAGAGCCATCTTCCATAAGTCAGGGACAGAGCTTGTCTCTAAAGAACAATTTGCAATATTAATTAGCGGTTTTAAACAGTGTGGTACACAACATTTTATCATATTAATAGATATACCATCAATTCCAACTGCATTACGCCTGATACTAAAAATACAATTTAACAGCTCCCAGTCAGTTGTATTAAGAAAATCATTGATTATCGCTGGTTCAATGTCTATTGGTATATTATTCAGAAGATAGGTATTAATTAGATTAGGTAGTAATGAAGATGCGAACGCAGCCTCGGAGCTGTACTTTAATAGGTAAGTTTTAAAATCATTTGTTAGGTACCATTAATATTCATAATAAAAATAAAAAAAACTTTTAACCATTATTGTTTTCTATTATTAGCTTTTTGTTACATTGTCATATTTAAAGTTTTCCTAGTATCTTGGATAGTGATGAGTTAATAATTCTTGTAAACAGGTAGTAAGACGACCCGAGCTACGCTCCCTCAGGGCTGCAGCCCCGCCCCCCCCCCCCCACCCCGCCTGGTTGCGCCACTGGTCCGTCGGATAGCTTCGCCTACGATGCACAAAGAAAACCGAATGGAACCTTCATTATTTGAAAAAGCATATTTTTTACATAGGAAATGGAAATTGACGACACTCTCCATTGGACGAGACCGAAGATATAGGCAAAAAACTGAAAAAAAACAATTCAATTTTAACTTTAAACCCGCATAAGTCTTATTCTAAAAAGATAGAAACCATGTTTTTTTCAAGTACATTTGTCATTTAATTCTCTTTCTTTTGATATATAGTTCATTGAAAAAATTTGGCAAATAATATAAGAAAAACGACAATATAATTTTTTACTTCTTTTCTCACCTTGCCGTAACTTTCCTAGATAAGAAGCTATTTATTTGCTTGTTCTACTAGAAACAGCGCAATCTAATAAGATTCATTTTGTATTAATTAATATCGGGTGTATATTTTATAAAAAACGGCTTTAGAAGTAATAATAGATAATTCATCCCATATAAAAATATTTAAAAACAAAATGGTATGTTTAGAAAAAGACGAAGTTCAGATGAGATTCTAGAATATCTCATTTGAACTTCACCTTTTTCTGAATATACCATTCTGTTTTAAAATTTCTTTTATATGGGATAAATTATTTGTGTATTTAGAAATAAAGACATTTATTATTATTATTATTATTATTATTATTATTAAGTAGAGGCGCCGGCGCCGCGCTCCCGGCCACCGTGACTAGCGTTGTCAGCCATTATCACGCGTAAATGTAAGTAAGGTAATTCCAGAATAACCGTGATATAATTATTGTGAAATACAAAAAAATATTTTTGATGGTTATAAAATTTTTACTGTTTTTTGTCTATTTTAATATATTCCATAAAATATCTGAGAACATAACATTAGGGACTTGATTATCAAAAGCACTATTTGCTATACCTTTACTAACTCGATGAGGCTCCGGACAGTTTGATGCCTTTTTCTACATACTATGTTTTTATTTGCATGAATATCAAAAGAACCAAGATTGGTTAAATGAACCCTTAGATAGACAATCCGACTATTATACATGTCTTTTCAATGTGATCATGTTTGCCCCCGCGTCCGCCAACAAAGTTGCAGAGGTTCTGCGCAAACAATGACCAGTATATTTGTCCGCATCGCTTAGACCCAGGTATATTGCAATAATGGAAGGAATCTTGCCTATGGTGTTCTTTCCAACTGGCTGTAAAAAACAACGACCGTTACGGTAACACAAAAAGAATCTATTGATGTTGCAGTTCGTCGGGCGTAAAGACCAATAAGTTCTCAGTAGCTTTAAACAACCCATCTCCTTCTCATCAGTAATTGTAAAGACACGCTTTTTATCGGTCTTTGTATCGGAAATATTAACTATTACTACGGATCCTCTATCCTCTATATGTTCAACCAACATATCAACTAGCTCTTGGCGGCGGCACCCGCCAAATACATCAAACAACAGAGCCACTTTGTACATCAAAAAAGTTTCATTGAGAGCTTCACGGATGAATTTCAGCACGTCTTCTCGAGTCAAGATTTTCGATTTCTTCGCTTTATATACTTTGGATGCTTGCTTTAGATACAGGCCTAACTTGCAATATTTTGTAATGTCTATATTTTTATTAACTATTAATGTCTTCTTTAACATTGAATATTTCGTCCATAAAGAATTAGGAGTGAATATTCCAGACTATAATCGATATACATAGTATTTTAATATAATTTACAACAGCAATTTGTACATACCAATCCCTGGAAATATCCGAGTAGCACCGTCTCGTTGATAATTTTTATATCATTATTTTTCATCCAATCCCCAAACCTTTGATATTTCTTATCATAGGCGTCTTTAGACTTCTTTGGGACAAGATTATTCACAGCAATTCTATCCGGAATCAACGGAAAATCCATTATCTTATATGAATTTCAGTTTTGACTTTGACACAGCACAACATTGAACACTTATTACCTTTGCTTATTTAGCAACTATATAGGTAAAAAACCTTTCGTGATTTTGAATTTTTTTTAGTTTAACTTGGAATTATCTGAAGTAGGACATAAAATATTGTATGTACCACAGGCATTACTTGATGTCAATACCCTCGGGTAACTTACAAACCCTTGGGCCAAAGGCCCTCGGCTTTGTAAGATTGTTGCCCTTGGAGGCATAAACATCTTCAAAATGCCCTCAATACATAAATAACTATTATTTCTTACCGGGATATTATTAGCTTACATCGTCTTGGTTACGCGACCAATAAAGAGGGTCATAACTCCCTTGGGATAAGGAAGTAATGATTGTCTGGCTCTTTCAGCCTTTTTCAATATCAATCCATCGGAATGCCTCGAAATACGGAAAAATGATCGCCGAATTGGTGTAAAAGGCACTTTTTTAATATAAACTCAAGCTATCGATAACAAATGCCAGTTTATAAACACATAACATAGCAACAACCAAAACTCCTATAATTATCAATGCAAATAAGTATACCGAAAAGAGTCAGTTTAAAAATTTAAAATTCCCTTGATATATAAATAACTATTATGATTGTCTGAGTTTTTAGAAATAAACTATAATCTGTTTTACCACCCATTTACCCAATATTTGCATGGGTCTGATAAGTTACAACTAAGCTGGTATTTATCAATAAAATTGTTATTATATTTTTAAGAAAAAACTTATTTTTGGATCATGAATGATCCAATAAAACTTTAAGCCGAAAATAAATACCTGTTAGTTCTAAATAATTATACATAAGTTCTACGATGGCTTAGCAACAGTAAACCATACTTTATAGATTTTATTTCTCGGTAAAAAAAATGATAAGATTATCTAAAGTCAACCAGCAAATACATTATAAATATTTTTTTTCATCAGTTTCTAAATATTCTGATGGTTGATAGATGTTAAAGAGCGAAGACAATGAATTTCAATAGTTTTTTATTAAGTATTTTAATTTTAATAGCGATTAATACAACTGGTAAGTTTTAGGTCCCAATTATCATTGTCCTATAACCTGTAACTACAAAATATTTTCTAAGAATACCATTGTTGGAACAATATGTTGTCATGAAAGTTAGGTGGCTGTTATTACTAACAGGGCATTGATAATTTAGGTCCTAGTAAATTATATATATTTTATCGAAAACAATAATATTGTACACAGTAAAAATGTAAAGATTGAAATAAATGTGTTTTATACTCGAGCATAATATACAGGTCCATTTTCGGTCAGCGGCTCATTAACATCTGGAGATTATTTTAAGTTTCTGGTTATACCGAGATATCAAATGAAATGGAAAACGGATGTTTTAGCTTTTTAAAACAATTGTGTCAACTTTAGGCTAGTTTCGATGTCGATCATTCAGTAATTGTCAAAATTTGTCAATCAGTTCTTGTGAAGTCTTTTAATCTTAACCTGGTGTTGCATTATAGGTTCCACAACAGAACTGATCACAAGATAATATTTATGGTAATCATGCAGTATACCGTGTTCTGTCAATTTAGCAAATTTTTTAAAACTTTTTTTATTAACCTCTGTTAGGACGCTATTTATTAATACCAAACCACCGGTGAATTAAAAAAAAAATAAAAATTTTAATTTCAATTTTTATTTTTCATAAAAAAAACCAAATATGTTTCAATTTCACCAGGTAAGTGGAATCTGAAAGGTGAAATGGAACATGATTAGCGCTTTTAAATTTTTCTTATTTTCACCTCCTAATTCTCAATCCGCATCAGATTACCAACATATTTACATAAGCATTTTTTTTTAACCCAAGATTACCATGATTGAAGTATATTTTCGAACTGGTGTGGTAGTTAATGGAATTTGGGAATACGATCAGCGTTTGTGTGTGAAGGGTACTTCCCAGATTTCTAAAGTATTTTTATTAGTTTAAATTCCGTTGGTGTGTTCCGCGCAACTGGCTCTGTGACGCATAAAAAAGGTGCTCGTAAGCCAACCATTCGTACAGAAAAAGTGTTACTAGCGTTCGTCGACGTATGGAACAAAGGCCTACAAAACTAGACTTTCTTATGGAACATGCCAAACGATCGTAAGGAAGAACTTGGATAAGCATCCAGTGCTTATCTTTCTTTTAGGTGAGCTGACAAAGTGTTTTTACGATTAACCGAGGTACCAGCCGGAAGTACCTAAATTATATTCTGAAAAAAAAATATTTTTTTTATATAAATAATGGAGCAAGTTCACCGGTCAGTAGCGAACTTGCCACGCTCCTTATTTTGTATACTTAGGTCATATTTTAAAGAGCTAAGTTCTATTTTTTTCCTTTAAAGCAACGAAAAGAGATATATCTGTGTGGAAAAAAAATTGTTAGAAACACAAGCCAACCGTATTTGTTTTAGTTTTATAATGGTAAGAAAATACAAATGCAAGCGAGGGGATGCCTACAATGAAGAAACCTTACGAAATGCAATCCCCGATTTAAACGAGAATAACCTTTTAATGTCCTCTTAGCTTCGAACAAGTACAATATTCCTATAGGAGCACTCTTCGTTATTGGGTAAATAGAGAATTGACAGATGAACATAAGAAAGGAAGATTTCAACCTGTGTTTAACAAAGAACAACGAGAGGAGCAGAAAAAACATATTTTGTTGTAACAAGTTGCAGCGAATTTCCGATCTTTAAAGATCATGAACTGCGGCAGCTGATTCAGAAATTGAACTACTTGTCGAGTCCAAAAAATTGGAATGAAGGAAAAGCAACAATTGCTCCATCTGTAGTCCCTACACAAGAAATAGCTAGCAAACGATGTCTTAGCCCTCAGCCAGGAACCTCGAGTCAAATTCGACAACCAGACAAAACCTTTCAAGAACACTTGAAAAAAGCTAAATCAATAGTACAGATATATATTACCAATTCTCAAGCTAAGGACTTTTGACTCAAATAAAAAAGCGAGAAAGCAAAAGCAATCTGAAAAAATCACTGCTTCTCCGTACAAATTAGAGTTGAAAATAAAAATAAGTGACAAATAAAGGAAACAAATGTAATTAAAAAGAAAGAAAACAAAATAGTTGCGAATTTTCATAGGCATAGGCTTCATTAAATTTATATAATTCTAAATAAATCCATTGGAAAATTAAGCTTTGAATTTTGACAATTGGATGACCCCAATTTCACTCAATGAGGTAAATAGTTTTAACTCATTTTAATTTCCTTCTCCCCCCCCCCCCCTTTTTTACTTTTTCTTATTAAAATTCTGATCCACCAAAATATAAATCATGTTCCCTCACGGAGTTGATTCATGAAACGTTGATTTTATTGAATGTTCGTTATAGACATCTATACATCATATCATTACTATAAAAAATGATTCCATTAAGAATTTTGGCCCTATTACAATTTTTTACATCTAATCTCCTTCATTGCTTAAAGTAGCATCATGTTCGTGATTATCTTCTGTCGAATCCATTGGCTGCACAAGGTACACGTTGTGACCATGTATTGTTGAACCACTTCGTCCTCTCTTATAATTTGTTTTAGTTTGTTTATTTAGATACATCTTAAAAAAACATAATTCTTAATTACTTGGTTGCTGAAAATGACTTTGACTAAAGTCGAAACTAGTACAACCTAATGTCAAATTAAATTGCGTAACCCTTATTTCATCCTAAAAGGACAAATATATTTTATTTTGGTGGTATAGACAGACCTTGTTTTCTTTCATAATCTCGCCACAGAAAATGGACTACTTCTTGAAATGTAATTAGAATTATAGCGGGGTCAAAAGTCAAAGCTAAAGAAAAGACAAGAAGGAAATGTGCCCGCGGATCTAAAAAAGCTAAGAACGAGGAAGAGAATATCTACTATTCATATGGTGGAGAAAAATATTGTGGATTGACGCAAGAAGAATGAATACAATGTGGCGAGTGTAAGCAGTGGTCTCACAAAGATACTACTGACTTTGAGAAAGACTTTAGTGCTATTTTCATATGTGATCTAGCAGAAATTATAAAATGTAGGTCGTTGGCTAACTTTCCCCACTAGCTGGGGCAAGTATGCCTTTTGCAACAAATATGTTTTGTTTTTATATTATTTTTACATATTGCCTTTTGATTTAGATTACTGATACAGTTAATTGGTATTATACCAAAGAGTTGAGTAAAAACGTAAACATATGGCTTTTATTTTATTTTTAATATTTTACCACCTTTGAAAGCTTAAGGCTAGGTTGCCGCACCCTCCCCTATTATCATACTGCAATATACCTAAGATTTTCGTTAAACATTATTTAAAAAATAACCTGCAAAGTTACCAGTTTTAACATTTATTGTGAAGCAGTTTAAAGTGCTAGAGAAAAAAATTCAACGGCAGTTTGTTTGTGTCAATTATTTCTAATTGAAAAAGAGGTATTCGCCAAGCTTCCTTACTAAACGGTAGTTGACAGACTAACTAAAAGAGACGCGATATCGCACCACGTAAATTATAAATTGCATTGGGAAAATTATCATATATATGTTAATGAGTCTTTTATTGTGTAGCTTTGTTCTCAGTAATACTCCCCTATCTCACGAAAAATGGCCGTTTATGCCACAAACAGTTAATGTGGTTTTTCATCATTCTAACCGTAACTCTGTCTTTTTTATTACAGGTGTTTTTGGGCAAATAAGATGTTATTACTGTAACTCTGTTACTGATGGAGAAGGATGTTCGGACCCGATGAGCCCAAACATCACTGCAATCACTTGTGCACAAGATTATTCATGTACCTCAGTTTATTTTAGAGCCCGTAAGTTTTTAAATATACATTTTCTATTTTAGAAAAGTATTACAAAATATGATTTTAAAAAAAATCTTTCAGTGTGTGGAATATTAATCAGTAAATAACAGTTTTTTGACCGATTGTTCCTTTTGTCACTTATACATGACAAATTTAATGTACTAACTTTAAGTAAATTTAATGAAGCCTATGCCTATGAAAATTCGCAACATAGGCTTCATTAAATTTATATAATTCTAAATAAATCCATTGGAAAATTAGGTTTTGAATTTTGACAATTTGATGACCCCAATTTTACTCAATGACGTAAATAGTTTTAACTAATTTTAATTTCCTTCTCCCCCCCTTTTTTTACTTTTTCTTATTAAAATTCTGACCCACCAAAATATACATCATGCTCCCTCACGGAGTTTATTCATGAAACGTTGATTTTATTGAAATAGCTTGGAGCTCCGAGCCTTTAATAGTAAACCGTTGTGCGATACCTTGTCTACAGCCTTACTGACGTCAAAACGTTAAAATCCTTCATGATATTTGACGTTATTCGCATTGTCTGCCTATCTGTGCAATGTTCGGCTGTAAAACCGAACTGTTCATTAGGCAGAACATTGCGCTCAAACACAATGTCGTTTACACGAGACAAAATAAACTCTTCAGTGATTTTTCCTAACTTAGAGAGCAGGCTGATCGGTCTATAGCTCACTGAAGCAGTTGGGTATTCCCCTTTCTTGTGTATCAAAATTACTTTTGCATATTTCCAGGCACACGGGAAACGGCCTTCTTTGACTATCGCCTGAGATAAGATTGCAATATTCCCCAATGCTCTGTCGAGTAGGTTTCGCAACGCCGCACTTTCGATTTCGTCGAAACCCGGGGCTTTTCTGAGGTTCAGAACACCTCGTTCAGCTTCACTTCAGGAAAATTTTGAATCGGATGGTTCAATGACTAAAAATTTTAATAGTTCTGGAGACCCTCTCATCCCTAAATGGGTCCGATGTTAGATTCTCGCTGAATTGCTCGTAGAGCTTGTCTGCGAGCAACTCAGCTCTTCCCTTAGCATTTGTCAAAATCAGACCTGTCTGCTTGTTTTTGAGATATGACATTGCACCTTTAGTCAAAGTTCTGGTCATCTTGGTAATGGAATTATCCTCGATGGCCAGAGTTTGACTCTGTCATCCCACAGGTTTGATTGCCGTTCGATAAGCATTTGTCCGACCTCCCAAACCGAATGGAGCAGCAACTGCATTCACACAACCACAACAAAAAGTTGAGTTATGTTGATGTCCTGTGATTTACTGAGATCTAGCAGCTCCTAGACTTCGCCATAAAAACGGTTTACTTGTTCGTCGCCTTTATCGAGAATTGGGACGTACCTGAATAATGTTAATATTCTGCCGCTTTGCTTGTATTTTTATTAATATTGCCCACACCCCTTCTGTGGTGCCTGTTATTGTTTCTAGAGTAGCACCTACATTATTTTATCGCCTAAATTGCCTTTCCTAACCCTGATTCTTGTATTTTGCTTGCCAGCTTTTTAGCGTCATACATGCTTTGGACATTCCGGAAATTCTTAGCACCCTCATATTGCCGGAGACTAAAGGCCGTGACTTTACAACTTCTTTTATGTAAAATTCTTGAGAAATATACTTCGCTGGTTTCCCGTTGCCACAGAAAATTGCTGTTGCCTTCTGAAGGGTTTGAGGTTTTCCTTTTACATTTCGACCGCCCCTAACATGGAGTCAGAACTCTGCGTCGTTTAGTTCTTCGTTTTCCTAAAAAGAAAAGGGAACAACTCTAAGCCTATATTTTTTATTATATTTGCATAGATAAAAATAATTTATTAGCCTAACAATAGCTTATTAAAAGGCAAATATTTACTATTTAGTTTCTCCTGGAAAACCGTAAGATGTTTTGTTTCAGAATTAGCGACTGGAACTAGAAGATCATGTTATCCAACAAGCAATACTACATGTACTACTGCACTAACTGATATTCAACAACAGTATGGTGCAATATCCACTTCCTTCTGTTTGAGCTGTAATACAGATTACTGCAATTCCGGAGTTGGTCTAGTTGTCTCTTTAGCGACTGTACTTTTTGGAATAATATTTGCTAAAATACTATAGATTGTCTTGTAATTCTTATTATTTCATATATTGTTATATAATACTACATATTTAATGGTTTTAGTTTTTTATCCTTTACCTTAGTCACTTATTGTAATGGGCAATGGTTCTGGCTTCTGGCCGTTGTTAGGTGAAACTCCAGTGAACCCTAACTCCGAGCTATTTTACATATTACTAACACCCAACATTGTACTTTCTTTTAACATATAAGTTTGTCTATACATATGCGAGATGTTGCACGTGATGACATCTCGTGGCAATCGACCTATTCACCCAACCAGACTAGCGAGGACTTAGAGAAGACCAAACGCTGGAACGGGACCGGCATAAGCAGGTATCTAATAAGGTGGCGCTAAAAGCTAATTGTCGGTTTCTTCAAACCGAAAACGCGATGTAAAAAAAAGAAGTTGGCCCCTTATCTTTTTGTCAGACCCAATCCTTGGACGCATTTCGCCGTATTAGGGCTCATTGACAAGGCTATAGAGTCTGATGAAATAAAGGGGCAAACTTCTTTCTTTTATATACATTTGTTTTTACTTTAATTAGCAACGAGTTTTACTAGGTATAATATGTTGGGTGACAATGAAGTCAAAGTCAGTAGACAGAACCCCACCGCATTATCAAAACTTAAAATTTTAGTAGTAATAGGTTGCAGGAAGATGCAAATTTCAGTTTGAAAATATTACAAACATCACTTCAGGTTTGACAGCTAATTGGACCACGAAATAGTACTATTCATTACGCACCCCTTAGTAAAAGTTAGCAATATTTTTTATAAAATCATATTTTTTATTGATTTATGAAAATTAGGGTAAGCACGGGCCGTTACGGAATATCTAATACAAAAATGCATTTTCCTCGGTTTTACTGGGACTAAAATGCAATTACACTGGCCGACACGATTTTTGTAACACAGTTCAGCCATTACTTACACAATGCTAATACCTAGGTAGTAAATTTTATGAGGGTCATTTAGAAGGGGTGCATGTAATAGTATATTACATAACAAGAGTGGTAAGAAGCCAATTACACACGATTTCGAAATTTACGATACGAGCGTTAGCGGCTATCGTAATTCGAAAGAGTGTGTAATAGGCTTACCACTCGAGTTGTGTACTATACTTTTTCTACGACTTCATATTATTTTTTTATAAATTAGAGCAAGTGTTATCTATATAAACCTTAGGGAAAAAATACAGTTAATAGGCTTTATTTTGCAAGAAAATACAAACGAACAAACTTTATTGAAAATGTTATAATTTACAATGTAGGTACAGATGGAAAATAAAAACTATTTATTATTATAATTAATGGTAAAATTTTGACAATTTTTTATTATAATTGGAGCAACTGATTTCTCCATTAGATTGGTGTTCATTGTCATGATATTTGTTGGAATAAATTCTGTAGTTTCTTCCTGGTCTGACAACTTATTAAATGTGGATGTAGATGCTGAATGATTTACAACGGAGTGCAAGATTCTGTTTGAAGTTATAGTTTTATTTAGAATGGATTCGTCTACATAGTTTTCCGCCACTGTGGAAGATTTCCAACCGCCATGTCTCTTTAAGGCCATTAAGTCACCTTCGGCGTCGACTAAAATTGTAGCGGAAGTTCTTCGGAAACAGTGACCTGTGTACAAAGCAGCATTGGGCAGTTTTAAATATTCTGCAATATTTTTTGGCACTGCTCCTAACTTATTAATACCGACTACCTGACGTGTTACTTTGCCTTTTTGAAAGTTTAAGAAAAATTGTTGAATGTTGGTGTCCTTAATAAGGTTTCGAAGTTCTATATAGTTTTTACATATGCCATAAAATTTTCCGAAAATTATAAAGGAACGTGGTATTTTTGTCTTCGTATCAGGAATCTTGATAATAAGAGTGTTTCCAGTGTTTTCTATATCAGTAATTTTTATATTCTTTAGCTCTTGTTTTCTGCAAGCTCCAGAAATTCCAAAAATTAAAACTACTTTCATAAATAAAAAATCTTGATCCGGCGCTTCATTTAGGAATTCATTTACATCGATTGCGGTGAGTATCTTGGATTTTTTACTCTTATAGCCATCTGATTTTCTCTTTAAATAGGCTCGTAATTTATGGTAATTTTCAATATTAATATTGTGCTTTATGCTTAAATTAGTGCGTAGAATCGAATAAATCGCCCAAAGTGAAGAGGGTTTAAAGGTTTTTGATAAAATATCGAAATATGCCAATAACATTTTCTGAGTAGGTACTCACATGGTTATCAATACACCAGCCAATACATTTTTGATGTACTTTTTCGTACCTCTCCCTGGATTTTTCGGGTAATAAATTATTTGCCGCGGCAGCAGCTTGTAATGCAATTTCTGGTGGCGTTCCCTTAATCTCAAAATTGGAGTCGCTCATACTACTAACTGCTAACCACCAACTATGTACTAACCAAAAATAATATACAAATTAAAAATTTTGAGGTTTAAAATTGCCTCTGTTAATACAGACATTGACGTTGTCAAGGCGACGCATAAAGAATGTATTGAAAATTTTCAGGATTTTGACGGCTCATGGCCAATGTGATGGCGCAACTGTTACGTAATATACAGGGTGTTACAAATTCGAGGCCCACCATTGGGATCTGGGAAATGGTAACAGATACGTGGAAGTTTAAATTAGGGCAAAGTTGCGCAATTCAATGCCGATCAATATGCCGTCAAGAAAATTCATGTATTCCGATTGCTTCCGAAGATATTCGAAAAAAAAACGAATTTGGCGTTTTTAATTTATATGATTTCCTGCCTTTATTTGAATAGATAATTGAAAACAAACTTAACATTCTCATTGCCACTTTTTCTCTTCTATTAGACTGTGGCATCAGATTTCGAATCCGACGTTTCGTCTTTGGGCCCCATCATTAATTTATTTTTTTTAAATGCGCACCTGGATTTTTTATTTCATTTTTGGAATCACCAAGGCTGACTGCATTATACGGTTGCATTACTTTGATTAGGATTCAACATTTTAAGCTAATAAAAACATTTTTACAATAATGTTTTTGCTTATTTTTTACTTAATTTATTTCTAAAACCATCCAAACATAATCTGAAAATCTGTTTTAACTTAACAATTTTAATCCCTAGCGTACTAATACACATAAGCTATAAAAAAAAAAGAAAAACAATAACATCCAAACTTAGAAATAATAGGAAAAAAATGGTAGGTACCTACCTACACATTCACTAAAAAAATAAGAAACAATTTTATCTAAGATATTCAAAAAGATTTCCGTTTGCATGTATGCAGCGATTAATTTTGTTTCTTACTTTTTCAGTGGACCTTTGTACCGACCTTCTTCTTATTAACCTAAATCCTTCAATAATTCTAGCTCTAAGTTCTTCTAATGTATTAACATTATGTTTATAAATCTTATTTTTTAAAGCCCCCCATAAAAAAAAGTCTAAAGGTGTCAAATCTGGAGATCTCGCAGGCTATTCTACCACACCTCGATTATCTATCCATCTGCCTGGGAATTCTTGATTTAAAAACTCCCTAATTTGCCTTGTTCCATGAACTGGGGCACCGTCTTGTTGAAACCAAACGGCTGGTAGTCTGGCGAGCGGGATCTCGGCTAAAAAATCTTGTAGATGATTGTTTAGGAGGAATAGATAGTCGACACCTCTTAGCCTGTCTGGTAAAAAAAATGGTCCAAGAATTTTGTCTCCAAACATCCCTGCCCAAACATTGATACTAAACCGTACTTGTTTGCGTATTTCTCTATTAGCTCTAGGATTTTCTATGGCCCACATGCGCTCATTGTTTCTATTAAATATACCGCAATTAGTAAACTTAGCTTCGTCGCTCCAGATTATAGACCTAAGGAAGTTATTATTATCGTCAATTTGATTCTGTAGCCAGTAACAAAAATCTAACCGCCTCTGAGGATCTCCTTCGTGCAACGCATGGGAAATATGAATTTTGTAGGGTTTTAAACCATTCTTTTTTAAAACTCTCCAAGCCTTGACATGATTTAATGTTGGCAAGTTAGATTCTGTGGAAATTTGCCTTGTTGATGTGGAAGGGTTGTTGTTTACCTAAAATAATACCATACCCTAAATAAAATAGCGCCTACCTTATAGAAAAGAATGAATTAAAAATAAAGTTTACATGGTTTTAAAAGAAAGCTAGTCAAACTTTTAAGTACAGACCTGGCGTAAAACATTTTGCGATTCTGCTTCTGTTACACGGTTACCATATTTTTTTCTGGGTTTTTCAAATCTACCGTGTTCACGTAAGTTTTTATCCAAGTTTTGAAAGATCCTTCTGTTGGGCTGCTGTCTTTCGGGGTAATCCTCAAAATATCTTTGCGCAGCTGTTACTGAGTTTCTGTTACAGCTGTAATAAATCTTTATCATATCGCTTTTTTCCTCAGTAGAATATCTCATTTTAGATTTTTAAAAGAACAACTTATAACACCTTACAAAAATCTTGAAATAAATAATTTCGGACTGTCAGTTATGAAAATTCGCCATATTTTTTTCCATGGTAAACTACGATGTAGAAGTTAATTTTATTTAAGCGTCCTGGGATAAGACATCAAAGTAAAAATGTTTTCATTAATAATGATGGGGCCCATCATCACCCCATAACACCATTTTTTTTTATAGCTTATGTGTATTTGTACGTTAAGGATTAAAATTGTTAAAACAGATTTTTAGATTATGTTAGGATGGTTTTAGAAATAAATTAAGTAAAAAATAAACAAAAACATTATTGTAAGATGTTTTTATTAGCTTAAAATGTTGAATCCTAATCAAAGTAATGCAACCATATAATGCAGTCAGCCTTGGTGATTCCAAAAATGAAATAAAAAATCCAGGTCCGTATTTAAAAAAAATAAATTAATGATGGGGCCAAAGACGAAACGTCGGATTTAAAATCTGATGCCACAGTCTAATAGAAGAGACAAAGTGGCAATGAGAATGTTAAGTTTGTTTTGAATTATCTATTCAAATAAAGGCAGGAAATCATATAAATTAAAAACGCCAAATTCGTTTTTTTTCGAATATCTTCGGAAGCAATCGGAATACATGAATTTTCTTGACGGCATATTGATCGGCATTGAATTGCGCAACTTTGCCCTAATTTAAACTTTCACGTATCTGTTACCATTTCCGAGATCCCAATGGTGGGCCTCGAATTTGTAACACCCTGTATATATATTACGTTACTGTCCTTACGCACAGCTTGGCTTATAACAATATAGTGTGTGTTATAAAAGTCTTACTGATACAGTAGACAGTGCGTAAGTAGGTTCTTACTAGTATAGGAGTAGAAAAAAACAAAAAGATAACCTAAAATGGATTGTTTATAACATTAAACTTATTCTCTTATTCAGTTTCGCGTAGTTAAGAAAGGGTTTTCAACGACGAAAATGTCAAGTCTGGTAAAGTCACAAACGAGGCTATTTTCTGAAAATGTGAAAAACGCCTATTTCCTGTATTTTGGTATTTTTATCGGAGATCAAGACTAGCAGTGGGCTTCCCATGTTGATTTTTAATGGGTATTTTTGTCTTAACTATAAAGAACGATGTCCCGGCTATATCTTGCACTCTGAAGTTTTTTACTTGACTGTCATTGATTTTTACGGCAAGTGCACATTTGTTGCCAATTAAAACAGCATTGAAACCACAGGTTTCTACAAAGGTTGCGGTTTAATTCAAGGGACAAAAGTCAAATTGTCCCTTCTGTCCCTTGTCCCCGCTAGTTAAAATTTCTTTCTACCCTATTTTGTCAACTAAAAATGTATGTTTGCCAACGTCGAATTAAAAAAAATATAGCTTTAGTAGTATCTACTTAGCAAAATTGCCATATGCTTAACAAATAAATTGTTATGAATCCACATTTTTGTAAAATTAAGTTGTCACCTCTGTCTCCTAGTATTTGTCGAGTTGCAGCTCATCTGTAGATAGCGCTTATGCAAGATAGACAGGACGAAACTATTTAGTAAACCATCGTTTTTCAGTGTGACATGTGGTTTTTAAGCCATAGTTTTTGTTTTTTTTTTATATAAGAACGTGCAAAATCTTAGAAACTTAAACATTTTTATTTTCTAGTCATCACTCTCTCTCTCTTGGCAAAAATGTATTTATTAAAGTAATTTTAAGCTTTTTGGTATTTTAATAGTTTATATATGTAAAAAGAACAAATATAAAATGTCAACAGGTCGAAAACATTACCTAGTTTTTTTTGTTTAGAAGATTAACTCACCGATTTTCTCCTCTGTCCCTGTCTTTTTTCTGCCCATATCCTTCAATTCGGTGAAAGGGACAGAAGTGACTTGGTGGACAGTTTTATGTATTAAGAAAGTCCGCTGACGAAACCTTACCTGAAGATACTCTGAAATGTGTTTTTGCTGCATTTTTGTTACTTAGATTAAAGATTTTACGGCAGAATTGGTAGACTAAAAAAGATTAAAGAAAGTGCCTACACTGAAAGAAAACAATAAGAAAAAGCTAAGTATAAAGAGAAAAAGCGCAGAGAACGACAAAGGTACCATGAGAAGAAAAAACAAAGACAACAGGAGAAAGAAGCATTTTTAAATAATTTGCCCCTAATAGTTGAATTACCAGAACAACCGACATCTTTTAAATATATCTTACCAGTAAGAATAGCAACACCAAAGAAATTAAGTTTAAGGTGAGATCAGATGGACACAGTAAAAAAATCAGAACATCAAGCGATTAAAGAAAAGACGAAAAATAAGAAAATCACTATTTCTACCGAAGAAAAGCGCATAAAAGAATGCGAGAAAAAAAAGAAGCAGCGAGATGAACTGAAACAAAATAAGGAGAAGCATAAAGATTATTGTAGAAAAGAAAGAGAACTCTGTATTTTTTGTTTTTTGAAACTTAAATATTTTGATGATAAATTTAAACAGGAAGGAAAAAAATAAATTAATGGAAAGTAAATATAACTTTAAAGTTTAAAGCAAATCAGTATTAACGTTAAACTTGAATAAACCACGTCCAGACTTCTCCGGGTCCGTGAGTTTTCCTTTTTTATTTTCGTACTTAAACTCAAAAATATCTTGGACATCTGGAAAATGTTCCTTCAAATTTTTCTCCTGCAGACAATAGTTGACATACGAAAAAAGAAGGCTTGGAACCTTGTTTTAAAAATTCGGATGTAGATAAAATTAACTAATAGCCAGTTCCCTGTTGTTATTTCATTTTCATTTATCGGCAAAAAAGGTTCATGTCTTTGTGTCAAAGTTTTGGTGAAAATTATTCATTTGAAGAACGAAAGCGGTAAGTCATCCTCGAAGTTGCGAGCTGCACATATATTATAACTGTAGTAGAACTGCATTTATACTGCTTTAATAAAAAAAAAGGCTCTTTGGATTTTAAAAAACTAAAAAATTGGTACAATTTTTTATTTGTTTCTAAATGTTGTCACAACTGGGGGTTGTTTCCCTAACGGGGCGTGAATAAAAGCGATCCGGCTAGAAAACAATATAGACTTTTATTTTCTACTAGTCAATTATTCACCAGGTAGCCTGGAGGAAACCCATGCATGTCTCCGTTGGGGTGTGGCACTGTCGATGGGGGCTCTCCAGAGAGGTGCCTGAGGGGCTTTACGTGGCTCCGCCTCCAGGGGACGAGAGTAGCTCAGGGGCCCAGGAGAGAGGCCTGGAGCCTGTGAGGCACTTGGGCGCTTCTGAGGGGTAACTGGAGAAAGATCAGGAGAGTGGCCTGGAGTCTGTAGGATCCCAGGAAAGGTGACCAGTCGTTGAGACGAAGGTACCGTGTCCACCCAATGTTCGGGTATTTATACACCGAAAGTGCTGACTCTTGTTTAACTGAACTTGACATTGGGTGGCACAGTGGTCCGCGATCTCAACGCACAGTGGGCTCGAGGTGTAAAAAAGAAAATTATAATGTGGAGCCCGCCATTTTGTTGACAATATGGTAGTCTATAATTTACAAATATTACCATACATTTTTTACATGATAAACACTTTTAACAAAATAATATAATTCAATTTGTTTCAGTAGATTGGCATATAAAATACCTAAACAGAATGTAAGGGGACGGAGGTGACATTTTTAGTGACTTTGATCATTTTGTTTTGTGTTGCCTATACAAATTTTCAAACAACCCAATTTCCCTCATTGATTTTAATAATTTTGAAGTAAAATATAGAATATTTAAAAAGTGGATTCGCTAAAAAATAGTAGTTTTCCTATTCAGTGCGCAAAGTTATGTTTTCCCGCACGCGAAAGCAGTTAGACGAACGACGCGAAGCGGAGTTCGGATAAGCTTTAAGTGCGGGAAAACTACTTTGCGCACGTGTTAGGAACAATATTTTTTCTACGAGTGAAATAACTATATATTTTTTTAATTTTAAATTTTTATTGACATCAAAAACAACTATTTTTTTAATTTTAAATTTTTATTGACATCAAAAACAACTTATAACTACTTATACCTAAATTGCCTATTTATTATTATTAATTACATTAATATTATGGAATGTGCAGTTGGTCGCTTTTTCTACATTTATTGCAGATCTAGCAACTAGAGGTGAAAATGTTGTAGTAGATGTCATTTCCTGGTTCATCAGTACTGTCGTGTTGCAAAAGGAATAAATGGATCCATTCTTTGAAGTACTTGGAACTGCTTCACATTTTTTAGGGCTGCAGCTTAAAATTTTGTTGCTTAGCCCTTTTTTATAAGTTGTGGACTCATCAATGTATCCCTCAGCTACCGCAGTAGATTTCCAACCCCCCAAACGTTTTATGTCAGTGATTCCTTCTCCAGAATTGGCCAGTAACGTTGCTGATGACCTTCTGAAACTGTGCCCTGTATAGAGTTCCGGATTTGGCAGTTTCAAAAAGGCAGCTATTTCAGAAGGCATCTTTCCGAAACTATTTACTCCAACACATTGTGAAACGCATTTATCTTTTTTGTAGACTAAGAAAAAACGGTTGTTTGACGTTATCGGGCGTAAGCTTTTGTATTTTCTGTACAGTTGCAGGTAGGCTCCGTTATGAATTTCTTCCGATATTATAAAGTTTCTTGCTGTATGATTTTTTGAATTCCTAATTTTGACAATTATGAGGTTTTCTTTATCTTCAATATCGGCAGTGGTTAAATTTGCTAGCTCTTCCCTTCGGCATGCGCCGGCAAGTCCAAAAATAGTGGCAACTTTAATTAAAAGGTAAATTTCATCTGGTGCCGAATTAATAAAACTGAATATTTCTTCCTTCGTAAATATTTTTGCTTTTTTTGGTTTAAACCCAATATTCTGCTTTTTCAGAAATGCAGTGAGCTTATAAAATTCACCAATATCGATGTCTCTTTTTATTTTTATTACATTTTTGAGCATTGAATATTTTGACCACATTGTGTTAGGTTTAAATTCTTTGCTTAACTTAAGAAAGTAGGCTAAAAGTACCTCTTCCTTTAACGTTTTTACCCCCCTTTGTTCGCACCATTTGGAAAACAACTCGTACTGTTTCTCGTATTTTTCTCGCGATTTGGCAGGCAGCAATTGCAAACTAGCCATGTTGGCGGCTTCTAGGACATCTTCTGGAAGTTCTTCTTCAGTGATATCCATTTTTAAAACAGTTTTTTTTATTTTAAATAGGTGAAAATGCTAGTGAAAATTTTGAAGAAGACCTCTAAACTGACATGAAAGCGTTGTATGACAATGTATTTTGGTTGCTAAGGGAACAAACCGCATTTGACACAAAAATACTTGATTTTTTTTAACTTGAACAAAATTAGAGGAAAATATAATAATGCAGATTTCAAAAAAATTTTGAGCCGCACGGCACAATACTTCGGTATAGTTTATAAGGCAACACATAAACCACCTGTCAACTTTGTCTTGTTACAATATTTTTGTATAAATATCTAAAAAAATTATAAAATATAAGAAAAAAACGCGTCTATAATATGGTAATTTTGCTTTAAAATAAGTGTGCGGGAAAAAAAATTTCCCGCACAGTGTGCGGGAAAGTGCTACTTTGCGTATGCAAAAGTGTGCGCAAAGTAGCTTCTTTGCGGTCACTCGTAGAAAAAAATTTTTTTTAACTCTTTTGAGCCAAAAAAAGTTAAGAAAAAAATATCTTAATACTCTAGGTTTTACTTTTTAGTTATTTTATTGAAATATTGAACGATTAATTAACGGGAAAAATACATTTAATTTTTTCTATATGTGACGTACTCGTCTACTTATCATTTACTTATATACCGACAAAGACAAAAACACTAATAGTATCGCCATCTATTGAAATACATTAGAAGCAAAGCTTACACTAGAAAAAAGTGCTAATGGATGGCGCTACCTGATTTAAAAATTGTTCTATATTTTCATGTTTTTAACACCTTCTCCTAATTTTTAAATGTAGGCATCACAAGAAAACTACAAAATACAATACAGTTTAAATTTTACACATAATATCACTTTTAAATTGAAAAAATTTTTTACTATTTAGGGGTTTTGTAAAAATATCTGCAGTTTGATTGTTCGTTGCACAGTACTCAATTTTTAATTTGCCATCGGACACTTTTTCATTTATGTAATGATAACGCACGTCGATGTGTTTGCTGCGACGGTTAAATTGTCCACTTTTTATTAATTGTATAGAACTTTGATTATCAACTTTAAGTTTAACATTTAAATCACCGTTTGTTAGTTCATTAGTGACAGATTTTTAATAACTGATTTCTTATGTACAGGCTGCAGCCGCAATGTATTCTTACATTCTTCCTCAGTAGTTGATAATGAAACCATAGGCTGTCTTCTTGAACACCAAGCAATTGGCCCTGTAGTACTTTTCTGGTATCAATATCCCCGGCAAAATCAGCGTCAGTATAGGCAACTAGTTCATTTTCTTCTTCTTTTGTATAACAAATGCCTTCATTCTGTGTTGAAATTAAATAACGCAAAATTCTTTTAAGGTTGACAATATCTTGGTTTGAAGAGGGGTTCACTAATTTTCTGCTGCATACATTTACTGAATATGAGATATCTGGTGGAGACTTATTAGAAAATACAGTATCCTACGATCTCTCTATATGGATAATTTTTATTTTTTGAAAAATATCTTCTGGTTTGGGGTTCTATTCCAGGAGTTGTCACAGGTCTTACATTTGCAAATTCAAAATTTTTCAGAACAGAGGTTTTCTTGGGATAACATAATTTTATTTTCTGTAATTTTAATTTCGATTCCCAAAAATGATGAGGGATTACTAAAAACTATTTCAAACTCGGTTCTTAACTCTTTTAGCAAATTTTCGATTTTTTTACTGTTCTGGCCAATTATGTAGAAGCTTCATTTTTGAAAATACAGTGCTCACTCTTTAAAGTAATTATTAGTCCTTTTGATTTTCAAAATAAAATAAAATGTTCAATCCATTTTAAAGGAGTTTGCTTAAGGCCATATAAGGATTTTTGTCACAAGCACACTTTATTTTTAACACTATATCCTTCAGGAATTATTGACATTAACAAAGCTCGGGTTATGTTAATTCTTATGAAAATATTTTGACGTAACAATAATCGAATTGATTTTGCCTATTCGTAATCACGCGAGTAAAAGCAACCAATGACAATAATATTACACTAGTAGAAGTCCATGGATAGTTCTTACTTACAGTATGTACGGTGGATCTTTGCCACTACGTTATGGATTAACGGTCAAGAGACAACGTGATTTACAACTCTCCATTAGCCCTGAAAATGAACGAAACAGAGACAAAAGTTTTTAGAATAGTTGTCATTTGATTTCAAAGTCAACTTTAATTTGTTTTTAAACGTTTTTGTGCCTTGAAGTTCAATTTAATCCTAAAAACTGTTCTCGTACTTGGTGGTAAGTATTTGTGGATACTAGGTTAATTATTTATTCATTTTAAACGCTAGCCACAAAAATTATGACTTAAGACTTAAGACTTTCTTTTGACTTTTTGCATCTCGTGATTTTGATTAGCTTTATATGGTTTTAGTCACGTGCAAGTAATGACGCACCGGCAGAGAACCACCGTGCCGACTTCTAAATGCATATATCACTACCACACAGCGCCCTTCCCTTCAGGAATATGCCTGTTCCCCTCAGGGGTTCCCCTCATTTTATGTTTTGTTTGTGTAATGTTCAATCAACAATAATTCACTAGTTTACAGCCAATTTGCAGCTGTAATGTAAAAGGCATTTTTTTGTTAATTTTTGGTCCCTAAATGCGAAAATGATGGTAAACACTTCCTAACACGTAAGATTTTTAAGTTATGGGTTTTTTCAGCAAATATTAATGAGTATTTTAATCCCATTCTTTTAAAAAGTAATTTGTCATATACCGGAGCGCAACGTTGTCAAATTTACGTTTCCCCTAAGTTAGGGAAATTGTGCACAATCTGGCAACACCGCGTGGGGGTGTCCAGGGATGACACCTCAACCACGAAGTCTTAACCCTGTAAAACCGGTTCTTTATGAAGAAGGCTTACCAGTTCCAGCACTCCCGGCAACTTGGGAGGAAGATTTAGAAATGTATGATGATAAGGCAGAACCCGATAATGTATCAGACAAGAACGATTCTTCTTTTCCCGAAAGTGAAGGAAAAATACTCCATTTAATCGACCAAGTTGAATTAAATGATCTAGTTCTGGACCTCAACTTGTCCAAAGAGCACGCTGAAGTATTAAGTTCTAGATTATATGGAATTTACTAGCCCCTGGAACCAAAGTTACAATATGTTGGAACCGTAACCAGGAGCTATCCTCGTTTTTTACTATGCATGATAAAAGGTGTGTTTGTGTTAATCCAAATAGTGTTATGGAAAACTTAGGATTTGCACATAACCCGAATGAATGGCGCTTGTTTATAGATTCTTTTAGAATAAGTTTAAAAGCAGGTCTGCTCCATTATGGCAACAAAAGACCCTATATTCCTCTTGCACATGCAGTTGACATGAGGGAAAGATACGAAAGTATGTCACTTATTTTAAACAATAAGCTATGATACGTATAAGTGGAAAATATGTGGTGGCCTAAAAGTCCTAGAACTATTACTAGGCTTCAGGGTAGATTTACGAAGTATTGCTGTTTTCTTTGTCTTTGGGATAGTAGAGCAACATAGAGCCATTACCTAGTAAAAGAATGGCTTCCAAGAGATCAATATATTCCAGGGCAAGCTAACGTAAAAAATGTAGGTACCTCTTGTTGACCCCAAAAAAGTTCTGTTACCTCCTTTACACTTACATTTTAAGGATAACAGGATTTATTTACAAAAATACACATGAAAATACATTTATAGTAAGTTTTTTGTACATAACTTTTTTGCAAATTCTGACTTCCGTTTATATTCCTGATCGCTTTCTCTCATAAGAAACTAACAATAAATTTATGCAATAAACGCATGCAATCACTCTATTCATTCCACAACAAAGTTTAAACCAATTTACGTTATTAAAGGTCGCATTTCTAACGAAACCTCATTTAACATAAATGTGGTCGTTGAATAATTATATTATTAATTACAAAAAGAAATCTAAATGTTTTTTTATTCGCAAAAAAAACGGAAAATGAATTTCATGAAGCTACTACACTGAAAGAGATGAGCAATGAACGTAAGGCTATATAGCTACAGAACCGCGAGATAAAATTCCAATACTCTTAAACGCCCACTTACGATTCCTTCACTAAGTAAATATTTTATTTTTAGATTACCTGTGTCTATCAGCGGATTACAAGGAAAGATAACAATGAAAAATCTTGAAACTAATGCCGGAATGTTACCATGATAACTAGGAACCACAAAACTTCGAGAATAAAATCACACATTAATACACTTCTACGATTTGAACACTATAATATTGCAAATTAGTCAATTAAACAGCAAGTCGGAAACTTTATTCGACCTAATACACAAAACTAAAGAATATTTATTTGATGTATCGAATTACCTAAAAATATTTGGTTTAACTAACTAAAGAAAAGATTGAAACAAAGGTAATAGAAATTCTACCTCATCCGGAAAGCACTAAACGAGGTCTAATAAATGGCTTGGGCTCAATTTTGATTAAGAATCTTTATCAAAATCAAAACAAGTTAATTGAACACACATTCAATTTATTAGCACAATGCAAAAAATTAGTCACAATGAATAATTACTATAAAAGCAAAACAAAAAATCAATCAGGTTGCCATATTCGTTGAACAAAAGACCAATAAAGAAAATTCTGCGTTTATAAAAGATATATTGATTTAAGTAATCAGTGTGTATGAAATATTAAATTCAGTCCTACGAGATATCGAAAACTCTATTTCATTTGCTACACTAAATCGATTGCACCCCAGCCTAATAAAAACAAATTATCTCTTTAAATTATTTTTGAAATTACAAACCCTTTTAAAGCCCAACCAATTGCCTTTAGAAGTTTCTTTACATAATATCCTAATTTACCAAACATTTTTTAAAGTAGACTGTTTTATCTTAAATAATAATAGTACATTGTATACTTAGATAGTTGAGATAATGATTGAGAGGTAACAGCTTTCTCAACTGAGGTATAATATTTAGATTTTTTTCTACTACTAATACTAAAATATTACATATAAATTTCGTTTAGATCTTTACATGGTCATTTCTGTCTAATTTATAATAGATATTTATATATATTTATAAGTCCGGTAAATCAACTTTTACAGTATGAGTGAAATGTTTCGAGACGAGGCGACGAAGGAGCCGAATCTGGAATTTTGAAAGGAATACTGTAAAGGATTTGCCGGACGAATGACGTACAATATTTTATTTCATACTGTTCTGTTGAAAATTTTAATTATGTTTTGAAATTATAATGAAGTTTTATTCTGCGTCGTATATTTGAAAAGTGCTTATATTTACTGGTGGTAACATTGTGTGTTTGACATTGATTAAACTAAAACTTACAAATTTCAGTCCGGTAAAGAAATTTTACAGGACTAGTCCGGTAAAAAAATTTTCCCGGACTTATTGCTGTAAAACCTCATTTTCTGGACTAAATTCAAATATGTAAAGGTGTGTTTTACAATACAGTATGAAATAAAATATTTCTCTCTATAATCTTCCTTACCGGACTGAAATTTGTAAGTTTTAGTTTAATCACACAATGTTTCCACCAGTAAATATTATAAGCACTTTTCAAATATACGACGCAGAATAAAACTTCATTATAATTTCAAAACATAATTATAATTTTCAACAGAACAGTATGAAATTAAATATTGTACGTCATTCGTCCGGCAAATCCTTTACAGTATTCGTTTCAAAATTCCAGACTCGGCTCCTTCGTCGCCTCGTCTCGAAACATTTCACTCATACTGTAAAAGTTGATTTACTGGACTTATAACGTAAATATATCTATTGAAAATTAAGTAGCCTGGGAAAAATAAGCTATAGAAATGCGATTATAAATGTCAATTTGTAGAAAATTTGTTGTCGTGTTGACATTTTTGAATGACAGTTTTCTTTTGAAATATCTTCCAATTTATGATGAAAATTTCTGTTTTATTAAAAATTTGATGCTATCTTCCGGAGTCTCTTCATGTAAAATGGTTAATCAAGGCTCAAAACCATTAACGTGTTAAAAAATGCTAAAATCGTGTGCAGACAGAAAGTTTTTCATTATTTACCTAGGTGATTATTTATTATCGTTATTTCTCTAGGTGAAGAAATATAACTTTTCATTAGAGAAATGGAGTAAAAAATGGTCAAAATTCCCAATATGTATGCTTATGCTTTTAATTATTATCATCTATCCGCAATTCCTTTGGACCATATTGATATATGGACTTAGGTTGAGTCCGTTATAGTTTTCTGTGGTACTTAGTTTTTAAGAAGTTATCTTTAGGAAGTACCAAGCCCATCAAGAAGATATAAACCTGTACAAATGGTAGATTTGTCCACCATTCAACTCAGTCAGTAATCCTCTTGAGTTGAGTCTCTTCGGGGGGAGAAATTATCTCACCACCTCCGTAACCAAGTTACAAGAAAGCAGCTCGTGAACTGCGAATTCAGCACACTGCCAGGGTATAACGTTTGGACCTGAACGGAATATTTTTTGGGGATTCTGCTGACAGATAGCCATTACGGTAGCAGCCGAATTGAGTTTGCTAAGTTAATTCTTAATTATATTGGGCTTGTGATTGCCTCCAACATTGGGACTTGGTATTGAGAATTAAATGCTATAATTGTGTTGTTAGTGATTATAGGGTTGTGGAATTGGATACTACACAATTTGTCGAAGTTTTTTGGATTTTTGGGATGAATTGACTAAACTTAACCTTAATTAGTTCTAAAAATGAGTTTATTATCCGAGATAAATGCTGACTGAAGTGTATGTTGTGCAACCAATGTTATAAAATTTAAAAATGGTAAATGTGTACATTTTTATATTTTAAGCTGATTTTAAAAATAGTAAATAGTACTGTAATATTCTTAGAGTTTGAATTTTGCACTGATGCCTGACGTAAGGAATGAAATTATTTTTCAATTATTTGAATACATTTTGAATTATATTTTAAGTTAAATTTTGATTATTTTAATACTTAAATTATATTAATTTCGTAATCTATTTACATACATTTACCTTTAGTACCTATATGATTCGATATAAACCATAGTGATCGCGATGATAAATATTATCACTTGAGTGAGTTATTATTGACTATTGAATTTAATCTGAACGGTTTTCTGTATTTTATTTCGACATTTTGATCAAATCAACAGTAGAATTTTATCTTTCAATCTCACTATTTTTATTTACTGGTAACTGGTTTGGGGCGTACTGAAAATTAGTAGGTTTCTGGCTTAACTGCTAAAGTCAGTAGCGCCGGGCCCACCCTCTTGACTTAGCTAGGATGTTGCTGCACGTTGACAACCCTAGACCAGTGTCTTTTAGATCTTCTCAGCAGTGTAGTATACCTTATTAGTATATTTTTGTCTACTATAGTGACTAATATATTTAAGGATGACCGGAATCTTCGCCTTTACGTTTTCCAGATCTCTGTCGCTAATCTTATTAATTTTTTGTGGTGTTTGCCACGTTTACGCATTTTTGGAGTAATAGCAGCTTCGCTTATCTGTTCATATGAAAGTTAAATTCTTTGTTTTAAATTTTGAAGTCCGTGAAGTACAAGAAAATCTTGTTTGCATACTTTGGCGTCAATACCATTTGTCTTGACAAAATAATGTTCGTTTGGGAAAAGGAAAATATTTTGTTTGTTGTAATCTGCTCAATTTATAAAACGTTGAACAATTGCATTTCTCTTTCTTCCAAAGCATATCGATATTTTCGGCTGCAGTTTCACGGAGGTTCCATTTCTCGTTTGGGTACTTGTTTTTGTTGTTTATTTACATTTTTATATGACCTAAATTTTGTTCGTTTCGATTGTTTTTTTTAGTCTGCCTTTTAAGGGTCGCATTGCGCCATTTTGAAGGTGAAGCTCTATGCGGGTGGACAAAGAATCTCTTTCATTAAAAGAACCATTTTCTATTTTCGTGACACCAGAAAAATCGTTTTTCTATGTAAGAAAAGCTGCGGTAAATCTTGATACAATATTTGCTAAAGTCTTAAACTCTAACAAGATAGTCATATTTACAACATTTTCATGAGAAACATTTGCTTAGCAATTTTTTTTTCGTTGCAAAATCATGCATTTTGTAAATTTTTTAGGGCATATAGGCGAGTGTTAGTTTTAGTGGAACCCTTCTTATCAAATGTAATTGCGAAAGAGAAGACTGAAATATATCTAATACTTTAGATTTTAGATCAATTCATTTTAAACAGTTTTTGATACCCCGCCAAAAGTTTTTGAATCCAATAATAATTCTCTTAATTTACGGTCATATTTTTTGCCTAATTTCCTATAGTTGCCTTGGTTTAGAGATTCTTCAGACTCATCGTGACCCCTAAGCGCTAATTATTGACAACCCGAAAGAATTACGATGTTAATTAATAAAATAATATCCAAATTAGAAATACTGACGTTTCAAATTGCCTGTTAGTTTTAGGGCAAATAGTATCCATAGCAGTAACGTTCCTCCTTTAGCGTGTTGTGTGTAGGTTTAGATATCCTTAAAAACCATTTCGGAAAATACCTTCAAAACCCTAAGTTCCTAATTCTGGAGCGTTAGAGAATGGGGCTAATCACATCCCTCATATGATCATTCCCTTTCCTGGCAGTTCTCCTATAATTTCAATCATCATTATTCTCGGTGATATGAATGGTCCTGTGTATTCAAGAATACCGTATCATAGGTTGAGTGGGAAACTCCGCCCACGTTTTTTCTCCTGAGGACAGTGTTTTCCAGTTTCGAAAATTAGGATCCAGGAGTTTCTATAAATCAAGCCAAGAACACGTTTAGTTAGCACCACCACGTCTAACTAACCGTCGGATGTTTTGCAATATCTTAGATAATATTATACTTTATTATTTAAATATATTTTTAGAATTTTTTATTTAAATGTTAGGACTTATAATGTAGCATTAATGATAGATGTGATCCGTCCAAAGTATGTCTTAAGATAGTAGATATATATCTATGTATGATAAGCTAATAATCAAAACGTGATCTGTTACACAAATATTGTGAAATTGAGGAAAACTAATAATAGTTATTTTTGATATAAATCTTAGAACTTCATTTTTAAGGCACGCATTTGAAAGTTTTATAAAGCAATTGAAATGAGTGCCTTAATAATAATTTTAATTCAAATATCATACAATATGTTTCTACAAACGGCAATAAAAAGCAATAATAGCATTACATATTAATTTTTTAGAATGTTTAATAATCGCATTTGATATTTGTCAATAAAACCTAACAACTATTGTTGGCTTAGTATGTTTTTTGACGTTTACTTTCAGAATTTGACATTTCACTTTTAACAGTAACTAAGCGAAACAGAAGCGAATCAAGCAGTCGGTCCCTTTGATGTTCGTGTCGCCAGATTTTTACCGACGACTTGACATTGACGTTTCTTACTAATTAGTACACTGAAAGAAAGTCATAGAATATCGAAGAATACGAACAATTTAAAACGTACACTGGAAAGAAGTGCTATTTACAGTTGAAAATAACATGAAAAATTTTCAACCTTAAAAACAATCATACAACATCACATTAAAACAAAATAAGCAGATTTAATACCTTATTTTTTATTGATTATTGTTTGGCAGCGCCAAAATACTAACAAACCTTATCAAGTCGTTTATTTAAACAGTGTCTATAATAAAAACGACATTTCAAATGAAATAAAAAGGTAGCCAAACAGAAAATACATTTGCCGAGAGATAAAACGTTATAATTCGACGCACGCGCGAAACTGCCTTCACACAAAAACAACATAAAAGTTAAAAATATTATAGTATTTTTATTTGATTATGTTATGACATTTTGCTGTATGGAACCCACCTTAACTTAAACACTATTTAAAAGTCTTTAAAATAAATAAGATTAAACGGAATCTTGATAAAACTCTGCAGATTATTAAGTACTATATATCAAATGTTTCTAGTTTTAACAAGAATCACTCAGCCGGTTAAGAACCAGAGATGTATATATTCCTTAAATATAATTTAAAACATAAAGCCTTGACAAAAAACATATAAAATCTCACAGTAAAGTCAAACTTTAATGCACAGAACTCAAAAATTATTTTAATGCAAGTGACAAGTCAAGAAAGACAGTGAAAAATAAAAAAAAAAGCAGGAAACAAGCGTCAGTTTGTCAGCTATCAGCTGTAATCGATTGACGTTTATACTAATTGAAAAATTGCTGCCTTAGGTAGGCAACTGAAAATAGAGGGCCACGAACTATTTTTATGTGGATATCGTTCCGCGCCTGCGTTAAAATATAACCTTTTGTTTTCGGCAGAATTTCATTTAATTTAATATGTTGTTTTGATTAAACACTGTATAAATAAACGATTTTATAAAGTTTATTAATATTTTGGCGCTGATTAAACCATAATCAATAAAAAATAAGATACTTATTGAATCTGCTTATTTTATTTTAATATGATGTCTGTAGGCTTACCCTAACCCGACCAGGACCATTCTAGAAGCGTTTCTCACTGCAACAATCGATTGCCAAATTCAAAATTTAATTAACAGGCTGGAAATGATCATTCAAGAACGGTAATTTGGCTGTGGCTTAAATATTCCAATAGAAAAATGCGAACTAATAAGGACAAAAATCGCAGGAAAATTAAACAAGTTTTGTTCAACTATAAATAACACTCTTTTACAGTGTACGTTTTAGATTATTCGTATTCTTCAATATTTTATAGATTTCTTCCAGTGTACCAATTAGGAGAAACGTCAATGTCGTCAATACGTCGGTGTCGGTAGAAATCGTGTCGCTTCTGTTACGTTCTCTGAGTTCGAGGGAGAGAATTGAATGACATTTTAAATTTTTATTTATAATTTGATTTAATTAATAAAAATAATTTAAAACAATTACAGAAGTGTAAAAAAAATGTGTTGCATGATAATGCATGATAGCAAGTGAGAACTATCCATTGGTTATTATTAGTGTATTGCAATTATCATTGGTTGCTTTTGCACACGTGATTACAAATAGACGAAATCGATTCGATTATTGTTCCGTCAAAAATTTTTCAGAAAGAAATGACAAAACACGAGCACTGTCAATGTCAATAGCAAAGTCATTTTATTTGATTGATTGTTTGAATAAACATTTTTGGACAGCTCACTATTTGATTTCAAAGCTATTTACGACGCGATTCACGCGATGACTTTGTTGAGAAAGTATATATATCTATTGAACGCATTTGCTGGTCTTTTACACTGATTCTTTTCTACACCTGTCAATTTCCCCGTTTCGTCCAATCATACTGTCTCGTTTTAACCAATAAGCTATGATAGTAGTGACACTATGTTCTGTGAAAAATTTTTGAAACATATCAATTCCTATAATTTTTTTTTTTGAAAATTAATAAAATTCTAATACATAGTTCATAGAATTAGTACTATGCTTATTTGCGTACTTACTTTTTTATAATACACCCATGTCTATTATTGTCTATGTTTATTCCAATACGGTTGTCGAATTTTCTACGAATCATTGGATATAATCTAATATCAATATCGTGTTTGAGTTGTTTTAAAACGAAAGTTATTTTCTTTGCAAGCAGTTGGGTAAAGAAACCCGTCAGAAGGTGAAATACCTGGGACTTATTTTTGACTCAAAATTAAACTGGAGGAAAGACTCGAAAAATAGGACTCGACTAGCCTCTAAACAACTAAATTCTATTTATCCGCTTGTAAATAAAAGACGCAGAATCAACCTTAGAACAAAAACCAACCTGTAAAAAATATTAGTCAGACCTGTGGTAACTTATGGTGCACCAACCTGGTGCACCCTCAATAAAACGCAGCGAAAAAACTTCCAGATACTTTAGAATAAGGCATTAAAAATAATAGTTAATGAGCCTAGATCATTTACACAACGATTTGCAGATTCAGACATTAACAAATTTTAGGACAATATTATTACAAACACCCATACCTACATCTCTTTAAAAGAACTAATAATTCAAATGTAAATTTTGAGCTTCACATTGAAAATAGCTATAAAGTATTATATATTTTTGAAAAGCTTGTGATACACCGAATCATAATAGCTAAAAATATATAGGGTGTCCCATTTAAAAAAATGCAAGTTTGTTCTCTTTCTCGAAAACAATTAAACATAGAAAAAATCTGACTAAGCCACTGGATTTTACGTGAAAAAAACTAATAAGTTCATTTTTTACCTTTTTGATAAGTTGCAGCGTAACCGAGATACGGGGAGTGTCCCAAAATGAAAAATTTTCAAAATCACCCCCGTATCTAAAAAACTAAGGGGGCTATGAAAATTCTGTTTGTCGCATCGTTTGTTTCTCAATAAAGTAACACAGTGCCGCGAAAACCGCAACCTTCTATCTTTACTAATAACGCAGATAACCCGTAAAACATACGAACACTGGACACCCTGTACAGAAACATTTTTTTAAGTGTCTCACCCGATTGGCGATTTTCCTGTAGTCTATAATAAAAAACAAATCAGGTATTTCTCAGTGATTTTCGACAAACAACTCAAATTTAATGTCAAAAAATATATAGGTTTAGAGATTTGGCAGATACAACGCCATTTTAAATTTTTTAAATGGCAACCACACGAGTGAATTGCATTTGGCGGTCCAACTTCAAAAACATATAGTTGTTGATATTTATTTAGCCGTTTCGGAAATACAGGAGTTCCTAAATTGCCTTCATCAATGACCAAGCTATTTAAAGTCTATTTATTAAAGCGCTGAGATACTTAAAGGACAAAATCGATGAAGGCAATTTAGGAAAAGCCGTATTTGCGAAACGGTTTAAAATAAATATCAACAACTATATGTTTTTCAAATTGGATCGCTAAAAGCAATTCACTCGTGTGGTTATTTATATGAGGGTTGCCATTTAAAAGAATTCAAAATGGCGTCGTACTTTTCAAATTTGTGAACACATATATTTTTTTTTATTTTAAATTTGGCTTCCTTGTCGAAAATCATTGAGAAATATGTAATTTCTTTTTTATTATAGTTAGTAGGAAAATCGGCAATCGGGTGAGATACTTAAAAAAATGTCCCTGTAGGTAGGTACCTACAAGCACCACTTAACGCGATATACCGACTACTAAGAAACTGGCTCAGCCACAACAGTAGCAAGTGGCACTAAAAAATAGTACATATGCACTAAACCCAAGTAAAGCACCGGATAGCACGAAAAAAAAAGCACAAAAGGGACCGCAACGTTAAAGAACCCAAACTAATCAAACGAATAGGGCAAAACCCAATTAATAAGCCCTAAACGAAGACAGTTGAATTAAGCAAACGCCGAAGATGAAAAAAAGTAAAAGGCAATGGCCTGACTTAAGAATTCCAATAATCGAATTGTATATAAGATTCTGACGTCTTGCTCCTGCCATTATATCACCTTCTTCGATTGTACTTATGTTTGGTTGCCAATCGTAATTCAAATAACTTGCCATGTCTTTTTAAAATTAAATAGAATCGTTTCGTGTTCAAAAAATGGCTTCTCGTCTATTACAATATTATTACATAATAGATATGAATGGGGAATTTAGTGTTCATGAAACAACCATGCCAAATATAACACAACCGTCGTTCTTTTATCGGTTAAGTTTTTTATTATTCACTCAAACCTATTTGGCAATTTTACTCCTTGAACTTTGGGCATGTTTATTTAAAGATTAAATCGCTATCGGGATCTAATCAGAATAATCATGTCCAAATTCATCTCGTAAAATTTTCAAGGAAAAAGTTTTCGTGACAGCTGAAACATGTAATCGATAAAAAAACGAGGTCTTCTGATATTACTGTTGACACAATACCATTACAGCTAGCTGTTTTCTACTAGCAAAATAGTTACCTACCTGAACTCACTTTGACAAAATCAACATAATGTGATTACAGCCAAAAATTTCATACATTTATAGTTAGCCGATTAGAAGAAGTCTCTTTTTTGTTTACGTTACCTATAGCAACGGGACAATTATTATCGAACATTTTTTATATTCCTTACCAAAAAGCTTTGGTACGACTTCACCATGATGGTCGTACCCTATTTCGCTCTTGATTTTAATTTCCCAGTTAAAGTTGGGTTTTATAACAAGTTTAAAATTAAATAAAAATAAATTTAAAATACATATTAATCAAAAAACCTTTTATTACTATTAGTTATAATGTATCATTAAATTAATTCACGTTACATATGTTTTCTTATAAAAATTAAAATTTTTTCTGCAACATAAGTTTAATAATGTAACAATGTCATTGGCCTTTTCATAATATACTTACATCTTAATATTAACCCACTGAGGATGAAGGTTTATGCCTTCGAAACATGTATGGGCATATAATATAAATTTATTTGATTAAATTAGTGGAGCAGACTTTGTGTTTTATTCCATAAATAAAATATTACTCCACTGTGAGATGGACTACTTCCATAAAGTTATTCTAATAACACACTTGCACCATTTAGAGTCATTTTAGACGATCCAAGCTGGAGGCAGTAGTGTCGCAACATAACGCAACTACTGTATCTTGAAGTTTCCAGTCCAATAGCGCTTCATAAACTGCAGTAGCTTGCTCTCTCCCTGTTGAAGTGTGTAAAAATGGTATCCATAGAATTTGTTCTGTATCGCCACTTGTAAGCTTGTAATTATAACTGCTAGGCTGTCGTACTTTTCAGATCTAGTTGGGTGAGCAAATAATTTTCCATCCCACAGGAGCCACAAATTTATAATAATAATAATAATGTCTTTATTTCTGTACTAAATACATAGTATAAGAAAGGGCGAAGTCCAGATGTAAATGCTACCTGCGTGGAATCTACCCTCTAACCTAAGTAATTATTACAATAATAGCTGATTTAATATGACGACTAATAAATAAACCATAAATATACCTAGTCTTGTTAATAATATATATACACAGTGCTTTGCAAATAAGAGAGGAAAAAGAAAAGGAAAGAAAAGGCCTAACACGTCTTTGTTTATAAGTTAGCTTGTCTAGAAGAGAGATGTTTCAGAATATTTTGTTTAAAAGTAGCTGGTGTGAGAGTCTTGAAGAAGTCGGGAAGAGAGTTGTATAATCTGGCCGCGTTAAATGTAAAACAGCGTTCAAACATGGAGGACTTATGCAGGGGCGGAGTTATCATACCCCGAAATCGTATATTTATGTCTTGTACATGAGACCTGAAGATAATTTTTTTGTAAAGGTATTGGGGACTTTTGTAGTGCAATATTTTGTGATAGAAACAAGCCTCGTGTAACCTCCTCCTACTCTTAATATTCAGTCATTTTGCCTCCATTAGTTTGTGAGATATTCTATCGCGCTTACGAATTCCATATATGAGCCCTAAGCAGGAATTCTAAACTTTTTGAATTCCTTTTTTCTGAATGGTGGTCAAGCAGTTTCTATACACAACATCTTCATGATTAAATATGGAAAGGACGAGGGAGTCGCACAGTAGAATTTTCAGGTTAGTTGACAGCTCGTGTCGATAACTGTAAAGAAATTTTAATCTAATATAAGCCCTCTGAATACAATGGGATACATGCCGATCAAATCGTAATGCACCATCGAAGGCGACACCCAAGTTTTTGACATTGTCCTTAATTGGTAAAACTGAGTTTTCGATTTTAATGTTTATTAAGTTTTTTACGCTGTCCACATCATTTTTCCTCCCAAATATCATTATACAGCATTTCCTTGGATTAAGATATAGCGAGTGTTTTAAAAAAAGCGATTGAAGACTCTGAAGGTCAGCGTTAATAGCTTTACAACCAGAATCGACATCGTCTCTCTTAAAGGAGAAGTATACCTATGGGTGTCGTCAGCATAATAGTGAGACTTTTTTTTACGACGTTTTGGAGGAAAGAAGAGTATACAGCATACAGCAGTGGACTGATAATAGATCCCTGGGGTATACCGGTAGTAATGATGAATTCGTTAGATATTTTGTCCTCCAGTTTGACATACTGCTTTCGATTTAATGATCTTTAAAAGCCAATTTTAGTTTTTCCGCCCTTTCTATTTTAAGTTGTTGTCTATAACGTTGAATTATTGTTTGACTTATGGACAAAGAAAGTACGTCATGCCCCAACGCTTCGGCGACAGCACTTATGTAATATATCTACGAAATCTCGGTCACTTACTTTACGTTTTTTGTCGAGAGCTGCAACTACTTTTGTGGTTATTATATTTTTTCTTCCTACCAACCGTTGTCTTTTTGATTCTGAGGGTCCTGGTTTCTCAAAATCTATTTCCTCATCATAAGAAGAACTTATATGCGAGCTGCTCGACGCTACAATGGCTCCCATACTCTCGTGGATCTCCCCAGTACTTTTAACAATTTTTTTACGGGCTCTCTGTTCTCTGTCTTCGCACCTTTGCTCTTTTTAAGTACACCATACATAAAACCAGGACGATATTTTTTTCGTAAGCTGATCAAGAACTGTATATCTTCTTTAACTTTTATCATTTTAAAAGCGTTTGCCTGGGGGATATCAAACAAATCGTCTAATTTATCGGTAAACGTTGTTTCTTTTTCGTTTCCGGCGTTCGTTGCTTTATGAGAACTTTTTTCCACACCTCTTAGTTCTTTATACAGTAAAACTTCTCATTTCGGCCACCCGTTAAAAACGGTCACCCCTCTGAACGGTCAGTTCTGGCTTCTTAAAATAAATCTTATAGCATTTTTAATAATAAAAGACCCCTCGAATACCGAAACACTTCTAAAACGGCCACGGTCACATGAATCCGTAACTTTTAAGAAAATTACCTTGAATTTTTACCCTTAATTGCGGTCGTCTCGACCCTTCTGGGAATGTTTGCACCCAGCCGTTACTCTATTACTGGTACTATTAGAAATACCGGAGAATGATAAAACCTAATTATGTAAATGGGTTTTTAAGTACGTACAAATATAATTTGTTAAATCTTAAGATGTTTCATAAAAGGTAAAATTTTATTCAGTTGCATTTTAACAGCACAATAGTCGATCATGTCTCTGAAACGTAAACGTTTATCCTTTAAACAAAAGTTCGAAATCATCGCGGATAGTGAAAAATATGGTATCAGTGCTCGAAAGGTAGCGGAAAAGTTTGGTGTTGGAAGAACGCAAGTAAATTGAAGTAAAATTGAACTGAAAAAACTTTATGCAGAAGGAGGAGTTAATGCAGATCAAAAACGGAAGTTTCCAAAAACAGACGGACTTGCGATTGACCAAATTGTTTATGAATGGTTTTGCAAAGCAAGAAACAAAAACATTCCAATATCCGGACCACTACTAAAGGAAAAAGCTCTGGAAGTGTCAGAAAATTTGAAAAATTGTGATTTTAAGGCATCAAATGGCTGGTTAGATAGATTCTGCAAAAGACATGACATCAATTTTAAAACAATTTCTGGTGAGTCTGCTGATGTGGATGAAGTGAGTGTTCAAGATTGGTTCACTAAGTTAAAATTAATTATCAAGGATTATGATGATAAAGATATTTTTAATGCAGACGAAACAGGCCTTTATTATCTCGCAATGCCAAACAAAACTTTTGCCTTAAAGGGTGACAAATGTGCTGGAAGAAAATCAGCTAAGCAACGAGTGACAATTCTTTTTTGCAGTAGCATGGATGGTGAGAAGGAGACCCCAGTAGTTATAGGAAAAAGCAAAAATCCGCGATGTTTCAAAGGAGCACATGTAGACAAATTACCATTAGAATGGGTCTCCAATAAAAAAGCTTGGATGACAACAGAGATAATGATTTCCTGGCTAAAAAAATTTGACACCAAAATGAAAAAACAAAGAAGAAAAGTACTTTTATTTTTGGACAACGCAAGTTCTCACCCGAAAATACAACTGGAAAATGTTCGAATTGTTTTTCTGCCTCCAAACACTACATCTTACTGCCAGCCATTAGATCAAGGCATCATACAAAATTTTAAAATGATAAACAGAAAATATTTGATAAAAAGACTTTTAACTTTTACTAACACCGCTACCGAGGATGCGTTTGAAAAAGCAGAAAAGACCATAAATTTGTCAAGTGCTATGGTATGGATTGTTGCAGCATGGAAAAATGTTTCATCTAAAACGATTAAAAAATGTTTCCAAAAAGCTGGATTTATAGAAACTCTCCAAGAGAATGAGATTTTTGAAGAAGAAGACGATATTCCACTAAGTCGGTTGTTTTCCGGTATCCCAGGAAATCCAAACCTGGAAAATTATCTTCAAATCGACCCAAACATTTGAACGGAAAATCCCAGTATGGAGATGCAGGAAATAATTCAGGAGTTTACCAGCCAATCTGAAACTACCGAAAATGAAGACTGTGAAAGTAAAGAAAACCAGGAGGTTTTTAGTTCGTCTTTAAAAAGCATGAGTGAAGTTTGTGAAAAAATAAGAGACGTACAAAATTTTTTATTAGGCAAAGAAAATGGCAATTTGGCCATTGATATTTCAAATATCCTAATGAAATGTGATAATGAAGCAGCAAAAATTAAAATTAAAAATATGAAACAGACTTCCATTGAATCTTTTTTTCACAAAGCATAATTTTTTTTCGTATGTAGTGCACATTTTTAAACATTATTATGTATACATATTATGTAGGAGTTATGAAATAAATAGTTATGTCTATATATTTACAGTTCATATTACATAATAACGTATGTGTTTGTAATTAGCCTTTTATTAATTAATGAAGTTGAATTTTATTCACATGACACATATGTTATATGTAGATATGTAATTTATTTTTTTCCTTCCCCTCAAAAACGGTCACCCCCTCAAACGGTCAATTTGTAATGAAATTTTTAGTGGCCGCTATTGAGAAGTTTTACTGTATAAGTGTTGTAATTTTTTAAACAATGCTGTAGGTCTCAAATTGGAATACGGGCTTTATTCCAGAAAACAGGTACTTCCTCAATTACTAACTTAGCACTTTGATGTAGATTTAACTTTACTTGGCGTAAGTTTCATTTTCAACATCTTTATTAAAAGAAAGTTTACTACCAATTTGCTTTGTAATATGAATTGAAACTAAGCAGTAATGACAGCTCGAGGAAATTCTGGACCCGCTCTAGGAAAAACAGGTACATCGGCAGGTAAGTAAAATAATAATAATATTTTGGAAACCCAGACCTTTCAACAGGGAAAATAATTTTAAAAGAACCGTTATATGGTCCGATGAGGCTCATTTTACCAGTGCTGGTATATGTAATCGGCACAATATGAGGTTTTGGTCTCAGGAAAATCAGCATGTAATATTTCCACTTGAGCGGCAAGGAAGGTTTGGCTTTAACGTTTCATGTTTCATACTAGGAAGCTAAATAAATTATTATATGTTTTTAATGCAAATAAATATTTGGAAATTCTGAAAAACGTTGTGCCGGAAATAATAGAAGACGTGCCCTTAGCGGGTCTCAATAAATTGCATCTGCCACAAGATGGAGCACCCGCTCACAATGCGCTAATTATCAGGGCCTACTTAAACTATAATTTCCCAGGCCACTGGATTGGAACTAATGAACCTGTAAGATGGCCACCAAGGTCACCCTAGATGTCGTTTTTTGATTTCCTCTTGTGGGGATACCTTGAAAATAAAATTTATTCTATATAGTACCAAACAATTCCAGATTTAAGAAATGCCACTGAAAGAGCATTTAGGGAGTTACAGCGCGGCCTTTTATTATTTTAAATTCATTAGGGTGAATAAGAACTATGTGTGAAACATGTCTAAGGCATAATGAAGAACAATTTGAGCAATATTTATAAGAAACCTCTAAAATATTTCAGCTTTTGTTTCTAATGTTTTACGTAGTAAAACACAACTCGATTTATGCATTGTTATTATTTTAACTGAAATATAACTGCTAATTAGATTAAGGAGTCCAAAATATATTTCTTTTGCAGTAATTATCATACCACTAATAGTTTTTTTTTCAAATACCCGTCATGGCCCACTAACAAAAAATATATATTTTTTAATAAAACGTAAATTTCGTGCTTAATATTAAAAATAAAAATAAGGTATTATATATTTTTGAGAAGCTTGTTATAAACTGGAATAGTTCCGGATGTTAGGAAAGTCGCAATTGTTAAGCCGATAGCGAAGAAACAGACCAGAATAAATAACTTTGGTGATCTCCGACCAATAAGTTTGCTCTCCGTAACTCTCAAAATAGCCGAATCTGTCCTTCACCACCAGTTATCATTGTTCTTGGAACAAAATTCTATTTTGCCCAATAGGCAGTCTGGATTTAGAAAGGGGTTTGGGGCATGCACCAGCCTCTGTTCTATCGTTGATCAGTGCTTGCACGGATTTGAAAATCAAAAACTTACTTCGGTAATTCTGCTGGATATGTCCAAGGCATTTGATACGGTTAACTTTGACTGTTTGTTGGCTAAACTCAATCACTATGGGATTCAGAACAAAACTAATGACTGGTTAGCTAGTTACTTAAAACAACGATTACAGTTGACTATGTTGGATGATCTTGATTCCTCTTCCATATCAGCATTGAAAGAACTATATTCTGGGGTTCCCCAGGGATCTGTCTTGGGCCCTCTCCTGTTCTCAATTCTAATAGCTGATCTGGTGAATGTCCCGGAACAGTGTGAGATTCATATGTTCGCTGATGATATCCAGCTTATCTTTCAGTTTCCACCAAGGGACAAGGATCAAGCATGCTCTCTTATTAATACGGACTTGGGCCTTGTGAAGTCATGGGCTGACAGAAGTGGTCTGGTTCTTAATCCATCTAAAACGGTGCATCTCATGGTTGGTTCTCCGCAGGTTTTGCAATCCTGCGGTGAACTTTCCTTGAGTATTTGTGGTGATCCAATTCCCACGGTAAAATCAGCCAGAAATCTTGGACTGATTATTGATTCTCATCTCAAGTTCGACAGACATGTTGGCCTTATCTGTCAGAAGGCTTATCTTAGCCTTAAATGCCTCTTCCCATTTAGGGATCTCCTTGATTCCGAAACGAAGAAAACACTTATTGTTTCCTTGGTGTTGTCCCATTTCAACTTCTGTGATGTTGTTTATGGTCCTTGCATCACGAATGGCGCTCGCAACCAGCTGCAGAGGATGTTTAATCATGCTGTCCGCTTTATAGCGCCTGTACCCAGGTTCGCTCATGTAACACCGTATATCCGTGAACTCAAACTGCTTAAGCTTAATGAATCCCGTTTTGTTCACTATGCCTGTTTCGTTCAGAGAATCCTTAATTCTGGCGTCCCAAAGTATTTGGCCACTAAGTTAAAAAGACGGGTCGACGTGCACAATAGAGACTTAAGGGGTATTGATTATCGTTTTGATACCCCAGACACAAAACGTCTGCGTTTCGGGCTAGTTTTTCGTTTTGTGCTCCTCTGGTCTGTAACAATCTGCTGGATTTTCAAAGTGTCTCTATTTCGACATTAAAGAGTAGTTTAAAGGCCGAGATCTCGAATGACAGTTTTAAACGCAATGTCGATTTAAATTTGTTCTAATAAGATGTAACAGGTTCACCCGGGCCTTTCTGTTTTTCTGATTCATCATGTTATGTATAATTTATATTCATATATGCTTTAATGCACCCAAGTGATAATATATATTTAGTGAATTACTAATATTAATGTGTAGTCGATCAAATTTTTTAATTGTAAATATGTAGGGCATGGTGTTTGTATCATTTTTATGTACCTTGTCCTTTTGTGTTGTTTCTGTATAAAAAAAAAAAGAAAATGTACACAATAAATTATTTGAATTGAATTGAATTGAATTGAAACTAAATTATATTATTAAATATCTATAGGGTGACCTATTTAAAACAAGCAAGTTTGCTCTTTTTCTCGGAAACTTTTAAACATAGAAAAGATCTGACTACGTAACTGGATTCTACGTAAAAAACTACAAAAAGAACATTTATTTTTTCTTAGATAAGCTACAGGGTAACCTAAATATGGGGGGTGTCCCAAAATGTAAAATTTTCAAAAATATCCTGCATTTCAAAAACAAGGAGGACTAGAAAAATTCTGATTGCGGCATCTTTTTTTCACAAAAAAGTAGCACAATGCTGCGAAAACCGTATTCGTTTATCTTTACTAATAACGGAGATACCCCATAAAACCATCGAAAACTGGACACCATGTATACTAAACACTAACGAAATTTAATAACAGATTTTATGAAATTTTCACTAATATTATCTCTACTGCTTAAATTATTACTGGACATTTTTCGGCCCAGGATAATTCTCAAAATATTCGTTACCTACCGAGGAAAAATTTTCTAATAATTTAAGCTCGAGAAATATTCAGTAAGAAAACTACAATTTAATCAATTTTATGGGTATGTAGACATACTAATTTTAACTTTGATGTCATTGTATTGACATTTGAAATGTCAGAAAATTTTCACTTATTAATTCCATGTAGAAATATGAGAAATTACCGATAATTGTCACGCGTTGCTATAGGTTACGTAGACAAAAAGGAGACTTCTAATCATAAATGTATGAAAAAATTTTTGATGGCTGAAAAAGTAACTAAACTGATCTGGATTTCGTATCTCAAAAAACGCTTACTATCAAATGAATAGCCTGCAATTATGCTAGTATTAAGACAAATAATTGGAAAAAATAATATCTTTGACACACAATATGTTTATATAAACTTTCAGTCATAAAATAAGCCAATAAGTTACCTACTTCAATATTTATTTTTTTTTTTTTATTTAGGTATTTTTTTTTTATTTCAACAATGCCCAACCATGTAATTAACAGGGCCGATAATTAACATATATTTGACAAATATACTTTTAGAATAGGTATTCCCTTTGACTATCACAGCTTTTAAGTACACTACATATCACAGAGAATTTGAAGACAAGCGAAGGAACTGAATGTAATTCAAGCTCAAGTCGCATGTGCGCCATATTTTATTATAGGTCGAACACATCTTATGACACATACATAACATTAGTGTTTACTGCTGATAAGTAGAAATAATCGCTATACCTATTAGCAATTCTAGGTACTTTAAATTCGAATCCACCCGGACAGACCCAGACAGAAGACTCTACCATAAACAAGTTTATGCAAGAACAATATCTTTTGAATATCTCTATGTTTTTCCAAACTTTCCAAACTAAACCTAGCCAGAAGGACATTATTATCTATACCGATTAGTGGGTATACCCGATCTGTTTTTGGGGCTAAATATTTTATGAACTTTCTCTGAACCTGTTAACATATTTATTGTAAATAGGTGCCCATATAAGGCACCCATACTCAAGCCTGCTTCTTACCGACGTTAGATATAGAATCTTAAGTATTTCTATATCTCTAAAAGAGTTACAATTTCGAATAATAAAATCAAGCATTTGCATAGCTTCTGAAACTGTCTTAGTGATGTGATCATTGAAATTCAGTTTTGAGTCCACAATGACGCCCAAGTCTTTGACATTCTCCACTCTTTTCAATCTCTCCCCATCAATGACATAGTCAAACACTTCAGTTGTGATGGTCTCCGACTAATCATTAATATAACGCATTTTTTAGCATTGAGTAAGGGTCCATTACCAACACACCAGTTATGAATTGCATTGACATCATTCTGCAGTTTTTCGCAGTCAGAGTAAGACCTAACCGATACATACAATTTCAGATCATCAGCAAATATTTGGTACTCCACATCAATTACACTTTGAATATCGTTTGTAAATATTAGAAATAAGAGTGGGCTCACGTTTGACCTGCGTTTCGTTTCTAAATATGTTCTAAAGAAATCTAAAATTTATTGTTAAGCCAAACTCTTGTAATTTAAGTAATAGTCTTTTATGGCATATCCTGTCAAAGGCCTTTGTGAAGTCGGTAAAAACCACATTGACCTTGCCTCTAGACTCAACTACTTTAGATGCAAAATTCATTGACCGACCCGCCAAGAAGCCGTGTTAACGAACTGATAAGAGCAGTTCAATCTTATGCAACATGTGTCGATATAAGTAGAATAACGTCCGTTAACCGGACGACACTTCGCCATTTCAGATATTACACATTTCAATTTTTATTAACTATATACTGTTATTTATTTAGTATTCTTTTTTTTGTTGCTATCTGAATAAAGACGATTTATTATTATTATTATTATTATTATAAAGTCATTTCATAAGTTTTTGAAAACCCACAAATAAGCGAAACCGGCCTATAGTTTTCGACTTGTCCTCTGTTCCCATTCTTAAATACTGGACGCATATCTTAGATACTTTCCATCGTTTGGAATATCGTTGCTGACTTAATAAAAGGTTAAATATTTTACATAATGGAGCTGCCAAGACATTTATAGTATCTTTAATGAAAAAACTTGGAACAGAGTCAGGACCACTTGACATTTTTGGCTTAAGGCCGGCCTTTCGTTATTTCAATGATATCGGCTTTAGTGACAGTGGATGAGGATATTTCCATGTGGTTTAGATTCAGAGTTCAAGGGTTGTGGGGATTACTAATTGAACTATAAACCCTCTCGAAGTAGTTTGCATAAACAGTAACAATATCCTTCGAGTTATTAAACTTTACCCCGTTGTATAACATTTCCCCAGCGATAGCATAAGTGTTCTTTTTTTGCTGGATGTAGGTACCTCCAGAAATTTCTGGGATCATCCGTAATATTTCTTTCGATGTTCAAAATATACAAGCGATCAGAATCTTTGATCATTTAATCGGTCCTTGCCCTTATTTCTTTAAGTCGGTTGAATTACAAAGGATTATTAGTTTTTTAAAAAAATTTTAAAGATGTTATGCTTATAATTTAAGTTGGCTATAATATCACCAAATGCACATGACATTTATGAACACCTTGTATATGACAGAATATCCATTTTGTAAGCTAAAAACTATTGCGACAAAAAAATGATATTTTATTTATTTCTGTGATAAATCCTGTTTTCATTATTTGCTCCTTGAATACAAAATCCTAATGTGGAAAAATACCAAGTTGTGAAATTTGAGTGTATGTTTTAAACAGTAATTTTATGTCTTTGATGGTTTTATTCAAATATATAACGAAACATCAACATAATTCAAAGCCCTAATTCAAATCGACCGAAAAAGAACCAAATTATAATAAGCAAGACTTATTATTATTTTATTCTATTTTAATTACTCTAAATTTTCGGTATACGCACAACCTAAAAATAACTAATGTTTATGCTGAATAATGGGTTTGTTTAGTTAGGCAATGTAACAAGAAATATATTTCAGAGAGATTCCCCTTATCGATATGAAAGTGATAAGGATTAGGAATCAGCTTTTACAAGTAACCTACCTTCTATAACCAACAAATATAAAAATTCGTAAGTTTGTGTCACCAACCATTGTGTTACTGTGATTTGGACTTAGAGATCGCTTAAAAATCTACAGCAATGAGTTTAACAAGTTTTCTATTGACTATGTCCGTTTTGGTAGTTTGTAATATCACAGGTAAGATTTAGGAAATTAATTGCTTTCAGATTTTAAAAATATATTTTGTTGAAAACAATAGAAAAGTAAATATGTGCTCTAAATAAGGTGCGATAGGTACTAACATCCTTATTAATAAACTGATAGTCGCGTTTTTCCCGGCTATTGAAATGATGGAAATGGCTACCTAAACAACTGAAGACTTCGTATATTATTATATCCAAATTTTTTTTGCATATTTTGTATAGCGCAACATATTATGCTCAAATAAATTTTTAAACAATTCTACACTTTGGCTTCCAGTAAACAAGAAGTGCGCCACCGGCCGTCGACCGATCGAAACCCCTCAAATACCTATTAATGCGATTATCTAAAATATTCATTTTTAACGAATTTTAAACGAATTTCGAGCGGTAAGAACGATATGACAACACTTTGTTGATGGTATAATGACATGATTGAAAATTAATAGGTTTATGTCTTGTAGAACATATGATAAGAAATATTTATGTGAGGACGCTAACCAAAACCTTGACAAATTTATGGATATTTCTAAAGGGGAGATCGAAAGGGCATTAATGCCACCATACCTAGGATCAGTAGGCACTCTTAGCGTAAAAACATAAGTGTGCCGACAGAATTCTAAGCCATATTCTACGTATGCAGAGCGACAGTCAACGACAGCATCCGTTTGTAATATCAGTGCGTATACAACCAGAAATATGATCGAAGTGGACAAGAACCTTACTTATTAACTTCAAAGGATTTCGTATGGACAACACCTGCTGGTCCTTTCTTGATGCTGTGATGTTACCCCACTGTCGTATGTTGTCAGGTTTACGGTTTATTACCTAGCCTGAACTAACCTAAACCCTATCAATTAGAAAATTTAAAAACTCTCCATAAAAGCCAAGTTGCCTTACTAAATGGTAGTTGGCCCACTATAATTTAAAGTGACGCGATATCACACCACGAAATTGTGAATTGCATTGGGTCAACTATCATCAAGTTTGGCAACATGGCTTCTGTTCTAGAACTGATTTGATCAGTTTCTAAATCATGAAGAGGGGAGCAAGAATATTAATTATGCCTTACTGCACTTCACCACTGATTCTATGTAAAAATTAAAAGGGGATGCATGCGAACAATCAAACACTAATCTTTCAAACTAGATAAACTATATTTAGTAAAATACAGAAATATAAAACTTAACATCTAATAAAATACCCCTTGCTGATAGAGCCGTTAATCAAATATGTCCTATAGATTTAGCTATAAGCAACAGCACATTAAAGACTAGAATAAACTATGGGCACAATTTAGCGAGCGGCAATAATCCTCACCGGGGTGCAAATAAAACACTTTCTTAGTGTTACTCCTATAGCGTATTATGAACAACCTTACTTGTTTAGTCCTACTGGTCACTTTACTGGAAAGTTTGTCGGGAACTAGGATTGCGCGTAACCATTCTTTAAGCTGATAACAAAGTGAGGAATATTTTAGCATTATTTGGTTTATCCTTCTTGTATAAGATCTCGGCAAGTGACTAGATGACAAAGTTCTCACATATATACATATTTATGGAGAGGGTAGTCGTTGCTGACTAGTTAAGAAATAAACTAGCGAATATTGGGGAGTGCAGCAAATGAAAGAGTACTCTTTAAAGTTATTCCAAGCTTTCGGAAATCATATATTTTATTTCCATCCTCAGGGAGAAACTTTGTTGAGATTGTTAAAAATTAGATATTAAAAACACTGTATATGGACGAATTCACCATTTTAAGTGACTAAATAGGTTATTTAGTCACTTAAAATGGTGACACGCAACGCAAGTCATGTTTTCCCGCTTAATATTTCCATAATTTTAAATTAAGTAACGAATTTTTCCAAAATGTGAACATCTAAATTTTGATTTTATTTTAAATTGTGTGTTTTTTCGTCCATATACAATGTTTTTAATATTATCTCCAGACTTTGGTTTTATTTGTAATTGACGTGGGTTTCAACCCGTTTTCTACTCGCATGTCTTTTATTAATTCTATGAACATCCGTATGAACAATCTCAACAAAGTTTCTCCCTGAGGATGGAAATGAAATTTACGATTTCCGAAAGCTTGGAATAAGTTTAAAGAGTACCCTTTCATTTGCTGCACTCCCCAATATTCACTAGTTTATACATATTTATATGTCATATTATGATTACCACTTGCCAAGTAGTATTCTTTTGCTATTTGAAGTGGTGAATTCTCAATTGGGGCCTTGTAACCAAGAAATTTCCTGCGTCAAATCTTGCGAAAAATAAGTGTGCGTTTAGAGAACACTTATTTGAAAAAAGGTACATCAACTTTCTTATTAAACTGCGACTTTTTTGCTACATCTTTTTTTGTTCTGTTACAATTTTGTTTACCGTGACATTTCTGTCATAATTGTTTATTTTTTATATTGTCATGGTAAGTTTATCAAAGTTGTTTGATTAATCTGAAAAACTAGTTACCTTAATAGGTCAACAAAGAAAACGTGATTATAATAATTGTACAAGGGAAGATAAAATTATGTTAAGGAGCGTCTCTTCAACAGCTTCCATCGAGAACTTGAAGTGCGATGAATCTTTAATTTTATAGATATGTCCTTTTTTTTTTTTTTTTTTTTTTTTATGATAAGGCACAGCACTACAGGATAAATCCTTTATGGCGCTCTAGGAGCGGTGCGTGTGCGCCGGAAACGATTCACGTTGGTCTTGAATCTTTGGAGACTATACTCGTTGGGGAAGACGATCTCAGGGAGGTCGTTCCAGAGTGATGACGTTCTCCAGATGAAAGAATTTTGAAACAGTGTCGTTCGAGGGACACTAAGCTGAACCACGTACTGGTGGGCTGCAGTGGCTCGTCGCGTATTTCTACCATGCACCGCTCTGGGTGGTATCAAGCGGGCAACCTCAGTTGAACACCTTACCAATTCCCCCTCCCTCGAGAATGTGGTTTTTGATCAATCTGAATGTAACTTTCTGTTTTTTTTTTTCTATTATAGATGTATTTGGAGAACTACAATGTTACCACTGCAACTCTGTTACCGATGGAGCAGCATGTTCAGATCCAATGGGCACAAGCATCAAATCAATCTCCTGTGCAGAAGGTTATTGGTGTACTTTCATTTATTTTTATGCCCGTAAGTTTTTAAATAGCCATTATTTATTTTGAATATAGAGACAACAAATTATGAATGAAAGAAATGTGTACGTGTCCGTTAAATCTATTTAGCTATAAATAAAATTTTTCTTCTGTCGTCCCGAAGTTACTTTCGGTACAATTTTTAACTGTCGAAAATACTTTTATTTGTCACTTTACCAGACGAAATACTGAAATTGACAAGTATTTGATTCCCACCTACTTGATAATGGTTATTTACGTAACAAGTTCCGAAAGTGCTAGTTTACAGAGCCGTAGGAGTAGGCAAGTCCTGGAACTTTTAAGATCAGTAAAATCATTTTCGGGTGGTGTTACGCACACTTTTTTTTTATAAACGTCGTTTTACGACTCTAAAAACGGATTTTCTTTATCCGTTTTCATGCAAAACAAGATTAATATTAAAGTGAGAGATAGAGCTATACTGATTCACTGTTCAACAGAAAAATCCTCCCGATGAAATGAGTATTTTGTAAAATTTGGACCTAAATTGGAATATACAGGGATCTCTAAAAGGTCTGTACAAAATCTGAGCACTTATTCCTGAGGCCAAAATAAGGCGATTTAAGGCAACTTACCTTAGTCCGAAATTGCTCCGTTTCCGAGATACAGAGTGGTAAAGTTCGAAATCGAATTTTTTTAAATTAATGAACTTTTTTTAACGTATTACTTTAAAACTTGGTATCCGGGGTTTTTTTGGAATGCGAAACCCGAATACGAGCACCTTTTCACTGTGGCCATTAGAGGTCGCTTCACAATGCACTTCTTATGGTTTAGAATGGCCATAACTTTCTTATCAGGGCAGTTTTTTCCTTCTTTTGTTAAGGAGCCAATTTTTTGAACATTTTGAAACAAAAAAGGTACTCTTGTGAAAATCCGATGAAGTAAGCCGTTTTTGAGATATTTCGGTTTTTAGTGTTCGACGCCGCACCGGAATATTTAAATTATTCTGAATAAAAAATTTTTGCTGTTATCTTTGAGGATGAAATGTGGTCAGTGAATTAGCAGTGGAAATGCATTTTTTTTTAGATACTTTTTTGGAGTGTCACATCCAAAAATCCTCGGATTTTTTACCTGTTTGATGAACACCTTTAAAAATTTTTTTGCCACAGACTATTTAAATGTAAACATTTTTCGTATTTTAAGAATTTTCGCTATCAGTCTATGTTCTTTACGGTAAGTGTTTCAGTAAGAATTTGCCAATGCGAGAATAAATAAGGTGTTTGCAACGTGTTAGTTAAATTTTAAATTGACTGTAAAGACGGCTGAAGGATACAGTTCTGCAGAAATTACGGATATGCTATTGGTTTTTGGGTATTGTGAAGGAAATGGTCGCAAAAGTGTTAGGGTATACAGGGAAGGATATCCAAATCGGCGCATACCAAACCATTAAACATTTGCTGCTATTGAAAGGCACCTTCGCGAAACCGGTAGCTTCACTCCTTTAACTGCCAATTATGGACGGCAACGTGCAATAAGGACTTCTGAGGTTGAGGAACAAATTTTGAAAAGAATTGCTAAAGATCCAAAATTAAGCACCAGATGCTTAGGTTTAGAGGTAAGAGTATCCAAGGATGTAGTTCATAGCACATTAAACGAACAGCAGTTTCATCCATACCATATCCAAAAGGTACAAGACCTTTTGGCTCCGGATCTCGATCAACGATTGGACTTCTGTCGATTCATTACCGAACAAAGACAACAGGATGTGAATTTTGCTAAGCACATTTTATTTACTGACGAAGCATGTTTTACAAGAAGTGGTCTAACCAACTTACATAACGAACATTTTTATGCTGATGAAAACACGCATGCCACGAAAGTAACTCATTATCAACATGAGTTTAGAATTAATGTGTGGACAGGAATCATTGGCAATTTCATTATTGGTCCTGTCATTTTACCGCCACGACTAAATGGTGTGGATTATTTAGAACATATATAAAATACGCTGCCACATTTATTAGAAGATTTGCCATATTTATGTGGTTTATGCATGATGGTGCTCCACCACATTTTAGTTTAATGTCCGCAATTATTTGCATCGACAATATCCAAACAGATGGATCGGTAGAGGAAAATACGCTCCTGTAAAGTGGCCGCCACGCTCACCGGACATGACTCCGTTGGATTATTTTTAATGGGGGTCTTTAAAGACGATGGTATACTCCAGACCGATTTATAATGAAGAGGAATTGTGGGGAATAATTCAAAATGCAGTCAACATATTAAAGAACGATGTGGAATTAATGCAAAGAGTAAATTTAAACTTTTTACGTCCTATTAATCTTATTTTATGCTAATTAAATTTATTTTTAAAATAAAATTGTTTCTCATTTAATTAAAAAAAAATCCATACTCAAATTCTTCCTGCAAAACTTGCTGTAACTAACCCAAGTGAGACATTTTTTCCTGCCGAAAATTTACTAATAGCGGAATTTTTTATTCAAAATAATTTAAATATTTCGGTGCGGCATCGAACACTAAAAACCGAAATATTTTAAAAACGGCTTACTTTAGCGGATATTCACAAGATTACCTTTTTTGTTTACACTGATAAAAAAAAGTTAAGGCCATTCTAAACCATAAGAAGTGCATTGTTAAGCGCCCTCTAATGGCCACAGTGAAATGGTGTCCGTATTCGGGTTTCGCATCCCAAAAAAACCCCGGGTACCAAGTTTTAAAGTAATATTTTAAAAAATGTTCATTAATTTTAAAAAATTCGATTTTTTTTTAAATTTTACCACCCTGTATCTCGGAAACGGAGCAATTTCGGACTAAGGTAAGTTGCTTTAAATCGCCTTATTTTGGTCTCAGGAATATGTGCTCAGATTTTGTACAGACCTTTATAGACACCCTGTAAATGACCTGAAAATTACTAAATTAGCCTCAAATGTCATGAAAAGGCTTTATAGGCCCTTTCATAGGTAATGAACTGGTGACGCATTTATTACCTGCAGATAGCTGAACAAAATTTACACTTCTTGCTGGGTACGAATCTTATTACCATATCCACTAACCATAAGGATTTCTATTCTTTGTGTAAATAGTAATAAATATTATAGTAACTAAATTTTATAATGAACGTCATTACTTGGAAAAATTTCGGTATAATGACAGCTTTAGAAAAAGCTCTAACTTAAATAAAATATGGTAGAGGAAATTAAACAATACTAAATTCTACGTGTAGTCACAAAGTTAATATATAAGTAATAGTAATGATAAACATGTCATTAAAATAAAATTAGGGAGATGAAGTGAATTGACAGACATATTATGGGTTATTTTGGTCCTTAATTTTCAGGTATTGGCCAAAGGTACAACTAAGTTACGGGTGTGATTATAGAGGTATTTACCTTTAAGTAATAAAATTAAGAAAATGATATTGTGTATATAATTATGGGTTTTTTCGTTCATAATTATTGACAGTGTTTATTGTATATTTATCCTAAGTTATTAGACTATTAAGTATTAGATTGGCACGTGAAGGTATTTCAATTTGATTATTAACAACATTACATCGACTTTTTAAGACCTTTTTGATTGCTAATGTTTCTAATAGGTTGAGTTTTCTACCCTTGTGTTTAGTATATATCGGTTTTGTTTTGTTGGATATTAAGTGGTTATTTATTATACAGTGGTCCGCTATTCCTGTTATATTTTATTTTTTTAAAATAGATGTTTTATGTTCTTTAATATTAAAGTTTCTACCTGTTTGACCTATATAGATTGCATCACAGTCATTGTATTTGGTAGACCCAGCTATACAGGGTGTAATTTAATTGAGTGCCGATACTTAAGGGTGATAATCTATGAATGATTCTAAGATAAAAAGTTCATATGGACATATGTCCTAAACCTCTTCATTTTTGAGCTACAGGGTGTTAACATTTTAAGAAAAATATAACCTTTTTATATAAATCACTCTTAGATATTTTTATGAAATTTTGTACATACCTTTTAATCAATAAGGAGCATTTTTTGACCTAACAGATTTATAAAAATTTTTACCAGTGACGTCCGTACGGGGTTTGAACTGAATATTTTTAAAGAAAAAATGGATACGCCACTGCTTTTTCTAAAAACGAAACTTACTTTTGAAATTCTCATTTATTTTAAAGCAAATTTCGTTTATAGACTTACTTTTGTACGACGCACCGTTTTCGCGTAAAAAATAAAAACAAAAAAAAATAAAAAATTTTATTTCAAAAATCGCGATTAATTTAAAAGGAAAAATTCCAAACCTTAAATCGAAAGCGAAATGACAAGAGAAGATAAACAGAATAAAGAACCCACATTATTTACAGTAGTTGTTCGAAGTGTCGTCCACCCACACGTATGCAAGCATGGACTCTTCTTCCCATAGACTGACGCACATTTTCGAAGATTTCCGGGGTGTTTCTTATGGTTTGGCAGCATACTAATATACGATTTCGTAACTCTTCTTCGGTATGAATCGGCACTTGGTACACTAAGCTTTTCAGATGCCCCCAGAAAAAATAGTCTAAACTGTTAAGGTCCGGAGATCTAGGTGGCCATGGCTGCGTTCCTCCGCGACCTATCCACCGATTGCGATAGGTGTGATTTAAAAATTCACGCACTCGTAAGCTAAAATGTGGAGGCGCACCATCGTGCATTAGCCACATCTGGTTTCTTAATAATAATGGAAGGTCTTCAAGCATTGGCGGCAGATCTTCTTCAAGAAAGTGTAAATATGATTGTCCATCAAGTCTTCTTGGGAGAAAAAATGGGCCTATCAAATAATCATCAATAATGCCAGCCCAAACATTTATTGAGAACTGTTCTTGATGATTTGATTCTACAATTGCATAAGGGTTTTCATCCGCCCATAAATGGTTATTATGGACATTTCTTATTGAGTTTCGAGAAAAATTAGCTTCGTCGGTAAAAAGAATGTGCCTGTCAAATAACGGATTTTCCATCAGGTTTTGAAGAAACCACACACAGAAATTAATGCGCATCGGGAAATCTCTAGGGAGTAATGCCTGGACTCTTTGAATGTGATATGGGTATAATAAATTTTCGATGAGAATTTTCCAAACAAGAAAATGTGAAACATTAAATGTTGCCGCGATTTTCCTCGTGCTACTTTCGGGGTTCTCCTCAATTTCGTGTAAAATTCCTTCTTCAAGTTCCGGTGTTCTTACTGTTTGATGGACTCCTTTAGCACTGTGGTCTACTCTTAAAGTTCCGGTCTCGTGGAGACGTCTATGAATCCTAGAAAATGTTCTCGGATCGGGTACTACGCGATTTGGATACCGCTCTTGGTATATCCGCCTGGCTTCGTATGCATTACCGTCTGCAAGCCCATAAATAAAATGCATGTCAGTTAATTCACTGTTTGTAAAATTTACCATTCTTTTATTATAATTTAACGTCTTACTGTAATAATAATTATTTAATAATGCAAAATCAATGCCAGGCCTTTTGTCTTTATGAAAAGAAACGTCAAAATTGATGTAGCTTTACCCAGCCTACTGATTTTTATTTGATTTGCTTTAAGAGGGCATTTAATATGGTTACCGTTTTTTTCTTTTCAAACGTTCAGTTGAATGTCACTGGTGAGTAGAAAATAAATTGTTGTCCCAAAAAAAGTGTTTCCACTCATGGTGGGTGCCAACCAAATTCAACAAAATAAATAAAAGCAGTCTCAATGAACCGAAGAAAAAAATGTTTTTTTTGTTTTTATTTTTTTACGCGAAAACGGTGCGTCGTACAAAAGTAAGTCCATAAACGAAATTTGCTTTAAAATAAATGGGAATTTCAAAAGTAAGTTTCGTTTTTAGAAAAAGCAGTGGCGTATCCATTTTTTCTTTAAAAATATTCAGTTCAAACCCCGTACGGACGTCACTGGTAAAAATTTTTATAAATCTGTTAGGTCAAAAAATGCTCCTTATTGATTAAAAGGTATGTACAAAATTTCATAAAAATATCTAAGTGATTTATATAAAAAGGTTATATTTTTCTTAAAATGTTAACACCCTGTAGCTCAAAAATGAAGAGGTTTAGGACATATGTCCATATGAACTTTTTATCTTAGAATCATTCATAGATTATCACCCTTAAGTATCGGCACTCAATTAAATTACACCCTGTATACACAACACAAGGGTAGAAAACTCAACCTATTAGAAACATTAGCAATCAAAAAGACCTTAAAAAATCGATGTAATGTTGTTAATAATCAAATTGAAATTCCTTTAGGTGCCAATCTTATACTTAATAGTCTAATACCTTAGGATAAATATGCAATAAACACTGTCAATAAATACGAACGAAAAAAACCATAATTATATACACAATATAATTTTCTTAATTTTATTACTTAGATGTAAATGCCTCTATAATCACACCTGTAATTTAGTTGTACCTTTGGCTTTTACCCGAAAATTAAGGACCAAAATAACCCATAATCTGTCTGTCAATTCACTTAATCTCCCTTATTTTATTTTAATGACATGTTTACCATCATTACTATTACTTATATATTAACTTTGTAACTACACGTATAATTTAGTATTATCTTGTACTCCTTTGATAACGATCCGCAAGGGTCGAAACGCGTGTGAGGCAACTGAATTATAATTATGAAATAGAACAAGTAAGACTTTAATTTCCTCTACCATGGAATATCCATTTTACCAAGCATGTAGCCCATCACAAATCAATTTAAATAAAATATTTTTAATTTACCCTGTAACTATACGAAACTATCAACTTTATGCCCCAAGTGTGTTATGTTTTTGGAAACAGCTCTTCTTAGAGATATAAGCTAAAATGTAGGGGTTTCTATTTAAAAAAATCGTTGGTGATGTCATATCTATTACATGAGTTATCCAGTATAATAAATTTTAATGCCAAAAAGTGCGCATTTAAAAATTCTCGTATGCGTGTCCGTGGATTTCTCGTAGATATTTTTGGATTGTTAAATAATAAGAGTATCACACGATTGGCGAATTTCCCGCTGACGTTTTTGTCAATTCTTGAGAAAACTTTTAGTTTCGGCTTGCTAATTATAATAATTCTTTCTTCAGGAGTACCGTTAGTTTGACCTTAATTATTTTTTGTTCAAAATTATTGTTAACTGTTGATGCAGGTACTGGATTCGACGTTTCTTTAGAAGCATTATCAAAAAACAGTTATATATTTTGTGGTTATTTGCTTGCGGTTCTCAACTATAACTACTATTATTTTAGCCCTTGAAGTCATTTTTAACAATATTTACTAAAACAAACGCCACACTAAATATCAGGGAACTACCAAAATATTGCTTGATGTGTTTTTACAGTTGAGTCTAATAAATAGAAAGTTTACGGAGAAGGAGGTAAATAATGCCAATTACCTTCTTCATTCACTAAATTTAAACAGTAAATTTAATAACCTTAAAAACATTTACGGATGAATGGAAACAAGTTAATTTACCTCCAGCATTCAGTGCTGTTTTCAAGTATGTGTAATGTTTTTAGATTCTACTGGTGGCATGTGATGTGAAAGAGGGTCACTTACAACCTTTTTCCGCAATAGTAACTGATTTAAAAAAAAAAATAATAGTTACCTCCTTTATCCACTCGAGCCTTCAGTTATTGTTGACCTCGAAATAAGCTTAGACATTTCTGGTAAAGTCGTAATAAAATATTCATACCAACAAGCAGCCATATAAGTTAATATGAAACGAATTACCTTTCTTTTTTTCTTAAAAAGAAAAAGTAACAACTTTGCTCCTATTATTTCATATTTGATTATTTGCCCCTTTCTTTATAGACAAAAAAGTATGTCGGCAAATTTTATAGCTACTTACTTAATTTAGATCATGAAAATATTTTTATTAAAAAAGGCAAAGATACACCTTCTTCTGTAAAACTGTACGATATTTTGTTTCAGAATCAGCGTCTGATGCAACTGTACGATCATGTTATCCAGGGAACAACGACACATGTGTTGCTGTAAAAAGTGATATGGGAAAACAGTACGGAACGGTGTCCGAGAGCATCTGTTATGCCTGTACTAAAGATTACTGCAATTCTGCAGTTGGTCTAGTACTCCCTTTAGTGGCTGTACTGTTTGGAGTAATATCTGCTAAAATATTATAAATTGTTTTCAATTCATTGTTATTTTACATATTTGCTTATACAGTGAATTCTTAAAGTAGCGAATAAATGTATGATAAATAAAAATTAGGAGGGGAGTCAAAATCGGACCCGTCGATTTATATGTTCAGTTTAGACTTATTTAACGTTGCATGATTGCAGGTAAAACAGATTGTCAACGGTGCTGAATTCGAACATTCACTTTAGATACATATTTTGACATTTTTAATTTTTAAAACAATTTTTCTTCAAAGTTTCCTTATGTAACCGCTACCATTATTTACCTTGCCGTATGTAAATAAATTTACTCTTTCTAATTCTGCAGTAAAAAAATGGGGTTTCCATTAAAAAAAACGATGATGTCATATCTCCTTTTTGATATAAATACCCTATATATCTCGCTGCAACGGTAAGTAACTGTAAACTTAAAATACAAATCGACGGATCCAAGCGTTTTTGTTTTAAACTCTCCACTTCATTTTTATTGAATTTATTCGCTACTTTACGAATACACTGGTATACTACTGAATATTTAGGATTTTTTTTTGCGTAAAGCTTTATACTGCTAGGTCCAAAATTTTATAGAATGTCCAATGTCAAAATTATTGACATGACTTAGGTTTTTAGTGGGACATCCTGTATATCATTAAATATTTAAAAATACATTTTTTCTCTGGATACGAATATATGCCACACATGCACTTACTTTACATTAGTTTAGCACAAGTTGTTATAAATATCATTTAAATTGATGTTTTACAACAACATCAATAATAAGTATGAAAATGATAGTTAGACAGTTGCAAAGGGAGTGACAGTTGGTACATGTCATTAATCATAGTTTACTCATTATTTTAATATACGGTTAGTAATAATATAACAAGCTGTTTTATTATAAAGTATCAATTACAACATGGCGCAGTCGTAGAAGAACGAGAAAAAAACACCAAGAATAAGCAAAAAAGCTGCAGGGAGTAAGAAAAACTACTAACTAACTAAAAACAGCAAAAGGAAAGTGAAGTTAGGAAAAAAGAAGCCAGGAATGAATCCCATGAAATTTGAAGGAAATGTTAATGAAAACTTCAAGAAATATTTTGAAGCGTTTGAGACGTATCTAATATAAAATTAGATAGAATAAAAGTAGCAATGACGCTAAACACGATAGGGCAAGAAGGCATTGAGATCTTCAACACATTTATTTTAAGCTTAAGGCAACACAAAAGGAAGAATTTGACACTATTGTCGATGAGTTTAAGAATTTTATTATTGTGCCCCCAGGAAGAATAGGACGTATGAAAGGTTTGTGTTTAACAATAGAAGTAAAGGGCTGGGAGAGCCATTTGATCACTTTCTCAGTGATTTGAAAAAACTAATTCAGTTGTGTGAGTATGACACTTAAGAAACCTCCATATTGGTTGACAGAATCATTTTAGGAGTTAATGATAACAAGGTACAAAAAGGAGAGAGAGGCTATAAGAAAAAGACTGCAGAGCAAATACTGTAGTGAGGATAAGGAAGTCATAAAATAGGAACATGATAGTTCCGTTGACAGTGAACTGTATGTAAATACCTTACGAGCAATAAGTGAAGTAAAAGAGAATAATAAAAAAGAGTGGACTGAGATTTTAAAGATTGGTGGCAAGGAAATAAAATTTAAAATAGACCCAGGTATAGATGTAAATCTGATTCCGCGAAAAGGGATTGATTTGGCATTTAGTGGAGACAATATCCGCTTGGAGAAAAGCACAGTCCGTAAGAGGTACCTCGGAGGAGAAAATCACCAAGTTGAGGGAAAAGTTAAGCGTTCTCTAGAATCAAGAGATAAAGTATACAGACAAAGTAGAATTTTTATTGTAGGTAAGAATGTTAAGCCAATAATTGGGTTAGAAACGTCAAAAGAGTTAAATTATATTAACCATGCAAATAGTGTAACCCTAGACTATAAGAAAAAAAATTATAAATGACAACAAGAAGGTATTTGAGGGACAAGACACGTTTAAAAAAGCTTGTAGGATTAAGTTAAAGCCAAATAGTGTGCCAGTTGCAAAGCCTGCAAGACGTTTGCCCCTGACTATAAAGGATGGGTTAAAATCTAAATTAGTGCAACTAGAAAGACAAAAGGTAGTGACTATGGTAGATCAGGCAAGTGAATAGATAAATAACCTGGTAGTGGCTAAAAAGGCAAATGGGTCTTTGAGATTATGTTTAGATCCCCAAGCATTAAAGAAATGTATAGAAAGGGTTTAGAGGACATTTCTAGTAAATTAGCTGTAATAAAGAATTTTTCTGTCTTAGACTTTAAAGATGGATTTTACCAGATAAAGTTAGTCTGTGAGTCAAGCAAATTAACTGCATTTGCTACACCAATTGGGTGTTATAAGTTTTTAAGATTGCCATTTGGGCTTAGTTCGGCACCTGAGTATTTTCAAAAAATTAATTATAAAAACTTTAGAGACATAGATAACATTATTATTATTTGCATGTAACACACTAGAAGAGCATGATAAAACCATTAAAAGGGTTGTAGAGAGGGCCAAACAGAAAGGGGTTAAATTTGGTAAAGATAGGTTGCAATATAGGCAAGAGGAAGTGAAGTATGTGGGTCATATATTTAGTAGTGAGGGCATGAAAGTAGATGAAAACAAAATAAGCGCAATACCTGAACACACTGTTTGCGGACGACACTACCCTGAGTCTGAAGGGGGGTAACATTGCTGACGTGGAGAGGGAGGCCCTGGAGGCGCAGTCGATCGCCGGGGACTGGTTTAACGCAAATAGACTCTTGCTGAATCAGGAGAAAACCCAGAAAATTACATTTTCACTTAAAAACACAGACACATTACAGGGTCCATCGCATGTTAGGTTCTTGGAGGTCTTGTTGGACCGCAGGCTGAAGTGGGATGTGCACGTGAGGGAGATCACTGGAAGGCTCAGAAGCACAGTCTTTCTCTTGAGGAACCTTCAGGGCTATGTGTCCACGGAGACCATAATGTCTGCCTACTATGCTCTTTTCCACTCCGTGATGTCCTACGGAATAATGGTGTGGGGGAGTGCATCGTTGGCGGACGGGGTCTTTGGGTTGCAGAGAAGGGCTGTGAGAGTGATATGCAGGCTGGGGTATAGGGAGGACTGCAGGGGCGCCTTTCTGCAGACCGGTATTCTAACCTTTCCCTCAATTTTTATATTAGAGAGTGTATCATATATAAGGAAATTTGAGGCCAACTTTATTACACATGAAGAAATGCATAACTACGAAACAAGGCATCGTAACAACCTAGTGACCTCTCGATGTAGACTGGGAAAGTGCCAGGGTAGACCTGAATTCCTAGCTGTCAAGCTCTTCAACAAAATTCCGTTGGAAATAAGAAAACTTCCACTGATTAAATTCAGAAATAAAATAAAGCACGCCCTTAAGCAAAAGGCATTCTACAGTATCAACGAATTCTTGTTAAGTGACGACAGCTTCTTAGATAATGTGCTTTAATGTGTGACTACCTATATTAAAGGTTGTGTTAGGATTGTTTTATATACATATATTTTGTTATATCTTAATGTGTGAATAACTATGTAAATTAACTGTATCAAAAATGGTTGTGTAAAGATTTTAGTATATTTTTTTTATCTGTAACTTCATGTTGTGAATGAACTTGTCTCTTACCAAAGTTTAAGTTTTTTATCGGTACACTTCTAGTGTGTCTTTCCTGTGACCTATGTAAATACGAATGTATTTTAACATCAATAAACTATTTGATTTGATTTGATTTGATAAAGGCTCCCACGTGTAAAAAAGAACTTCCAAAGCTATTAGGTCTTGTTAACTATGTAAGAAAATTTCTGCCAAATTTAGTAGACCGCTGTGTGAGTTGCTTAAAAACGAAGTTGTGTTTGAGTGGCTGCATGTGCATGAAAAGGGTTGAATACTATTAAAATTAAAATGTGTAGAAATACTACTTTAATGAATTTTGACTCCAATAAAAAAATAACTTTCATACGGATGCATCACAGAATGGAATAGGGTGCTGCTTGATGCAAGAAGGAAGGCTATAGTAGCGTATGCATCTAGGGGCTAACAGATACTGAGAAAAGGTGGGCAACGATTGAAAAATACTTAGTATTATGCATGCTACATACAAATTTCATAATTTAATATATGGTCGTAACAACATAACGATTGTCACTGATCATAAGCCAAATGTAAGTATAATGTCGAAACAAAAATATCTCAAGTTCAATCACCTAGGCTACAAAGACTTAGATTTAAGTAATTAAAGCATGATTTAAAACTAGAATACTTACCAGGATTATTGCAGATTATTTTTCTAGAAATTTTAGTATAGTGAGTCAAGTCAATGGGATAGTGAGGTAGTTTAAATAGTGAATTCTGTAAAGAAATACTTGAGAATGAGCGAAAGTAGGAAAGAGGAGTTTAAAAACGAAACATTAAATGATAAGATTTTAGGGAAAGTTTTAGAGTGCTGCAAGGAGGATTGGGAACGAAAAAAATATGAGAGAGAATTAAAGGCATTTTTTAAGAAGTAAACATTACGAGAGTTAATATTAAAAATATTGCATGAAGGCCAGGTATATCAGGTGCTACAATAAGAAACAAATACCAAACGTGTGAAAAGTATAGGTATGCCAATTGTAAAGAGCTCTTAATACCTCATGAGCTTCCTGAATTACCTTTTCAAAGAATTGGTACTGACATTTTGGATTTTGAAGGCAAACCATATCAGAAGTTATTGCAGATTACTTAACAAAATGGTTAAAAATCATAGATTTGAAATCTAAACAAAGTGATGTGGTAGGTAGTAAGGACTCCCAAAAAAATATTTTCAACAAATGGCATTCCTGACATTGTGGTTGCAGATAGCATGCCATTTTCATCCTTTGAATGTAAAAAATTTGCTAAGGAGTTTGAGTTTAGGACAAGTACTCCCCGGTATCTAAGATCAAATGGACTTGCACACCGTTTTGTACAAACGGCAAAAAATATTTTTAAAAAATCAGGTGATCTGGATACTGCTTTAATAGAATATCGCAATACACCAAAAACCGAGTTAAAACGCTCTCCAATAGAACTTGTTTTCGCGAAAATTGAAAGCGAAGTTGACAGTAGTAGTGCGACAAAAAGAGGAAGTAAATAAATTCAAGAAAGTGTTGGAACGTAAAGTTTCAAAACAATATTATGAAAGGTCTGCTAGAGAACGAGAGGAATTTAGTGAGGGAGATAATGTGGTGTATAGAAGGGGCAAAGAGTGGCAACCGACAACTATAGTGGACAAACATAAATCTCCTAGGTCGTACTATATTAATGTAGGTAGTAGCATTTTAAGGTGAAATAGCACTGACATTCGAAGGTCACTAAATAAAGGCTAAATATGCACCAGAGGGTGACGATTCTGTTATAGTTAAGTTATCACCTGAGACATATCATATGTACCTCTATCTCGTCGTCCATGTATCGATAGCGGTTTGTCGTGCTCCGGCTATAAACTAAATTTTTACCTGTATTTTCGTGACTTTAATTTATAAAAAGTGAACCTGACGACTCTTTGTCTTTCTGGCAGCCCCGTGGTAAAGTTTTATCGAGATTAAGTCCTTAATTGTAGTTACAATCGAAGAAATTAAGTGGAGGTCCTGTCTAGTTGCGATCCTAGCTCGATTATCTTGATAAATTCGTAGTTACCTATAAACTATTATTGTGGTGTTTGTAACCTCTTTTGCTTTCCTGTTGTCAGTAATGGCGTGCAAAACTAGAAGCACATCTATTTCCGATGATTCGACGGAGAAGCTGATACAAAAGGTATGTGCCACTTTCGCGAATCAGTTGAAAGCGGATTTTGATGTTAGATTTAATAAACTTGAAGATCAGTTAAAAGTTATGTCAAGTGCATTAAATACAATTGGCTGTGACGTTAAAACCAACAAGGATGCAATTTTCAACTTAAATTCACAATTAGATGTGACACAACAACTTTCAAAAAAGAACTCACTCCGCTTTGTCGGATTGCCAGAGGAGGATGGCGAAAAGGTGATTGACACTGTAGTAAATTTTATTAACACTACTTTAAATGTACCTTGCTCTAAACGCGATATTGACTGTGCATTTCGATTGGCTAAAACCGATAACGCTGAAAGGCCAAGGGTTATCTTGGTAACGTTTGCTTTGAGTTGGATTCGCAACGAAGTCTTTGGTGCTAAGAAAATTCTTAAAAACTCAGAAGTTGCTATTTTTGAAGATCTAACTAAAATTCGCTACGATTTACTAATGAATTCCAAACGAAGGTACGGAAAAAGCAAGGTGTGGTCTGCCGGTGGAAACATTTACTTTTGGAGTGATGCTGAGAATAAAAAGAAAATAATTTCAGTTCAAATTTAGTATAGCATATCATTGCGATTAAATAAAACGGATATTTAACTTATTTATTTATTTTGGATGGTCAGTATTTTATCATCATGGTAGTGCTATAAGTGTTTATCGTATATAAATGAATATGTATTTTTTTTTGTGTTTTTTTTTATTTTGCATAAAGGAACATGTTGGTGTTTATATTTTGTGGGTATTCTAATTATTTAAATTTTATTTGATACTGCGGAAATGTTGCCCTGCTGTGAGACTATAAATTTTTTAGTTGACTGATTCTCGATTTAGCCTATGGAAGTTTCTGCCAATGAATTATTTTATTTACAGTCGATTGTAGCATGGTCGGAGAGCTCTTATGGTCTGACTACATTGATGGAATGGGGTCGCGAATATAATTCAGTATTAACATTTTATGTACCTAACTCCTAATTAATTTATTTTTATTTACTGAGCTATAATCATCATTTTTAATAATTTAACTATTTCTTTATCGGTTTCATGTAATATGCATGGCAACGTTAGCAGTATTAATGGTTGTTGGAGACTTACGCAATATTTGTTTTTAGCGTGTTTTAGGGGTGTATCAATATTTTGATTTGCAAAATTATTATCTTTGAAATTGTATTCACGATTAATATATAGGTTTAGTTTAACTTATTTTGTTTGAGCTATATAGCTAGGGCCAATAATAATGGTATTATGAGGGATACTTTGATTGATTTTTCTCATTTTAATGTACGATCCTTATGTGCAAGGTTTGATTTATTTGCGGATGTTGTGGCTGGGGGTTCTTTTGATGTCATCGGGCTCTCAGAAACTTGGCTTAGTTCTGGCATGGGAAATGATGGAATTGCAATAGAGGGTTTTAAAATAGTTCGAAATGATCGTGTTGGTCGTGGTGGGGGAGTTGCGTTCTATGTAAAGAATTGTTTAAGATTTTCTATGATAAAACCAGATACTAATAATTATAATACTTCTCTGGAACAACTTTGGATAGCCATTAAGTCAGGTGGAAAGCGAATCTGCTTGGGTACTCTATATAGGCCTCCCAATTCAAATTTGGATGAATGCATTGATGAGCTAGAAAATACGTTGGTGAGTGTTTTACCAGAATTTGATTTTGTTGCTTTTGGTGGTGATTTGAATGTGGACCTTACTGATCCTAATAGTCCCAGTAGTTTGGCTCTTTACAATTTGTTTAATAAATACGGAATGTCGCAATGCGTCAAAGATCCAACTCGCGTTACTAATATAAGCAGTACCCTCTTAGATGTTCTTGTATGTTCAGATACTAATATTGTTCAAAATGTGTCCATAATTAACATGGATGATATATCAGATCATAAATTAGTAAATTTTACCATTAAAATATCTAAGGCTAAGCCTAAGCCAACATTTAAAACTTATAGGGATTATTCAAATTTTAACTATAATAATTTTTTGCAAGATTTAAACTGTATTGACTGGAACTATATACATTCCTTAACTGATATTGATGTAATGATGGATTTTTTTAATATAAATGTTGTTAATTTATTTAATATTCACGCTCCCTTTAAGACATCTAAAATCACCAAATTGCCTGCCCCCTGGATAACTGATAACTTAAAATTTATGATGAAACTTAGGGACAAGGCGTTTTCTAAATATAAAAAAGTTAAGAGTGAAGCTACCTGGACACAATATAAGGCCTTACGTAATCAGGTTAACATTGCTGTTAGGGCGGAAAAAAGAGCATTTCTCCAATACACTTTTAAAAGAGACCCAAAAAATTTCTGGCGTACCATAAAATATTTAAATTTAAGCTCTAGTTCTCCACAGTCCGATTCTTTACCAGAAATAGGTAATCCTAATGATTTTAACGATTTTTTTATTAACTCGTTACCTCATGTTGTTCCCACCGATCAAACCTTCATCGATAATAATTATAGTAACGGAAGTTTTCTACAGAATGAACGTTTTAAATTTAATATGATTACAAACGAAGATATCCACAAAATTATTAACAAATTAAAAACCAACGCAGTTGGAACCGATGGAATTAACTTAAAAATGCTGCTTTACATAACTCCTCACTTAACAGATTTTATTTCATTTATAATTAATCGGTGTCTCTCCGTCGGTTACTTCCCAAATTGTTGGAAAATTGCCAATCTTGTCCCGGTTCCTAAAGTTACAAATCCTGGTCAGCTTTCAGATTTTAGACCTATAAGTATTTTACCTACCCTATCAAAAATTCTTGAAAGGATTGTGGCGGATCAGTTGACTTCATTCTTAAATTCTAATAATATTCTTCCTCACACTCAGTCAGGCTTTCGTAAAAACCATAGCACAGCCACAGCCTTATTAGATATAACTGATGATATTTTGAGGGCTTGGGATTGTGGTCGATGCAGCTGCCTTGTTTTGCTTGACTATAGCAAAGCCTTTGACACTATAAGTCATGATATCTTACAGGCTAAACTAAAATATTTCGGTTTGGGAGATGTAGCTTTGAATTTCTTTAAAACATATTTTTCCAACAGGTCACAGCGCGTATTGCTTAGTGGCAACCATTCAGGACTCTCTCATATCAGCAGAGGTGTAGCACAGGGAAGTATCTTGGGACCCTTAATTTTTTCAAACTATACATCTGATTTTTCCAAATTTTTAGTTCATTGTAGGTCGCATCAGTACGCAGATGACACACAAATATATTTTTCCTTCCCTCCCTCTGAAACTGTGACGTCTGTTGATAAGATTAATCATGATCTTGAAGTCATAGCTAAGATTTCTAAATCCCACAATTTAATTTTGAACGAGAAAAAAACCCAGTTGGTTGTACTGGGTAAGTCTAAGTCTTCCATACTTGAAAATCCTAATTTTAAAATTATTGTTAATGGCACCACGCTGGTACCAGCTGATAAATGTAAAAACTTAAGCTTGACCATCGATTCAGACATGAGGTATTCTGATCATATCTCTTCCCTAATCCAAAAAACGTATGCTAAACTCAAACTTTTATACATGCATAGAGATATTTTTGATACAGCAACTAAATTACGTTTAACTGACTCTCTTATATTATCCCACCTGGGCTATTGCGATATTGTTTACTGGCCTGCCCTTGTACAGAAGGACAGGAATAGCTTGCAGAAACTTCAGAACGCGTGTCTTCGATATAGCTATAATGTTCGTAAGTTTGATCACATTACCCCTTCTTTGAATGAGTCTAGGTGGCTTACTATTAAAGAAAGATTTGAGCTCCATCTTTTGCATCTTGTTTTTAAAATTAGGCTTAATCAAGTCCCTAGATATCTTTTTGATAAGCTTATTAAGGGTTCAGATTTACATAATCTTTCTACACGCTACAGAGACCTGTATACTGTACCCATGCATTCTCATACGTTCTTTCAGCGTTCGTTCAGTTACATGGCGGCAACGATTTTTAATTCCTTGCCTGATGACATTAGGAATTCTCCCAGTTCCGCTGCATTCTGCAGGGCTGTAAAGGGTAATCTTTTGGGGGGTCGTGCCCTCCGCTAAGGGTCGTATGTATGGGTGTATATATATTATAAAGATACATTTAATTTTTGTTTTCGTTATTGTTTGGTTCTTATCAATTCTCTTGATTTTTCATTATATTTTTGTAATATGAATATGTAATTTATAACAGTATAATTTTAATTAGTATAATTTCAATTTGCCAGGTACTTTAGTTTTAGTAATTATCTATGTTTTCTATTTCCAACTTTTTCTTTATACATTTTTAGCGGGGGTGGTTGTATGAGCAGCTTTAGTTGGATACCGCCACCCGTATTTTATTTTTTTTTGTATTGTTTGCTCAATTTAATAAATAAAGGCATTTATTATTATTATTATTATTATTATATAGTACCACAAAAGAAAAGTATGAGTTCGACAACACAGAAAATTTAATCAGAACTGAATCTGCCATCTCATTATTTGAATATAAAAATAATGTTGATAGTAGTAACAATAGTAAAATAAATGGAGAGGGCAGACCAACCAGAAAGAGAAAGGCACCTCCTAAGCTTAATGATTACGTTGTGTATTAGTTATAGAATCGTATTGTTACTTGTTTTTGTTAAGGATAAGGTATAATAATAAGTACAAAAAAGATAGTTAGACACTTCCAAAGGGAGTGACAGTTGGTACATGTTATTAATACGGCTTTATAGTAATAATATAACAAGCTGTTTTATTATAAAGTAAAGGGTTTTCCAATAAGAACGATATAATTTCAAAATGAAATAAAATTAAAATTATTTCAGATACAATAAAACTTTTTATATTATCTTAAAGTATAGTTGATAACATTTATGTTTTGAATAACACATCGTTTAAATGTCCTCCGCGACTTCGTGTACACGAGCGAATTCGACGAACCCAATTTTCGATGACTTTATGCAATAAATCGGGCGTGATCTGACGAATGCAGGGTTCAATGTTCAACCTTAATGCATCAAGTGTTTGTGGTCTGTTTGCATAAACCTTAGATTTCAAATAGCCCCAAAAGAAGTAATCTAAAGGAGTTAAATCACAGCTTCTTGGAGGCCACTGAACAGTAGCATTCCTTGAAATTATCCTTTCGTCAAACTTTTCTTGCAGTATATCGATAGTTTCATGAGCAGTGTGACATGTGGCACCGTCTTGCTGGAACCACATATCCTCCAAATCAAGTGCATCTATATTTGGCCACAAAAAATTTCTTAACATCTGTCGATATCGTTCACCATTCACTGTAACTGCATTTCCTGCCTCATTTTGGAAAAAAATGGTCCGATGATGCCACCATACCATAAACCACACCATACAGTTACCTTTAGCGGATACAAAGGCTTCTCATGAATCTGTTGTGGATTGTTTTTACACCAAAAACGGCAATTTTGCTTGTTAACGTATCCACTTAACCAAAAATGAGCTTCATCTGAAAAGATAATTTTTTTGGCAAAATTAGGATCCTTTTCAAGTTGTTCTAAACTCCAAGCAGCAAACTCTCTGCGCCGACGATGGTCCAGTGGCTTAAGTTCTTGGGTCAAAACAATCTTATACGGGTGTAAATTCAAGTCTTCTTTCAAAATACGCCAAGTTGTCGTTTTTTTAATCCTTAACTCTTGAGCACGACGAGGAATTGATAAATTTGGATACACTGCAACACTAGCTCTTACAGCAGCAATATTCTCAACAGTTCTTGCGTTTCGATGTCTTTTTGGTGTTTTTGCATCGTGAAGAGTAAAATTATTTTCAAATTTCTCAACGATGCGACGAATGGCAAGCAAAGAAGGACGATTATTTACACCAAAGTTTTCGCGAAGTTCGCGATAAGTGTTCACAAAAGATCGTCTATTTTCATAAAATTTTTGGATAATAACCAAGCAATCTTGAAGCGCGTATTTAGCCATAATAAATTGTTATAGTTTACTGACAATAACTGACAACTGGTGACAGGTATAACTTTATTACCATGGTTACCATATCGTTTCAAAATCATATCGTTCTTATTGGAAAACCCTTTAGTATCAATTACAACAGATCGAACTTTTAAGTACTTAATAATGTAAAGCCAAAGACCAGTTTAAAAAAAACGAAAACTGTTGAAAGGTTTTTGTATTATATTGATGTAAAATAAAAGTATATGATAATCGAGGAGCTTAAATTTTCTCACGGTATACGAGAATCAACGAGGTGAAGAATTGTGGTAAAATTAATCTTGACAAATGAAGGCAGAAAGTGGTAAAGTTGACATTGTAGAAAGATTATTGATGTGGAATAAAAGCATCTGATGATCGAGAAGTTAGGGGAAAGTTTTTAAATGTTGGTATGGTATAGGTATAGTAGAGTTAAAGCCGTATTACAGTCACGCAACTAATTGCAGCAATAAATCGCAAGGTCAAAGTATTGCCTGAAAGAAAGTTGCACAATGTAAAACAGCGTGCAAGTTCATGCAACTTTTTTTTAATTGCAACAAGAGTATTAACCTCTAGAACTTTGTGCGAAATGTCATCAAACCATTTAACCTCAAAGTTGTTATTGTTATTGTTTTATTTTATGACTTTCTGGTGTTTGTGAAATATTTTTTGTTTAAAATAAATAAAATAAACAAAATAAATAAATTAAAGCATCATTATGCACCATTATTGCTGCTACTGCCTTGCTGCTAGACGCTAATGGACAGGAATGGGCAGAAAGAAGCTTTTAGCGCTGTTGGTGACACGCAAGAGTAACTAACTTTATCCCAGACTTGCACGAGCAATGCAATAAAAATCGCGCCAGACCATAGGCATCGTAACTGCCAGAGACCGATCAAATTTCCGTGCAACTTAGTTGCATCAAAAGATCAGCTGAGCTTCGACTGCGCATGCCTTTGGGCAATTATTATTGCGTCCTGCATGGACTTGCATCGAGTTGCGTGACTGTAATACGGCTTTTAAAGAGATGAAGATTTAGAGTTGAATTGAAGTGGAGAAATGAAGGTAGAATGGGGTGAAAGTTATAAGATAAAGTTTACAAGTTGTAGAACATTGAACAATTAACAAATAGGGATAATTCTGCAGGGTTACAAGAGTAAATTGGGATAAAACTGGATCACACTTACATAACAGAAGGTTATTAATATTGGGCCTTAAAGGCTAGAAATTAGTTATTTGTTTCTCATGCTGTGAGATAATTCAAAAATTATAAAATAAGTCGGAATAAAACTACATTGTCACATCACTTGTCAGGTTTGGGGACAATCTGCCAAAGCTAAAAACACATAATAAACTTTGAGGTTAATCACTGATTATTTACTACTCGACGATGATTTAATTAAACGTCCCAGAAACTATGTTTAGTTTGATTAATGATCAGCTGCCTTTAATCAATTTAACAAACGGCATAATAGATATTTCGAGATAATCATTAATTATTAACGTTTTAATCAATGTTTAGGCGAATGGTACAAATGGGCCTTGCGTTTGGTGCGGATTAATTGGTGATCCTATAATTTTTGATGGTTCGTTTACTGGTCAAGTTTATTTAAATATGCTGGAAGCAGAAATTGAACACCGTATTGACGGTTTAGCTCTAGCCATACTGTTAAATTTAATATTTTGTCAAAGCCCACATTCTTTTCCAGAAACACAGTTAATTTAGTTAACAGTGGATTTTGCACATTTTCTAGAAACCATTTATCAAAGTTAGTTTATTTGAGAAATAATAATAGATTATCTTTCATGCCTATATAGACCTCCAGGCAGTGACGTAACGGCTTTTCTGGATAGACTGGAGCACTTATTGGCGCGGCTTCCATTGCATTGCCGAATAATGTTGGCGAGCGATTTGAATATAAATTTTAACCATAAAGACTCGACTTTGTCGCTCTACAATGTTCTCAAATTATTTTAACCTAAAAATGCATGCTTCTGAACCCACACGTATAACACAGCAGTCAGCTCCTCCCATAGACTACATTTGTACAAACTTTGATCTTGACTTGAAGTGTGACACACTATCTTCGGGGCTTTCTGGCCACGAGGCTATGTTGGTCCGTTTTCCCTGTCTAAGACGCCGGCGTTGTGAAAGGTCAGGAATGGGTAGAATACTAATGTCTTTGGTAGAATATTTAGTTTAAAAAATTTTAGAAGATTTCAAGGACCAATAACCGAATAACCTCTTCGAAAAACATGTTTCAATTTTCAGATCCCTTAACAACATTTATATAAAGATCAGCCATGTCTTCAATAAATGTTTTCCTTCAAAAAAATTAAAAGTTAAAAACATTAAACCTAGGATTATCAAGGATATTAAAATCTCCTCTACAAATTTAAGGTCCCTCCACACTATAAGGAAGTTTAATCTTGATAATATCTTTTTCGTTAATTACCTCAATCGATACCGCCGAATATAATCCCGTGCCAAGGAACAATACTACAGTCAACGAATATCGAGAGCGGGAAACAAATCAAAAGAGCAATAATCCATAATTAACAAGCTTAAGATGAAAAATAACTATGTACATTCCTCTGTAGCTTTGGAGCTAGATACATTAAACCAATTTTATTGCTCTATATCAGGTAAGTTGACAACAAACTAATTTTGTCAAGTAGATTCTCTTGATTGTCGCAGCGACGTATGGTTTCCCGGGGATTTTTGTCTCACTTTTACTGATATTGACGAGCTGCGTAGTATTTTCAGTAAAAGAAAGAACAAGCGTTCAAAGAAAAATGAATCATTTTTCTATGCAAGCGTTCCGCTGCGATCGATGACGTGTCCGTCAGGGTACTGGAATGCCTACCGGAGGGGGCGCTTCATGCCCTTATCAATTATATGAACAACTTTTTTCTAAAGAAAAAGGAAACAATTTCCTCAATGCCTAAAGAAATCTCTTGTAATTCCTTTCCATAATAGAGGTTATTCTGATGATGCCACCAGCTATCGGATTATATCCCTCCTTGCGACCCACTCCAAGGTAATTGAAAAAGCTGGTAAAGTCGCGACTACTTCATTTTCTCCCAACAATTAATTAACCTTATAACACCTTCCCAGTTTAGCTTTTTAGCATCAAGAAATACAAGCGATGCTACATTTTCACTTTTCGTAAATATCTTTCTCAATATCAATGAGGGCGAGGCTGTTGCGGTGGTGTTTTGCGATTTTTCTGAGACATTCAATTATGTTAATTATCGAGTATTGCTGCAGAGGCTTCAGCGCTATGGCATCCGTAATACAGCACATCGCTGGTTTGCTTTACATCTGTCGAGAAGGACGCAGATCATGGTGGTTGACGGCAGCTGTTCTGGTTCATCTGGGGTAGACCTTGGGGTGCCACAGCATCCGTGCTGGGGCCAGTATTGTTCTTGTTGTATGTAAATGACTTTGCAAACTTGGATATTCAGGGAAGATTTACCTTCTTTGCAGACGACACCACTCTCTTGTGGCACTCGAAAAACCAAAAGAAATTAAAGAATATGGTTGATGGTGACTTAAAAAAAATAAAACTTGGTGCGACTCTACTTCGTTGTGTCTTAATGTGAACAAAATTAGTTTTTTGACATTTGGATTTATGATGACCTTCTCTTAAATGCTCAACCAATAGGATATAAGTCTAATACCAAATTTCTTGGATTTTTTATCGACTCGAAGCTTAAATTTGAAAAATATCACTAGCTAAACAAGAAGTTAGCATCCAGTTCCTTTGTAATAAGAGCGGTGCCGCTGGAACTTGGTTGTTCCGCAGCGAAGATGGTGTACCAATGTACCATGCTTTATTTGAATCCCATCTGAAATACGGCATTGCGTTCTGTGACTTTTGTAATCAGCAACTGCTGAATTCTGTATTTGTTATTCCGGAAAGAGCCCTGAGATTTATGTGTAGAGCAAAATATAGGGACCAGTGTAAGCCACCGTTTATTATGTTCAGAATATTAAGTGTAGCGTGTTTGTTTCTTTTGGGAACGGTTTGCTTGATTAATCGGAAATACATTAGTAATATCAGTCAAAATAACATTCATATTGCCTATAATACCAGGCAAAGTTTTGATATTCATTTTCCAAATCCGAGATTAACTTTAACAAGCGCTCTATCATTCATGAAAGCATTAAGATTTACAACGATCTAAGTACATATTGTAGATCATTGCAATACACACAGTTTTGCAGAACCGTGGAAGACTTCTTGACAGATACAGCATATTATAGCCTGGAAGAATATTACCAAAACAGCTTTTAACTTACATAATTACTTTTTTGCCTTTTAGGTAATTTGTCATCTCGTGGATCAGAAAGCTGAAGTTTTATTATCTGTCGCATGTCTTGGTAATGTTTCTTTCATAGAATGTAATGTTTCAACCGCTTTTGTATTTTTCTATGTTAAATGTCTGTCATATGTTGTCGGTCCCCATTGTGTATACAATTTTAATGATATAAATCTTAGAGCCTATTAGGATTAGTAGATTTGTCAATAAGAATAAATATTGTGTGGACAATAAAGCACTTAAAAATAAATAAATAAATAAATAAAGCCTTTCAACATGAATTTTATTTACAAACAACCAAAAAACATACCAATAATCGAAATAGTGAAAATAAAGGTATTTACATAGTTCACAAGACACGCACTGCTATAAAACCCATCGGAGGAAAAGACTGATAGAGGAGAAACTGACGAGGAAACTTTTTTCTCACATATATTTCGTCTTTCTCTATTAAAAGTGATTTTCCGTTTTGAATTTTTTCATAACAAAAATTCATTTCCTTCAAAGTTTTCCATAGTTTCTTCTTACCTATGGGTGAAATGAAATCATCCTTTTCATTTCAGAGATTATTTTGTCCAAGGTAGGTATTTCTCTTTTTAAGTAAAACGAGTAGCTATATGATTCTTCTGATGGCAGTCTTTTTATCCTCATTTATTACAGTTTCTTTCCTTCCTGTACTTCTCTTTGGAACTCCGAATGTTATATAAAATGATAATTAGACTACGCTTATGGAATACGGCGAAGACCACTGGGTTTTATAATTCAATAATGATTTATTACTCTCACGCGTTAAGCAACAGACTATAATTCCACTACCTATATTAATAACTTACAAAATTAACAAAATTCAACAATTTTTGGTTATCCGTAGTAGTTTTTATGTAGATATCATATTAATTATTTTATGATTTTTTTGATTAATTCTAAGAAAAGTAAAATACACTGTTTACTATAATTACTAATTTCACTATATCGAAAACTTTACAAAATTCAACTATTTTCTTAGAAAGCTACCGTGCTAGCCAAACTAGTAGAACTAGTATACAGTGTGTTTTACTTTTCTTGGAATTTATCATGGAATTACCAAGTAACGGCAGAAACAGTGCAATTTTTTGATTGACCATCGAAGAGAGAGTAATAATTGAACAGCATGCCCTGAATCTTAAAATGCAGTTTAAGAAAGTAATATACACAATAAAGTCGATTTATAATAAAATGATAAAATATTATCAACTTAGTAAAACTTTACCAACAACTTAAACTATGGAAACTAAAAAAATCATTAGTTCAGGTTAGTTAGTCATTGTTAGCGATATTAAAATAACTCGAAAGTGTACTTATTATGTCGATAATAATACCTGACTTTTGATATTTTTATAGTATTTAGATAAAAAAAATCACAATTTAGGAAACAAACAAGTTCGAAGTCTAAAATTTCTAAATTTCTGTCAATGACTCATTACTAGCACATGGAGAGTTCCGAGTTGTACGACTTTAGGGAAATGAATTCGAGTGGCGCGTGCATTTTAAAAAATAATAAATGATGAAATTTCATCGAAACGTCATATAATTTTTTATAAATTCAATCTATTTCATTAACCCTTAAAACCTGATACTATTAGATGACGACCTTTTCACTAGGATTTCCTATTCCTTGCGAAAACTCATTCATAAATGCCTACGTTTAAACTTTTAATATTTAGATCTTGCCATACCTTCTCAACTGTGTGCCCTTCATCAAGCCCTTTTTCGTTAGTGCAATACAATTTTTTCCCGAAATTCCCGTATTTTTTAAAATATTTTTGCCGCCATACAATAATTTAATTTTTTTAGTTTTTTCGATTTTGTTTAATATAGGTACCTAAATTCATTTCTTTTAAAGTTCATTTGAAAACCCTTAATGATAGTTTAAAATTACACTCTCAAACAATGTTTTTGTAGATTTTCACTTATTTTTATTTCAAACACATGACATATTTCGGCAGTACAGAGGCTTCTTCAGATGTTGAGCATAAACTAAATTACTAATTTAACAAAATTATATGGGTAGCTTAACTGTTGTATATTAATGTTTGGAAAATACATAAATTATTAAGGGTGTCTGAAGAGGGAATAAAATAATAAAGTGTGGGTTGATGCTTTAAAGTGATTAGGTAAACAAATTAAGCAAAGGCGACGAATTTGTTTCCATTTGGTCATTTAACATAATATCTGAGTTCTTAATTTATTTATTTCTAGGGATTCCCATAAAGATAGTTTTTTTACTTTGTTTTTAACATGTAAGATTTTGAAATCTTCAGTGAAACTGTAACTCATCTACCAAATGATTAGCAAAGGTAGAATCCGTTTTTTTGTTGATAGAAGAGTATTTATGTTCTAACAGACGTTTTTTAAAAGTACGAACAGTTTGACCCATATACGCTTTAGGGCAGCTTCCACAAGTCAGTTTGTATACAGTATTCGCTTTTGTCTTTATTCTTTTTAATGGTTGTTATTAGTTTTGAAAGCTACGAATTATTATCGCTTTTTTAAGAAACTTAGAGATACTATTACTAGGTTTATCAATATAATTAAGAACTGAAGCTTTTTATTCTTTGATATGTGTAAGTTGGTAAACTCCATTAATTGTTTTTTTATACATTTTGTTCTTAAGTTAATTATCTATCAATACAGGTTTGTATAATATAGGCTATAGACTATATATATTTACTACTATTTGGTTTATGAATTTTTAATTATCTAATAAAATTTTCATTGGATAGTGGTAAATTGATAAGTCGATGGATCATTCTATTTTAGGCTGCTATTTTGTGTAAGTATTTGTAATAATGGATAGTAGCATCTGTTTGAGTAGATTTGTGATATATGTTGATTTCGTGTTTATTTTTATCAACTTTAATGGTAAGATCTAAGAAGTTTAATGATTCATTTTGTTCGATTTCAATTGTGAATATTATGTTTGGATGTACCTAGTTTATTAATAAATTTTAAGAAATTATTAAATTTTCTAGTAGTGCCTGTGAACCATGTAATGATGTCATCGAGATATCTATACTAGAAAATGAAGTTTTTTTTTTATGTATTTTTGATTCTAAGTGATTCAAAAAATTTCTGAAAATAGTGGACTTAAAGGATTCCCCATAATTAGACCTTCGTTACATCTGTATGTATTATTGTTAAATCAGAAGTAGTTTTGTTCTAGACAAATCTCTAACAACGTCAAAATTTCCTTTTTGGAATTATATTTGTATGATTTTTGTCTAGTAGTTCAGAAACAGTACTTAATGCTGGTGTCAGCTGTACCATCCGCGAGACGCATACATGTAAAGACTTACACTCTCAAGGACTACAAAAGAGGACACTGTATATTCTACTGTATAACCCCATACTTTAAGAAATCAAGTTAAACCCAATTAAAGCAATATATTCCAGTAAATTATCTTCATACCTATCACTAAACTTGCAAACAAATACGATTTGCTACATAAGAAATTATGAGATGAAAGATTTTTTGTTGTGTAGGTTTTACATACATTTCTTTAATGTTTTTGACTCATTACTATGTTGATATCATATAGGGTGTAAAAGAAAGTCGCACTGATAAAATTAAATATTTGAATTAAAAAAATGTTTCATTCATTCAAATAAATATTTGTTTCCTATTAGCCAAACAAATATGTATTTGAAAAATACCAATGGATTATTTGCCTCAATTAGTATTATCTGATTTGATACAAATTACTTTTTATTTGGAATTAATCACTGAATACAAAGTTCAAGCAAATATTTATTTTTTTAATTCTAACCTAACTTAAATAAGCCGCTTCAATGATTTAAAGTAAATAGGTTAAAAGTTAAGTTAACAAAATGTTTATTTGATTGATATTTATACATATATTATGAAGTATATATTTGTTTTACTTTTGTTTTACAGTCGCATTCACCGCATCTCCCTCTCTATATATATACATATGCGAGATATTACACGTGGCGACATCTCGCATATGTATTTATACATTATGTGTTGAAAACACTGTAAGGTCCCTTTCCTTTTCGTCAGACTCTATAGCCTTGCCGATGAGCCGTAATACGGCGAAACGCGTCCAAGGATTGGGTCTGACGGAAAGAAAAGGGGCAAACATTTTTCTTTAATAAAAGTTAAAGATAACCATCTCTTATTTTATTTCCTATTTTTATGTTATGTTATTTGGTTCTATAAACGTCTTATGGCAGATCTGTAGATTTAACTCTTACTCTATTTTTATGTCATGTTATTTGGCTGTATAAACCCACCATTAATTGTTGTCCCCCTTAAAATATACGTCAATAAAACATTATAGAGAAGTTAATAACTTTGATAAAAACTTATATAAAGGCAAATTTTGCAAAAATTAGAGGTACAATAATTATTAATATTATATTAATTATATTATATCTTTTACGTTAGAAGGTTTGATAGGCATTGAAATATGGTGAAAATTGAGAAAAACTGTCTTATTTGTAACACGATTTAAAAAAATACACCTAGGTAGCTATGATTTATAAATACCTGGCTAAATTTTTCTAAATAGATTTTGTGTTTAAAATTTCAAATTAGGTATTACAAGTATCTTTTCTTTGCCTCTTATCTTATTTTTTTAACTCGTTTCATGCATAACTAAAATATTCAAATATAGTTTCCTACCTTGAAAAGCATCTAACAGATGGAATATACCTCAATCTTCTAAATAATTATTCATATTACGTTTATCCCCCATATCTTACTTTTAATTTTTGCTGGAACCACTAACTTCTGTTCCACCAACAAAGAAGATTTCACTCTCACTCATAAGTTTCTACAAGACGCAAGATCAAACACCAATAACCAAAAACGCGAGGATGATTTATCAGGCCACTTTTATATAACCAATTAAATTACTCAAAGCCCCATGAAATGTTCGGCATTGAATGATTTAAATTAGGGTTAAAGGTATTTAGTTCTTAACTTGAAATGTACTTCGATTAAATAATTAGTTATTTGTAAATATTTAGTTGTTTTATATTAAGGATTTAACGTAAATACATAATTATTATAGACATTTAAATAGTTCTCTATTGGGTGATTTAACTAGCGATTAACGGAATTTAATTCCTAAATGAAAATTAGTTCGATTAAATAATTAGTTATTTAGATTTTGTTATTTTAGTTGTTTTTTGGTAAGATATTTGTTTGAAATGTTCCATGATTTGACACAAATCCACCAACAGTCAAATAATTTTACAAATAAAACGAAATACGAGTACAATTTCATTCCAGTTAAATAAAACTTAGTTACTTAAAACCACATTTATTTATTACCAATAATTATTCACCAAATAAATCAGATTATTTGATTAAGGGAGCACAGTTTTTATCAGTGTATATAAAAATATAACACAATGTTTTGTCATCTTTTACTATATAGAGCGATGTTACTAAACATTTTTTAACGTTTTTGTCAGTTTTTAGTAAACCCTACTACGTCGTTGATTTCTATTCGTCACAAAAGTTCCTATCCAACCCAAATACCCAAAATTTCAAGCTTCTCTAAAAGTTTTTGGTGATTAGGATCGCAGAAAACCACAATATAACACTCCCTCGCTTGCAGTCGACCAATCACCTCTGTAAAGAAGTGTTGCACTGCATCAGACGAAGATATCCCTTTCCGAAAGCCGAATTGGTTATTAGAAATTATAATTTCCCTGCTCAAGAATAAATTTAAACTTTAAACAAAACAGAACCTACTCAAAAATCTTTGAAAAGTTCAAAGAAATTACTACAGATAGTTTTCCAGCAGCTGAGCATCACCTTTTTTGTGAATTGGGACTAAGTACTTCATTAGTTTTTAGTATTTCCGGAAAAATCCGTTCTATATAAGGTCTGTTTATTAAATATTATAGAGGGTCTGTGATAACGTCCAGTATTCGCTTCAAGACGAAGGTCGGTACACCATCATGTCCGAATGATTTAATAATATTCTTGATTTTAGACATAAACATACGCATGAATTCCTCATTTTGAGCCCCGTACAAATAAATCATATTAATACGCCTTTTTATAGAGGAAACTGATATTTATTTTGATTTTTTTTTATCTGATCTATTACCTGAATGGGGGCATCTTGAAGAAACTTATTGAAACTTACGGCTAGGTGTTTCGGTTTATCTATAACATTGTTCCTGTCCTTAATTGTTTGTATCGACTGTATTGTTTTATCTTGTCAGTGATTAAGCTGTTGCCAGATTTGGATAATTAGAATAAATTATAAATTAGTAAGATATTCCACGACAGAAATCATAATTATTTCTTTATTAAATAATATATTGATCTGATAAAAATTAAAGTAATTTTGTAATACTTATACCTGTTTAGGCCCATCAATATAAAAATTTATATATATATTTTTTTTGATGAGCTCTGAAAATCTATTCATCTTAAGGATTCTTTATAATAGCTACGTCATTTAAAACTTATTGCAAATCTGAAAAATTCGACACGAAATCACAATAATTTCTCTCTTCGTTTAATAATGAAGACAGATGTTAAACACTTGAGATGTCCAGTATCTAGTCAGATTTATGATATAGCAATAAAGTTACCCATCCGGGTGAGCCGTTGACAGACGAGCAGTAGTTCTGAATATACGCTCATCCTGCAATACATGCCGTAAAAAAAATGCTCTACAATTTTAACTACGTTATTTTTTGACTGTAAATAGATGCATATATTAATTAATTTAATGCTTTATTAAATTACGATTTTAATGAACGCATGTTTAATTTCATTAATAAATATGAAATAAACTACATCTAAAGTTAAAACAAATAATTGATCTAGTGTGGTTAAATACGACCGCCTTCAAAACGTCCAACTGAGGAATTAAGTTAATTTCTCAAACAAATCACGAACAATACCCATATTTAGTCTAATAAGAATTCGATAACTGGTGTAATATAAATAAATATTTAGATGTTCTTTATTGAAATGTGTGCTAGTCAAATCGGCAATAATGCACTTCTTTATTCGAATTTTTCCAATAGGGCAAGCCTCGTGCTTCGGACTATCGGAAGGTATTATGTTTAATAGTTTAATTGTAATAAAAAAATAATAGTTTTTAAAATGTACAGATATATTTCACAGAATGCATAAAATACAAATTCAAATTAAAATATATTCTATAATAATATCTTAACGACCCCACAAAGTACAGTTATTGAAGGCCAACTCAAGAATTGCAGTCATTTGAGCTACATGAGTAACAGTAGTAACTAGACAAAAATCCATACTCTTCTTTAATGGCATCTACTACAGTAGTACATGTATTTTCAGTTCGTTCATGGCATGATCTTAAAGTAGCAGATATATTATTCCCTAAAACAAAAATTTAAATATCACATCACAGTTTAACAGTAAAAGGTAGGCAATTTTTTGTTTGTTATTACTTGACAATGTTTTCGTGTAACGCAGTGTACAAACCAGAATATAATCGCCCCCAACCGATGTTTCCCGGGTACGTTACAAATGGTTGCCGACAAGATTCTAACATCGCTCTATCAAAGAGTAACATTGGTTCAATAATTGGTTGTGTTACTCTTTGAGTATCTGGCGGCAACGATCAGACATGCTGAATTTATAGTTATTTATGCTACGTGCTATGTGTTATGTTACACAAAACTTTGCCACACAAAACTTTATCCAACACTTGATAGATATTAATAAAAAATAGAAAATTATATTGTTTGAATGTAAACTGAAAAACGCTGTATTATATTTTAATTGACATATCTTTGAATGACAAATTTGACACGTAAAAGTAGGCTAGTGTGATTATTGTTGTTATGGAATCGTTAAATAACGAAAATTTGAAGGCACCAAATAAAATCATTGTTTCTGCGATTTTCGAGGGTATTTTTCCAAAATATGAAAAAAACTCTAGCCAAAATTCAAAAAGAAGCGGACTCATGATTATAATAAAAGCGGTACCCATGCCTTCAGCTTTCGTTAGATCCACGTTAACGTACATTTCACAAATTGACAGTGGTATCGGAATATCGTCCAAAGCGGCAAACAAATTTTAGTTTGGATACGCAACATCATTGTAAACTTGTTGCTAGATACAATTTACTTGAAGTCGCCGGGAAACATTGCTTGTTGCTGTGTAGCGGCAATTATCGTCCGGCCTGGATACGGGAGTACGTCCTTGTTAGAAATGTTGTCAAGTTGTTGTTCAAAAATTGCCGGTGACGTTTCTCGGTTAAAGGTGTCGCACATTTGCTCGTTACAGTACGTCCCGATTTAGTCGACGAAGATGGATACTAGCATCGCCCACTTCTCTGGCGTAACCGCGTGCAGAATGAAGATTGTTTTTAGTTAACATTAGCAGTGTGTCAGCAGTAGTTTTAATGAAGATGTTACGGTAGTGGCCGCGTAACGAAAGTAAAACGAAAAAGAGTCTCATGTTGGTCCATCTTATGAACCAAAAGAGGAAAAACATTGGAGAGTTCCATCATCTCTTTAATGACCTAAACAAACACGAGACGCCATTTTTCCGATATTTTAGAAATTTTCAGAAATCCTCGTTATTCTATACTCTGGATTATGCCGAAAACTGCCGAAATATTGCAAATCAGATAAACAGACAAGTGCCGTTGTTTGCCGAGGAGGATGGGAGACCAGAAATCAATTCCGTTTTGCGGTTGTCCACTCATTTGCTTTAATTCTCTTTTAATCCTCTCCGTATTTTGACGGGAGGTGCTGTTTTAGAATTAAGGTATTCTGAGTTGAGGTGCTGTGCCGTGCTGTGACGGACAAGGGTGCGACAACTTTAATTCGTAACCGTGACATCAAACAAATATTCTTTACACGTAAACATCTTTCAAACCGGTTTAATCTTTTTAAATCATATTTTTTGGTATGGTATACCCAAATTAAGTAGGGATTATTTTTGAAACTTACTGGCTTCAAACCAAACTGTAGTACAATCATAACTGGTTGCACAGGCTATTGTACTGATGTTGGGGCTCATCGGGTCCGAACACGCATCTCCATCAATTAGCGAGCTACATTGATAACAGTTTATGCCGAATACACCTAAAATAAAATCAACCATAATGAAACTATAATAGAATTACGTTTGTATTGAAAAACATCCATACATATCTGCCGTTGAAGTTAAAAATATATGCAGATACTTTTAATCAAATGTTTGCCAAGAATTAAATTTTTACATCATATTGCATTGGTAAAAAACAATGCTGTCATTTACGGAAACAAGAGTTTTCAAAAGGGAATAAATTTTAATCAATAACAAGTTTTTTACGATTATGTTGCTACGATAAACGATAAGAGCGGCGATACTATAGCGTCGATGCATACATACAGTGAGACTAGCCGCCTTGTTTTTGTTTACTGCTATATTATGCTACACACATAAAAATGAAGTCTTGCTTTAAAGAAATAATTGCTCTCAGAAATAATTATTTACTTTGAACCTAACCTTTGATCTAATAATTTGGCTGAAAATGATGCAATCTTGTAATGATAATAGATAAAACTGGGTCCAACGTGTGCAATTTTTACAAACTTAAAAGGGATTTTTATAGGTATTTCCTGGAATTGACACGGATTGTAAATTATGCTAACTTATTCGTCAGATCTCAATTTTCATGATTTTTCAAGTTTCATAATTGCTTTGTTAGATATAATAATTTTATTAGAGAAATCTGCCTATCATGGGGTTAAATATTTACCTTGTAAAACCCTATGACCCATATGTACAAAGAAATGCACAGTATACATAAACGTTTTTAATTTTTGAACCTAATAGTAGTAGTAGAGAAAAGTAAAGAAATATGGATTGAAGCAAATATCATAAACTTATTTTGCATTTGGTAAGTTTATTCCTGGATAAATTATTAAAATTTGTTGTATTTTTAGCCATGGAGGATCTTCTAAAAACATTGGGTATGCCTGAAAACATTATAGATGTTTTAGTAGTAAATATATTGTTTGTATATTGTCTCGAAATAAACTTTGTTTAAATATAGTTGTATTTTTAATTTTGCTCTATTTAATATTAATATTTTGATGAACAACAAACAAATAACGAAATAATAGTAAAGTTAAAAAAAGTAGTAACCGTTATAATGTTAATGTTTAAACAATTATTAGTGCCTTCAACATAAATGTACATACATACTGAGTATTTTCATGTTGTACGCCAATCATACAGATTTTATTTTTGCATAGAAAAGTACTGGAGTAAATCACGGAATCACCCAGTACAATATGTACATTTGTTAATAAATAAAATTGTTTCAAATCAAGAAATTAAGGTTTCCATATAAGATTTTAACGATCTCATTGTAAGATTTAATGTATACGCAGTGAAATACCCTTGCTCTTATACAGAGAGAAAATAATTTTATTTTTAGATTTAACTCTACAATTAAAAATATTCTCTCTTAAATCGAAATCTGTCAGTTTCAGATATTTATTAATTAATATAAAACCTATTTACATGCAAACTAAAGTACCTAACTAGAACTATTTTAATACGAGATATTTTCTTTTATTCTAAGTGCACAAATAAGAAAACATTTTTTGTCACTTTCAGATCCTATTTCTACCCAAATATGAAAGTCAATATGCTCGTGATTAGAAACCAACGGGCTAAGGTCAAGACATTATTTTTATGTGTGTAGTATCGCTGCTTTCATCGTTTATTACAGCTCCTACATAAATGTCCGAGAAGAACAACCATAGAGAAGCGACAAAATCCGTCTTTTGATATCGCGTACTGATTAGGTACTAAAACCAAATAATAGTTACTACAAAATATAAAAATCTAGCCTAGATTCTTTGGTTACCACTGATTGTGAAAGTGAGCAGTGACTTATCATTTATTTGATTAAAAATATTACTGGACATGTTAACAGAGACGCTACTGATGAAAATTAAAAAAGAACCTTTATCCTGAAAAAATGTATTTGTATACATGCTTTGCAGCTACCAAAATTGAAAAACAAACATACATTGCGGTTTTAGAGATATTGGGGAAAACTGTTTTTTTTTATTTTACCATCCTGTACCTCAGAAATAAAGCGGTTGCGGAACTTTTCTTACAATGGTCCAATGATTATCGTCCCTTAGGATCAGCATTCAATTATGAAACACAGTGTCCATCTTGCACTTTTACTAATAAGCATATTAGTATAGCACTTAATTTGGAGCGAGTACTTGCATATTGGTTTCATCAAAATATTTTAAATCTAAAAGCAGTTAATTTTCTAAATCTTACCTGATATATTAATAACTACGAGAACGGCTATAGTCAATAGAAAACTTTTTAAATACATCGCTATAGATTTTTAAGCAATCTATCAAAGGAAGTACAAACAAACTGAGGAACTGATGTAAATACAGTTTGTAATATAGGTACGTTGATTAGTACCTACCTAGAAAATCTTATCAGTTTTTTTTTCATCGAGAAGGGAAACCTCTCTGAAATGCACTTTAACCTTATCAGGTGGTAACAAAATAAAAACTGATGATACTTTAAGATTCAAGATTGAGTTTTGAGTGCCACTCACAGCTGCTTTTAGCTCTAACCAAAATGTCAGCGCTTGAATTAATTAAGAATCGTATTCGAAGCATTAAGTAATATTTTTAATTTTTTTTGTTTCATTAAAAGTGTAATGTTTATCTCTTTGCTTCTAAATTATTCAAAAACTATATCACAATTACCCCACTTTACCTTATGCCAAATTACACGATCAAGCTCATCAATTCTTTTCTCGAGGACAGAACATTCGCGGTGTCGTCAGAAACGCCACATCAAGTGTTAAAAATATCAGGGCCGGAGTATCGCAGGGCTCCCCCCTTGCGCCGGTACTATATAATGTCTACACGAGTGATATACCCAAACACCCTCAAACGAAAATATTTGTTTGCTGATGATGCCACCTCGAGACAGTCGTAGTTAGTGATCTCACGAAGGCCACAGATAATAATAAAAATATTTTATATGTAGTTATAAGGGGACTTAGTAGACTAGTAGTTCCATTTTTTGACAAATTATACACGATGTCGCATCAAGGAAAATTTAGTAAATCTAATCTAAACTTCCCGAAATTTGGAAGTAAAATTAGAGCACCCTGTATAAAAAACCATCTCGTAAACTCTTATAAATAGTACTCATATAATTCACATCTGCAAAAATTTAAAACTATTTAGGTTTAAGTTGCCACGCTTTTGTGAAACACCCTGTATATTAAAAATATTTTTGAAATATACACCTTTAACATAGTAGCGGCTTTTTAGGGCCGGCAGTGTCAAACAGACAACAAACAGTGTATATTATTTATCTACATCAATTTGCATTTTTAATGACCCGCTAACTACCAGTGAATAACCGTTATTACTTTTTAAATCGCCCTTATAACTTGTAACCCAGAACGTCATAGTGTATTACTCGTAAACATGCCACCACCAAATTAATTGTATTACTTTTCAAGTCGCCTTTGTAACTAGGACCGGCAAGCCGACCCCACCATATAAAAAAGAACTTCAAAATTCCAGGCAACCAAACGTACATATAGGTATAATACACAGTAATATATTTGCAAACCGTGTTGCAAACTTCACACACCGTCAGAAACTGCGAAAATAGATTTGCCGATACATTAAAGGTTAAAACCGTATCAATACAACCCTCCAAACGGTCGCACAACTAATTTGCCACTGCAACAATTGATTGCCCAGAATTGACAGGCTGGAAATAATCGTTCGGATATAGAATAACGGGCTGGCACTTGAAACAACCCGTTAAAGAAAGTAAGGTTAGTTAGTTATTGTTATTATTAGTTTATTATATTCGCTAATTATCGGTTGTTTGTTATTATCCTTGAAAGAAAGTGACTGAATTAGAGTAAAATAAGTCAGAGTGAGCGTGGTCTGCAGAAAAACAAAACTTTCGGTTTGGTCTATAGGTTTGTTTAGGATTAGGGCCTTAGGTAAGTGTTTTACAATTTTAATAAAATATCTTATTTGGACGGACGCACCGCGCAACAACATGAAAAACCAACTGGGAGATTTAAATGGATCCTATTTTTGTATTATAGTCTTCTCTTTCATTTGATGAACAAAGTAAAGTAAAAAAAAAACAATGATAGTGTCCGAGGACCTCATTTTTTAACATAGAGAACTAGTTAGAAATGCAATAAAGCTGATCCGGTAATATTTGTAAATTGGAAAAATGTATTATTTTATTTAGGTATAACGCATAGGTAACAATTTATTGTAAATCACACAACACACACCGACTCTGGCGCGGATTCAGGGGGGGGGGGGGGGGGGTTATAGTGGTCAGGACCCCTACATACCATTATCATGAAAAAAGAATATTTGATTTCCATTTTCTCATACCTTCGGCACTACTTAACACTCTCCAACATTTTTTCCTGGATCCACGCCCTTACCGAACTATCGACCCTGGCTGGCAACCCACGAGCCGCCACTGCTAGAAAAAACACAGATCCTTATGTTAATATTTTATAACTTGTTTACCAGGTAGCCTGGAAGAAACCCAGCATGTCCCGTTAGGGGCGGTCAGACTAACCGGCACTATTAGCCTTGGCCTTGGAGGCTTTTAGGGGGATGTGGCCTAAAGGGTTTGACTTGGACTACGTCTCAGGGGAATAATTAAATGAACAGGTAAGGACTTAGGAAAGAGGCTTTGAGCCTAAGACGTAGAAGCGCTCCTGAGGGGAACTAGGGAAGATCAAGAGAGATGCTTTTAGTATATAAGACGTAGAAGTAGAAGCACTCCTGATCGTAAGGGAGGTGACCAGTCAGAAAGACGAAGATGCCGTGTCCACCCAATATTCGGGCACTTATACACCGAAAGTGCTGAGAATTGTTTAAATGATCTTGATATTGGGTGGCACAGTGGTCCGCGACCTCAACACACAGTGGTCTAGAGGTGTGAGAAATATAATTGTAATATGGAGCCCGTCATTTTGTTGACCATATTCAAAGTTTTTCCTTATCTGTAATAGAGTATAATATGAGACATACTCTATAGACAACCTGTTTAAAACCGGAACAAGTAGGAACCCCCTAGGAACTATTAAAACGACTAATAACATTATCATTCTTACATGCTGTTTATTGCACAAAATAAATAGGTCTTTGAAAAGTCAAAATACTCTTATATACATCGTGAATTGGTAACTGTCTTATACAAAGATGGTACTGTTTCGATGAATATAATCCAAACTTATAAATCAAATAATCCCTGGTCTTATTTCTAGCAATTTCCAGTAATGAGGGAAACTGACCTAACATATCCGCATCACGTTCTCTTGCTACGCTTAAATAAGAAACTAAACTAGGAATTCTAATAAACGGTATAAATTTTTGAGGTGACAAACGTCCATCATTGAATTCTTTCTGAACTATAATTTTAAAATCATTGACTGTTAACTTGGTGTTATATAAAATTTTAGCCATACTAATTACGCTTGTAGACGTCTCTACAATGTCCATGTGCAGACATATGTGGAATATCCGACAGTAACCGTATAATTCGTAAATTTGATCTAATGCATCGCTATTTAGGCTGTAGCCGTGACAAAGATATAAACATACAAATTTCGATATTATATCCAGCCAAGCCAGCACATCGGTAATCCTTGTGTTAAGAAAGTTATAAAAAGGGTGAAAAGTAAAGTCCTCAAAAAGCGGGTCGGTATTTCCACTCTCAATAATCACTTGTAGATATAAATAAATATTACGACTATCGAGGCTTTGCAACAGTAATTCTGAGTACGACATATCGGTGTAAAGCTTTTGAAACTTAAACTCGTTCCAGATTAGTCGGAAATTATCCACATTTGGTACCTGCAGACACATTACAAAAGCATTTAAAACGGTATGTTCGTAATTTATATCCGCGCCTCTATTAATTATTTCTTTTACATGCGGGCATGTGTGAGTTAAAGCCAAATTTAGTATCGTCATGCCGTCATTAGTGGCGGTATTAAAATCCACTACATAATCCAGTAAAATGTCCTGAATTTCTACATTCTCGAGAATAATGGATTTCATGAAAGGCGTAATAGAATTATCACACTCAATGTTTGCGTCAGCATTGTAATATAGTAGCATACAGACACATTCAATACATTGCTCATTAACTGCTTCATGCAAAGGTGTTTCGCCACTGTAATCTGTTGCATTAACGTTGGCACCGTTTTCTATTAGTAACTTTGCTGTCTCTGGATATTTTACTGCCAGGTGCAAGGGTGTGATTTCCTCTAAATTGGGTAGATTAACGTTGCAATTAGCTTTTATGAGCTTATCGGCTAGATGTAAGTATCCTCGTTTGACAGCTTGAAATAACGCTGTCTCTCCATAGAAGTTTCTACTATTGATCACCAGATCTTTAAGGGTCAGCAGGTAATCCAAAATTTCCGTCCTAAAATAGGTAAGCATACTTAATCGCAAAAGATGTTCTATAAGGCCGCCCTCAAGACGAAAGTATTTCCAAAACCTTCTTTGAGCACTTTCAATGAAAGTAGTGGTCTTTAGTTAAAACGGGCCAGCGTAATGATGCGGACGGTGGTTATACCCGCTTCGTCTGAGAGCGGCCTAAGATACCCAAATTTTAAATTCAGGAAAAATAGCATAAAGTCTCGCATAAAGTCTAGGTCACAACGAAAATTTTATATTTTAGGTCAGATGTTTCGCCACTAATAAGGTATCATCAGACCTAAAAAACAATATTGAATAAGAGCAACATTAAGTAACGTATCTTATACAGGTTGTTTTAAAAGCACGGTACGTAACTTAAGAGGGTGATTCTTTATGATATTCTAAGAAAAAAAGTTCATTTGAATATGTGTCCGAAGTTGCCATCAAAAAGGTTGTTATACAGAGGTTAAAGTTTAAAAAAAAATCAGTTACAATCGTGGGCTTTATCAGAAGGTGACCATTTTCAAGATTTGCTTTGATTAACTGTTGCATTTTTTTTTGTATCATTATTTAAAAAATTATTTTATTTTTAATTTAAATGTTTTAATACATAGGGAACAAAAAAGTTGTATTATTAGTTTGTAAATCCGAAAAAATTGTCCCACTTTAGTAATCCGAATTATTTACTAATCCGGATCACAGTGGTTTTAATTAGTCCGGATTATCGAGGTGTGATATGTGATATCTACAACTCGTTCACATAAAATCATGTTGGTTTTTATAGTGTCTTCGAGATTTTTGCTAAAACTCGGGAAAATAAACTTAACGCCATTTTATTAAAAAACGAGCATGTTAGTAGTCTCCTGGATCAAATTATCACATATCAATGGCATAAAAATGCAAAGTACTTTATGTTATTCTAAATGGCAATGGGATTTTCTACTAAAATCACTTAACCTAAAATATAAAATTTTTATTGAGACCAAGACATTGTGTTTGTCATTTTTCCTACTTATATTGATTTAATGGCAAAGGTGGGCAAGATACTGGAATATTTACAAATAATCCCGGCAATCCGGAAATTCGTCAAATCAAAAAACCGTTGAAACTTGAAACCTATTAGTAGGTAATAAATTTAAAAAAAAAATGGATAACTTACAAGTTTCTTATTACAGCAACATGCAATGGTGTATTCCCATGATTATCATTTATGTTAACCGATTTACCTTCAGTAATCAGTTTTATTATTTTTCCCAAATCTTCTTCAACCACGGCCCGTAGAACTCCACTGACCAAAAGTGGATCTTCGTAAACAAAATTGTTACTAGATTCCTGGAACTAAAAGGTTTAATATAGTCTAAGAGCCGGCGCCGGCGGTAATAAAGTAGGTAACGTCAGATCGCAATTGGGTAAAAAATTCGCAAATTTAATTTTTCATTGATATCAAGAAACACTCATTTTACCACCCCGCTCAACTTGCTAAGAGTGATAACTAAGTTATTGTCAAATGAGAATTTTGTATAAAAAGTATATCACGTGATCACGGACAAAAAAAATCACGTAAGAAATTATCACTTTGAAAGCTCAGTTTACTGTAGCATAACATGCGAGACCGAGACTGAGATTCCATTGGCTTCGTCAAATATTAATTTATTGGGCGTCAATTTGGGTTGATTGTATTTTGGCATAGTAACGTTTGCGGTTAAAACTAAACTCTATGCACCTCAAAAACTTTTGCCGCTTTATAAAGCCCAATTGTTGGATTACATTCAAAGAACAAACAACCTTGCCTTGAAACATTAAAACGTCGACGACAGGTTGGTGAATTGAGTCTCATTTATAGATATTTCTATGGCAAGCATTCAACTGATATTCAGCCGTATGATCGAACACACAAGTTAACGCTAACTTCAAAATTAACTATTTTTTAACCACAGTGAAAAATTAACAAGTAGGCTTGTTTCGGTCGTTGTCATAGAAACGGTACGTTAAAAGTTAACTTGTGTGTTTGATCATAGGCATAGGGCCGATTGTCCGCTTGATTCTATCCAGCCGGATACATCATAGAAATACACGACGAGCCAATGCTAATCATCCGTACGTGGATGGTTCAGCTTAGAGTTCCTCGAACGACGCTATTCAGGAATTCTTTCATCCCTATAAAACAACTGAGATCGTTTTGCCCAACAAATATCTCAAGATTCAAGATCAACGTAAATCGCTAAAAAAGTTTCATTAGATATTGTTCTGTTTATGTGTGGAATTCTGTTTTTCCGGTGTAAAAAGAACGAAGTCAGGTAAGGACTTATTATGTTCAATAAGACAATATAATTATTTAATGAAACTTTATTCTCCAGGCGTTTAAAGACATGAAAGGAGCCGACATGGAGGAGAATAACATATAATATTTAATATACAGATATACATAAATATGTATTATTTAAACTATGCCCAAAATATCGGTCCTTAATACATTATAAAAATAGTATGCAAATTCAGACAATCTTTAAAAGGGATACATTTGGTTGGAACAAGCTAAAAACATAAAAAGTATCTTTAATAATTATTGGAAGTACTTAAATAAAACTTTACAATACTTAAATAAAACATGACAATAATTGTATATTCAAAACTCGTGGGTACATTAGAAATACCTAGAAAACGAATAAACATAACATTTTGACTATATACATAAGACATAATAATATAGCCTTTAAAAATATTTTTGAAAATTCGGCGTTGCCGGTTCTACGTTTACTTGACAGCAACTTTAAAATTTTGAATAAAACACCGCATTAGATTAGGGAATAATTCAACGTTAGCATCAGAATACCTCTTATAATGTGTTTTATATTTTAGTGATTAATATGAATTAATTAAAGTAAACAACGATGCAAAGTACATAATATGAGAACAACTCATATGGATATTTTGAGATTGTTATGTTTTATTAACCAGGTTGAACATCGAAGGCAGGTTGGCGACTTGAGTCTATTTTACAAATATTTTTATTGCAAGTGCTCAACTGAGGTTGCCCGCGTGATTCCACCCAGAGCGGTGCATGGTAAAAATACACGACGAGCCACTGCAGCACACCCGTACGTGCTTCAGTTGAGTGTCCCTCGAGCGACACTGTTTGAAATATCTTTCATCTGGGGAACGTCATCACTCTGGAACGACCTCCCCGAGACCGTGTTCCCCAACGAGTATAATCTCCAAAGATTCAAGACCAACGTGAATCATTTCCTGCACACACGCACTGGTCGCCATAAAGGATTAATCCTGCATTATATCATTAAAAAAAAAAGAATGTAAATCGGATAATCGGAAACAATAGGGTCTACGAACTAGCACGATGCTATCCTTACCCCAACCACAAGGACTCCGTAGCCAACAGCGCCGTTTAAAGGAGCATGAACGCGAACAAGACAAAAAGCGAGTCACTGTCACCAGTAACGCAAAATTAATAAAACATTTTAGTAATTTTACGAAATTTACTGAAAAGCCAAATACATGAAACTTAGAAGTTATTCATGAAAAAGGTAATTCCTATTACCCACAATTTTTTTACTTTACTTTATCATTTACTTTATCGCTTTCATGCTTCCTTCAGTGTAATAACCCGGCCAACTGTCAAGATTTGAAGGTGAAGGACATATAATTTGGTCCCCACGATATCAATGCTAAAGTCGGACTTTGTCGCTTCTTGTTGGTAGTTTTTCTATTAAGGTAGACTTTCGATGGACGCGGCTGCGACTAAATGCGGCTGGCGACCAATGCGATCGGTCGCATCTGTACCCCCTTTCCGAGATATGCGACTTGGTGCGGCCACAACCTGCACGATCTTGGTTTATCATCAGTTGTTTCGCGACTTCCAGGGTTTGATTTTTAAAAGTATATTATAATGCATTCTAAAGAGTTAAGGTGTTGCAAGTTATTACTGAAGGAGGAACGAGATGATAACGATAAAATTTTACATCACTTATTGGCTACTAAAAAACAGAGAACAGCAATTAAGGAACTACACAAATCACGTACACGTGAAGGTTCATTCAGGAATTATTTCGAAAATACTACCGATTAAATTACGATCAATTTAATTTTGTGCTTAGTTTGGTAGTGTGGACTTATAATCACATAGGTGCTGTAAGGAAAGCAATAACTCCAGAGGAAAAACTTTTTATTACTTTAAGGTACTTAAGGCTTTACAAAACTAAATCTAGAATTATTATATTGTAATTTAAAGTTGTACCTAATATGGAATGAAAATATGTCAGTTGATCTTCAAATTCTTGCGGACAATCGCTATAATTTTGTGGTCATACTAGGTTATCTGATGGCTGCCTAGAGGAATACGAGGTAGAGATATTAGGAATAGGATTTAATATATCTGTATATCCTGTAAGCGAACTCTTATTGCGGGAAAACGAGCTGCTTATCGATGAATTTTAAATTACAAAAATGTATAAATAGTATAAAAATACGTGCGTTCACCACGACCTGACTGCCTTTAGAGCAGTTGAATCGTACAGCCGCGTTGGTCGTATCTGTCGCGGTAGAAGGCCTTTAAAGCAGATATATGTAAATGCATTTAAGCGGTACACGCGCAACCGACCGCATAGCCGCATCAATCGCAAGGGTCGCATTGGCCGCAACCATCGAAAGTCTGCCTTTACACTACTGCGTTTACGGCATACGACCGCGATGAATGCGACCGGTACGACCCTGCTGCAGCAGTTGCGACACGGCCGCTGTAGAAGCAGGTTCCTTATAGTGCCATCCCGTGTGTTGGAAGTTGGAAGGTGGTAATATTCGCAATAGTGACAATGATAAAATATTGTGTCTAATGCAAGAGTGCGAAAAACATCCCATTTTATGTACGAAAAGTGATAAGTTACATTTTCGGTTACATTATAATACTTTTAAAAATGAGGACGTCTATGGCGGAATCATCAAATTAGTGTAAATGAACAATTTCATGTTATAAAGAAAAATTTGAAAGTCCTCGTGGTTTACGGAGAAGGGAAAAGGTTGGTGTCGCAAAAAGTATGTGAACGTACGCTCGGTGCCCTTGCGCAAAATGAGGATATGGGCCTATGGCCTCCCTAGTTATTTTAATTTTAATTGACAGCAAAAGACGATCACAATATGTTTTTTTTTTAATGGAACCCTTTGTATATTTGTGAATAAAACTATATCCTTGTTTTCTGAGCTCAGTTTTTTAGATTAGGATTCAAATTTTTGAAAAGCATTATAGTTTAAGTTTCTTTTCAAATCTAATATACCAGAGTAAAAAGGTTTCCTTAAATCTTTACAGTAAGGTGTAGTATGTTTCCTCCATTCAAGACTTGCAGGTCTTAAATCCATGCAAAATCCAAATCTTGAATAAAAGAAATTTACCTCAATGTAAAAATATTATTGCTTAGACTTAAACCAGAAGTAAAGAGTATTTTGATTTACGTGTGAGGGTTCGCTGAACAGCTCATAGACCCAAGAGTAGCGCGCCGAAATTGTGAGCCCTTCCGCATTGCTTATACAAGCGCTATGTTTGCTATGCCACAGAATGTATACCCACTATACCAGTAAATTGTTGTTACATTATTCACAAAAGTGCATCTTTCCTTATTATAATTTTCATATGCTTTGCTCGACTCAAAGCTTCAGTCTTCAAATTTCCATAATAACTACCAGTAGCCATTGTCTTGGTCCTTATATCAACCTTGGAAACGGTATCCAAACTACTCCTTCGTTTCTTATTCCAACATTTATCTTTCCGTACAATTATTTCAGACTCGTCGCTCTGAGATTCCGACGAAACACGCTTCTGGATAGTTTCATCCAGTATCGAACTTTCCGATACATTTATAGGATCAGGGGCATTTGCTTGAATATTTGTACTGCCTGGAGCAGACACTATTTGTGTATTATTTATCGTACTACTGCCATTATCTGATAATTCAATAATGTCATTTTGAAAATTCCGAATCGTGCTACTTGTTATACCGGTCAGTTGCTGATATTCCTGAGTATCAGAAAACTGTAAAGAATGCGAGCTATTATCATCAAATACAAAACTTTCTTGAGTGTAGATCGGGCTTACCAATACATTACTGTCGCTCGATATACTAAAAGAAGGACCTTTAGCAGTATTATTAGTATCTTCACAACAATCTGTATTTACCATGGTATTATTACCGTTATCTTCAGAAGGCCTAACTTGAGTAGCATCGGAAACTATTAAGTTACGTGTACATATTTCCGACGTTATATCTATGTCATGCCCTGTTACATTGGATGGTGCATGACGAGTTTTGCAGAATTTATTTTGATTTAAACTTCTTGGGTTTTCATTTATTGTAGATACTTGCTTTAGGGTCTCTTTTGGCAGAGTTGGAACCGAAGGATCCTCTCTAATGTGTTTTTCTGGATATGTGTTTTTTCTTTTCTTGTGCAATGGTGTTTCCCGTATTGGTCTACCAGTTTCTAAGAAGAGCACTTCGTTAGCACCCAGTGCACTATTAATTGTAGAAGCTATGACCAAATTATTTCTGGAAGAATTTGATTTTTGTACTGCTTGCGTCCTTAAACCATTTCGATTGCTACCATCTCCGTTAGTGTTACATAGTCCTTGAATTTGTAAGCGCTCGCAAGTCTTTAGAAACGAAGGCAGTAAGTCACTAGACACGATAACTTGTCCTTTATACATATAATCGAATAATGATTTTATTTCTAAGAAACTGATATCCTTCATCACAATAACAGGATGTCTATTTGCAGGCAACTTTTTAAAAACGTTTTCAAAATACGGCGAACACGCAGAGAGCACCAACTGGTGAGCGTTAAGCATGCCTTCTTCGCTGGCCAGAGTTACGTCGCAAAATTGTTGACAGTCTATGAAGTGGGCAAAGGCAGATTGGAGATGGTCGGTCTGCTTTCTCCATTTGAGGCAATAGTTTTGCTGTGCCATTGCTTTGACTGGTATCCACTAGTGATCACCAAACAACTAAAAATAATGCAAAATAAGTAAATCTGTATGATCTACAGGTGCATGTTAAAAAGTTTCAATACACCTTTGAGACTAGCAAAAACGATGCTTCCTTTGTGTAATTCATCCTCGTCAGTTAATTAGTTATTATAAGAGGTTGTTTAATAGGGAGAGATTCAGGCAATTATGTTAGTAGTTTATTGACGTTCTTGGAGCGAATCTGATTATTTAGGGTTTTAAAATATTTAGACAAAAACGTAAAATATTGTATTTTTTGTATTATTTTTAAAAACTTTCTTCATACGTACGTAAAATATGATTATTTAACGAGGGGTCAACAACTACTGGGAATCAATGTACATTTTTGTAGGAATCACATGGGAATCGCTTGAGAATCCATGGAAATCACCTAGGAATCCATGAAAATTGGGTGGGAATCAGGTGGCAATCACCGGGAATCATCTGGAAATTAGTAGCCAATAACCTAATATTTTCACACATTTTCATTGTGAACTTGTATGCGTTAATCTCCAATCTCCAATAACACCTGCCCACTAAGATTTTTTACTTTTGAAGATTTCTCATGTAGTTTCTAGATAAGTTGGCTCGTAGACCCTTCCGGTAGATCAATAAATGACATAATTATAACTAATGGTAGATATAAATCAATAGGATAGCTGACTGTAGGTACAAAAAAAATAATTAACTTAGTGAATAGATAGATAAAGTTGACAGGACCACACAAATAAATGCATTGATATTAAAAATAATCGTTGATAAATAATATTTTATAAAATTAAAATCGTACATTTTGATCTGTATGTCATGTGACCGCGAACGCCAATCACAACGCGTGACGTCATTTTACTCGACAACTTGTCAACAACGACGTACTGTCATAAAAAGCAAACATTATTTTTCTTTAATTGTCAAATTGTCATTGGTCGCGTTCATCAACACGTATGTATAGCGCTCGAGTAGCGCTACTTCAAATCGGGAGATCTTTACTGCTACTAACTGAGGGATTACTGTAAGTGGGAGCGAAAACCATGCCTGATATAAAGTAGCGCTACTGAGCGCTCGATTCTGATGGCGATGTTGTTGGTGAAATTTAGTAATTATTCGCAAAGCGTATCAGCCGAGAAGATTTAGACATGACAAGAATTACATTCACAACAATAAGTATGTATAAGAATTCACTACAAAAGTTAAATATTATGCAAAATTACATATTAAAAATAATATTTAAGAAGACGAGGCTGTTCCCTACTGACCTACTGTATACAGAGGAAATTTGTAATATAAGAGCATTGTACTTTCATAGCATCTGTATATACGCCTTTAAAAACAATTGTTTTCAAAATTATACAATTTCCACTTTCAACACACGTAGTAATAACCTTAGGCTTCTATCTACGCCCAGATTTAACAGAAATATTAGCCATAGATTTATAAATTATACTTTACCTAAAACCTGCAATATCTTACCTTTACATATTAAACAGTTAAATAACCTAAAAGTATTCTCCAAACTATCAAAAAAATATATCTTTGGAAATTACCGTGAATTTGTAAATATAATAGAAAATTGACCGTTCTTTTATTAGATAAATATGTATATGTGTAATAATAACTTTATAATTTTCTTTTAGTTAGTTTTTTTCTTAGATTTAGTTTAGATAAATTTGCCTTCTTACTAAGGTATAGCACAACACAAGTGTTTAATCACTTAGGTGCTTACTTATAATATATGCATTCAAATTGAACAAGTAATTAACATAACTATTTGACGTATATAACCTAGTGTTTAGAATATAAATTTAATGTACCTAACCGTATAATGTGTGTACTATAAGCAAATAAATAAATAAAAATTAAAAATATTACTGTGTAGGTACGATACTAACAACATGTCTTTAAATTGGTACTTAATCCAAAACTCATTCTTCGTCGTTCAACTCATATTTTTGAAAGATAATAGTTCATGCTAGTTCTTAACTTTCATAACTTGTTTTGTTCGGTTGAAACTAACCTGACCTCTGATTGGCGCCAAATATTGAAATTAAATAATTTTGTGTTTATAAATGGTCTCGTTTATTAGAGCATAGCGCTCCAATAGCACTACACCATATTGGGTGGTTCTTACTTCCACTCACAGTAATCGCACAGCGAAAGGGAATGAGAACCACGCTACTAGAGGGCTACATTCTGATGAACGTGACCATTGTTATAGTTTTATTTCTTGTCCAAATTTTCTTTCAATTGTGGTTAACCCCTCGTTATTTAACGGTCATCAAATTAGTATGGCGCCCAACTAATTGACTTTTTGATGGTACGATTCTCTTTCAAATTACCTTTTTAATGCTGTACCACTTACTAACAAAATTGCAAGTAATTTTTTAACAACACTCTTAATTATAAATAAATATCAATTGCTTGCTTCTTTATTTTCCCCACTTAACCGCCGGTCTCGTATAATAAGCGAAATTTCCATATAGGTACAGGGTCTTTCCCAAGTAAGTACAAAACATTTAAGAGCATGTTATTGAGCCGATCTTATGTATGCATGTAAACATGTAGCCTAAAATGCTTGATTTCCAATATAAAAAGGGTTAAAATTTACAAACAAAATTAATTTTTTTTCGAAGATCTACGAAACGCATAAAGATAAATGATTTAAATTTTCAATTTTATTTTTATTTTCATTTTATTTATTTAATTTAAATTAAATTGAAAATGCTTACATATTATACAATTATATCTACAGTGTCAAAAAAGTCTTGAATAATAGGTATTTCAAAAATTACTGAATATATTGTTTCGGAAAATGGCAAGTCGACATAATTAAAAACGGCACACCTTGAAATGATAAAACAGTTTTTAACTTTATCGGCATGCAAATTTTCAAAAAAAAAATTCAACAGTTTTTGAAAGATTGCAGACTTTTTGGACGACCGGTATATTATGTTTAATCACCGTGGCAATAAGATTTAGCACGAGAACTTACATTTTACATGGCAAATATGAAACTGTGCTATAAATGTTTAGTCACCATGATGGATCAGTTAAGTCGCATAGCGCTTTTCTTGTTATTGCAGAGCTTGGGGCGATTATATATATGTTTTGTCACACGATAAGGAACATGGTGCTCTCCTAGGGTAGTATATTCTCGCATATATATAAATTTCTCTGTGATAAAACCAAAGAATATGATTTTATTATTGTGATATAGTTGCTACATAATATGGCCACCAGGGAAGGTCATTGACTAGCATTCAAAATTCGATTTGAAAAGTAGTTGTGTTTAGCGATTTTGATAGTTTTTGTATAAATGGCACGATACTTATTATAATACATGAATCTTAAGTTATGTAAGAGATGTTTTCGGAGAGTGTGTAGGGAGCGCATATTTTTTGCACATATCTTTAAACCCTTAGTAAACACGGACTTTCTTTTTTTTCTTTGATAGAAGTTAAGAGGAAGGCAGCGTTGAATTTTTTAATTATGACATTATGAAATTGAGTGAAAGAATCATTACAAAACAGAATATCTCCTTAGTTTTGCTCATTGCAAAGTTGTAAGAACCTATCATAATTGCGTGCTGTATAAAGTCTGGCATATAGCGTCTTACCACTTTGGGTTTAAAAATATTAATTTTAAAATTACACACCACAGCCCCCTGATCGGACAAACCTGCATTAATGACATTACAATCAATTTGTTCTTTATCAAAATTAGAACAAAAATAATCAAGGGTTGTCGATGTCCGGCTAGTTAATAATAAAATGTACATTTCCATGCATTTTTTCAGAAAAATCAATGTTAAAGTCACCGGCGAGTATTATAGATGCATGCCTAGGTAGTCCTTTTTGAACTGGATGTTTGGTGATATTGAGTTTAAAGTAGTCGAACCATGCACCTGCAGGAGAGTTCCAGATAAAAGCATGAGCACAAATTCTTTATTGGTGGAGGTGATGTTATTGATATCAGTTTTTAATAAAAAGTCAACCGAATTCTTTACGCCGGTTTTTACGACTTCCAGCGCCTTCATAAACTCAGAGGTCAGAGACTCAGGTTTGTTGTTGAGATCCTCTGATATAGTATTTTTCTATAATATGACATATAAATATGTATATACGTGAGAACTTTGTTCTCTAGCCACTTGGTGAGACCTTATACAATAAGGATTAACCAAATTATGCTAAAACAGCTATTCTCTGGGCTACATGCCCCAACGAGCGCTGTACATACATATTTATATGTCATATTATGATTACCACCACTTGCCAAGTAGTATTCTTTTGCTATTTATTGTATATTTCTATCTTTGACTGTATCACATTTTTCGCAGAAGAATTTTAATATTCTTCTGCTTAGTGCATCACTCTGACTTCAGAAACAGTCAAGCCTGAGCAATCTTGACAGAACAAGTTTTTGCAGTGTCCCAGATAATTTTAATCTTTACATCATCTGTTGTTAGTATGCTCTTGCAATCAGAGCACTGCGACATGCTCAATATTTTACAAAACAGTAGAATAAAACAAAAAGGCGATAGGTCACTATCCACTTTTAGTACTTCCATGGATTCGGGCGAAACTTAAGAAATGTGGTATTAAATAAATATTTGTAAACAACAATAAACACTTTAATTTAAAGAAATAGTCCATTCTCGAAGTGGAGTTGAAAAAGGGGAAAGAAAGTCAAAAAGTCTTTCTCCACTAATTTAATAGTGAGCTACCAAAGGCTCAATTTTAAAAATAAAACGTCTCTACATGTTTCGAAGGTAGTAACCTTCATCTTCAGGAGACCAAAGTAGTGCTGCAGTTATTATTAGCAGTAGAGAGAAAACTGTTGGTGGAAAATGACGTTGATGGAGCTTTTTTTAAAAAATATTTTGAAAAGATATTAAAAAATTCAATGCAATCAGCATACTAAAATTGTAAATGAAAGTAAAAAATTCAAAATTTCTGAAAAGACACTGTCAATTTGTGGTCGAACTTAAAAAGGGAAGAAATTCGTCATTTGAAAGTCATATAAGTCAGGATATATAAAAAGAATCTTTTGGACATTCTAGGTCAACACTTTGTTTGTGACCTTCCCTATCAGAATTTAAATAATCCAATGTATCGGCACAATTGATTAGCTTAATTACAGCACTAAACATATATATGAAATGAAATGAATGAAATGAAATGAAATGAAATGAAATGAAATGAAATGAAATGAAATGAAATGAAAAGTCTATATTTGTCCATTAAACAACATAAGTACAATCATCCGACAATCAAACGCAGTACAAAATGTTTGCCCATTAGGCGTAGGACGTGTCTTAAAATAGTTCAAAACTACTATTAAATTATATAACTTAATTTAAAATATAAGCAACATATTATTGCAGCAAAATATAAAATTCAAAATAGTTAAAAATTTAAAAATTTAAAAATTCACCAGCATGTTACTACCAAATTATATAACTTAATTTTAAATACAATCATATATATTAACAAACAAAAATTTTCCTACAATTCGGGCTAAGTTATAATACTAGACTGTGAAAAAATTAAACTTAAATTCGTCACTGGATGAGTAGAAAAATTAAAAAGTGTTAACAAGAACCGTAAACATGTATAGTACCCGACGAACGACACTGAACCTTTAAATAAATTATTATTATTATTATTATAACATTAACACACTCTGTTACCGCCAATGGGCATCTGAACAGCTTACGAAGGATATCTCCTGAGACCTGCTGAGGATTAAACAATGGTGCGATGCTAATCGTCTTTCATTTAATATCGCCAAAACTAACATAGAAGGCGTCAAGAGCGTAATGCATGGGTTATGCTTAGAGGATGAGCTACTTCAGGTGAATTTGGTAAGTAAATTCCTGCGAGTTTTTATTGATAAAGAACTTTGACCTGAAAGCTTTTCTTAGCTGATTTGCCATTAGAAAGACACGCTTAGAGCTTGGCCCTGAGACGGCACAAACAGTCTATTTTGCACTTTTTGAGTCGCACCTTAGGTATGAGATTCCATTCTGGGGTCTGAGTAGCCAACATCTGCAGAATACTCTATTTATTTTGCAGAAGAAGGCTGTTCGTTTCATCTCTAATGTTGGCCACCGGGAACCTTGCCGACCCCTTTTTTCCTTTCAAGTATTAATTCTGACAGAGAGTTGCCGCGAATCTTTAGTATTTTCAATCGACAATGTCTGAAAGAGAAGCAAGCTTGGTGAAAGATTTTTGCGCTATAAAGGGATATTCCAACGCAAATTATTTAAATAAATACATGTGAAGACCAGCTATGGAAGTTTTTGAAGTAAATTGGTTCTAGTTCATTAAGAATTTTCGTCTCTAATAGCCACTGTATAATCCAGCGCTTTCTTTTCTATCGTTGAGAATTATTTTTCAATAGCAAAGTCAGCGCAATTCCGATTTCCGGACAATTACTTACAGGAGCCATTCCGACCATGTACGACTCACGCCTCGAAACCACGTTAGTTTTTCTCGAAACACATTGCGAGATTGGGTGCTGTGGAGAGCAGAACCCGATCTTCCCTTTATATATGCCCTGCAAACAGTAGCCCAAGGACGGATCCCTAACAATACTATTTACTCTAACATATTCTTTTCAACCCTCAAGATAACTAATAATAATAATCATAATATAACAATAATATTTATTCCAGTAAATCTGATATTTTCTACTACTACATAATATCTCGCTACATATAATATGTTATTACATTAAGCGTTAGAGCATCCATAATTTAATATTCATATGATATAGATTGCCATAGATCTAGACCTAGAAATGATAAAAAGCCGTTCCATCAAAACCTTCAATATCAAAGAGGACAAGTTGTCATGCCAAATTTGAACTAAATATTCTAAAGTAAACATAAAAAATCCAAAAGCCTACACAGGATGGAATCCCATAACGTACTTGTACAAAATACTTATTTTTTGAGAATACCTACCTAACACTGCCTAGTGCTCAAGAATCTCGTGTTTAAAAGAAAATACCTCCGAATAAAAAATATAAGGTTACTGAAGAGATTAAATAAAATATAATAATAAAATTACTTACCACCACTGGAAAAAGCTCTTGATCAGAATCTGATTCCTCGTTTGCCATTTTTCATTGTCACAGTCTTAATGCATCCCAAATAGAAATTATTTGAACACTTTCACAATGGTTTCAAAACCAAAATAAAAACAAACAAACAATAGAACAATACTGAGAAGACGAGAAGACCCATTTGACCATATATGTATTCATTTGACAGAATCCCCCACAGCTGATTTTGAAGTAGTTTTTCTTTCGTCATTTTTCATCGAAGGAGGTGGACAATATGCCAGCCCCACGGATCTTCCAAATTTTTAAATCTGTGGCCCATGACCTTTGGCTAGCACAAAACTTAAAAGCTCTTAAATCTGTAGCAAGCTCGACACGGATCTTTGCAGCTCGAGCATGTTGGCAGTCTAAGCGATACCTCATCTATGTGCACAACCACAATAATAATTGTTAGGTTTAAAATGATAAAATGCTCCCTTAACCAATATTTGCACCGTAACACTTGAAGCTCAACTTAGCTAAACTCCGTTATATTCTTTAATATATTTCCCCTCTTATTTAATTACCAACAGAGAGATACCTATATTATAAAATAAATAAATAATTAGGCCAATCAAGATAAGAAGGATAATGATATACCTCTGGCCCGGCATTTTGTAAAATCTCTGTAATGATCACTGAAATAAACTGTTTTCAGTTCAGTGGTAATGATGCTAGCTGTGATGGCACAAATGCAGCCGAACTTGAGAAATCCCTGGAGCCATCCACGAACAGAAACTTTAAAGCACGGCAGATATAACAAATCTGCCGTGTTTAAAGTTCGTTGCCGAGCCCTATTAATACCAAAGAAAAGAAGAGTTTACTTATGATCAGTTTATTCAGTTTTGTCAAAATCAGCTGTTTAATATTGATATTCTTGATACTGGGTCAGCCAGCTGGTCGGCCTCTAAAATATTTGTATTTTAATGGAATTACCTGACGAAAAAATTTAGTTTACCGAACTTATTAGAAAAGAAATATGGAAAATTTAGAAGAAACCGTAGTGTTGGAGATTGAAGGGAGCCCGGTGGAGTGTACGAAAAAAGTTTTAATTGATAACAGTGATTATTTTTCAGCAATGTTCAAAGGCAGTTTTAAAGAAAGTTATCAGAAAAAAATTAAAATTGAGGTATTTACTTAAGTACGAACCAGCGAGTTGTTTTAAGATTCGTAATAGGATAATAATAAGGGAAGGGGCAGGGAGTTATCAATAACTAAAAAAATTGAAAGATTTATTTTAAATCTCGGATTTAAATTACAAACGTTATTCTAAATAAGTTTTCTAATTGGCATTTTGGTCAAAAATGAAAAATAAAGGTAGTTTACTCTTGGAGAAAAATCATGTTTTTGAAGTTTTTTCGAACCCTGTATAAAAAATCAAAATTTTCTCTTCGTGAATTGCATTTTTTTTACAAGCAAAACTTTTTATCAAGAATGACTTTTTCCCGAAAAATGAAATTTTTCATCCATTTACGCTATTGTAAACCCTATATCCGTGGACAGTCTGTATAATTCAATAATCGAGATTGGCACAAATATCAAGTATCTACGGTTTCATATTGATAATCTGTTATCTTTTAAAATGCACTTAGAATACGTCAAGAAAAGAATATGTACAAAGGTATTTTTCTTCTCAAGACTCTCGCAACTGACCTCTCCATGAATTCTAGGCTGCTTGTATATAAAACAATAATTTAGCCGCATTTTAATTATTGTGCTAGTCTTGTCTACCTCCTTGACGACAATAGCAAAGCCACATTACAAAAACTGCAGAATTGCAGTATGAGGAGCATACTTCGGTGGAATCGTTATACCCCAATATCTGTAATGTTGGAGTGCCTTGAATGGAAATCAGTCGCCGTCTCTTTGAAATAGCAAACAATAATTTTTATTTTCTCCTTACTTGAGCCAAAATATAGTGCGAATTAGAGATATACACAATCATTTCACTAGAAGCACTAATAATATCTATATCAGAAGTTCAAAAAACTATGAATTGTGTTATTAAGTAGTAAGTGTTTTAACGAATTCCACAATCTGCCCAGGGTTGTAAGGGAAAGTGGAAACCTATACGCTTTCAAACGTAATTTGTCCGCTGTATTAGAAGAGTGGTAGCTATATTGTGTATTGGAGATTTCAAATCTCAATTATTAGCTTGTATTTTCTGTAAATATATTGTGTTGTATAATAACATACGGTAGTGATTTGTTACTTTCTTTGTAAATTAGGATATACATATTATTGAAATATATATATTATTATTTTTTATATATGTTAATTCCATTTCAAGATTTCCATTAAAAGCAGATATTCAATTATATGCTGATGACACCTGCCTCATATACCTACTTTGGTAGAGATGTGGAACAAATCAAGCAAGATGTCGAAAGTGCCTTGCTTCTAATATCTGAATGGCTCAACTTCCATAAGCTATCCCTTAATGCTACCAAGTCTACATATATGGTTATATCTAATAAAAGAAAATGGAATGATATCAGAGTCTCCCTGGGTTCCAATGAGTTGACAAAAACGGATTGTGTTAAGTATCTTGGACTATACATTGACAATAAATTATCATGGGAACAACACATCACCTACCTCTGTAAAAAAATAGCACCAGCCATAGGCATCTTAGGAAGAACTTCTCAGTACCTTACACCAAAGTTCAGGATTCTTGTATACAACAGCTTAATTCACTGTCATTTAACTTACTTAACTCTTATATGGAGAAACACTTATGAGAACAAAATTCATCCACTTCTAGTGCTGCAGAATAAGGCCATTAAAAAAGTTTTTAGTGTACCCCGCCTGCACCCTACTGCATATCTCTACCTACCAAATGGAATAATGGACATAGACTCCATCTACAAATACCAAGTATGCACCTATCTGCACAGATGTATAAGAAATGAAACACTATCACATATACATTTGACTTTTAACAATGACATTCATGGTTATGATCTAAGAAACAAGAATAACATAAGAAGCATCCAAACCAAAACTACGCTGGGTCAAAGAAGCTTACTATCCAGTGGCATCAACATCTACAATACAATTCCACAAGATATACGAGCACTAAGAACAAACACCTTTACCATTAGGCTAAAAAAGCTTATTTTTGATGGTTTTTTTAATTAACGGCTGACCTCCAACTGTGATACTTAATTATTACATTATTAATTCTAAATTGTGATATCCTCTTTTATTGATTTTTTTATTGTTGTTTTTTTGATTTTTTTTTGTTCTCTCTCTTCAATATCATACTAAACTGTACTATACCTACTATAAAGATTATTTTCTTTTCTCTCTAATAAAAAAATTTTTTCTTTTTGTTAAACACTGTCAGGGAGGACTCAGATAGCTACCATGCTCGAGTCTCAAAATGTTGAAAACTAATAATATGTTTTAATCTGATTGTATTAATGTACTTGGAATAAATAAATAAATAAATAAATAAAATTATTGTAATTTTTGAATGCCATAAACATGGATGCAAGATAATGCGAAAGCACATACTGCAGACATCATCATAAACTTCCTACAAGAACGTGGTTATCTAAACCGTGGATTGGCCTGCGCTTAGTCCTGATGTGAATCCCATCGAAACCCCAAACACTCCATCAGTTAGAGAAAACGTTAATCACCGAGTGGGAAATATTACCCCAAACACATATTCAAAGAATCACACCATGAAAATATTTATGCAAATCTGAACCTCCCACAATTTCAATACCGCAGTTTTCTATACAAAAATGCATCTATTTTCATTTTGTTTTACATAAGGTTTTTAAATTGTTAACCATATCTTAATAATAAATTATTACTTGTTTTTTTTTTCCAAAACGGCTGCTTTCAGCGATAGATAGTAAGATTACCTTTTCTATGTAAAATTGAATGGAGAATAGGTCTGTCTAGTTAAAAACGACATACAGTGTGACACATACAAGTTATGGTTGTATGTGGCGCCATCTAACATTAAACTAAGTACAAGAGTTTCTCATTATCAATACTCCCAGTATTCCGAATTTCATCAAATTGCCATGTTACTGAACAAAAGTATAATCAAAAAACCAAATAAAGAATTTTCTTGGACGCCGTGTATCTCACGAGCGAAGTCGTTGCGGACCCATGTTTATATGAACTCTTTATTTTAAAATTAGTCATTCAGATTCACCCTTTAAAGTTTGCAGAAGTACTTAATAAACAGCCTGTATATACAGAGTGGCAAAAAAGTCGCGAATAATGCCTGTAATATTATTTGAATTACCTCGTATACGAAAAAGTGACCTTTATGAAAGTTGTTCAGTAAATTATACCCCACATTTCTACCTGCACAGTGGCGGATCCAGAGACCTTTTGTTGGAGGGGGGGGGGGGCTTGACTTTTACTTTTTGTAACATTTTTCTACTATACTGGAAAAACCTATGAATTCTGAGGTCCAAGGGAGGGGAAATTTCCCCCCGTGGATCCGCCACTGTACCTGCATGAATTTTTTCTGTCATTTCTGGTTTGGTTGCCATAGAGACTAACTTACTTTTTTTTTAAATGGAACACCCTGCATATGATTGCATATTTGGATTTAACTGGGAAAACTCTGAATTTTTTGTATTTCAAATTTTCACCTATCTGCAGCGTTTCCGAGATAATGACAGTTCAAGAATGAAAAACTTCCTAATTATAATTATTCCTACCTAATACCAGTAATACCTACCAGTTGAGTCAAGGTGTTTTCATGGCAGCGACCTAAGAGTTGTCAATTTTGAGTTTATGTTTAATTTTCTGTTTCTAATTTCTAATTTGTTTACACTATGGTTCATCTGAATGAGAAACAATGAGTTGAAATTTTAATAATGAGCGGTTACGGAAATATGAAGAGATCGCAAGATCAGATTTGTCAACTTTTCAATGAATTATATTCAAATAGGCCTCCAATAAATCAGTCAATGGTGTGATCGAGTGGTAAAGAAATTTCGAGAAACGGGCAGTCTTTGGGAAGACGCTAGATTAGGTCGACCTAAAACAGTAACCGGGGGAGACAAAGCATTGGATATCATGCTCTTAATACATGAAAATCCAACACAATCATCCAGGCCAATGGCAATGGATTTTAATGTGTCTCGTCAGTCAGTGAAAAATTTGTTTAAGCAGGAGAAGTTGTATCCCTACAAGATAAAGTTGGTGCACGAGTTAAACGAAGACAATTTTGATAGAAGAGCTGAATTTTGTGAGCTGATGATGGAAAGATGCAATAACGATAATAACTTCGCAACAAATATCATTTTCTCGGATGAAGCTACTTTCCATTTAAATGGCATTGTTAATAGACACAATTATCGTTATTGGTCTGCTGAGAATACTCACTGATTCCAGGAAGGTCATACTCAGAGGCCCGAAAAAGTTCATGTTTGGGTGGGCATAGTTGGTAGACATATTGTGGGACCTTTTTTTCATAGATGGTAATTTGAATGGCGAAAATATCTGGACCTCCCCAGGAATCACATAATTCCTTCTTGCAGAATGGTTTTACCGGGTGTATATATGGCATAAACGAACAGGTATGGTTCCAGCAAGATGGAGCACCTGGGCATTATGCGGCAACTGTTAGACAATACATAAGCGAACAATTTCCAGGACGTTGGATAGGCAGAAGAGGTGCTATTGTCTAGTCAGCGCGATTCCCCGACTTAATCCCTGTCGACTTCTTTATGTGGGGACACTTCAAGAACAAAGTCTATGTTAACCGTCCAAATGACTTAGAATTTTTAAAAGTAAGAATTAGTGCTGAAATTCGGGCCATTCCAGACTAGCGCTCTGCTTAGCAGAAAATGGTGCTCATTTTAAACACCTGATCCACTGAAAAGGTTTCACTTGTTTATTATTCCGATGTTAAGTTGTTTAATTTTCTGGGCTATTTATTTTGTTATTGTAAAGTTTGTTACAATTTTAAATAAATACAAATTTGAAAAACAGAAAACTCAGAGTTTCCCCAGGAGAACCCAAATATGCAATTTCATAAAGGTCAATTTTTCGCATGCGAGGTAATTCAAAAGTTACAGGCATTATGCGCGACTTTTTTGCAACTCTGTATATATATATTTAAAAATCTGATCTGAATAAGGACCTTTTGTAAATAAGATGTTTTATTTTTAGGGTATAGGCCTGAAATCCTTTAACACAATATTACTTCTGTTATGTGATGAATCATACATAATTGACATCAGTGAAATATATACAGTATTGCAAGCCGCCTCTATGCTACAATTCAACGTCATTAAAAAAGTATGCGAAGATAGAATCCTGCAATTACTAACTCCCTCTGCCTGTATTAAAATATGGAGAACAACCGAAATGCTCGACATATATCCGTTATGGGCAAAAGCAAAGAGTATGGCGTTAGAAGAATTCCAGGCGATCCGTAGTAGCAAAGCTGTGTTGGAATTAAGTCTAGATGAAATTTGCATTTACTTGGGTCATATACACTTAAAGGTAGACAGTGAATTGTCTGTTTTCCAAACGGCTATGAGTTGGTGGTATGAAAATCAAGAAACTTATAGAGACATCGATAATTCCACTAAAATAACATTGATGTTGCTCAATTGTCTTGATTTTAAGAAACTGAAGGAGAATGAAATAAAGGAAATGCAGACATATCCGGATATAGCCGATAATTCGGAAATTGTTTCTATTTTAAATTGTGTGTTGCACTTACTAAAAAATGATATCGGTAGTTGTGAATTTACCGAAGACCAGGTGCAATACGCCAAACACCTATACAAGTCAAAAAGTAGACAGGTACCTGAAATACCATGTGTATTACTACAGTTGGATTATATTGATGATTGGCAAAATAATTGTACTCGGCTTAGTGAAACGATTGTGGTAATATATGGTAAGTGTTTTGACATACGTTTTTTTTTCACACAGGTAGGTGAAAGATTGCCCATTGCTCCCAATATTGTTGTCATAATTTTATTTTACTTTATATACTTTGACATGCAAAAGAAATTATATTTTACTTCACACACCCGCGACAATACATAAATTATAACTTTGAAGATTTAGTTCGATAGTATGTTTGTTTATGACAAATAATCATATACAGGGTATATAAGGTTTAATAATTGTTAGGGTGACGTAATGCTTAGAAAAAAGTCGTTCTCTGTTGAAATAGACCTTTTTCTGTTTTTGTTATGACTAAGTGATTTTTCAGAAGCTTATTATGCATGTTTAAGAAACCTTATTTTTTGTATTTTATGTATCAACAACGGAGATATTGAACTCTCTCGCACTAATAAGCCACCCTGCTAAACTAAGAGTACGATTTTTTTATGGCGATGAGAACCTTTGATCAGGGGGTCAAGAACTACAACATATAGATTTTTAAGAACATTCGACTGAAAGCTATTGCTCATAAGAAATGTGCGTAGTTCTTTGATAGTGAGTATGCTGGGCCAGACCAGTACCAAACAATTATAAATTCAAGAGGGAGAAATACGTATTTTGATTTTTTTGTCTTGTGTTTTTTAATGCTTATTTTATTGTTAAATATTTTTTTTGTAGATTCTGATATTATTGAAAAAAAAAACACAATATGATATGTTAATACAGCATAACAAATTATTCTACAACATAACTGCATCCTAATTTGTGTTTTTTTGACCACATAAAGCCGTAGCAAAAATTATGCAATGGTTACTTCTAAAATTTTTTTTTATTTTTCCCCCGTGTCTATCGATGGATACCGCAGAAAGCTAGCTGTATAAATTAATAGCTAATGGCGTTTTCAATTTACTGCTCTGGGGCAATCTGAGATCGCTCCTTAAAAGATTTGCATGTTCAGTTATGAAAATTGACAGCTCCAGCTCGGAATTTTGATGGCAAAAAATTGCGGAAGCCCCGGTTAAGCGGCTGCGTAATGGCGACCTTTGAATTAACTATGGAGCGATCACGTCAGATTTTACAATATACGAAGCTATTATCTTCTTCTGATGGTTCAGGCGATAAAGTAGCGTTTATGCAAATATATCACAGTTGTCCCGGTTCTGATTTCTAAATTCTGATTATAAGCGATCAGTCCTCGGATCGATCAATCTGGCACATTTTTTTTTGGAAAATTCTCGGGGCAGGTAACGCTATAAAATAAACACAGAGAAGCCAGTTTTAAACTATTCTTATTTGGACTACTTCCATAAAACTATTCTTATTTGCCACAGATTCTTTTAAAAAGTAATACATTTTACATGACTATAAAATATGGCAAATTTAATTTTACCTACGTTTTTTAAAATTTCATAAATTTGGAATAGAGTGAAGATCACAAGAAATTGAGTATTGAAAAAAAAAATCTAAAATTCCAATTACTTGTATAGCAATAAACCTTCTTTTACTCAATCCTTCCAATTGATTTTTAACATTAAAAACTATTCTGATAATTGTATTTCTAGCAAAAATATGAAGTTGGAGATTTACGGTTGGATGAATTTTTATTCTAAAGTTTTCTAGTCGTATATTAGAGAAAAAATTAATTTATTAAACTTTTTTATTTTAGACAAGTTTCGTCGTAAAAGATATTTACACAATGTTTCGGAATGTCCAGATGGTCAGAAAGTTTTCGGAAATACTGATATATCGGCTGTAATTTATGGTAAGTTAATAATTAGGGCGTGTTCTTGTATTGTAGTGCGTCGTCAAATACCACCTTACCCTATACGTACCTCGACGTTGTTCTTTCTAATTTGACGTCCAGCTCAACTATTTTCTCAGCAGAATTGAGGTCAGTATAATTTTGAAATATAAATAAATTAATGTGTTCAGTACTGTTCAGGCACTCTTTATCACTAATTAGCCTCGCTGTTCTAATACTAATATTTATATAATTATTATTATAAGGTTATACCTTATTTTATTTCTACTTTTTGACTTGTAAAAGCACCTTGTTGTAAATATTACTATTAATAATATATCTATATATCTATTATATGATCAATATTGCGGGCCTTTGTATTTATTTATTTTTTAAAATGTGGTATTCCAATGAAGTATGATACGTTTATTTTAAAATTTCCTTTTTTATAGAATTCATGGCCTGCTAAATTTCAGATAAACTAACTCCACGGCATCCTTAGTCAAGATTCTACGGATATAAAAACATTGGTGAAATGGCTAGCATTTATTTTCTTGAAAAATAAAGCTATTAATTTGGAAATAATTCAAAAAAAAAAATATTAAAGCACGACTTTCGCCAGTATGTAGCTATTTTTATACTCTTCAAAACTATTATACAAAAGTACAGCGGTTTTTTTCTTTAAGAAAAGTATGAAAGACTGCCACTGTTACACAGAGCGTCCTGTGGAAAATAAAATACGAATTGACCACCATCACCAAAATCAAATTTTTAATAAACATGAAATTCTCTTTCAAAGGTACTTCTAAAGATACATTTTTTATCAGTTTCTTTCACCCTTAGGCAGAGCGCCCACCAAGGATGTGCACTTCAAGTGAAGAGATATGAGGTGCGCATGAGGTTGGTATGAAGTGCAGCGTACTATATTTTTATATGCAATGACGCATATAGAAGCCGTGCGAAAGAAGTGAATCGTCTCACTATGCGGTGCCGCACGGCATACGCGCTGAAAAATAGGACCTGTTCTATTTTCACTTGACGCGCGGCGAGTTATAGCTTTTTAGGTTATATCTTGCAGTGTTCCGTATTGATTGACATTGACGTTCCCAGAACGGTTTACCCCTGGACACTTATTTTAGTGTTTACAATTTTAATAAAAATGCGTGATGATCAACAATTTAATATTGACTTCGGACAGCATGTAGAATCATGTAGAATGCTAAAACATCTTTATCATCGGAAAATGGCAATTAACCTTTGCTTCTCTACGCACTGCATGCAATTCGTACACTGTTTTGATATGCGTGTACTTCAAGCACACATGAAATGTGCTTCACGGGCACTTCACCTCAAGCAATTTACTGCTTTAGTGGGCGCTTCCCCTTAGGCTGCGTTTATGTTGAAGCTGCGATAAACGATAAGAGCTGCGATACTAGCGTCAATGTATGTAATGAAAAAAGTAAGATGACTGGTCTTATTCTTTTTATTACATGCATTGACGCTATAGTATCGCCGCTCTTATCGTTTATCGCAGCTCCAACATAAACGCGGTCTTATTATCGAAGATACAAAAAAAAAACTTAAGACCCAACTGCTTACTAACCAAGAAACTTTAATGGGGAAATTTTTAAAAAATAATTTAAAATTTTTATTTTGTCTCCGTTGGAGGGCGTAACTCCCTCTAGCGGCAACTTTACCTATTTACCAGTACTTTTTGATATATGGAAAAGAGCCATCCTTATCTGAACACCCTGTATTGTTGCAGACGGTGTCAGCAACAAATTCAGAGAATTCTTTTTAATTGACGGTCTCAAAGTCAAGGATTCGGCAGGGTTTAAATTTTTGGCTTATAAAGAGTTCGTCCTTTTTTATGGAGGCGAATATATAATAGGCGGCGGCAATTGGAACTCCAACGTTTGGTCATACGACACCCTTAAGGAACGATGGGAAAGAAAATGTGTGTAAGTATTACACATTTTATAAGCATTTTTGCTTTTATTATAGCGTGCAAATATTGGTGCAACTATTTTTAAATACTACCATCAGGCAGCGCCAGCGCACCATATATGGAGACATGCCCATAATATAACCGTGGCCAATTATACAATAAAAACTTTATGATCAGGCACAGGCTGCAGGAAAAACTATGGCCCTCAGCGACCGTGTGCGAGGGAAGTAATTCACATTGGTTTGGAATCTTTGGGCATCATACTTAATGGGGAGGCCAACCACAGGATGATCGTTTTAGCGTGATGACGTTCTTCAGAAGGAAAAAAATGTACTCATAATTACTCTTACAAAATATAACGTTTTTAAGAAAACAGCGATTTTCGTCAATTTTTATCGTTTCTTTTTATTTCCTTTAATATCACAACATTTTTTTTTTTTTATTCTTCTATAAATATTTTATTTTTTACATCAAATATCCTGAACGAGAAGCCGCGATAGTGCGCCTCCACTTTTAAGTAATACCGACTTCCTTTAACAATGTTTTAATAATTTCAAAAGTGCAAAGTTTCACTTCACTTTCAAACTTCTGTATATTATTTAGTTTACATTTTGTTAATTTTATTTTCATCCGCGTTAAACATAATGAATTGTTGTGTTTTAGGTTACCACAGGGACGTCGCCATTTTGAAACAATAATAGTAGGCAACCGACTTTACATTGTAGGAGGCGTTGGAAAATTTAGAGTGATGCAGAAGAACCTCTTGTGGTACGATTTTAAGTCCGGTGAGAACATAAAACTACTTAATTCATTTATTCACCGTGTAATAATTTTAGTATTCGTAAAAATGTCTTAAATAGCACATATTTTTTAACCGACTCATGGTGGTCTCTAGAAACAGATCCCAACTACTTACCAAATATAATAAACTTTGTCGCTACTATGCAAATCTACAATTAAATATCTTGGAGTATATCTGGATAGGAAACTTCTTTGGTAGAATCAACAGTATGTTCGTAAAAGGACAAAAAATGGTCTAAATATGCTGAGCTTTCAGTCATCAGAAATGGGGAACAGATCCCAATATTTGTCTCCTATTCTACAAATCATATATCGTCGCTCATGTCAAAACCTCGTATCTCAAGGTTTGCTGTTTTTGTGTTTGTTGGATTGTCAGCATTAGAAAATCGATCCTCGCCGAAATCAAAACTCCGTACTGCAATATTTGCAATATTGAGCTCATCTCTCACGCAATTTTCCACCTCGATTAAATTCTTGCCAGTGGTCCATTCAAATGTTAACCCAAAATCCTCATGCGATAGTCGAAAGTCATTTCCAGTATCAGTTTACAGTAAATATGTAGGCTGGCATTATTCGAGACTATGTGGTGGCAGCATTTTTCCTGCCAAGAAGATTAAGCGGTGCTGTTAGAAGAGGTACCACGTGAACTAAGAAGCCAGTTGTGGTTTATGCATGATGGTGCACCGCTACATTTCAGTTTGGTGGTGAGGGAGCTTTTAAATCAGCACCGCAACCGTTGGATAAGCCGAGGTGGACCTAAGCCATGGCCCCTAGGTCCAGGATTATTTTTTTCTGGGGACGTTTAAAATTGTTGGTGTATCAAGCTTCTATCTAGACAGAGGAATATTTGAGGAACAGAATTGTACCTTCATGTGAAATAATTTGTCATACTCCTGGGATATTTGAGAGAGTTTGCGAGTCTATAGGACAAAGATTGATTCCTGCATATTAGCAAGAAAAGGTCATTTTCAGCAGTTCTTATAATTTTTTTAGTTTGTCGTGTAACATCGGCGTACATGTCCCTATTTTTAGGGCAATTTTGACAACATTGAGAAATCTGTTCTTTTAAAATTTGAGGTAAAGGAAACTACAAATAATATACAATAAAAATTAGCACACGTGTTCCTCATGTCTTAAAGTTGCAATATTTTTGTTTGTTTCTGAACTAAAAAACGATGACAGAAAACGATAAAACTGTAGGGGACCAAAAAGAATGAGAAAAGAACGGGGATTTAAAATGTGATATCAGTATTTATACAGGGTATCCCAAAAAAAAGTTCAGGAGACCGAAAATGTTGGTAAGTAACGCAAAAAATGTAACACTGTATACTACCTGACAATTTAAACATTTTGTTGTAGAGATTCGGAAAACTACCAAATTTGAAATAATTATCTCGGAACATATTAGAGAAAAACGAAAGAATTAAAAAAAATTAAAGTTTTGAAGTACAATGAAGCCTTTTTGACCGCATGTTTATGAGTATTTTTTTCCTATTTTGATGAGCATTATCACTTATCACGTGATTTAGTTGTACTACCTTAACCTTCAGCTAGCAGAACCACTTTATTTTTCATCTAGTAGCAAAATAATTGTAGTTCTCCAAATAAACGCATTTTTAAACAATATCGTTCGAGGGACACTAAGTTGAACCACGTACGAGTGGGCTGCAGTGGTTCGTCGTGTATTTTTACCATGCACCGCTCTGAGTGGTGTGACAGAATGACGTGGTGGTGATAGACTTGGTTTAGAGAACGTGGTAGCGTGGAGGTGAAGTCAGTATCATTCCGCACAATTTAATGGAGACGTTTCCCTATCTATCCTATAATCTGAATCGGAGCAAAAGCACTCTTGAAGAATCTGGAAGATCAGATGGTATCTAGTCGTATCTCGAAGTTCTGATATCGTCGGATGTAGTCATTAATTAATATTGTTAGTACCTATTCAGATGCACTTGCCCACCTGAACCTCGTCTGAATCTAACAGTCAGTTGTAGCTGGGGTAGGATCCCTTACTCGCGTCCGTGAGTCTACCGCGAATCGCAGAATCCTCGTTAAGTGAACCTTATAAGTAGTTTAGTCAATAATTATTATTAGCCAAATAAAACCACTACTTTCTCAAAACACTTAAAATCTATTACAAAGAAAAGAAAGTGATACAAAAAAGCCTTAAATATATTTACAAAGGAATATTTACGTCTAGCAAAAAAAAGAGGTTTGGAAACTAATAATAAATGATCGACATGCTCTTAATGAAAATCCGCAATAAAAAGATAATAGAAAAATTAATAAAAATTAATTTCGAATGTAAAATCCCTAATAAAAGAAATAAAGATATAGAACAGAATGTACTACCAGATGGTACACATCTTACCCCCAAAGCACAGATTAATAAACGATGAGAGATTAAATTGAACTTTATTAAATTAAGAAAAGGATCACTTTACACGAGAATTAGTAAGTCGACCAGAGAGTTTGATAAAAATCTCGGAACTGTATAAAATTAAGAAAAGGATCACTTAACACGAGACTTAGTAAGTCGACCAGAGGTTCTGTAAAAATCTCGGAACTATATAAAATTAAGAAAAGGATCACTTAATACGAGAATTAGTAAGTCGACCAGAGAGTTCGGTAAAAATCTCGGAACTGATTTTATTGCATTCTCAAAAGAGAACTTGTGGCCTTAGTACCACGCCCCTTGGCTCCCAAAACTCCAACCCTTTTAACTTTAAACTAATTAAACTCCCAAAACAAGTAATGGTCGTTCCCGCGTCTTAAGACTGATGGTACTTTGAGCAATCACACGTGTAGTTGCACTTCTATCTTTTTAAACCCCCATTGACCACCCCCTTAATATTCTTGGGCTGTTCGCCAATAGATGGCTCACCTAGTCCACGGAAAGGATATAGTTGAAAATATTGATTTCCTCTCATAGAAAATGACTTATATTTTACTATAATTTAGACAAAACAACATAGTCCTAATCTAATTATACCTAAAAAGAGTTAGACATGTTAAAAAAAGAAACCTACAAAGTCGTTTTTGCTTGTTTTCTTGTGTTCAGGTGTTAAGTAGGAAAAATCGACAGATCCAACTTTTCTACAAGATGCATAGGGCAGATACCGGCTTGTCTCAAAGTCGCAACTTTATCTATTTCTCTTTTAATATCAAACTATATGATTCAATTCCCGCGCATTCTTTGTTTTCGAGAACCGTTGCATGTAATAAGAAAAAAACCCATGTGTTCTCCAACTTTCTAAACTAAACCCTAGTGGGTAAGGATAATTTCCAAAAACGGTACTGTTGAGCAAATTTATGTTTTAAGTATCCATAGAGAATATTTCCTTCTAAATTCAAAACCTGTCGATCTTAGAAACATTTATGGTTATTGCTTTTTAGTCAGGACGACTTTTTAGCAATAACAAATGAAATTAGGTCCAAAAAGGAGTTAGGTCTATATTACCGAAAGGATGTTCTATAGTTTGATTTAATGTTTAGCTTTTTAAAAGACAATAAAACCCTTGCTTCCCCCAAATACGAGCCACATGTTAACTTATTTCTTGGGAAAGTTTCTTCCAGCAAAATAAAATATTCTATGCTGTTACAGTGGAATCAACCGAGCAACCTAAGTTGATTACTTGCCATGAAAATATTTGTAGTAGCTACCAAAGTACTGATGTTCTAGGTTTTCAAGGTTGTTTGTCAGACCATGGTCGTCGATCAAGCGAATGCCTCTTCTTTGAATCGAATCCAGCAGTTTCAGAGTATGTTTAGGAGCAGAACCCCCAAATGTGTCAGTAGTATCCCAGCGATAGTCAAATTTACGATTTAGAGGGCGTCAAAGGCTGTTGGGGTGTATAGAGGTTTCTAGTTGGAAACTGCTGTTAGACTGCGCCAAGACATGACTATCCAAATTGACGACCAATAAACGAGTTGATGAAGCCAGGGGATTCGAATGTCCCGCCTTGACGATATGCCGCTTGGGGTTTTTCAGAGTTAAATTCTACTTGGTTACTGTCACCCAAGACAGAGTAATTTTTTTACTTTTTTACATTGCCCTTTGAATTAACGTCCACTTTTCAGTTAATTCAGAAAGTCAGGTTTTTTTATGCTTGCAGGTTATAATTTTATTGCTCTACCTTTTTAGATGAATGGAGTCCAGTTATAAGTTTCCCCTACGACACTATTTATTTTAAATGTTGTTCTCTTAATGGTCAATTGTGGATTGTTTCTCTATCGGAGAGACGAGCGTGTATTCTGGAGAACTCATCAAGCACCTGGACCAGTATTGAAATTGTGATTGAAAAGGAAACTGTCAACGATATGGGAAATTTTACAGTATTTTCGGACAGTCAACATATTTATGTTAAAGGTACGTACATGGTTTTTTTACTGCGTTTTTTCTACCCAGTTATAACTTTAATCTGGCTTCACAAGTTGGTATTGTAGGGTTATTAATACACTACCCAGCACAAAATTTTGGGTAAGCTTGTTTTAATAGTTTTTTATTTTTAATCCGAATCCCTTTTTTTGGTCAGTATTTTATATGATTTTAATAATTCACGTTTTGCACTTAAGTGATGTTATACCAGAGATATCAAGATGTTGTTTTTTTGTCATAACCTTAAAATGGAGAAAAGGAGTCCGATAATTTTGTTTGACTTTGCTACAGCCTTAAGCCTGGTTCTCAGAGCTTAGCACTGTCGTCAGCGACACTCATCTGACCAACGAGAAGTGACTGACGAAATACCCCTAACCTCTTCCCAAGTGTAGTGGACTGTCGTAGGACCGCCCCCATTGAAGTTGAAGAAAACCAACTACACCAAAACAATAATTATGACAAAAAACTAATAAAATTGACTGACAGTTATGCGCTGGACCGATTTGTTTTGTGTCGCACGACATCGCGGTCCCGACACGACGAAAAGGAGTGGGAAAGTGTCGTGGCGACAGTAAGAAGCCCTGAGAACCAGACTTTAGATATATTTTCTGAGGTAAGTATCTAAAATGATATAGGTAGGTACCAATAATTTTTGCCAGTCAGACTAAAAGGTGGCACTATTATTGATATTTAATTGACAAATGCGTACTTCAAAATTTAAATCACTTTTGCACGTTGATTAGGACCGGCAAAATTAGATATTTGTAATGTCGAATTCACAACCTTTCATTTGATATTTCACTCGACCAGATTGTTGTAAGAGTTAATAGAAAACAAAACACCCCCAAACCGGGTGTCCCAGATAAGAATGCACTCTACAGAGTTCTCGTAAGCCATCGGACATAGAAAGATGATTAAACTAAAGAAAAGTTGTGCATTACTGAACTCGTCGAGTTTTCAAATGTTAAAAATTCCTAATATTTCCGAAGATATTCGGGAAAACCCGAATTTCTGAGATATCGTTCTTATTGTTTTCTGATTCTATTGAACAAGATATGTAAAAATAAATTTTACATTCATTAGTTTTTTTAGTCCGAAAACATCTAACAAAAATAAGTGTGATATGTCGTTGGATTCAGAATAAACAGGTTATAAAGCAAAAAATAAAATTTTTGGACTATTTTAAAAAGCAAGATTGATGGTGGTTGCGAAAAAATGGAAAACGTCGGATTGAAAATTTAATTAAACTAAATTCTGCTAGTTTATTTTTTTCTTTTACTTCTCATATATTTATTGGATGCTTTCCTTAATTTTAATATTTTTATTGCATCTCCTATTTCTTCCTATGGTTCCTATTTCGCGTTCGTCATTTGCTTAATCTTTTTCCTCATCATGTTTTTCTGTTTACGTGTGCTTTAGTTCTTTATAATATTCCGTTAATATTTCCATTATTCTATCTTCTTTTGTTATAGTGCTTATATTTTATATTTACTATCCTTTCCTATATTTTTGTCTAAATTGTTTTAGTGTGTCATATAATAGCTTTTGATTCTCTCCGTAGTTTTCATTTTATGTCAGAATTTGCCCCGTAATTTCTTCTTTGCCTATTATGTTTAATTGCTATTTTAGGGTCTTTTTTCACTTTTTCTTTTGGTATTTATGTTTGTACGTATTTCATCTGTCCACCACTCGGTTTTTCGTTATTCTAGTCTTGCCACAGATATCTTAAACTGCAGTAGTATGATGATCTTGATTTTTCCCTCTTAAGCTTTAAGATTTCTTATAGAAGTATGTTTTTTTTGAACTAACCTAATCGAATAACGTCAAGTAATAAAATAATACGGAATGATCTTAATAATTACAAACAGGTTAAAAAATCACTTAAACCTGATTAAATAAAAAAGCTATGAAACAAGAAACGTTGACAACATATGGAGTCATTTTTTGCCGGGATAATAGTAATGAGTTATTTATAAAAAAAGCCGTTTGTCGAAATTCAAAATGTTTTTTAAATATAAAAGATTTTGACATTTGCTTATTTCTGACATGAAAAAGGTCACTGATGTCCAGTTAAACTATTTCTGACCTTAATTAAATTACAATTTATTTTTAGGAAAATACCTTCTAAAATTTGTAACATGTCAAAACACCTTAGTTTGCGTAAATCAGAAAGCTATGCCAGATATTATTGACTGCGAAGAAATTGAGTCTGTCTTGTGTAATAATATAGTTTACACGCTGTATAAGTGCCTCGATGAACAGTATAACCCAATTTACACCTTTGAAGCTCTGAATTTAGAGACAGATGATTTGCGTTATATTTTTAAAAGCAAGATTCAGAACAGGGATGCGATAGAGGTTGGAAATAAGCAATTCAGTCTCACAAAATATTTTCCGAAATTGTTTTCCATGCAGTATTACTATTTAGTTAAAGAAAATATTTTGATTAATGATGTAATTCCTTAATAAACAATTTTTTTACATTTTTTTGTTGTTCATTTTTATAATATTTCCTAGAGTGCGAGTCACACTACCCTCAAAAACTAATAAAGTAACAAGCATTGCCATCAAAAATATCATTAAGCATTATTTAAGTTTATTTTTTGTAAGAGATTAATTCGAATTTTTATTCGGAAAATGGCTTAAAGTTTAAAAAATTTTAACAGTTCGCCCGATAACTTATCTGTGGAGAATTCACCGGGGAAAACAATGAAGAAAGATAACAAAAACTGTTCAAAATGTTCACCGTGCTTACTATGGAACTCCTGTTGTAAATCAAGACGAGCCTCATCAGATGTGCTCCGTTAAGGTGGAAGAATTCCGTCAGTGGTCAAAGGGGAAGAAAGGAAGCTTTCGATTCGATACTCCGATGATCTGGAAAAAACAGTATGATTACTGTCAGCTTTATGATCCTGATTAAAATGAGAAAAATAAATTCAGTACCCGACTGTTCAGTCTGCAAGAAGGCCTGTTCTAAATGATTCCACCGTTCCCGTATCTCTATATTCGCAAAATGGTCGCAACAGCATAGCTAATGAAACCGCCTCTTGCTTGAAGGAATACTAGTCGCAACACGGTGACATGTTGTCTTTGTTCAGTTAACATAATCAGACAAGAATAACATAGAGTCAATGCAAGGATGACTTATGTGGTTTATTGAACGTGCTTGAAGACTGATTTTTAAAGAATAATCTTACACTGAATGTTGGCAAAACACAAATTATATTGAAAAACAACAAACTTAAAATAAGTTCGTATACAAATTATTACACTCCACTTACAACCAGAAACTCTTAAAAGTCAAAGGAGCTATCATCGACGCGGAGGTGTTTTATTATAAAGGACCAATTATAACATGACGCAGTCGTAAAGGAACGAAAAGAGGGGAAAACACTAATAATAAGCTAAAAAGCTGTAGGAATTAAGAAAGACACTAAAAACCGTATAAGAAAAAAAAACGCCAAAAAGGGAGGGACGGCTACCTGATCTCATGAAATTTAAGGGGAATCTTAATGAAAACCTCATGGGTATCCGTGATTGACCATGGCATAGTCTTTTATACGAGAAATGGTTACTTTTACAAAAAATGTTAAAACTATCCTTTTTTAAAAGAAATAGATATGGACTATTATATATTTTTGAAAAGCTCTTAAATATAGGGATAAGACAAAGGAATAATATATAGGGTGTCCCGTTTAAAAAAACACAAGTTTGGGTTATAACTCAAGAACAAAACTTAAAAAAAAAAAAAACTAACTACGCCACTGAATTCTACATATTAAACTCTATAATAACCCATTTTTACCTTATTGATAACTTATCAAATAATCAAGATACAGGGAAGCGTCAAAAACTACACATTTTCAAAGTCAGAAAGTGAAGAGGGCTATGAATATTTCGTTTGTGACAATGAAGTTTCATAAAATAATAGAACAGTAAGCCGCAAGCCCCATCTTTCTATCTTTTAGAATAAGGGAGCTGGTATATGAAAACACACGAAAACTGGACACCCTATACAGTGTAAACTAGAATAATTTGTTTATTTGATGATTTATACTTTAGTATTATGCAATTATCTTTTGTATTTATACGACAAAGTCTGCACATTATCTTAACACTACATATTTGAAATTGTTCTCGAAAATTGTTTAATTCTTGGCCAGGTTTTTGGGATTTGGTCCCACTGTGCTGCAGTTTAAAAATCGTCACAATGGCAGATAACAGTATGTAACGTCACATCTGCACTTTATATTAAACTGGACCAGGTTAGACGTTTGACTGCTTCGCTTGAAAGCTGTACTTGTAGTCCCTGTACAATCTTATTGTCGAAGGGTATTAAGCTTATATATTATATTATTATATTAAGGTAGTTTCGGGTATATAAGTGTAACCTGGTCTTAAATAGCTAGCAGTGATCCTTTCGTTTCGGAGGGTAGTCAATATATGAACAAAGACCCCGTACTATAAAATTGAAAAATATATATTCTACCAAAGAAAATGATAGCTATGTAGTTTTCTTAGATTCTACCAAAAATCATCATTCAAAGGGAAGTCTGGAGGCTGTAAACTGCGTGAATCTTGCAGTTCTTTTTTCGGCATTAGAAAGTAAAGTGAACGGTTTCGGTTTATTAACACTGATGTAGCGAAAAGGTTAAAAGTCATACTATAATCGATTGCAAATCATCATCGCGATGCCTACATAAAATTAACACTGACCTAAGATGGAATTTCATTTCTCTCGACACTTTTCGGAGACACTACGTTTTAAGTTGTGACAGAATATGTTTACGGTTGTGTGGAATATATGTATGGCGACAAAAAATTTTAATTGTTATGCTGTTAGGCATTTAATAATAATTAATTATATATCGGATATTTTGGCTGTCCAAAAGCTAGTACTGCTAGTAGATATAAATTAATAAATAAATCGACTCGATTTAATTATTAATATGATTTGTCTAGTTTGGAAGTAGAGAAACTCTTGAGCATTTTTGAACTAACCTTTTTTCACTAATGTAACTTCATTTTTGCCAAAGTTAGTTACAACTAAGGTGACTAACTTTTCAAAACTGAAAAATAGGACAAAATGACCGCCCAGAAAAAATATTTTTCTATCGGAAAACTTTTGAGCTACACGAGGAGTTACAGCACTCACAGTGCGAGCTTTTATACAGAATTTGAAGATTAGGAATATTTATGTAAAAAAATGTTAACGAAACATGTCGATACTTAGTTTTATAATTAAACTTGGTAATTATTTGGAACACCGGAAACAGAGAATTTTAGTTAAGTTAATTAAAGCAAATGTTGAACATGTCCACCTTTCTGATAAAACGCACGATTGCAATCGTCGCACCATTGATTCTCTTACACGTTCAAAAATGCCTGCATTATTTCGGATCGCATTGCAACTTTCAATAATATGAATTCTTAAGTCGTTTTCATCTAATACAGGCGTCTTGTATACAAGAGACTTTAGGTGTCCCATAAATAATAGTCTAGAGGATTCAAGTCGGGACTGCGAGCTGGCCAACCTTGGGGACTTGCTCTTCCAATCCAGCAGTTAGGAAAAGTGTTATCGAGGCATTGACGAGTAATTAGGCTTAAATATGCTGGGGCGCTGTCGTGTATTAACCACATATCAGTTTCTATTTGTAAAGGTACGTCTTCTAACAGAACGTCAAGTTCTTCAGATAGAAACTGAGTATAGGAGTTTAAATTCAATCGACGTGGCAAAAAGTATGGTCTAATAAGATAACCGCCAATGATCCCTGCCCATATATTCACCGAAGTTGTTGCTAAAATCGACCTACTCTAATTTTACGAGGATTATCGCCCGCCCAAAAATGCTCGTTATGAAAACTCATAATGGCTTCTCTTAAAAAAGAGGCCTTATCAGTAAATAAAATGTTCGATACAAAATTGTTGTTATGTGCTACTATATGCAGCAACCACCTACTAAAATCAAACCGTGGCTGAAAATCACGGAGAAGCAGAGCTTGCACACAAACTGCAAACAGTTGATGCACTTGTTTGAAATTGCGCTGCTACTTTCCTGGCACTAGTTGAAGGAGCATCTTCTATCTCTCGAAGTATAGCCTCTGTAACTCAGGCGTGGTTACTGTTGCAGGTCGGCCAGAAACTTCCGTACTACGTTTAAAACTCCCAGTCTCACTCAATCTTGCATGGAGCTGTCTAATGTTTTGACACATGGCAGTACTCTGTTTGGATAACGTTCCTGATAAATTTGCCGAGCTTCTTCAGCATCTGGGCCATTTCAGCGTTACTAAAGTTATTAATTTTTGATTTGATATTGAGAAAACAGTTAAATTAGACATCAAAACTTACCTTTACCTCATATTTTTTTTGTACATGCAATAAAGTGGTTTTCTATTTTTTCCCTCGAAAACGAAGCAAGATACGAAAACAATTCTGGGAATAAAAAATTATTAGTTTGTAAATCCGGAAGAAAATATCAAGATTAGAATAAAGTCAGTGTGGTACATTTTTTTGTCAATAATATTCGTTAAGGTGCTCCCCGGGACGCTGGGAAACGGAGCCATTTTGAGTTACAATCATAATATATAAATAGTATAAAACCTATATCAATCGTATAAATAGTATAGTTACAAAACATATATAAATAGTATAAATAGTATAAAATAAATTTTTTCTCGTTTCAACGAAATTGGGAAAGGATATTTTAAAAAATTTTAAAAACGGATATTTTTTAAAAAACTTTAACACCCTGCATATCAAAAACGGGGCAACTCTGGACACATGTTCATATGAACTTTTTCTCTTAGAATATCATAAGGAATCACCCCCTTAAGTTAAGTACCGTACTTATGAAACACCCTGTATAATAAAAATTAAAATTAAAACAGAAAATTGTAGAAAACAAACTTCAATCTAGCCTACATTGGTCATGCATAATTTCAACAAAATAAGGTAGTTTTTGTAAGTACAATTGATTGTTTGTACACTAATTGTTTGTGAGTACATATTAAGTTTCTGTTTTCGTTAGAGTCAGAATTAAAAAAGCAATCAAGGTTACAAACCTGTATTTTTATTTTTTGAAGCCCTAAAGAAGGTAGAAACCAAACTACCGAAACGTTGGCAAAAATTAATTTACCCTAGTAATAAAAAGTAAGTCTAAAAATGCTCAAGAATTTCTCTACTCCCAAATAACACTGGAGCTGACGTTACCCTCTTATAATTGGTCTAAAATGGTGATAAACCCTTGCATCGTTTACACAATTAGTGGCCGAAATAATAAACACATGATTTTTAATTTTCTTGTTTAGCACTGATCTTGTTTCACGAAATTTTGCCACTAATTCCCGGCGCATGTAAGTTTAGTATGTGATAGACATTAGACATATATCCATTTGGGTGTACTTCATTATAATATTTTGCCGCAACTTTCGGACAATCGTTATTTGCAAAAATAATTTGAACCCTTTTCGAAGAGGAGTAATTGAACGAAATTAAATTTATAGCAACATAAAATTTTCCCTATAAATTTGGCCAATGCGCTGATCAACAAGAAACTGAAAATACGTTTTATCGACTGAACAGGTGGAATTTTAAAAACCTGATATAATACTAGCATTTCTTTAATGTTATTTCGTTATTTGTAGTTAACTTTTAATTTTTCGAAACCTGGGTACCTATTCAAGCAAACAAATTCAACAGGTGAGGTCCCGTTGTAAAATCAATCAAAGTAGGGAGGTGGATGAAAATACCCCAAAAATGTCTGTCTTGAAAACTAAAGTTTACGGCTGTAAGCGTTTGATTTCTTAATTTTATTTTACAATCTAAACTTTCATCAAAATGACGTCGTTAAGGGTAATAAACCAAAAAAAAAAGTTTAAACACCCTTGTGTAATTACCTAACGTAACATCCATCCCTGAATTCAAATGGGTTGTGTTCTTATGGGTCCAAGGTAAAAACTTCCAGTGATCTGACCTACGCCGCACGTGAAAGCAAAAAATTAAATGAAATTGTGTTCAAGCGTATCAAAAATATACATATTCATAAATCACAAAAATAATGTTTCTTTCCATTAAGCATTGTATCTTAGATGCTGCGTCCTCGTTCTACTTTCAAAATTTGAAAGTCTAGATTAATAATTTATTAATAGGCCTAAAATATTTAAGTGCCTATGTTAATTTGTTTATTTTTATGTTTACTTAATCAAGTAATGTTAAAAATAATAAAAGATTTCGTCATTTTGATGAATCCCAATTTACTATTACCGAAAGACATTGTGTAATGCTGTGTGAAAAAACGTTTGTCTGAAAAAGAACAAAAGGCAGACAATATGGTTATAATATGTACCTAGGTACTTATGGTTGCGTGAGATTATATAGTTTTGTAACATGCACTAATAGGTAATATCAGAGTAGGCATGGGCGTAGCAAGGGACCGGTCCTTTCCTATAATCCTGAAAAAAACAGCACTGAGAGAATTCTGGTTAACAAGTGTTTCGCTAAGAGTTTGATTGCTACTAGCTACAGCGCGTGGTCGTAGTTCGAGTTTCTTTCAGTTTGTTCTTGCTCGTCGGCGTCTCAGATTTTGCAAGTTTTGTTTGTTTGCGGTGTCGTTGGTATTTTATAATGGAATACATTATGTAAATTGGCAGCATGGGGCCTACGTGATTAGTAGGAAATTTTGAAGGTAATTAAGAAATCTTTGATTGTTGATTGAATCTGCAATCCAATGGTATAATCGTAAGTAAGGGGCTAAACGATTCGTTGCTGGGAGCCGGGACGACATGACACCAAGCACAAAATTAAAGCATGTTTTATTACTTTTATAAACAATATTATTATTATTATATTAATTAATTCAAGAGTAAAGTACCTTTATTTTTTACTATATCGAAAATTGTTATAAAAAAAATGTGACTTTCATACTGTGTAATTAGAATTATTGCTAAATTATCTATTGCTCTAGACTGTTCTATACAGTCCTAAAAACACTCTGAGGTCATGGTCACTTGACCCCTCTAAAAATGTCTCTTCTTAGGAAAAAAAATAGGTTTATAATTTTTAAAATAGTACCAAACATTGTGAGTCTGTACAACGATCGATAATTTGTTGACAAAATAATACCGTAAGAGAAGAATTTGTAGGTTTTACCATACTAACATCGATGAATGCAGAGGGTATAGCCTCGTCTGCATTAACTTACCCCTTTAATGGTTATTACTGTTACGAGTTTTCTCAAAGTGGTTCGTCCCTAATGTTCGTCTTAAACGATTTTATTCAAACTTAATGTTTTATGCAAAGAGTTTTTTTTTATATTGTGGTGTTCATGTTCCACTTGAGTTCCATCAATGAAATGTTGTTCCTGTTTCCTGACAAAGAAGCACTAATGATGTCCTAAGGCCGAAAGCCCTCTGCAATAAATAGAAGATTTTACAGTTAATACAAAAATTTACTAGTTTATCTCTTATAATATACTTGCCTATAGGAATTGTATTTAGAAAGTCTGCTTTAAAAAGGTAAAACCTAAATTTCAGGGCTTCTCCGCGCCGTTAGAAAAATAGTAGATGTTAAGTTTTCCAAAAAGACCCTCATTTAATCTAAGTATTTTACCAAAATGTAACAATAAGAATAATTTAAAGAAATAGTCCATTTTCGAAGTGGAGTTGAAATATAGGGAAAGGGGAAAAAAAGTCAAAAAGTCTTTCTCCACTAATTTAATAGTGAGCTTTTAAAGGCTCAATTTTAAAATTAAATTGTCTCTACATGTTTCGAAGGTAGTAACCTTCATCTTCAGGAGACCAAAGTAGTGCTGCAGTTATTATTAGCAGTAGAGAGAAAACTGTTGGTGGAAAATGACGTTGATGGAGCTTTTTTTATTTAAAAATATTTTGACAAAATATTAATAATTGAATGTAATCAGCATGCTAAAATTGGAATTGAAAGTGGAATGTTATACTTAAATCAAAGTTTCTGAAAAGACACTGTCAATCTGTGGTCGAATTTAAAAAGGGAAGATATTCGTTATGTGAAAATCATACGTCAGGATATATAAAAAGGATCTTTTGGACATTCTAGATCTTGTTAGAGAAAGATTTTTGTTTGTGATTTGTTTTATGAGAGATTATAATGTTGAAATTTCATTTGTAAAATTAGTTATTAGAGACCTAAGGTCCCGTCACCTTGCGTTATGTTCGTCCCATTATGTAAGGAAAACAATAGAGTTTGATTTAAAATAAAATTATTAAAAAAAAACAGATCTTATATTTTATATACCCTTAAAGATTAAAATAGGGAGACGAACACAGTTAAAAAAATTTTTTAACTGTGTTCGTACAAATGAAATTTCAACATTATAATCTCTCATAAAACAAATCACAAACAAAAATCTTTCTCTAACAAGATCTAGAATGTCCAAAAGATCCTTTTTATATATCCTGACGTATGATTTTCACATAACGAATATCTTCCCTTTTTAAATTCGACCACAGATTGACAGTGTCTTTTCAGAAACTTTGATTTAAGTATAACATTTCACTTTCAATTCCAATTTTAGCATGCTGATTACATTCAATTATTAATATCTTGTCAAAATATTTTTAAATAAAAAAAGCTCCATCAACGTCATTTTCCACCAACAGTTTTCTCTCTACTGCTAATAATAACTGCAGCACTACTTTGGTCTCCTGAAGATGAAGGTTACTACCTTCGAAACATGTAGAGACAATTTAATTTTAAAATTGAGCCTTTAATAGCTCACTATTAAATTAGTGGAGAAAGACTTTTTGACTTTTTTTCCCCTTTCCCAATAAGAATAATACTGAAAACAAAAGTACTATTTTCTTAAAATCTAGGCATGCGTAGAACAAAACTAATTACAGAGTTGTAGATCGCATATCAAGACCAATTTTTTCTTATCCGCATGAAAATCGCTTACTGGCGGTACGCATTAGCCATTACTGCATAACATGAGTCTTCGACAATGGACGGCGTCTTACTTCGCGCGTTGACCGATTTATTTGTCACTAATTTGTGAATGCGACCTTAAACCAAATTTGCTTAGTTAAGTATAAACTATCACAATTTAACAAATTCTGGTATTCACCATACAAACTTCCAAGAAGTATTAGTTTGGCACTCTATTGAGACATTGTCTTTTATATCGCAATGAATTGATCACCGGTCTTAGATATATTTTGTGAAGTGAATGTAAAGTCGTTCGTTTTCATTTATTGCTGTTTAGAATTAAGTAACAATTGGCAAAACAATTTATGCTTCCAATTTTAATATAAGTAATGTATGTGTAATGCTTAATGTAGAAAACACCATCTGTGAGTAAATAAAATAATTCTAATAAGTATAAAGCTTTATATACGCCGCGCAAAAAATCATCGTATACCTATCTAATATTAAATTTTCAAAATATTTTTTATTTCTTCTTGAGAGTACTCGTACCGTACTTTATTTTCCTTTTATCAATTTACAAAGCAAATATAAACAACGTCAAATATTAAAATAATAGCAAACTAACAACAAAAGCTTAGAAAAAAGAAAACACTAATGCCTAAAAGTACTGAAAACAAAGGTTCTTATACTATTTATAGTACTATTACTGATATAAATGATAGCACGCACTCTATCTCAGCATGCCTATACATGCAGGTTATCCGGTAAGTACCCTCTAATTTCTGGATAGCATAGAGGTCAAAATATACCTAATTTGTCATGGAAAAAAAATTCCAGTGCCCCTTAACAGAGATACTGAACCCCAGAGGGGTAGTACCCAACGATTTACTTTTTTGGCTCTAAGTTTTGAATCGACTTGTATAATTTAATGAAATTTTAAAATTTTATAGAGGCCATGAAGAGTCATTAAACCATACTACAGTAGATGTTTTACATCGTCAGGGAAGTCAGGAACGGACTTGCCACCACACTTGTTGGTCCAGAATTTTGACCGGTGTCATTTAACAGAGCTGAACACTGATTTTTTAAATACTCCGGTCATTCTTTTTCAAAAAAGGCACTCTTTATTTATTTCGATAAAACTGACGGTTTTCGAGATAAATCGGTATTTATTCAAAACCCTTAAAAGTTACTAATGCTAAACACAGACAGGTAAAAATAAAATACGCACGGTATGCTGATGTGCATTTAATTTTTGGGAAGCGCTTTCCAACTCTTTAAAGGCAAGAAAACTTATGTTGAAGAATTTCCAGCTCAGACATTATCAAGTCCAAAAACCTTTCAAAGGGTTGATCGGCGCTTAATTAATTTACAATATTATTATAAAATACAAAAATAATGAAAACGTTTAAACGTTATTTTGGCAAATGTTAAATATGGGCTCCACGTACTTCAATACATTTTCTTAGTCTTCGAAAATTGTCTCACTGCACTGCAAATAATATTCCAGCATTATTACGGACTTCGTTAAAATGCTGTGTTATTTTCGCTAGTAGTTCTTCTCTAGTATTTACTGCTGTTGAATAAAGTAGACTCTTAGATATCCCCAGCAGTAAAAGTCTAAGGGAGTTAGGTGTGGAGACCTTGGTAGCCTTAAAACAGGCCCACCCTGAACTAACCTGAAGTAACCACATTTGCATTCTTCTATCAAGAGGCACGTCTTCCAATAAATTATTCAAATTTTGCTACAAAAATTATAAATAAATCTGACCATTGATGAGTCTTTCTTCCAAGACAAATGGAGATATAAGGTTATTTCCGATAATGCCAGCCCACATATTTACGATAAACCTTTCTTGGTGTTTATTTTGTAATTGAATTATGACTTGCGGATTCTCATCAGCCCAAAAATTTAAATTGTGTGAGTTTAATATGTCATCTCTTCTAAAACTTGCTTTATCAATAAACAAAATAAGGTTAGAAAAATTTATATTTACGTTATGTTGCTGTGTAAACCAGTTGGAGTATTGAAGCCTTGCTGGATAATCATCCGGAGATATAGCGTGTACTTTTTGAACATGGTACGGGTGAAGTAACAACTGTTCTTTTAGCGTTTCATGTACAACCCATTTTGTAACATTGTTATTGTCGCGATCTTTCTTATGCTGTTTGAAGGGTTGTCAGCAATATATTGCAAAATTTGTTCCTCTACGTGAGGGTCTCGTTGGAAGACGTTAAGGCTCAGATAAATAATATAATAATTTTATTTTTTTTAGATGTGAAAACATTTGTTTGATTAAAGAAAATACTTTTACAAGTGTTACAATTCTTTAAAAAAAAAACGGTTTTTGATAATACTTATATCAATTTTTTGAAATTTTCTAAAACTAAAAAGTGATTAAAGTAATACATTTAAGGACAATTTAAACTTTTTGATTTTGCCATGGGCGTAGATACGGGTAAGCATGTTGGGTTTCTATATGGCATAACATGTAAGATATTACTCATCTTACACGACTTTTAGTTATTATTACCCGTAATAAGAATATTATATTAGAAGTAGTAGAACATTGGTCGAAATACAAGATATGCATAAGGAGCCTTCTACCCCGATAGTAATATAATATACTGTATCTTTATTCAAGCTTTTTATAATAGCATACATTTTAGAACACAATACCAGGTATAGACGGAGCCTTTTTTGTTACCTACTAATATTAATATATTGCATTTAACCCTTAGGAACTAAATGCAAAAGTGTATCCACAGCGATAAGTAAAAAAATGCCATTGATCCTTGGCCATAATTTGTCGTAACTGTCAGTTTGAATTTTAATGTCACGCGAAGCCGCTTTCCTTTATAAACAAATTTAATATATTAAAAGGGACACTATGGCCACAATATTTAATGGTAAAATCTGGCGTATATATAAAAAGCACAAGACGTTTTTTTATGATGTAGTGCCTACTTCAAGTATCGTAGTTTTTTTTGCTTAACATCGTCAACTTACCCCACCTTCCTCCACTTAAGCTAAGCCCCTGGTAATAATCAAAATTATCCCATAAAGGACTTAAAATTTATATTAATATAAGCGCGATCAGTTTCACCTGCTAAAACCTTTCTTTGCAGACGAAGCAAGTTCAAAGAAAGTTTTAATTATGATAATGGACTCGTCTTAAGTATAATAAATAAGATTATCTTTCGAGTTGATCTGCGTTGTTGGCTTCTGAAGAAAAATTACCGCAAATTGATCTTCGCTTTTGTCGTAAAAAATGTGATCAACGATAGTCTGCTAAATCAAATAATTTAATCAAAAATTAGCTGATTGGAAAATAATTACTGCTTGAATAGGTTAGTTTTTATACAGTGTGAGTCGTGAGGAACGCGCCAAACTCTAGGAATGTACTTTACATGTAAAAATAGGTAAGAAAAAAACAGAAGATTCCTTATTCAATTTTTATTTGATTCCAGGATACCATGTTTCAAATCGTAAACATTCTCATTTCCAATTTTTTTGATAAAACGTCAGTCATGATCAATATCTTTGTCTATTTTTCAAAGTTATAATATTACGATTAAGTATAATACCGGATATTTAAAACTATTAAGTATATAAAATATATCTTAAATAAAGTAGGTACCTACTCTCCTCTTGAAGAAAATATATTTAACCAAGCGATTCTAAATTAAAAGCAAAACACAAACACGAATTTTTATTTGAAAAATCCAAAAATATATTATTTATTACGTTTATTTTCATTTAGTTTTGGACTTAGGAGTATACACCAATAATGTTGTGCATTGCCTCCAATTAAACCTGTAACTAAGGAAATAAACATATAAATAAATTCTTTATTTTAATAGCATACCAGCATACATTAAAATAGTGACACAAATATAATGGTAAGAAATGAAAATCACAAGAATAAAATAAGTGGAAACATAGTTTAAATTTCTGATTTTAATATCTGTAGTATTTCTTAATGATTTATGGTTTTATGTTTACAAGCAAACTAAAAGTAGTTCTTTTCAGCTTTTTCAAATTGTTAATTATTTTTATCTAAAATTGTAAAAAGTTGTACTTATTAATACACTGATAATAGGCATCTTTATCATATAATGCTAGTCTATGTCTGGGGTATGTATAGTTTAAAGTTCGGGTGGGATATATTATTGCGCCTCGCTGTTTTCGAAAACGTGTATATTTTTAAAGAAGAACAGTATACATCCTTGTATAAAAATTCCATATACTGTCCAGAGCCCATGTTATTTAAATTTTCCTCTGAATAATATCTCGTAGGTCAAAATTAAGAATTATTCGTATTGCTCTTTTCTGACAAATAAAATCCCTCAAAATGTCTCTGCAGACTCATAAAATACTATATCATATTTTATTCTAGATTCAAAGTTCGCATAATATATAATTTTTCTTGTTTCCATATTTACATATACCTACTGAAAATTCTTAGAATGTAGCACACACTATTTAATATTTCCTACAACGTCTTTCCCAAGACAATTTACTATCTGAAAACAATTTTTTTTTTCCTTTAAGTTAATGTCACAGTCATTTAAAACTATGGTATCTGGTTCCTCTAATATAGATCGGTTAGTTTTAAACATAGTAATACCCGTCTTTATGTTATTCAGTATTAGCTTATTTCTTTCTTCTATATAAATAGTTGATCATTTTGGTAATATGTTAATAAGTTCTTTATATTACAATAGAATATTTACTTGTGTCATCAGCATAGTCTCTTATGTTACAGTTGTGTTCTATTCTACATAGTCCTTTTATATTATTTACATAAAGAACGAATAGTATTGGACATATAACACTACCCTATGGTATTCCTATTGTACTATATTTGCTCGCCGAGTACACTTTATGTGATCCTCTACCTGTTACTACCCTTTGTTCTCTTTTTGGTAGATATGATTTAAGCCACTTGAAAGGTGCTCCCTTTACGATAAGATTTAATTTTTAAAAGAGAATTTCATAGTTAAAAGTATCGTATGCCTTAGACAGGTCTAGGAACAGCCCAAAAGGGATCATTTCATTTTCTAATGAATTTAGTATATTTGTTGTAAATTCAAACAAAGCTGTTTGCTTGGATTTACCTTTTATTCCATGTTGGGTACTGTTGTGGCTCGTGCTTCCCTGGATCGGGTTCTATTCCGGGAAATTATACACTAACCAGGTTTTTACTTATTTTTTATTTTAATTGACGACAAGACATTTTTTGACATTCTCGCTTGCTGCGGGAGAGAGAGCTGAGAGCGTCATGTCTCTATCTCTCTCGAAGGTAATCTCCGTGCGACGTTGCCGCACATTCTTAATACTATTTAGTACAGATAAATACACAACTCTTAACATAATTGCCCCCCTTGAAAGGCTAAGGCTTTCGAAACAATACAGATCAAAAAATAAATATAAATGCCAAATTGCAAAAAATTAAACATGATTGTAAAAAATCTTTAGTCCCTTTCACTTGTCGGTAGCAAAGATAGTTTTGACACAGCTCGTCGCACTGTCCCATTCTTAGCCTTTACACTCACTACTCTGGTGACACAGTCTTTTCCGGGGTGGATTTCAACTATTCGACCCAACGGCCAAACCATAGGTGGAACGTTATCTTCTTTGATTAACACCAAGGAGCCGACGTGCATTTTCGAAACACTATCGAACTGCCATTTGTTTCGAACCTGGAGCAGATGGAGATATTCCTTGGCCCAGCGCTTCCAGAAGTGTTGACGTATAAGCTGGATATGTTGGTATCGTTTTGTAAAATTAACCTTGGAGTTGGTTGTGTCCCTTTCGGGTATGGCTGTTAGCTGCATGCCGATCAGAAAATGGGCTGGGGTAATAACTTCGAGGTCATTAGGATCGGATGTGAGAGGAATCATAGGCCTTGAGTTTAAAATTGCCTCGATTTGCACGGTTAAAGTATAAAATTCTTCATAGTGTAAAAGATTGCCATTCAGTACACGCTTTAAGTGATGTTTGCATGATTTTACCGCAGCTTCGTGTAAACCTCCGAAGTTGGGCGACCTTGCCGGGATGAAATGCCACTTAATTTCTGAATGCGTTAAATAATTTTGAAAACCATTTGCTTCGACTAATTTCTGAGTTGAAATTAATTCATTATTGCAACCTACAAAATTTGTCGCGTTATCTGAATAAATATCTGTGCAGAAACCTCGCCTCGACACAAATCTTTTCAATAAACTGAGAAATCCGCTGCTAGTCAAATCCGATATAACTTCAATATGAACTGCTTTTGTTACTAAGCATACAAACATACATACATATCCCTTTATTACCTTGTTGGTTCGTGCTTTACTAGCTCTGAGCTCAAATGGTCCGGCGTAATCTACAGCAACAGACAAAAACGGGCGCGACGCGGTAATTCGAGCCTTAGGTAACTCACCCATTATTGGTATTATACTAGCGTGTGGGCTTGCCCTAAAACATTTTAAACATTTCCGAATGCAAGATCTCACTGCGTGTTTACCATTAATCGGCCAGTATTTCTGTCTTATATGAGACAAAGTACACTGTACACCAGAATGAAGAGTTCGTTTGTGTTCGAAGTCAATTACTAGATTTGTAAAGGTATGCTTTGCTGGTAATAATATCGGATGTTTTATATCATAGCTCAAATTTGAAAGCTTTAATCTACCGCCTAGCCTAACTAATCCTTTATCGTCAAGAAACGGTGATAAAGATTTTAATTTGCTTTTGTTAGATATACAATTTTTAGCTTTCAAGTCTTGAATCTCCTTAGAAAATGATTCATGTTGTACTATTTTAATCAAAACTGTAGTACTCGATTGAGTTTCTGCTATAGTTAAAGCTCCAATTTGCCTACTTTCCTTAGGTAATTTTAGATTATTACAAAATCTTAGGCAGTAAGCAGTGACACGTATCAATTGATTTAGGCAAGCAAATCTTTCAAAGATCTCCAATATTTCAAAGACTTGTTCTTGCGCCACGAATGTAGTGGACCGAATTTCGGGAGCACACACCTTTGAACGTGAAACGTCCGAAATATTGCAATTTTTAGGCCACTCCTCGGTTTTCACGAAGAACCGAGGTCCGTGCAGCCAAAGCTTTGAATTAATTAAGTTTTTTAAACTACTTCCGCGAGAGATAATATCGGCGGGATTATTTTCAGTAGAAATATAATTCCAATCGCTAATTTCTGTTAATCGGTGAATTTCTGATATTCTATTTGCGATAAAGGTTTTCCAAGTTTTTGGTTCATTCGAAATCCAACATAATACAATGGTCGAGTCTGTCCAAAGCATAGTTCGATCTATATTCAATTTTAAAGCATCTCTACATTTTACAAGCAACTTAGCAAGTAACAATGCACCCAACAATTCAAGTCGCGGCAGCGATAACGATTTTAATGGGCTTACTCTAGACTTAGCACAAAGCAAGTGACTTTCTATACCACCGTTTTTATCTATGGACCGCAGATAAATACAACATCCATATGCACGCTCGCTAGCGTCGGAGAAGCCATGGATTTCGATTAGTTCTGGTTGTGCAATTAAGACATGACGAGGTATGCGAATTGACCCAACTTGCGAGAGTTCAATCTTTAGATTCAACCATTCTGTAATCATTTTTTCCGGAACATCGTCATCCCAGTCAATTTGCAATTGCCACAAACTTTGAATTATAAGTTTAGCCCTTATCGCTAGGGGACCTAAGATACCGAGAGGGTCAAATATTTTTGCTATGACAGAAAGTATTGCTCTTTTCGTAATTTTTTTATTTTCTAATGAGATGTTTTGATAATTATATTCGAAATTATCGAGAGAGGGATTCCAAGAAACGCCTAATGTTTTTACACTCGAATCATTCGCGATTAAATAGTTTACATTTTGTTGAACACCTGCCTCACGTTCGAGAAGCCTGGGATCATTTGACTGAAATTTTCGAAGTTCAAACCCGTAATTAGCCAAAATTTTACAAATATTCGTTTTCAGACTATCAAGAGATTGAAATTCCTCAGCGCCCGTTAATAAATCGTCTACGTAAAAATCAGAATTTATTATATCGCTTTCTACGGGCGATTCCTCTAAAATATCAATCGCAACTTGACGCAAGCAACGTGTTGATAAAAATGACGCCGGTGCTGTACCGTAAGTTAATGTATTGAGTTGAAAATGTTTTACTTCATCTTCAGGGGAATTGCGCCAAACAATTCGTTGCAAATTCCGCTCTTCTTTATCAATCAATATTTGTCTATACATTTTTGTCAAATCACCCACCAAAACAACATTATGTTTGCGAAATCTAATTAAAACAGTAAACAAATCATTTTGTACCGTAGGGCCGACTTTCAATACGTTATTTAATGAAATGTTGTTGGAGGTCTTACATGCAGCATCAAATACAACCCTGACCTTGGTTGTCGTGCTCTCTGGTTTTTCTACGCAATGGTGGGGTATGTAATAAATCGGGGTGTTTTCAGAAAGAGAATCGCGTGGTATTTCTGACATGTGGTTAAGGTCCATATATTCTTGCATAAAACATTTATAGGATGTCTCAAGTTCGGAATTTTTAGCTAGACGTCTTTCGATCGAATGCAACCTGCTAATAGCCGTTTGCTGTGACTCGCCTAACTCACGAAAATTTTCCTTTAAAGGAAGTTTCACAACAAATCTACCGCTTTCATTTCTAGTCGTGGTTTTAACAAAATGGCTTTCACATTCGAGCTCTTCTTTAGTCATTAGTGACTGTGGATTTGAATTTACTTCTTCTACTAACCAAAAATTTTCAATACTATTCTTTAATGAGTCTTGAGAAAAGAAACAATTCGAGAGCATAACATCTGATTTTAATATGTGTCCTTTACCATCGGGAACCTGACCAGCTGCAATCCAGCCAAGTAACGTTTTTTGCAAGATTGGTAGGTTCTTTCCTAACCTTATCTGCCCGGCGCACATAAGTTCGAAAAAAACTTCGCAACCTAAAAGCATATCTATTTCAGATGGAGTATTAAAATTTGGATCCGCTAGTGATAATTCCGTTGGAATATTTAATTTAGAATAATTGAAATATTTTTGAGGACATACCTCTGAAATGACCGGTAATACCAAAAATTTTAATTTGTTTTTGTAGTCGGAATGTTGGGACGAAAAGCGTATTTCGACGCGTTTTGATATGTTAGTCTTTATTTGACTTATACCAACGACTGGAATATCAATTTTTTCAGTTTCCAAATTTAATTTTTTAATCATTGATAAAGTTACAAAATTAGATTGTGATGCACAATCTAGTAATACTCTACAAGGTACCGAGTTTTTATCTTTATCATACGTGTTTATGATAGCCGTGGAAAGTAAAATGAAATTATTCAACGAATTTTGACAAGTCACAGACATAATTGGACCGGGTATATCCGCGTTCTCGTATTGTTTGACTTGCGAACAAGAATTTTCAGTTTCTGCTACAAATGCTTGACTTGGTACTTGAGTTCTATTTGAAGTTTCCGTTACATTATTTTCAGTTACCTGACTTACATTTGAATGATTCGCGTTTTGATTAACTTGTTCTTGAGACTGATGTAGTAAAGTAGCGTGACGTCGTTTGCAAATCTTACAGCCCGAAGACCTGCACTCATCAGTTTTATGCCCATATCGAAGGCAATTTGTACATAAATTTAACTTTTTTGCTTGACTGAACCGATTCGTCACAGAAAGTTGCTTAAACTTATCGCAAAAATAAATAAAATGCCGCTCTTTACAGTGCGGACACCTTGGTTGATAACTGGTATTATTTGTTGTCACAAAAGATCTAGACTCGACTATTCTTTTGTGGAAGTTTGAGTTAAAGCTATTAGAAACTGATTTCGTGTCTAAAACCTCCAAAATCTGGCAACGCTCAGTCAAAAATTCGCTAAATTGCTCAATTTTTGGAGATAGCTCATTTTTACAAAAAACTTCCCATTCCCGTCTGCTATTAATATCTAATTTTGACACTAGAATGTAAATTAAGATTGCGTTCCATTCTTTCACATTTTCACCCAATGACTCAAGAGACCGATAACTTTTAAAAAATGTGTTTGCAAGACTACGAAGTGAAATGTGAGACTCTTTAATTACGTTCGGAATTTCCATGATTTCCTTTATATGTGAATTTATTATTATTTTTTTATTTTCGTATCTGCTTTGTAACAGTTCCCAAGCAATTTTATAATTTTTGTCAGTGGCCGATAAAGAGGCTAGAAGATTTTTTGGTTCATCCTTCAGCGCGCCTTCCAAATAAAAGAATTTCATTACATCGGGTATTGAGTTATTAGAGAGATTTTAAGCCACTAAAAATAACATCAATTTTAAGCAACGTTATGGTTATTTTTAATAACGATAACGATTACCACTGCTATTTAAAAAAGAGGTTTTAAACCCCTTGAAAATAGCGGTAGTGTTTAGCCAACAACTTTATTAACATTTGCAAACAAAGTGATAGCAAGAGTACTTACCGGCCATTTCCTTTAAATGAGATACGATCAAACGAAGAAAAAAGGGAAAAAAGCAAATAAAAATTTAAATTTAGGTCCGAGAAGAGCAACCGGATTTAGGTTATGTTTAACGGGATGGGACGTTGTCAGATTTTTCGCGAATAAAATAATCGGTTTGTTGTAACTTAGAAAATGAATGTTTAAAAGCCTATTGTTCGTCACAAATTAATTTATATGAACAAACATTTCTCAATAGGCGTTACTATTAGCCAAAAAAATGTTTGTTTTTTTAACTACTACTGTGTAAAAATGCAATTGAAAACTATTTAGAACATATTAAACGTAATAAAATTAGCTACTTAAGGCTACTCGTGGCAACGCCGTCAGTGGAAAAATAACCATAAACATAAAGACGCCTGTCGGTATTTGTCCGTAAGTAACGGAATCCGTTATCGTTAATAAAGTTAAGGAACTGACGTTTTACTAGTGCGCATGCTCAGAATAACGATAACCATAACTACATGGCGAAATAGAGGGCTTAAAATCTCTCTATTATCGTGTATAATAGCCTTAAACATATCTTTAAACTTTTCCCAATCGCTATAATTCCCTGCAAACTCCGGTAATTTAATTACGGGTAATTTTGTCGATAACGATGGCAACATCGCACTACCAGTCGCTCCGTCGGCATTACAGCTCCCTACAAGCATGCCGTGTGCCGCCGGCCGATCGTATTGAGTGTGTTTCTCTCGCCAATGGCTATCGAGAATATTTTGCGCGATCGCCAAGGAATCATAAAATCGAGTTTCGAATGCTTCTCGCTCTTGAAACAATTCTTCTTCATTGTAATTATCGGGAAAATCACTAAGCAATAATTCTTCGAACTCGGCTTGTACGTTTTGAAATCTAACTAAACTTGATTTTATGCTTTCAAAGCGTATTGTTAATAATTCGATTTGTTGATTTTGAATATCAAACTTGCTCATGAATGTTTGAAACCGTGTTAATTCGCCTTTTATTTGAGCTCTGCTGTTTTTTACGCGTTTTAAATCAAAATCGGGATTTGTATCACCTACAGACATTTCGAGTTGTTAATTTTTATTAACAAAGAGTAATGTAGAAAATTTTAAGGATTCTGCACAACTATTTACGATCTTCTTTGTTATTAAAGTATGGAGATCGAGTATTTCGTGGCAATATTTTGCATAATTCTTTACGATATTGTTTATTATTATTATTAAAGTATCGAGATCGAGTATTTCGTGGCAATTTCAACATAAACCTACGTGGATTAGAATAGGTAAAACAATTTGAAGGGTAGTAAACATAGTCAGAAAATTGGAAAGGACTGACCTTTTTCGCTCGTGATGCTAACCCAACAAAACAGCCATTTTTTCTGTCATCATTTCTTCATATCTTGCCTCAATCTCGCTGGTATCTGGGGGAGAAGGACCAATGTTGTGGCTCGTGCTTCCCTGGATCGGGTTCTATTCCGGGAAATTATACACTAACCAGGTTTTTACTTATTTTTTATTTTAATTGACGACAAGACATTTTTTGACATTCTCGCTTGCTGCGGGAGAGAGAGCTGAGAGCGTCATGTCTCTATCTCTCTCGAAGGTAATCTCCGTGCGACGTTGCCGCACATTCTTAATACTATTTAGTACAGATAAATACACAACTCTTAACAGGTACTATTTGATTGACGATTCTTATTCATAAACTTTATAACTGTGACACACTACTCACTCAAATACCTTATAGAAAAGGATAAAAGTAAACTTATCGGACGATAATCCTCAATATTGGTATTAATTGTCACAAAAATTTGTACAACTAAATGTTCTAATGATTCAGGAAATATTCCGTATTTAATGGAGTTGTTAATTATGTGTACAAGAGGCTGCAGAATCACTGTTGTTACACTATTACACATTTTAATTTAGTGTAAGATACGTTAGATAAGACTTATTCTTTAGTCTCTTTAGTATATCTATTGTTTCCTGGCTATCAATTAGTTCGAATTCAATGTTCATTGGATTGTACTCTATATCTGTACTAAATGATAAGGTTTTTAATTCAACCAATAAATTTGGGGCAATATTAACTAAATATTCACTGAAATTATTTGCTACAATTTTTTGGTCCCCTTGAATGATAACTTCCCTATCCCCCGATATTCCTCTTATTTCATTTACGATGGCCCATGCCGATTTATTTGTATTGTCCCAATCACCTAATCTTTCCATAAAGTGCTGCTTTTTCTGTTGTTTTAATAAATTGTCACACATTTTCTTTTTTCGGTATATAGAAATCTACATCAAGTATTTATATCTTACACACCTTTATTTCATGTTGTTAGTGTTCTGATTTATTTCAATTTATGAGCGATAGCTTTCGAAATGGAAAATTATCAATAAATAAATTCATGAATATTTTCATAAACGCGGCTCACTGTTCATTACCTAAATGGCTGTCCATCACATAATTTGCCTGCCAATTTACTATTTTAAGGATATTTGTAAAATTAATTTTGTTGTTTGTGTTAAATATCATTTTGTGAACAAATTATGATGATTTACACGACAGAGGAATGTATTTAGATGATAGTGGGCGATAAGTTTGCCGTTACTAATAATTCTGGTCGTCCAGTCCCGTCCAAAATAACAGTACAACGGTTCCAAGAAAAAAATGTAACCACTGGATGTATCGTGAGTTCTCACGAAAAGGGTTAAAAGACATGGAACTGTAGTAAATGCAGAATGAGAATCCAATAACTGGTCCTCATTTCGGTGACTTAAAAACTCTCTAATAGCGACCAAACCATAACAAATAAAATATTATTATCAGATGAATAAACTTGCTCTAAAGATAGTACATTCAATAAACAAATTAAGAACAAGAATATGGGCATGAAAAAATCCTTACCTAAATCAGTAGATTCACACTCAGACCACACGCTCAGACTAACAGGCAGAACGTAAATGTTTGTACCAGAGTTATTGGAGACAGAATAATTGGACCATTTTTCACAGTTATTACCACCTTGGTTAATGTTGATCAAAATGGCAGGATAAATTTTAACATGATGGAGTTTCCACTAATAGGGCAGCATTTGTCACCGAATTTTTTAATGCTACGACTGTGGATTGGATGTTTTAGGCCATTTAAATACGACCTACATTTTCCTTTTTTAATTTGGATTAGTTCAGAATACCTATCCTCCAAAGTGTTCTATATTGTTAGAGGCAGACCAAACAATGTAGAAGAGCTTCTGAACAGAATTATTTAGGCTTTGCACACCATTACTCACTGGCAGCTGTTAGATATTAGAAGACAACTACAACTAGCTGCGAAACTGGAATATGAAAGCCACATATGAATAATTTGTTGAAAATGGTGTAATCTTTACTATTGATGTTTGAAAATATAATTTTGTAACTTCTAAACTTTTCTAAAGACTGTTTGTGCTATAATGATTAAAAGCTTTCATTTAGCGGGACAGCTTAAAACTAATGTAATAAATAACTACACACAAATCGCAAAAATGTCGGGGATTATACAGATTTCGCAAAATATTTTACAAATGATAAATTGGCATTCTGGATAATAAATTTGAATGAATTGAAAGTACAAGTTTTATAAGGCACGTTATTAGCCCACGCGTCCATGTTAGAAATCGATCCGCTTGCATAATAAAACATGTATTTGATACAATTTTTCCCATTTTGCAGTTTTTTTATACAAATTTCTGGTGGGCTAAGAACGGAAGGATTCTAAGTCACAAAAACAAAATTTTACAGGAATCGAAATTAAAAGTTTAAAAGAAGACAAAGTTAAAACAAATGTTTTTTTTTATTTTTTACAGTTTTTAATAAAGCATGTACTTTTTAATTATTTTTGGAGCTTGCTTTCAAACATACCACCCATAAAAAAATGTATCCTGTACCTAGAACCTTATGGCTATCTCAGAGAAAAATAATGATATCATATGAAAATGGTTATTAATAAATTCGAGATTTCCTGTTTTTTCGATTGCTTTTGTAGCTTAAACATTTTCATGTATAAATAACTACTTTGCAACAAGTGAGATAATCGAATTTTGATTCTGAGGGACAAAGCTGTCACTCCAAGTTACAATTTTTGTAATGTCTGGGTGTTCTAATATAACTTTTTTCAGAATCTATATAAATACACTCGCTTTTCCTGATCAACCACACATGGTCTCCGGCCAAATAGCACAATCAGTTTGTTTGTAAGGGAGTGGCTCCGTGCATATTCCTATGTTATATACCCTTACTACTTTATTTTAATATAAGCATTTAAGTATTCATATTTTAACTTTAATGAGCTATGCTCAAGGTCAAAAGAAGAGAAGAAAAAAATTTGTTTGTCCATCGAACAATGAGCCATTAAATTGTACACGTATAATTTTTGTTTGTGAAATAGAACAGACACGTTGGACTTTGGTAAATTTATAGCGTTTTCTAACTCATAACATATCACTGCAAAAATAGTATTATCTATTTATTTGCCTTTTTTAATTGTATGTTTCGTAGTTTTTTTTAATAGTTAGCTCACTTTGTCTTTTTTTTCTGCGAGTCTGTACTTTTCGCATGCGTCACACCTATTGCTTTTTGGTTTAAAAACATCTAAATTATATTCGTATTTAAAAATGTATCTAAGTATAAAGGAAATTTTTTGCGGTTGCTTTTTCTGTCCTTCATATTGTTTAACATAGATCGTACATTTCAAAGGAGAGTTTAAGTACTTCTTTTAAATGTCCGCTCTACAACAATGCGTTTCTAGATAAAGATCCTATATTTTGTAAATTTCCCCCTTTCGTTCTGTTTTGGAGTACCAGACTGGGTTTTGTTAAAATGTGTGATAACACAAAAAAATGCTTGTATTTTCATGGTCGCATAGCTATTTTTAACACTTTTTTAAATAGCGACATTTTTATGTTTTTTGTTTAATATTTTGGAACCGGTTTAGATTTTTAAGTAAATTGTTATTATAGACATTTTTTCAGGTAAGTGATTTCTGTCTTATTTTTGGCCGCAGAATCTACCCCTGGCACCTGGAAAATTCTTCTTGGGACATCTTGTATACCATTTTAAACTATTCTTAAATATATTAGGTATACTTATAACCAATCTCACTTGCATTACTAAGTGTCGACCAAAACTAGGCTAACTGCAAAAATGACATTTTTACTGATACGACCTTCTTTGTTTTCTCGTTCGCCGGTTTAATATCTTGAATAAAAAAAAAACAATATTCATGACATTTTAAATTTGTGGAATTGGTCATAGTGTCGCATTCTTTGAATACACTGTTACAGACGTAGCACAAAAACATTCTTGCCACTTTGACTGTGTCTCTTACAAAAGTTACATATACAATTCGAAATAATTGAAAGTTTTGAAGTCATTGAGCAATACAAGAAATTATTAAGATTCTTGGTAAGACGACACAACATATGAACAAAATTCTGACTTTTCATGCAAGTCAAAACAAGACTTTTTTAAATCTTGCAAGATTTTCTTTTCTCTGCAGTGACTAGTTGAAACAATTAACGTGTGCGAAATATGTAGCCAAAGAACAATAAAGGTTAGTATGTAGCTATGTAGGTGGTGGCAAAATTTTTGATATGTATGATTTGTTCGTGCGGCCGAAGCACTGAACTCTTACCATATGTGGACAGAAATTAAAAAGTGTGAAGATGTAACAATAATAGTACATTATATACCTAGGTTGAGTAGTAAGCTTTTATATAGCGAGGTATACAGGGTGCCCAAGATAAGGAGGGCTCTATGGGGAGCTCGGTTATAGTAAGAGATACATCTTTTATTAAATAGAGAAAAAGTTATGGAATTAAGGGAATGAGACCCAATACCAAAAATTTTGGTAAGATATTTAAGTTTTGAGTTACTAAAAAAAAAAAAATTTGGTGTCAAACTGAAAAAAAAAATAATCAAGTGGGGTTATATCCGGGGAACGCGCTGACCAGGATGTTACAGAATAATTGCTGATATTTTTTTCTGGACATCTAGCTGAACTGTACTTTCTAACTACTCTTGATTATGTGCGAGTACACCATCCTGCTGAAACCAATTATCGCATTGTTCTTCTAGAAGTAAATAATCCAGAGCCACCTCTAAATAATTTTAAAGTAAATTCAGAAAATGCTAAATTGTGTTGGTGGTAAAAAAAAGGGTCCTATTAGTCTTGTTCCCAAAATTCCAGCCAACATATTAAATCCAAAACGGTCCTGGTGTCTTGATTCTTTGTATACGCGTGGATTTTACTTAGACCAGTAACATATATTTTTTTGTGAATGATCCCGTTTCAACTTACCATGCTTCCATCAGTCTAAATTATCTGATAAGGTAAATTTATGTTTTCGTGGCATTTTCTGGTGTACCATTCGCAGAACGATCGATGTGTTTCTGCTTCACCTGGCCTAAGTCCTTGACAAATTCTATATTTATATGGGTGAAATTTTTGTTTTTTTTAAATAAATAGACCAGTTGATTTTGCTAAGATTACATTTTCATCAATTTCTCTAGTTGATACTCCAGGGTTTTCAGTAACAGCTCATAATATGCTGAGACCTTTTTCCTGGTTACTGATTTTCTTTGGAGAGAGCTTGGGTTTTTTAAATGTACCGCTACATTACAGTTTTCTTCAGTTGAATAGTAACCTGGCCATATTTGGTTCAACTGAGAGAACAATAGTTTGCAAGAGATTAGATTTGTGTTATTTCAGAAAAGTTTATTTAAGTTGAAGTAACCTTGGATGTTTTTTAATTTTGAACAGTAACGTATGGTTTTGGAATCAGTATTTTACAATATTAAATACATAATTAAATAACTATTATGTACTTATATTATTTTTTGAAAAAGCCATAATTGAACTTAAGAAATTAAAAATATTAAGTTGTTATTTCATACAGCTGTTATTTTATACAGCCATTACCTTTATTATTTAGATTAAAAGAACTGAAAAAGCATATGCAACGCTCTAGGATCCAGGTCCGGATGTTGAAAATTTCAGAAAGATGATTAAAAAGGCTTGAAACGTAATTAAACCATAGTGTGTAGTACATCATTGAATTAAGAATAAAGAATGCCCTTAAAATTTGACAATATAAAATTAGTATTAGAAAAAATAAAGTTGATGGTGATTGCTTCGAAACGAAGCGTCATAAAAAAGAATGTGATGGAATCTTTAAGTTTATTAAAAGTTCCTGTGAAAAAGTTTTGTCGATTTTGCTCTAACTTTAATAGTAACGCAGGAAAAAAATAAATTTAAAAATCCAAAATTTCAGTTTGTTTTTAATAACTGAAAAAAACGTAAACATCTTACCAAAACTTTTGGTGTGTCATATTATTAGTCCCTTAATTCCACAACTTTTTCTCTATTTAATCAAAGTTGTGTCTCTTACCTTAACCAAGATCACCATAGAGGTCCCTCCTTATCTTTGGCAACCATAACGGTTTTCACAACTGAGGTACATATAAAGAATTTTTCTACTATTAACACTAAAATTAGATCTTTATATTAGCCATTTTCGTTTAATTTTTATAGAGATTTTGAAAATCAGGTAGCCTGGAAAAAATAATACTATAGAAATGTGATTTTCAATAGTAATATGTTAAGTGCATGTAAAATTGCTGAAAATCATGCATGAAGGTTTCCCTTCGGTCGGGCACTTTTTGGTAAATAACAATAAAAATGCATTCAAGCTGTTTCTAGGGCAACAAATCTGAGTGCATGATTATCAAGCCATTTTACATGCACGAAATATATTTTTTTTTAAATCGACCGGAAAGCAACCACTTTCTACTCAATTTTTTAACCGGAAAATGTCATTTTATCGGTCTAGACCAGAGAGTCATAAAAGAGGGACCGGTAAAGTACTTTACCGGTCCCTCTTTTTACTTTACCGGGCCCTTTTTTTACATTCCGATCAATATTTGAGAAAACGAACCAAACCCATAATAAGTAGGCTTTGACTTGATTGTTTCTTTCATGGCGTTTCATGGCAACGAACTGTCAAATTTGATACTGCTTATTAAAAATTGTGTTTAAAAGTTAAAAGTTAGATTATATTATGGAAATGAATGTGGATGAAGGTGAAATTCCTCTTGAAATAACTGAAGCGGCTGCTAGAGCTACTCACGATTTGTTGCCGCATAAGTCCAGGGATAAGTATGAAAAAACGTTTGCCGTTTTCAAATGTTGGTGTAAAGAAAAAAATTGTACTTTTAACATAACAGTTCAAAAATAGATATTATTAATTATTAGAATAATTCTAATTTTAATTATTTATTAAGTACCTATTATCAAATAATATTTATTATAACTATTATAAATAAAAAAAATTCCTGACTATAGAGTTTTCAATCTGTTTAAAACTATATTAATGTAGTAAGCCATTATCTAAATTTTCTTGTACGCCACTGGTCTTGCGTCGATTTAAAAAAAAATATTGTACGTTACACAACCGGAAAGTACGTTTACAGGACTCGCAGGCTTCCAGGACTCGCCTGGCGGCCCGCCCTGGAAATTGCCTGCTTCGTCCTGTAAAATAGTACTTTCCGGTCTTGTAACGTAATATACTATTTTATCCGATTGTGTCAAAAAATGACGTTTTATAGATCAGATATTTGGACGAAAAGGTAACCTTTTCAATAAGGTATTGATTATTGCGCTGGTAGCTAGGCAACCTTTGTCGCCCTAGTCCGAAAAACATTTTGTCGGACGCTAAAATATTTTCAACAGTTTATTTTATTCAATTATTTACAATATTTATATTAAATGTACAATTAGAACAATTTTGAACAAGAACGGGGTGATGTAAATTTGATTTTGAGGATGTGTTATTATTTTTGGTCTCCGTTATGATATTATTCTCCAATGTTGAACTCGATTGGGAGACGGATTGCGATACCTGAGTCGAGACTGACTGCAGGTCAGATTGTCGAATGTTGAATATTTTCTTGGTCAGCTCTAACTTATTACTTAAGGAATCATCTATGTAGCCCTCGGCTACTCCCGAAGACTTCCAGCCTCCATGCCGTTTTAGAGATGTTATGTCTGCTCCCGCATCTACAAGTATAATGTGGCCGATGTTCTTCTGAAACAATGTCCCGTGAATTCCTTGGCATTCGGCAGTTTTAAGTAAGATGCTATTTCCTGAGGTATAGAGCCAAATTTGTGTATACCGACAACTTGCTTATGGCATTTTCCATTGCGATAAGACACAAAAAATCGCCCATCACTCATATTTGTTGGACGTAAAGCCAGATAATTTCTATAATACTTTAGATATTTTCCAGTCACCGTAAATGATCTCGGTTTGTTTGTTTTATTATAGAGAATTTTTATTAACAAAGCCGTTCCCAAATCTTGTATGTCATCAATTTTCATATGAGCCAGTTCTTCTCGACGACATGCGCCCGCGATTCCAAAAATAAAAGCAACCTGTAATTAAGAAAATTGTTAGTCAGAAATTTAAAATACTATTATATAGTTACATTTACCTTCAACATTAAGTATTTGTCATCTGGAGCATGGCAAAGGAATTTGTGAACCTCTTCTCTAGTTAGGATCCTTGATTTCTTTGGACAATATCCAACACTTTTTTGTTTCAACAATGCTCGTAATCTCATGTATTTAGATATATCAATATTCTGTTTTACATTTACCACTGCACGTAGCATAGAATACTGCGACCACAGAGTAGATGACTTCATAGTTTTCGATAATTCCGCCATATAGACCAAGAAGACGTTTTCGGAGAACGACTGTATATTTTTTTCTTGCCGGTAATCCATAAATTTTTTATAAGCTCTTTCATATATTTCCTTAGATTTTTGTGGCAACAAATGTAACATTACTTCCTTGGCAGTTTCTTGAATGTCAGGTGGTGTACCTTCTATAAGATCATCGTCTATTTCCATTTTTAATTGTGTTTTTCAGGTTTTAAAACTAGCAGAACACGAAAGATTAGTTAAAACTATCGCTTGATTGATAAAACGTCAGTTGATAATATTAATTTAATTATTTGTTAGATCCATGGATACGCATATTACAGGTTTCATTGTTCAAACATTCAAGGGACAAAAAATTACAATGCAAGATGAAATATATTGGTTTTCTTAATTTTTACATTATTTTATAATCCGAGCAAAAACACAATCGGATAAAAAATAACGTATGTTATACGGACGAAAAATGTATTTCGGACTATGCGGGTTACTGGCCTCGGCTTTGCCTCGTCCAGTAATCTCCCGCAATACGTCCGAAATACTGCATTTTTCGTCCTTGTAACATAATATACTATTTTAGACTATTTCCTGAATGAAAAACTAGTAGGTGCAGAAATATAAGACAACATTTTTATTTCGAGCAATACAAAGTATTACAATTGAAAACACAATTATTATAATTATTATAATAAATGCTCCGAAACGAATCATTTTGATAAATTGACGCGAAATTGTCAAAGCAGAAATTTCAACTTGTTGTGACAGTGACGGTTATTCTCGTAGGTAACCAACAATGAAAAACCAGAAGAGTGCAATTTTCAGCTCAATCGCGACCGAGGGCTGATTTTCACCGAAAATCACGTGAAAAGCGCATTGTAGTTACAGTATATGAGGGAAATAGTCAATGTCAGTTTGTAGGAAATTTGTGATCGTGTTCACATTTTTTAATATGACAGTTTCCTTTTGAAATATGTTTCAATTTATAATAAAAATTTCTGTTTTATTAAGAATTTTATATGATTTTGTGAAATTTCGTCATTTAAAATGGTTCCTCAAAGCTCAAAACCAGTAACATGTTAAGAAAACGGTGAGTAAGAAATTTCGCAGAATGTTTTTCATTATTTGCCTAGGTGATTATATCGTATCGTTATTTCCCTGGGTAGAGAAATTTTACTTCTCACTAGAGAAATGGAGTAAATAATGGCTATTCCTCAAATTAGTAATAGAAAAAAAGATTAAGTATTATGTCTGCAATGACTTCTTCTCTGCATCACGTGATAGTTAATTAAAAATGCAATAAAGCAAAGCTTTCCTTATTTTTTCGCTCCTGCCATTTATTTTTGTTGCTGGTCAATATAACATTGCTCTAAATACAGTTTGCAGAAGTGTAGGTATGTCTCTTCAATTTATGATATACCAATAAACGATTATTCGTCGATCTAATAACTTTAGTATATAGAAATTTTCATTTCATTAGAAACAACAAAGAAAAGTCTGCCGCATATCACCTTAGTTCGTTTCTGCAACTTAGCAGGCTGCTTATTTTATATCTAAGGAATATAAAAATAATAGTTCTAAAAGTCAGCTGTTCTGATTTTATACAGGGGTATTTTTTTGAAAGCTGGCATAGGCTAACTTTTTTATTTACCGAGTTTGTAATTATTACTTTAAAACGGCTTGTCTTGCCAGAGAAACTCAAGATACGTTTTCTCTTAACAACTACGTAAAAGAAATGTTCAGTTTTGTAAATAAAAAAAGCCGTGTTCAAAAAATAGTAACGAGAAATAATCGAGAATACAAACCTTATAGAGTCATGTCTGCCCTTTTATTATTCAAATAGCTTACCAGTAACAAATAATTGGATTACATTAATTATTCGAATAAATAAAAATAAATAAAAAATTACTACGTGCATATAGGAAGGTATATAAGTAAAAGTACGTCGACTTTCTGATGATATAATAGGTATGCTTAATTTAATGCAAGTAAAATAAAAAATTCAAGTTAATCAAAGTATCTGATATTATCCTAATGTTTAATTAGAAAATAAAGTGTTTTAAACTTTAATGTTTAAATTAGAGATTCAATTTAACTAACATAAAAATTACTTCAATTTTTAAGATTTTTTAAATTTGATTATAGTAATATACTGTTTACATTAGGGGAGACTAGGAAATAACACTCACTTCACAATAACTATGTATTGTTTCGTTATTTAAAATTACAGAAAACAAAATAAATTGCTTAGAGTAGATAATTGTTTAAACACTTTTATTGGTAATACTTAAAAGCTAAACTTGTGGCCGTTATTGCTCTATTTGTAGGGCAACATGTATTTTTTTTAAATCGTGTACAACTTTTTCTGTCAAACTAACGACTCTTGCACATTAAGCATGGACTAACTCAGGGCAGCTAGTATACAGAGTGTCCAAAAGTAGGAGGGCCAGTATAGGGATCTCGATAACGGTAAGATAGTTTGTATAAATGAATTGGTCAGATGGGAAAAAATTTACGCAATGAAAGGATTCATACAGCGGTTCTGAAGGTGTAGCCCCCCCCCCCCCGGAGTGGTACTGTACAGGGGGGGGGCGTCGAATCGTCGAATGAATAAACAAGATTTTAAAATTTTGCATTTTTATTTCAAGATTTTGGCAAACACACACCCAGGTGTAATCACAACGAACGCATCATAACTAAATTAAAATAGGACACTATTAAGGCATAGATCTAATGACTAATATGTGTAGGCTTTAAAGTACACAACCTGTCCAAGTTTGGATGGATGATTGAGATAGACACTCTGAGCTTCTTTTCTAAGTATTTGAAGTTTGTTTCTATATTTAGACTTTAAAGCAGTTACAGCGGAAAACCCAGTTTCGCAGAGGTAAGAAGTTGGAGAAGGTAACATTATCCATTAGTGACAAAATTTGATTTTTCAACACTACTTGAAGAAAGAGCTGTCAGTTGTTCTTCTTCTTGCAGCGATAGACCAATAGGTGTACTTTCAATTGGATTTATTTCGCAATTCCAGTCAACCAATTTAATGTATTACTCTGCAAAAAATATTTGCTAAAAGTAATCTTAAAATTTTCTAAATGACCCTCCACTATCTTTAGCAACACCTTTTTTTATTCTCTTTCGGTGGGCAACTTTAGATAAATTCATACATTGTGGGAAACATATCAAAGAAATTTTCTTTTAATTTGTTATTACATATCTGTATTTTCTTCCAAAAGCAAATATATTTGTATTTTATTTCTGAATTTGAAGAGTAAGGATTTTGGAATATAACCACTAAGTAGGAGAGCTTCATTACGAATAACTTGTCATAGAATTCTTCCGCATGCTTATGACCCTTTTCGCTCAAGAGTATATTTATTTCATTTCTCAGTTTCTAGACGCGCTTGAACACCTTACCGCGTGATAACCATCTGAATGAAGAAAAAAACAATAACGATATATGATATTTAATATCTTCCCAAAGAGCAACGTATCCGTGATTTTAGGAGAATTTGAAAGCCAATTTAGCGACTTCACGAAAATCGAGGGAGAAATTTCAGTTTTTACTGAGCTACTTAATATTTCTGTTGATGACTTAGGCAAAACAGACCTTCAACTGGAATTGTGTTGTTCGAAGTCAGCCCCTTTTTACTAGGGAAGAATCGAAATTGGGATTGGGCCTTTTTTAGTTACTCTCAGGAAACGTTGCGAAACTTAAGCCTTATAATGGACTCAATACTGGGAAGCACGCATCTTTGCGAAAACAGCTCCTTGTCTGAAAAAGTAGCTTCGTTTGTCAACAACAAATATTAATATTTTAATGTTAATATTGATATTCTGGTTAGTGAAAACCAACATCCCTAAATTTCCGACTAATTTTTTTTGGTATATTTTTTTATTCTTCTAAATAAATGAAATAATTATACAAACAAACAAGTTTAGTCGTTGCTATTACAAATCACTGATAAAGTTGGGCCACATGAAGTTAGACAGCGCTGACCTAAGCAAACCTTATAAATTAATATTAAACCTGAGCGAAATTTCATCATACATATGAAATATTGAAGAAGCAAAAATAATGCCCCTTGCTTTTATCATCCCCAAGCGGTTGGGGGATTTCTAGTTTATCAATTTATGTATTTTATTCGAATATTTTAACCCTTCACTGTTCTAAATATTAAGTTTCTATTGACTATGACTAGTATTATTTTCAAATGCCAATATGTCAGAGATAGTTAAAGAAACGTCTAGAATTTGATAGGCATTTAAACATGCCATAATATACCAGGTGTTTTAGTTTAAATATCTAGGGAACAAATTATAAACTTAGCATCATCATCATCTGCAGGGTGTTCCTTAATGATATGCGAGTATTATTAAGGGTGCTAATCGAGATGAAAAATAAATGATAGTTTTTTTTATAAACTCAAAAATGTTCCGCTACGAAAATACAAGGTTTTAAATACATAAGGTAAACTTACCCATTTCCACTTAAAAATAAATTTAATCATCTCCCTTTGCACATAAGAAAATCTAAAACTGACAAACGATTCAGAAATCAGGTAAAGGCTCTGTTAGTCATATTCCTTTGTGGATGAATATTTTGAGGACGTCCTCGTGTGATTTTAAAATGGATTGCTGCACTGTTGTTGTTTTGTTTGCAAAAATTTAATTTATCTTTATTACTGTCAAATATACATATAATTGTTTTTTATACCTTAGATATTTTGCATTTTTATGACTGCTCATTGCTTGTATTTACCTCGGTTTAATGTTCATGTTGTATAATTAGTGTACTGTACTGCTCAAGATTTATCTTCGGACAATAAAGGATATTTTGAGTTTCAATTTGAAAAATAAAGTTTTAGGAAAAAAATGGAAACTAATAATTAATATATTTTTGAAACTACTTGAGATATTTTAATGATATTTAGTACGAAGTGACAGTTAATAAAGGTGCATATTCCTCAACACAAAAATAAATTTCAGCTTTAACAGTGGCGTGCCTACGGGCACTGACGTCGATATTTTTTAGAAAAATAATGGTACGCCAATGGTTTTTTCCAAATAAATAATATTTTTGAATTTGCCGTTCAATTTAAAACATAAGAGCTCTCCTGAGTTGTATTCCTGCGATGCGCCATTATTAGGTAAAAAAAACTTGCAACATTATTAATAACTTAAAAGGAAAAATTAAATACATTACGGGTTGGCATCTATGTGTAATAAACAACTTACAACATACAACATAAAAATAACTTACAACCAACATGGAACGATTATTACAAAAATTGTTGAAAATGGGCCCCTTCACTTAATATGCATTCTTCCGCCCTTTTTCTCATGGAATTGCGCCCTTGTTGAAATATCCCCGGAGTACTTCTTATTCTTTCACATGCTGTAACTATTTTTTCTATTGATTCCTCTACAGTGTTAATGGGACTTGTGTACACTAAATTCTTGAGGCCCACCGCGGCCAATCCAACGATTTGGATAAACCGTTTGTAAATAATTGCAAGCCACTACACTGAAATGTGCCGGTGCACCATCATGCATGTACTCCATATAGTTTTTGTTGCTATCGGAACATCCTCAAGCAGCTAAGGCAGTTGTTCTTGAAGGAAATTGAGGTAAGATTGTCCGTCAAGTCGTCTCGGCAAGAAAAATGGACCAATAAAGTGATTACCAATAAGTTAACAGAAAATTAGTGTTGGAAATGGGTTTCGGTTACGGCAAAGGGATTTTGTTGTGGAAATTCCGAATGGAATTTCTTGAGAACTAACTTTGTCCGTGAACCGAATGTGTGTTTGAAATTGCGGATTTTGTGCAACATTATGAAGATATCACTGACAGAAGATCACACGCCTTGGAAAATCTCTTGGAAGTATTGCCTGCACTTTTAAAATATGATATGGATGTAATACAAAATCCACTAAACAACGGCGCATCACAGGAAAACAACTTAAGAAAGCTCTTGTGTTTTTAAATTGAACTATGAAATATCACTGAAATATCTCAAGTAGTTTCGAAAATATTAATTAATTTACATTTATTTTCTTAAAGCTTAAGTATTTTCGTAACAGAACATTTTTGGACGATAGTTTATAAAGCAAACTATCATTATTTTTTTATGTAGATTCATATCTTTAAATCAGGCATAATTAGAAATCCCCTTATACCCCATTTTATTTATTTACATTTAATATATTTTAAGATATTAGTTCTTTAGATTTTAGGTAAGTACCAATATGTTATTCAGCAGTTTGTTCGGCAAAATATATAATTATAAAACTCGTCCCTGTAAAAACTAAACCAAGATATCCGACATATCCATCATCAATTTGAGACACACTGTACAGTCTACAAGAACAATAAATGTAATGTGTTCATTCGTGACCTTATGTACCCAATTTTAAGAAGGAACCACCCGGACGACTTAGGTACTCTCAACAACCGACGATGAAGCATGTACGCGTGAAAGTAGACATCAGCATCATCTTCGAAAGAAGAAGCTACTGTGGTTCCCACCCCCTCGTTTCATTTTGTGTGTATAAAACTTGGAGAGTACCAAATATCATTACAGTCACCACTAGACCCCCGACATCACTCAAGCATCATGAACTCATTTGGCGTGGTAAGTGGTCTTCACTGTGATTTTTTTCTGTGTAGTTTTCTTGCTCCCCAAAAAAGGATTACGCGCTTTTCCGGAATTAATAATGTCGTGTCGTTCGCATCTATAGTGATATTTTGTGTTTCTGGTTGTATTTTTGTGGTTTTTGTTTTTGGACATTTAAGTGGCTCGTTAGATATAATATACTTTAACCAAGTACAATTCAAACAACAATACAATAGTCGGTGCACCGTTAATAAGAATACCGTGCTTTAATCATTTGCAAATAAGTCAAAGTGCCGTCTCAGATTATTTGCAAGAAGTTTTGTTTGCTCGACTACTTTTGTTGTTTCTTTGTGTTTGTTGGCTTATCTAAGAAATGTAAATAATTTTGTTTATTGATGTATTTTTAAAATTCATATTAAAAGTTTGAAATCAATAACCACAAAAATGTCGTATCAAGTTAGGGTAGTAATAGTTTTGGATAACCGGTGGTGATGAAATATTTAATTTAATTATTTTGAATTGAAAGTCAGTATTTATTTATTATGATAATTTATTTCAACATTACATTGTAAGTATAACACAAAATGAAATCCAAACACAAAGAGAAGTAAATTAATATTTTCTAATACAAATTGTGCACACTTACCTACTTATAATCTCGGAAAAATATATAAGTATAGGGTTAAAAAATAAAATTTAGGGCTTTACGGTTGGCTATTTCTAAACAGTGATTCAGTTGTAAAAACAGAAAAATGCATTCCTGCATGTAAACAACCAAGAATGCGAAAGGTTTATTTACATTAAATCTACCAAAACGTTTATCTTGTAACCTAACCAAAAATAGTTCCTATTGTATCAACATAATTAAGAACTAATATTGCTTGATGGTATTTACAGTGTTTTGATTGCAATTATATTTACTTTCAAATCAATGTTACTCTTTTCTTATATGCTTTCCTGTTATTAATGTACAAAGCAGAGCCGCCGATAATTTATGTAAGAGTACTAGTACTTTATCAAACTTACCTTTGTTCAGAAGCTCACAATAGCCAAGATACAGGTTGGCAAAGTTTAAAGTTCTTAGATTTTTAAAAATAACTCTGAAAATAAACCAACGTTTCTATACAAAATTTACTATTTGGGAGTTTTCCTACCACGGAAAATTTGCATTTTTAACAAATTTTGATGAAGATTGTAGACAGAGCTGTCTGCGACCTTTTGCTTGCATGAAAATTACATACTATTGCGTTATCTTATATATTAACTACCAAACATCGGGATTTATTACAGATATATGGGATTAATTCTATAAATTCTTCTAAAATTATATTGTTCCTTAATTTACTAAAATGCTTTTAAAGTCAGAAACTCCGTTTTCAAAGAAAATAGACTAACGGTTTATTGACAAAAATAGTTTTACTTAAATATCTACATAATATTCCAATTTAACCCTAAAAATAAAAAAAAAATACTACAAAAAATTGTCTGTTTCCAGTAATAAATTTTAAAAGTGATTTTTTGATTGACGAAAAATATTTTATTTGCAAATCACAATTTTACAGAGCGCAATCAGCAATTTAAATGAAATATCTCGAAATCGGTTACTCGGATTGATATCTACAGTACACCGCAACCCAAAAAGTCGTGACCGCTTAAACGTAAGAAAAGGACCGCATATCTACATCAAATTAAAAATAAAAAAAGATTCGTTTTAAAAAACATTAAATATTTAGGTACCTAATTTTCTGCAAAAACAGGTGCTTAGAAAACTTGAAAAATAACTTTAAATTTTGACATCCCGTCACTTGGTTATTACGGGGTTTTGTAGTAAGATAAGCTTAATTAAATTTTAATAATTTTACGTAAGCAATCTGTTGTGTACCATTGATTAGCGAGTATTCTCTATATTTAGAACTTTATTACAAATAAATTTGTATTATATCATTATAATATGCAACCTTATTTGCTTACTAATTAGTGTTAGTAGCAAGGATACTTTCAGCAATGTCTTCGTTGCATAATATACAAAAATAATAAAAAAAAAATATATACACTATATTATATATCTATATACTTTCATCACTTCAAAGCTCCAAGGCCAGCGTGAATCATTTCTTTCGCAGACGCAGCACTTGCAGAGCTTAAGAATGTTTCCTACGGTGCATGCATAATCATATAAAATACTAGTTATCTATTACCAACTAAACATCACTTAGAGTTTTGGATTTAAATGATTGTTTCCATATCAACTTATTTTGCTATCATTTTTGATTTGCAAAAGTAAAAAATAGTAATAATTAAAAAAAAAATTGAAAATGTAAAATATCTTAATTGGTCTATGTATATTTGAAACTCCACGTTATTATGTATAGGTATAGCCTTTTACAAAAACAAAATTAAGAATTCGGATTTAACCATGTGCGGCTTTTACTTTCCTACAGTTAAGTCATCAAGACAGAAATTAACGACACAGAAAAAAAAAATATAAAAGTGGATGAAAATGGTGGAATATGTATTAAGTTTTATTTTTTAATTAAGCGTCTTATATTTTTTAATCGTACACTTAAATCTAGAGATTTTTGATAAAACTTGCTGGTTCCAAAATATTAAACCAAGCATGTAGAATACATTTCTGATTTACTTGTATTTCTTTACAAAATACAACATTAGTTCTTGGACCGATTGATAACCTAACCTATACATGATGTTTCATTAATACTGCGAAAAAATTCTGGATGAGTTTTTGTACTTAAAAGTATGAAAAAAAGATCCTATAAACCTATGTCCGGAAATGATATGTAAGCAGTACCTTTTGATAATTTTTTGATTTCGACTTTATTTAGGAGATAAAAGCAATTTTATCAAACTCTGTTATGATTATTTTTTAGTTATTCTTTTTCTCGTGATATTTGCATTTAAGTTAAGGAAACGCTCGTAGCGACTTCTACCAAGCATATCTTTTTCACGTCGAAATGATAGAGAAATCTATTTTTTGGCTAAAAAATTTAATACAAGCACGTATAAAAAAGTTATGGTCCTTCAAAATAGGTAAAAGACATGTAGGTGGAGCCCTCTACAAGCGGGAGCCATACTAACATCAAATTTGAATTTGCCATTTTAAAAAATGCCTAGATCAAAAATTACTTAAAAAAAAAACAAAAATAAAAATAAAACTTTAATACCCTGTATTTCCGAAACGAAGCATTTCCGGACATGGCTTTATAAAAACTTTCTTCATATTTTTAAACATCAACGCATCCTGATTTTTTTCGCAATATTAATAAAACACCCTGTATAGCACTTTTCCGATATTTTTGTCTCTAAAAAATTCATTTGAAAAAAATTAAATTAACTGATCCGAGCAATTTATGGTTAAATAGACGGTATTCCAGGTATAAGGCTGACCTGTTCCTTTAGGCAGAGTTAGCATTGCGCGGTCGACTTTCCACAGAGCCTCTGGGCAGAGTTCGTAAAGATCGATTTATTAAGGAGCTGCCCCTCACCCCCTGTTTTTGGATATGACCAATCTTAAACGAGATCATTTTGTTGTCCTGGTTTATAATGGGTATCAGTGTCAACACTGCTGAACTAGTGGTGGACGATGCCGTTCATTTATTTGATAACTTTGATAAACTTTAAGTGGGCATTATTGCCTTTAATAACTCTAATTGTGCAAAATGTAGAGTCTAATCTAAAGGTATTAAACAAAAAATCTATGATAAGCGTGATTATATATCAGACATGCATCATACTTCCTTGGGTGGTATACACTAACACTTAGTGGGCTAATGTATGTTATTAATCTAGATGAGGAGGACTGAAGAATGGTTAATAAAATAATTGTATCTACGTACCCAGTTTAGACTATTGTAATGGAATATAACGGTTAAATTTAGTTGTAATATTTGCATAGTAGGTGAGTTGAACAACATGTAAGTAATACCATTAGAATCAGTTAAAAACTTATAATATGCCAAAATTGACCACTGTCTGTACTTAGGCACAGAAAAAAGAAGATATGTGATAATAAAAGAATAAATAAAAAGTAAGATTTTAGTATCAGTAAATCAATTTTTAAAAGAAATATCTAATTACATTTTGTTATTTCATTAATCTCGTTAACTGAATTTATTACCTAATTAACAAAACTAAAATGTGATTATTAAGCATACCATATATACTCTTTTGACTGATTATAATATGATTATTAAATACATTGTTCTGTAGGTAGATACCATTCAACTTAGTACGTGAAGATTACAACTTTCCAACCATGACTGTCCGTTCCAAAATATTTAATTAACTATTAGGGTTAGGTATACAGGTTAGTTGAAGTTATTATAGATATTTTATTAACCATTGTGCATTTCTCTCAAGAACTTCAAACACATTCGAAAACAACAGAGACAAGACAGAAAATATGTGAGTAGATATAAACTAGTGATAATAAATTCAACAACCCACTAAAACCACACCGCCATAACCTGCATAAAGAAAGGTATCAAAGATAAACGCTTTTTTATAATCAAGTTTGATTACCGATTTGAAACCAATTTACCAAAACCCTTAAGAGTTTGGGCACTTGGGAACGGAAATACCAATGCCCATGAGTTTTATTAACCTATACAGCAACTAAGTGTTATTATACCACCTAAAGTACTTTGCAAAGTCAACCTGAATTGAAAACATTACCATCACAAATCATAAAAACTATTTTGAAACAATTTTTGTAGTTTTTTTCCCAGTGAGATGTATTTTTATGGCAACGGAAGCATTATTATGTCTCCTTTTGTTATTATTATTTGTAAATCTTCACGTTTCGAATTGCATAGATCACCTTCTTATTACATCAGTTGCTGCCATTAAAACAGGTGCACCAACGTGAATAATAAAACACCGCGCGGTAGTCCCGTATAGAATGTAAAACTACTTCCTCATTGATGTCATGTCGCCATCATGGGAAAGTTTTGTAATATTATTAGAAAGTACCAAGATGAACACACATGATTCTTGTTCCCATAATTATTTAATTATCTCTGTACGTTGCTAAAATCAATTCGCTGTTTGACCTCGTTGTCCAAATTAGCGCCACAATTGCATTTATGGAATAATGGACAACAGTTAGTTCGACTATTTGAAAGTTTTTCATTTCGTTTACCCTTTTTTGTATTGCTTTTTCGATTTGAAAAGAAATTTGTTACCATTAATCAAACTCAAGAACTAAACTTAACTACCTTAGTATAAAAGTTCGCAATAACCAAAATGAAAGCTTAAAAGGTATCTTTCGATATTTCTAAATACCTTAAAACATTCTGAATTGAATTTGATATCTCAGAGTTTTTAGGGCGCCAAATTTAAATTTCTCAATTTAATTTAGATTATGGACTTGCGACCCTTTGATTATGTTTAAAAGGTCAACAACTTTTTTGGGCCTTGTGTGTATTCACGATTTTAATTAAAATACTTTTTTATCTTCATGCTATAAAACAAGGTACACTTGATGGTCACTCTCTGAGTAACCATTGTCAAGATATTTGCGTTTAAGCTTTCACAGTTGAATTAAAATCACAAAATAAATTTTAACATTAGTTGCTGACCGTGTACCTAAACCATATTTATTACTAAAATTTCAAATTCCATATTGTACTGTAATGAAGTGGGAGTCTGTCTAACGATTTTATTGTCACCCGGTATACATATTCAACTAAAAATATTTTGGTTCAAAGACCTGCTCATGTCTCTCTCATCTCATTTTTTTTGGAAAATGAGTTTTTGTGATTTTAAAAGCATTTAGTAAGCTAAAACCAACTTAATTTGTTGTGTCTATTATTCCCAATGGTAATAAAGGCCGACCTATAGTTGGTAGTTAATTTGTAAGGAAACGCATCAATATTGAATATTCTTCTTCTTTAAACTAGTGCATTGGGCAAGAAGTGCGGCACCGGTATACCACAGAAAGTGCACCAGTGCACAAAAAGTTTTGCAGTATTTAAGTACCAATAGTTTTCAGATTAGACCTTGGTTGCATTTTTTCAACAAAGTTGATGATAATACTCCTCAATCCTCAATGATTTTACTTACCACTGGACAACATTTGAGACAAAATAGAATTTTAAATATCGAAAAAATCAAAACACTGCATTCTTTTTAAATTATCATCCAGTTTTAGTGCAGCACGATCTCTAAAAGCACGTGCGGAACTGATGGCACTCGGTGCAACACTTCTTGCACCGGTTTCACAATGGTTTACAAATACTTGCACCGAAATATCTAATGGTTTTCAAATTTTGCACTCGCATGCTGCACTTTTTTTACCAATGGAATTCGCTATTGAACGCAAATATCTTGAAAACGGTTTCTTAAGGCGACGTCCAAAAAGTACATCTTTTTTTTTAAGAGGTACATACACTAAATCACAAAGTAGTTAAAACTTGTAAACTGTAAAATGTAAACTAAGGTCCACAGACAGCGTCCTCTACAATCTATATCAATCAGAATTTTACAGAAATTAAAAATTTTAGCCCTTGAAACATTTATTTTGTCCAAAATTATTTAAAAAAAAAATCGAAAAATACCTCTGACAACCTTTATCTCAGTTAGTGTAATATTTTGGTCTATGGTAAGTTTGGTTAAATACTAATATTTTCACATGAGAAATCCTTGGTTTAACTCGAGTTTAACTGTTTGTCATTAAATAGCGGGCAGCATATATACTGTATAGCCTCTTATAGACCCATGTATCTTGGCCTATTCTTTCGGGCTTTCTTTAATTTTTCTATTTGTAAATAAACAGTGCCCGTCAGTTTACTCCAAAATCTGAATTAATAGTTTTTTTTTTATAAGGAATGTTAGGAAACTTAAGGAGATTATTTTATGCGATAAAATAATGGCAGTAAGTCATTTAGGAACATGTCGAAATCGCCATGGTTTCCCAGTGACAGCTGATTAAAGTTTTACAATTTATTTCTTATTAATTTGATGTCTCATTCATTTCTTGACATTTCAAATTAAAATTTGGTATAGAAACTAAACTCAATGAATTGCATAATCTAAATGTAAAAATATTTTCCAAACTTGCCACCAGATGGCACTAAAATTTTAATTCTATTTTCCTCTTAACTTTTTTATTCTGACAGATGTTATCAAAGTGGAGGCGCCATTTTGAAGGCAATGAAATATGCTTTAAATAAATAATTTTGTTTGGCCGCAAATCGACATTAAAATATCTTATGTGGGAAACAATTTTTTTTAATGACACGATAACACAGAAAGAATTACATACAATAAATTAGTAATTATACACCAAATGACATATCAAATAAATAAGAAATAAATTTTAAAACTTTAATGAGTTGTCACCTCCTTAAGTTTCCTGACGTTGTTTCCGGACACCCTGTATATTACGGTAGAACAAAATGCGTAAGCACGTTGGAAAAGTGCTTTTCTACACCCTTAAGCATTTTTTGCTCTCTGCCCTGGTGCTCAAATCTACCATACCTACTCTTCCAATAAAAAAATAAAACTTCACTTTTTGAAACTGGTTACGTAATATGCTATAAATATCCGTGAAATATAAGTCCGGCCATCAAATTTTATTAATATATATTGGTTGTGTTACTCTTTGATTATATTTTAACTAACCTCTGTTGAATCGATGGCTGATTCGCTTTGTAAAATATTAAAGGCTCGTCCTTAGTAGTGTTTCTTGTTCAGTCGCTTGAGGTTAGTTTAACTATAACCGGCTTTTAAATCCAGAAAATATTTCAACGATAGATAATCCTTAATTTATTTGTAGCATTTCACAACATATATTCTATTTTAATTTTTTTTATTTGCTCATTAAAATTGGTTTACGGTTAATAAATTTGCTTTTCTATAATTATACCCAATTTTATCTTTATATCTATCTAAACACGGTTTCTTCTATTTTTTTTAGTTATCTGATAATAAAGAAGGTGTTGGTTGGGTACCTTAGCTTACATTGTTAATGAAAAGTAATATGCAACCATTATTATCACTAGTTCAGTGGAGGCACTCTAAAAAAAATGGTCCTCACTGTCAATTCGTTATCTGAGGTCTGGTTCATGTTAAACCAAAATATTGAGTATTTTCTTAAGCTATGGATAATTGGAACCGTTATTCTATTGTTTTGACAAAATATCGAGGACTTGAAGTACTAACTTACCTTCAAATTTTGTTCATTCTAAATATCAAAAGTAATTTGATTGAATTGAAGTAATTGAAAAATTTGAGAAATTAGTAATTTACCTTATAAGAAAGTAGCAGGTCAGGACAAATAGATTATTTTACAAAAATACCGTTCTTCTTTATAAAAACCCATTATATTAAAAATAATTAAATTATGTAATGTAATGTAATGTAATGTAATGTAATAATTAATTAAATGTAACCTCTCTTCCTTCCCGTGAAACTTTTAAATGCTAGTTTTCTCAACCTGATTTAACTTTTGTTGTCACAACTTAATATATTGATAACATCAATCCTCACTTTGTAAAAATTATTTAGTTTATTGTCGTAAGGATCCGTGTTCTTTAATGGCTCGCTGTACTTATGTTACTGATTTCATGAGTTTTGGCTTTTATTAATATTTATTTCTCTTACTTTTCGAAAGATTCAATGTCGAAGTTCCCGCTCGTTTTATGCGTCCCAGCCATTGAAGTCAACTTTCTGAGCTAATCGAACCCAAAACGTTTCAACTGACCTGGCTTGGGGGTGTTAATCCTGGGCAAGAACAGAATGTTTCTTGCTTCCAGTCAGTCTCAGCTCTGGCCAAAATAATATAATTTCCACCTCTGTAATGTTCGTTGACACAAATTACTAATTTTATGAGATAATTTTTGATATAGAACTTGTACCATTGTAACAACAAATGCCCAGAGTTTACCATTTCATAGTTTCGATGTTTGTAAGACATTATAACCCTTAGTTATACCTACTGAATGATATGTGGTTTTTACCAATGCAGAGTGACAAATCCTAGGATGTATCGTTTGGTTTTAATAAAAAAATTAAATAACTCAATAATTAGTTGTTGGACTTCTACAGTATAGGTTTGAGTAAACTCTAAATTTAGCACATCAGGATTGGCCAGTTCTCGGGCATATACTTTTTATGTTTTTGGATTTTTTAATTTCCTAAGTAGAAAAGTTTGTGGATTGAAAAATTATAGTCAACTATACAAATATATAAAATATGAGATTCATTAATTTTACTTCTAAGTGATTATTTAGAATAACCTTAAATCTGTGTATAAAAGAGTGTTATTCAAATAAATAATAATTGCGTTGTTAATTTCTTACCATACTATTATTTTTGCGTATTCTCATACACAACATCAATCATCAAATTTTCAAGACATGGTATTACGAGAGGTTAATTACAGTAGAGTGGCATTTTCTGTTAAGTAGAACAGAAAGTGAACCGTTTAATCATGAAGAAGAATTTGTTTTAATAATTCTTTTGAACTTCTTTAGTATTTTGAGAGATGCTTGTATGTTGACACGATTAAAGTAGTTTATTCTGCTGCTTTTTAAAATCTTATTAAAATTCATATTTAAAACACATTATCGATTTAGACATATCTTTTAGAAATTCTAAATATTAGATATTATTAATTTATTTTTGGCATTTACATCTGTTGTTGCTTTGATCCGGGAACACACTGTATAATGAATAGTTTTAAAATCACGACAAACTTTAGGAATACATCTTTACATTCAAGTATTTAATTAACCATTAACTTTTTATATTAGTTGATTGAAAGACGTTTCTGACTTTTTTGGATAGTCTTTATTTTGGTTTCAAAATCAACAACCTACGTTTCGACACACGGTCTATGTCATCTTCAGGACCAGATAATACTCTCTAGTCGAAAAAAAGTAAAAATAAAACACAAGGAGCACTCCCTCACAATCACTATTATAATCATACTGTAATACTCGTTTTTGTTTGTACTATAATACGTACGAGATTTTCGTTATTTAAATGTTTCTATACTATTTGAGCTGATGACCAATCTAAGCACTTAGAATAATCGTTTCCAACTAAAAGAACTTTCCCCAATTTAATTCTGCTTGAATCGTGTTTCGTTTTTCCTAAAATTATTTGTTTTAAATATGCATTTCTAAATGTATTTTCTTAAATGTGCTCGGATCTGGAGTCAGTTAAGTCAAGCTTGATTTCGCAATACTCTTGAGCGTACAACTGCTTCACGGTTCTTTAAATGTAAAAGCAGCTTTTACCAAAACTTGGCGCAAAAGCACAGATATTAAGTTAATCTGTGGCAAAAGATCCTTGTCAATTATATTTAATCTTTCCCACTATTCCCTCCAACACCATCTTCATTTCTTTTTATACTAGATTTTATAGTTTAATTTCTTTTTTAAGGTACTCGCCTGTGCTCTGGCCGCCGTGGTCGTAGCGGAGGCCCCAGGCGGTGGGTACAGCTACAGCAGACCTAGCGGCGGTGGTGGAGGAGGCCACTCTCTGGGCGGTGGGTCGCTGGGAGGCGGAGGCGGCGGATACACCGCCGTGTCTTCCGGCTACCAGACCTCCGAAGGAGCCTCCGTTGACCAAGCTCTTCTCGAACAAGTTCGCCAAATTCTCCTCAAGGAAGAACAAAACTCAGCGTCTAGCTCAGGAGGTGGACACGGTGGTGGTGGCGGCGGACTCAGCTCCTCTTACGGAGCACCATCTTCACAATACGGAGCACCTTCTCCACAATACGGAGTACCGAGCTACAGCACTCGGGTCGTAGGAATCGATCTCGAAGGAATCAAACAAGCGATTCAAGTAGCTCAATACAATCAAATATCGCAAGGGCCAAGCTTCGGTGGATACCCAAGCGGGCCAAGCTCCAGCTACGGCGCTCCCGCGGCGCGCCCTTCTAGTTCCTACGGGGCCCCTTCTTACTAGGCTCCTGGAGCGAAAAGAACTGATTAAGTGTACCTAACATCACGTATCATCTCAACACGGGTCATGATGCATCTCAACGACTGTCAGCCACAACATCGAGTGATCATAACATCATCAAATTTATTGTTTTTGTATAAAGTCTTTTATAGTTTATGTTTTTTAAAAAAATACATTTGTCACCGTAACTTGCCTTTTATTTTGCATTACATTGCGGATCTGTAGGTAAACATACAGGGTGTGTTAGTTGTTGTAAATTATATATATTTATGTTTTAATTTTTAAGAGGGAAGTCACGTCCCTGTCTGTTATTTGGAAGTAGAGACAATCTTGAGCATTTTTGGCCAAACTTTTTATTACTAATGTAATTCAATGTTTGCCAACGTTTCGGTAGTTTGGATTCTAGCTGCTTCAGGGCTTAATTAAACATTAAGTCGCGTATGGTATGATAGATATATTTTTTATAGTTAACACAAGATCAAATATTAAGATAATAAATAAAGAAAATACGATACGAGTGAAAACAAAAACCAAATGGGTTCACCTGGGATCTGTTTATTGCAGTACGGCGGTCGATTTCGACGGCGCATGTCTAGGCAAGGTTTTTGATAATAATGAAACGATAATTATAGGTGGAGAGATCCTGAATATCTGTGATAAAAAAAAACACCACATCTTATCCCAATCCGTGGCTCTCTGCGACTTTTCATCCGACCATCTTCCGGTCGTAGTAGAGTACGGTAATCCCCAGGAAAAGGGGCAGAGGTCTATTTCACTCTGCAGTGATTCCTGTCACTGATGCCATCAACACCTCCATGGTTAGTGCCTCCGTCACAAAGCTGTCCAGATTTTCCAGGTACGGATTCTTAACTTATAAACCGGGCATATCGCACTGGTGACTCACGTATAAAGGCAGAGACGAATTGAACCGTTCAACTTGCTCGTCATCTCCTTAAAGCTCAAGAGTCCTCTCTGTGGGAAAATAGAGTGTCTGGTCTTAGTACTGAAGACAAAAGCTTATTTAAAATGACTAATTCACTGACGAGGGGCGGCAAAAAATAATGTCTTGTGTCAGAAACCCTATTAACAATGCACTAATCTTCGATCCTAGGAAAAAAGTTGAACTGTTTGCGGACAGCCTCTGCTATTATCGAAAAAGGCCATTTTCACCAGGTTTGGAAGAAAGCTAAATTGGTTCTAATTCCAAAACCTAAACAAGATCAATCATTGGTAGTCAGCTACAGGCCCATCAGCCTGTCTTGGCAAGGTTGTCGAAAAAGTTATCCTTCACAGTATTAACAATTTCGTACTAGACAACAACATTTTACCGCCAGAGCACTTCGGTTTTTGAGTGGCTTCTAATATACGAACTAGGTCTAACAGACGATTCAGCACGGGAGCTGCCTTTTTAGACGTCAGCAAAGCGCTTGATAAGGTCTGGCACGGCGGACTCATTTTAAAGTTAATAAGATCAGGAATGCCGAACTACCGAATAAAAGATCAGGAATGCCGAACTACCTAATAAAGGTTATTTATTCTTTTTTGACGGACAGGATTTTTTCAGTTTTGTCAGAAAATGCGGTATCGACTGTGCGACACGTCAGAGCCGGGATACCGCAGGGATCCTCCTTGCGCCGGCTCCGTACAATATCGATACCAGTGATATTCCTACTCAAACGGAACTGTATCTGTTTGCTGGCGATACCGCGATCACCGCCACCGCACATAGGTCGATTGGGACGATTTAGACGGGCAAACTTATTTTATGGTCTATATAGGTTCTAAACTGAATAAAAAATCAAAGTAACTTGTTTCTCGTAATTTACAGTCTAAAATATTGTAATATATACAATCATTGGTCAAGCAAGGAAATTTCGAAGAAAGAAATATCTAATCATCATTAGAAGACATATCTTCCATACAACTCGTCATATGACTTTGCCGTTCCCAAACGTATTGGTTGTATTTTTTACTATTGATCTTATGACCACTTGAAATTGTTTCCATTATAGCCTTTCTCGATTTCGTACCGGTTGCTGCATTGCAAACCTTATTTCTTCTTTCTTTCTGCCGTGGTTTCTTTTAGAAATCGGAACCTGATTGAACGGCAATATCATGGGGAAGAAGGTCTTGGGTCTTGCCAGACAATTTTTTTGTTTTCTTCTCCACAATAGCACGAATGAGGTCAAAAATATATTTGCGTCAGATCCGACATCATTATCAAGTTTCTGCTTGAATTGAGCCTGTTAAGAATCATCGCAACCCCATTTCAATGAGTTTATTTTATTCTTATTCAATGGAAATGGGACTTCTTCCAGAAACATCGATAAGCGCATAACGGAATGATCAATTAAGCCTTGTAAATTACGTTCGGCGCAGGTAGCGATTACCCACAAAGATTTTTTGGGCGGATAACATTCATGTTTCGCTTTTAACAATAGATCATAGCAAGGGTAAAATCTTCTGTTCGTTGCTCATACTGGGTCTTGCTTTAATCGGCCTCTACAAACATCGATAATGCTTGCAATGATGTGAGCGGGGCAATTTCTTCTCTTGATGTAGAATATGCTCTTCTATATTTACTTGTACGTGTTAAAATTTTTATTATATCCTTGAGGATTTTTAAAGCATCTATTTTTCACCTGATTGTAATTTTACTTGTGTAACGTAAACTATTACTTCTTCATCTACAGTGGAGTTCTTCAGTTTCTCCTCCTACTTCTCGCGCTTGATTCCTAAATGATTTGCATGGTCGCCCTTGTCGATTTTGCATCACTATGGGGTTCCTTCTAACCAAGAATCAATATTTTTCAAGAATATTTCTTCAATATTATGGGCTTTTGGCCATCTTTGTTTCATAGTGGGTTTAAAATACAAAAATGTATGCTTTAGTCGTTTGTTGTTTTCTTCTATCCCCATAGATGATTTTTAAAATAATTAAATTTTTTATTTAAAGTTGACTAATTGTGCAGTTGCATCTGATCAAACAGATATCTACCGGACACTACTCTTACACCGGAGGCGCTCGATGAACGACCTATAACAAACGACTTTACTACACTAGAAACAAAAGAAATTATTGCGGGGACGAATAGGGGAATATAACAAAATAGCTTTTCAGAACTAAAATCTCCATAAAATATCTCTACGAAATACGCTGTTTTTGAAAGCCTCAAACATTATTAAAAAAACGATAAATCACTTTAAAATATATTGTAGTCTATTGATTCTTACCTGAATTATTGGAATCCATCACTTTTATTTTGACAACTAACTTAAAAAAATATGCATTGACGGTTAAAGAGTTGTTTACACTGAGAGCGACAAGAACTGTCTTCTTTCTAATAAAAAATTGTTTTATATACAGATGTATTTTTGGAAATTGACTTATGACCGCCTAAATCGTTAAAGTAAACTTATGTGCACCGCCAAATAGCCAAGGTTGGTAGCCTCAAAGCTACAACACCACGAAAAACTTATCGAGGCGTGACTAGATAAATGGAGAATTTACCTCAATGACGCCAAAACCCAAGCCATTTACTTTTCGAGAGAAGCAAATTACCCCAAACCAGATTGCAAGTCAGAAACACCAGACTTAACTGGTGTAATAATGTTAAATATCTGGACCTGTCATTTGATAAGCGGCTTGCTTGGACAGACAACGTCGACCAACGCTTAAAAAAAGCGAATGGTCAACTTGGTGCCATCTACTCATTTATCAACAGTAGAAGTAGGCTAAATTTACGTACATACAAAAACATTGTTGTGCTAGACAGTTACTCGTTTCGTACTTACTGACGGTGTTGCCACTTGATGTAGGTACCGTAAATTAGTCAACGTTAAGAAAAAATCAGATATTTCAAAATAAAGTGCTCCGAATTATAGCAAATGCTACACGCTTCACAATGATTCATACTTTTCATAATGACCAACAAATACCGACAATCGCTGAACATATCGACAAACTACTACAAGCGGACGGACGTTTCCCTGAATCGCCTTGTCAATTCACTCAAACCATATATCGATAGAGTACCGAGAGACTGTCTCACTCCTCCCAAGCTCCCGCCGCTTCCACTATATACTTGCTGTCCCCCCCCCCCCCCTACCTAAACAAAATATGAATTTAGTAATTTGAAATCAGCCCCTGTTCAAGATCCGCTCAGCAGCAACTCTGTTTAAAAATTGGAATTAAGGTTGAAGACCGATTCATCAAGACGAACATTATCCATCATGTTTAACGTTTATGCATATCAAAATTAATCTAATATTATTGTAAATAATTGAAAATAAAAAAATTCTTTTTAAAGCCAACTAGTGTTTAAATACAATAATAAATACAAACAAAAAATAAATAAGGTGCTCATTTGCATTGATGATGAGTTTATTAGTTCAAAACGTCTAACAAAAAATAAGCCTGATATTTCGTTGGATTCAGAATAAAAGTAGAATTTCTGTGGTAGAGGGTATACAGCGTAAAATTAAATTTTTGGACTATTTAAAAAAACAAATGGATGGTGGTTGCGAAAAAACGAAACATTGGATTGAAAATTTAATTGAATCTTGTTGTAGAGGATAAAAAGTAGCAACGAGAATGTAAAATTTATTGTGACATATATCTATTTAAATCAAATCAGAATACATACAATGTGAATCTCTGTATGTCCGATGGTCTACGAGATCCCTATGGAGTGCATTCTTATCTGGGACACCCTGTATACCTAATACCATCATTTTATTCTAAGTTGATTCAACTAACGATGTATAGTATTTCTGTCAGTTTTAGTTGCCAGATATGTCTTAACTCTTAAAACTCTTTGTTTCCTACTAGTATCACTGTAAGAGAGCTTAAAAAAATTATTTTTACCTCACTACAGAAAAATCAGTAAGCATGTCTATTTTCATATTGAAAGTACTCTCTGGAGGCCTCAATAAATATGGGATCGATTTTGACACCTTTTTAAAATGATTTTTAAACGAAAAAGTATTCGGTGAAAAAATTAAAATTCCCCACGCAAAGAGTTAACTAGGAAAATTTGTGTTCTCATTTCCTAGTTATTCTACTAACAGAATCTACAGGGCTTTCATTTCAAAACTAGCCACCCGGAATAACTTTTAAAATACTTGAAGAAGAATTTAACAAAAAAACACGTCAACATAGATTTACTGGGGGACATGTTTTACATAAAATATATTTGCGACTCTGTAGTTTCAACCCCTAACGAGGGGCGAAAGGCACATAAAAAATTTCAAATGGTAAGGGGTATAGGGGTAGCCCTTTTCATTAGCAGTCTTTTGGCGCTTCATTTTTTAAAAGCGGATTATTTGTTTCCAAGTTATGCCCCTTTAAAGTTTAAAAATAAAAATGCGACATTTTAGTGAAAACTATTTAATATTAGCTTTAGAATGAACTCGTGCTTGCCTACTTACTTCAACACGTGTTCAAAATGTCCACTTAAAACCGTCTCTGAAGTTCTGAGCCACCCCTAATGGGGGATGGGAATCACATTAAAATTTCAAATAGAAAGAGGTATTATCCGTTTTTCAATCAGAAATTTTTTGTCCAAATTATGCCCTTAGAACCTAAAAAAGCTAAATTTTTAACTTTTATAAGTTGTTAAAAAAAAAGCAAATGCCTTAAATGTAAACATTCAGATAAATACGTAAAAAAATTGTAGGTGTTTGATAGCAAATGATAGCTTTGCCACATTTTAAAACGATTTAGTTTTGAACTTGATTTCGTTGTGTATTGACCATCGAATTTCGACGACAATGGTTTACTCGTTACAAGAGAGAATTGAACTAATTTTAATTTACGGGGAAGAACAGCGCTGTGCACGTAGAACCGCCCGGGTGTTTAATCAAAGGTATCCAGACAAAAATGTTGGGCACCAATATGTATTAAATTTGACTAATAAATTTCAAGAAACTGGAAGTGTACGCAATAAAATTGTGAAGAACCCTAGAGTCTTAAATGAAGCCGCACAAGTAGAAATTTTAGGTCATTTTGCCATAGATCCCCAAACATCCATACTGAAAGTCTCAAGATTAACAAACGTTTCAGTCGGCTCTGTGCATAAAGCCTTACGATTCAATAAATTTTTCCCTTACAAAATACAATTTTTACAACAGTTAGGGGAGGATGACCATGAAAGAAGAATGGAATTTTGTGAATTAATGAGTGAAAGGGCAAATGCAGATCCTAATTTAATTAAAAACAATTGCTTTAGTGTAGAGTCAACTTTCTTTTTAAATGAGTTTGTTAATAAACACAATTGCAGATATTGGTACAATGAAAATCCACATGTTTTTCGTAAAGAGCATACACAATTTCCTCAGAAAATAAATGTATGGGCCGGAATTCATGGAAATAAAATTATTGGTCCGATATTTATGGAAGAAAATTTAACCGGTGAACTGTATTTAAATGTATTAGAAAATATGATAGATCCTCTTATAACTGACTCTCTGGAAAATCAAATTGATGAAGATGGAAATTTATTACTAGATAAAGAAAATTTAATTTTCCAACAGGACGGAGTCCCTCCACATTATGGTATGCCTGTGCGAAATTGGCTTAATGACAGATTTCCAGGCAAATGGATTGGAAGAAGGGGCGCTATAGAATGGCCAGCGAGATCACCAGACTTAACGCCCTTTGATTTTTTCTTATGGGGACATCTATACAAAACTCAACCAGAAAATATTCCTGATCTTAGGCGTAGAATAGGGGAGGCCTGTGAACAGATTACCCAAGAGACATTTCAAAACGTGCGTGAGGAGTTCGAGCAGCGGCTTTACGATTGCCTTGCCAATAATGGTGGGCATTTTGAACATCTGTAAAATTTTACTAAAATATCAAGGTTAACTTTTTAAATTTTAAAAGGGCATAACTTGGAAATAAATAATCCGCTTCTAAAAAATGAAGCACGAAAAGACTGCTAATGAAAAGGGCTTTCAAGTGAACTATCACTCAATACCCCTTACCATTTGAAATTTTTTATGTGCCTTTCTCCCCTCGTTAGGGGTTGAAACTACAGAGTCGCAAATACATGTAAAACATGTCCCCCAGTAAATCTAAGTTGACGTGTTTTTTTGTTAAATTCTTCTTCAAGTAATTTAAAACTTATTCCGGGTGGCTAGTTTTGAAATGAAAGCCCTATTAACATCACACTTAATAAATTTGTCAAACCAAGGAAGGTTAAACTTCGCCGGTGGTTCAATATAAATTCTATACAGGGTGCACCAAGTAAAGTGGCCTATAAGAAATATCTCGAGAAGTAAATGGGATTTTACTTTCAAAATTTGAATGTGGCTATAAGAAATAGGTTTTCACGTTTTTAATATATTTTGGATGATGCGGCGTTGCCGGATCGTCCCGAAAGAGACAACAACTTCCAAATTTTAAACGAATTACCATGCATATTGTTTTATAATTAGAATCTCTATCAGTTTCTTAACAACTACTCTTATTAATTCGCTATACCCATCTCTAAGAGGTATTGAGACAGAAAATATCTTGGTATTTTTTAACGTCGGTGAAAAAAAATCCTATCTTTTTAGCGGTTTAGCTGGAAAGCTGAAATTTTGAAACTGATTTCATATAATAATAGAGATTTGATAGTTTTGAAATATGATGAATTAGTGTCTTAGTTTCATAAAACAATATTTCTGAAGGAATAGGTGATCCTATACCTGCCTATCTTTAATATTTTCGGACTCATTATGATAACTAATACTTTTTTGGTAGTTGGCCATGGCAAGATACTTGGAGAAACAAAATAATAAAAAATAAATTTGACGTTTTCTCTGTATTTAATCGAAGAAAATGGCAAATTGGTCTGAGATGAAAAAATACCTTAAGAGAAATAATTGTCTTGCACCGTCGCTATTGCAGTACAACGGGTGAAATATGCTTAAGTGTATAATATTTATTTACTCGTACAGCATCACATCGGGTTCGAATGTCTGTCGTTAATTAAGCCGATTTCTATTTTATTGGTCAGTCGCTGAATTACGAAGAAGAGAAAGGATTATCTGCGATGTGGGTCGACACGATCTTAAGAAGATGCTTCCGGACCTAACAGTTTGTATCTCTTTATTCGGACACTCGGAGTTTATTGGGAGGTTGGACCACTTTCTACAACCCAACTGCGGATATTTTTATATTGAGATAACTTTTATGAAACATCATCGTACCCGCTGTTTCTATTGCCAATTACGATATTGCGAAGTTTAAATCCGAACGAACATTGCTACCCTTATACATACAATATTTACAATGCAACTATATGGTCTAAAACTTGTAATACACGATCATGCATGTGCGACAAATATGTTTGAAATACATTATCATGATTATGCAATTGTATTTATATACAAAAAAATGTATATTTTTCAGTCATAAAAATATTTAATAAAATTCCTATTGAAGTTAGAAGGCAAAACATATAGTAACAGTGTTATTTCCTTTTATAATGTTTTATTTCATATTTTAATAATTGTAGATTCTATTAATAAATTCAACTTTTATTTCAAATGTACCTAACACGTCCAACGCTCAATGGGTAGTGTATTGCATAAATTACCTACGCAATGTGTATTCCAGCCCCGGGCCAACGCCTAGGGCAAACCTTAACAAACTTCGAAATATCTTCATCGCGATCAAACAGAAATCACAATTAATTGTACTTAATGTAAAATAAAAGGAAAAAGCGTTATTTTGTTAAGTAACCTTCTGGACAAGCTTGAAGAATTAAGAAATCCGAATTCATTCAACAATTCACTATATAAATCCGGAGACCATGCAAGAAAGTAGGCTATAACACCTCTTTCCAGTGGTTTGCTTTCGCGATTTTTGCGCATTAGTATACAACATGAACGGCAAACTCCAACTCTTTGTCCCCACTTTCCGGAATTCAAAAAACAAGGAATGACAAACTTATAACCACTATCAACTCTTCAATCATTTACGAATCAGGTGTGAAAATCAGAATCCTCCCTTCTCTACTGGCAAAAAGTTTAATGTCTACGTCCATGATGTTATTACGTGACAAAATGAATAACGAGAAGACTTTATGAGTATGTTGCTATTAGAGAAAAAATAAGATGAAGAACAAAAACAAGTTTTTGTTTTTCTACAATATACATACGCCTTATTTCCTTTGTTGGGCTTAATACACCTCTGCGCATGTACGCAACGAAAGAAATGTATTCAAACCAAAGACATTAGAACTAATAGCCGAAACTATTCATTCATAAATAAAAGTATCGACAATTATAGTTTTAAAATAATTGGCGAGTGCGAGAGGGAAAGGCAGATCTCTTAGATCCGATCGGCAACATTGTAAACCGTTGGTTTTGGTCGCCACTGGTGTAGAGATTAAAACCTAATAACAATGTATGAAATTGAAAATACCTAATACAATAATTTTTTTTGTATCACAATTTTTTCCTAGGAATGAAAATAATAGGCTACCAAAAATATCCTAGAATAAAAAAAAATTAATTTTTAATTTTAATTTTACAGCATTTTGCTAATCGATATTTTTTACTCGTTTAATGTTAAGTAGCTACCACGAGTTATTTATCAATATCTACTCTAAATTGTTTCTAAGCATAACAAAACTTTTTTCATTGTGCATAAATGTTTTAATAAAAATGGTGCTACCACAGCATTACTAAACGAACCCATACGCTACACCAATGCTTTCTATAAAACAATAACCTAACCATTTATAAATTTGGATTAAAATGATCCACTTTTTTTCATATTACACAGGCATGAACCATGATTGTTTATTTCTACGCTAATGTTTAGGCAAATACACAAGGAAATCAAAAATAAACGGCAATAAGGACACAACAACACAAGCTAGCTGTTAGGACACACTGCCAACGTCGCAATCGCTACCGTCATTCAAAGAATCTCTCCGGTTATAAAATCGTATTACAATGTTGCCGTAGTGCCTGATCTGTATAATGTATAATAATAATCTCAATACCTTTTAAGGTTTTTAACAGTTTTCAATAAAATATTCACATAATATTATAAGCATGAATGCATGATTTGATACGCACACCCTAACTTTTTTGTATATTAGGTTCTGGACGTTACTGCAATTACTAACTCAATCTTTTAAAAACAGTTTTCCCTAATATTTCTAGCAGACAGATAAAGCCGGCTAAGCTCCAATTTTGAGCAATAGAGATGAATAATAAAGAGGGAATGATGATTTGCCACATGAAAATGTAAACAATTTGGTCTATTAGTTCTAATGTCTTTGATATTTATTTATTTATTTATTTATTCTGACTACGTTACTAATATAATATAGTTTGTAGCAAGTCTTACAAAATAAAACAAAATTAAAAATTCAGAACAACAGTAAGTACAGTTAAAAAATAGAGAATAAGAAAATAACACAAGAAACAAAACAAAAAGCAATGTTACTAACAAAAAAATTAAATTAAAAGAGCAATATAGAGTCTTGAGTCAGATGGTCAAGGTACGGGCTTCCTGAACGAACTCCTCAATGGAGTAATAAGCCTTCTTAATTAAAATTTCCTTTAGCTTATTTTTAAAACGATAATTTCCCAAATTCTTCAAGTCCAAGGGTAGGATATTGTATAGGTGAATCTGTATTGAATTTTTTTTAGATTTAGATAGTCTGAAATTTGGTTCAATTAAGAGATTAGCAGAGCGAGTGCGATAATTGTGGTTCTCCGCATGAGTCCGAAACTGATGCCTCCCTCTATGCACTTCCAATAGCTGATAGAATATATAGATGGAAGGGAGTGTCAAAATCTCTGCTGTCCTGAAAAGTGGTCTACAGTGGTCAATTATACCAGCACCACAAAGAACCCTAACTGCTCGCTGTTGGAGTTTAAATACTCTCCCTGCACTAGAAGAATATCCCCACAAGGTCACTCCATACACAAGGCGAGAGTGAAACAGTGCAAAGTAGGCATTCCTAAGGATATTCCCAGAAAAACAACGCCGGAGCCGCCTCAGAAGAAACACCACGCTGGAGAGTCCTCCACACAAGAAGTCAACATGACAAGCCCATGTCAAAGAACTATCCAGCATGATGCCGAGCATCCTGACCGGTCGAGCATTGGCGTTAGCAAAAACGGAAAATTCGAGGGTTTGAGATTTATCCGGATTACACTTCAAACCTAAACATTTTCGTCCAAGATATGTTTACATTTGAGAAAGTTGCATTCATGAACGCAGGCTAACGCCTATACAGGGTGTTTCAGAAGTACGGTACGTAACTTAAGCGGGTGATTCTTAATGATATTCTAAGTGAAAAAGTTCATATAAACATTAAGTCCAGTGGGGTCCCGGGAAGCACCTTAACGAATATTATTGACAAGAAAATGTACGCCATTGACTTTTCTAATTTTGATATTTTTTTCGGATTTACTAACTAATAATACAACTTTTTTGTTGCTTAAATTGTTGTCGTATCTTGCTTCGTTTTCGAGAGAAAAAATAAAAACCACTTTATTGCGTCTACAAGAAAAATACTGCATGTCAAAGTTAATTAAAATATTTAAATTAAAAATAAAATTATTTCTTTAGATAATAACACACACACACGATTGCAATCGTGTCACCATTGATTCTCTTACAAGTTCAAAAATACCTGCATTATTTCGCATGGCATTGCAACTTTCAATAATTCGAATTCTTAAGTCGTTTTCATCTAGTACGGGTGTCTTGTATACAAGAGACTTTAGGTGTCCCATAAATAATGGTCTAGAGGATTCAAGGCGGGACTGCGAGCTGGCCAGCCTTGGGGACCTGCGCAACCAATCCAGCAATTAGGAAAAGTGTTGTCGAGGTATTGACGAGCAACTCAACTAGGCTAAAATGAGCTCCGGCACTGTCGTGCATAAACCACATATTAGTTCCACAGCTTAAATAGTTTATAAACTCTGTTAGTTCTAATATGTAGAGGTACGTCTTCTAACAGAATGTCAAGTTCTTCAGATAGAAACTGCATATAGGAGTTTCCATTCAATCGACGTGGTAAAAAGTTTGGTCCAAAAAGATAGTCGTCAATGATCCTTGCCCATACATTCACCGAGAATTGTTGCTGAAAACGACCTTTTCTAATTATATGAGGATTATCGTCCACGCAAAAAATATAGCTACTTCTCTTAGATTTGCAGGTTGCTATGCAGTAAGCATACACAATGATTTATTCTCCCAAAAATGTTAAGTTTTTTAGAATTTTTATCTTTTGTTCAGGTTTGCTCATAGTCTCATAGGTTACCCCGGACGGCAGAAAATGCTACATCACTGATAGAATACTAGTATTATTCTACCTATAACAACCAACGGTTACTATAAACACATAATTTTTAGTAAAACTGTTGCTTAGAATGTTTGTCAATATGAACGGTGGATATGGCACATTTAAAATGTGCAAATAACGAAAAATTCTTGTGATTGCTATAAACAACAACAACCCCCGTTTTGTAAGCTGAGGAACACCTCGTCGAACTACCCCTAAATTTAAAAAAAAACACCCCTTTTTTCGAGTTTTCGGTCCTAAGGGCTTGCGTGAAGTATCTATGACTTAGGTCTTCCAGTATCCCAAAGTTCTCTTGTGCCATTGAGCTACCGTATTAAATATTGTTACAATTCAATTTTTATTTTATTAAATTCAATTTCAAAAGATTTCAAATTGTTTAGCGCTGTATACTTAATAATATATAAGTTAAAGAGAGATGCTGGCCATTTGATTCCAATTAGTGCCATAGAAATATAATGAAAGAAACAATACTTGAATATAGGGATTGTTTACCAATTTGGGGTAGTTGGCGGAAGGTAGGAGAAGAAATATAGCCGCCAGCGTATTCGCCGTCCTCGAGACGGGTGATAGGTTCTTAGGCCATTATAGCTGTGTTTTTGGAGGGATTTATTCACTATTGCTGGTTCGGGTTGTTTCAACCTCCGGGGCCTCCTATAGTTTAGTATTACTCAAGTCATCGATACTCTCCGCAAAAATGTGGATTTTTCAATTTAGGGAAAACCAACCTTGAAAATGGGGAAGATGTTTTTCGTAGCTATTATAAAAATATTGGGATAAATGTCTATTTTAAATGATCGAGCTAGTAGGTATATCGATCGCATCGGAAAAATATCGTAAGTGAAAGAAAAAATTACAGTAGGTGATTGACTTTAGTTTGCTTCAAGAGAAATACAGATTAAAAAAGCCGTTCTTGCAGCGCTTTTTTTTTTTAAGTTAATAATATTATTATGATAATTATTGTATTTTTAAAACTGTACTTTACTTTTCGTTGGTGTAAACATCAATTAAGTATGATGACAGCGTCAAAAGTTGTATTTAAAATTGCTTACCTATCGAATGGTTATTTTGTGACGAAAACATGCATTCAAAATGTGTTTTCTCTAAATAAAGTCATTGCGTCAAAAATAGTTTTCCAATCAGAAGTAAGGTAACGCCGCCATGATACTTGGACAGAACATTGTATCTGTAATGTAGAATTTGATACTGACAGTGATATTCGTTCACTTAAGTGCACGTGTGTTTTGTTTGGTCTTGCAATTCTGAACTATTTTGAAGAAAGACCAGAAAATGGGAGAAACTGAAAGTACGAAACTGAGCGTGCTAAGTTCTTTTTAATATCAAATCACTGAAGTGAATTGGACTGAAGATAAGAACTGTGCCCGTTGGTATAAGAAGGCCCGTTTATAATTAAATTTTAATTCTGGTTGGTTTTGTTTGTAGTATTGTTTCCATAATGAGCGTATAAATATTTTTGTTTGACTTTAATTGTAATTATTTTAAGGGGGAACTAATTGCTGCAATAATTTAAAGGTTAACAAAAAGGTATTTTTAGTTTTTCATTCAAAGAAGAAAAAGACAAACTGCAACAAGAGGAGAACCTTGCAGAGGCAAAGGGTAAGGAGAGAGCGGACAATGGCAAGAGCTCGTTCCCTTTGCCACCTCCACTGTGGCCGAGGCTGAAGCGAAGGGTTCGAGGTCTGGTAACGCGAAAGCGGATTCGGCCCTACGAGCCATCGACAAATAGCAAACGGTAAGCAGAGGACCCAATGCAAAAGGCAAAAAAAGAGCTAAAGAAAAGCTGCAACGGCAGCTAAAGGAGCAAGTTCAGCTTCGAAAAGGCCTGCTGAAAGTCCCCAGGGACAGCAAAAGTTGCTGTCCCCGGTTTTATAAGCTAGTTATAAAATAAAATAAATTTAATTATTAAAGCACAAAATCATGGCGTCACAAAACATATAATGATGAAGGCTCAAAAGATCTTTTAACAGGCTTAGACACCGTGTGTTTAATTGTGGATACCTCAAGAACTATTAGGATTTGACATAGGGCCGTGCGAACAAAAAATATAGAAAATAGTACCTATGCAGAATTCAAATGTAATATTTACTGTAAGGTGTTTCATTAAAATTCTCGGAGTACTTTGATCTTAAATATTAATTTTTGTTGCACTTCCGGTTTAAACGCAAGTGAAATTCTTTAGATAGTAATAAGTAGTACCTATATTCCGTCAATTAACCTTAATTAGCATAGCATATTTTTCCTACATTCATTTATTTTTTGTCAGAACGGTAAAATGTGTGACAAATTTGACATTTTCAATCGTGATACATGCTTTTTATGTAGAATTTTCCGTGTAGAATCCAAATTTAAGAAAATATACAGGAATGCAGGGTGTTCTATTAAACATAGCAAAACTGATATGACCTCCGTTTAAACCAGAAGTGGAAGTCAACTGACTCAATATTTAAAACATGCATCAGACTCTTCCATTATTCGAAAAAGATATGTTTCCCAATAAGAATATGGCAGCTTGGTAGTAATCTCTCAGGTTCTTCAATGTATTTTTACGTCAGGACTTTATTCTTTGACATCTATTATTCACCGTGAACTGTTTAGGTATTGTTGTTCGTAGAAATTTGGATATCGGCTCTTGCCTTAATTAATTTTGATTCGTGCGTTTTGATTTAAAATTTTTTGTCTGCAAAGTTTTGGCGCCTTTTCCAATTACCTAATACCTATATATTATTATCATCGTTAACGACTGATAGCACTAATCTCTGAAATATTTACAATATAACTGTATTTTTTAACACCCTGTACTTGTAGCACACATAATACAAAAATTGTCATTTTTTGGCATGTCGTGTCATTAGCTAAGTGATAAATAAGTAGCAAAATTCTTTTCTGCCATATTTATGTAACTTTAAAACCATAATTTAACTACAAAAAAAACTTGTGGGTTAGTTTTTTCCCAAATTTATGAAGACAAGAAGATGACCCTTTTATGGAACCTAGTTGAAACGTCAATGCTCTGTACGCAACTTTATTGTTTATTTGGAGAACAACTGCTTAGTAGAGGTAGTTAAACACAATTAATATGACTGCTTATCTATTTAGTGAACATTTTTTTCACCTTCCTTCTTTATGTTTGATAACTTGCCTGTCCTTTCTTCGCTCCCTCTCTAGTAAAAATGATCTAACAAGTTTTCACAATTTGCATACATTTATACAGTAAACGAACAAGAACGAATTCGATCGAAAGGATTCGCTGGAATTTGAAATTTTCTTCGCTATCCTATTACCTACACATTACGGGTCGCTGAGATGTACGGTCGATTATTTCTTAAAGCTAGAAAAAAATATTAAAGAGGACAAAAACTTTAGGGTTTTTGAAACCTATTATAGGATAAAAACAAATTATGTATATAGGAGGAGTCAAGAGGCCGTATAGAGAAGAAAGTTACTTTACACCCTATATCCTAGCTATAATATATAACTGAATATTTAAGTTCTTTTCAAAATTGAAAAATGAGTTGTAGATGGTAATTTTAACAATTTTGATTTTTTTTTAACAAACTGATACAAAAATGTTACTAAATGATTTCGCAGCTAAACTATAGAGTATTGTCTTTTTACAAAATTTTCACTGAGCAAGCCCTAACGAAGGCGAACGAATGCGTTCGCTGGCATTCGTTAGTACGTAGAAGTTGCCCCAGTGGCGGACACTTAAGCCTCTGTCCCTCTTTTTTTAAGATAAAATAAGTTACTTAAATAATTAAAATTTAAAAGATAGCCAAATACTGCGGACATGTAGTATCGTGATATTACCCCCAAAAATCTGTTTGTTTTCTCACATCTTTTGGGTGAAACTTTTGCTTAGTCCCCCCACCCTGCCGTTTATTCGCCCTGTAGAGTTGATTTATTGCTAGCTTCTCATTGTTCCTAAATTTCTCGTAATTAAGTGAATTACTATTTTTAGCAATGTACAATACTGGCAATAGAGAAAATCATAATACTGAGGTTTCAAGACAATCACACCTTGAATCATTCTGGGAAGAAGACACGTTTGAAAAAAAAATCTACGAGTTCTTGACATCAGTTTGGAATATTTCTAAATGTATGAATTCCATGCGTTACAAAATGATTAATAATAATTAATTGCCTTTATGTTTTAGATGTGCTTCTCTTTCTTAACATCGCATCACTGATGTTGAAATTAGTGGTGTAGGTGCATGGCTACCTCACTTTACACAACATTATTCATCTACTTATTTAAATAAAAACTTCAATATCATTGAATAATGTGTATTTTTACCTCAAACTTAATATATTTTTTTGAATTAGAAGGTTCTTGTGTACTTCGACAACAAAATAAAAAAACCAAAGGCTTCTTTGTTTCTTAAAGGCGACTTTTCGCAATTTTTTTAGCTTCTTCAGGTTCCGATATCAAAAATAAAAAAAACTTCACCGATAAAAGGAACTATCACGATATTCGATAAAACCAAAGAAAATGCAGAAAAAATACAACCAATAACAACATAAATCGCGCAGTTCTAAATAGTTACGACCAAAAACCAATTTTTCATAGCGCGTTGTTACCTGAAAAAGCTTTAAAAAATTCGGCAGCGAAACGTCGCATTCAAGAAACAACGAAGCCTTGGGCTTTTTGATTTGTTGTCCAAATACTGAAGAACCTCCTAATTTAAAATAAAAGATAGCAATCCTTGGCCAAGAATAATCTTAACTGATAGTGTAAGGTGAGTGGACTAGATGTAAGTCATCTGTGATATTAGATTATAAGATTGCCAACATTGCCTGTCATTTAAAATATTATAAATAACCGACCAAAGAGAGAATAAACCCCTTAGTTAACTGCACTTGAGGCAAGTTCTTTTAATAATAATACCGTCCCCTATCATACCCCACACATCCTAATTTTCTTCAGGAAAGTCACCTCATTCCAATGAGGGAGAAGGAGTGTTACGTTCCGGTTTTTTTTAACCATTTAATTACCTTGTTACTAATAAATTTTGTTTTAATATTATTATTTCCCGAATTATTAATTAAATAATAAAAAGAGATCGCCATAGTGTCAAGAAAGGTGAGGGATTTCAATAACACTTTTAAGAGCGAAATTTTCGTATTTTTAATAAATTTAGTTATTATCTTCTATATTTCCATCCTAATTAAATAGCTATTTTGGCAGTAATCTTTAAAATACGTTTATTTCCCAGAAAGTAGCGAGACTGGCCTTTGATCAACTTTAAAAGCTCCAATATTTGGCCAAAGTGTAAAAAGCCTGGGGTTATTGTCTAATTCTCGATTAAATTTCCCTGTCTTATTATAAGTTCAAAAATATCAGCATTTGTTAAGATAATCTTTTTCGAAAAAAAAAAACAATTAAAAGTTATTTAGAAAAAAGTCTTCCTAAAATTCTTAAAAATTAAATATGGTTTTGACACATACCTCAATGAAACTACTAGTAATATTTATGATAATGTCAAATACTACTGGGCGTTTTATTTTTTCATTAGTTTCAAGATGTTTTACAGTATTCAATAAAAGATAATGATTGTACTAATTTAATAAATGCATGAACTTACTTATAACGAAATAATGAGAACTTCATTTATTTCAATATTTGAAGACAAGTTATTGGAAACAACACTTTAAAAATAATACCTTTAATTTTAAATGGTACACGTGCTTTGGACTTCCATTATTCATTTTTCTCTTAACGTTTCAACTGGTAACCATCTCCAGTCATCTTCAAGTGAATAATGGACAAGCTACCAAGCTACAAGAGTATTTATACTACCTAAGGATTCCTATAGTTTCGACCGTTACTTGATGAAAATCCATATTTAACATATGAAAGAAAACACTAATTGTTTTTTGATTTTCACTTTAATATGTCAACATGACACGTGTTTCACCGTCACAGCGGCTTCTTCAGATGTAAGGTATTAAAAACAGATATCTTAATATATAGGTCTAACTAAAGGTAGCGATGGAAAAACCTAAGGTAAACATTAAGGTATTAATTATTATATTGACAATAATAAATAACTAGACGTCCTAACAACAAAGCTTTAAATTTAACAAAGGAGAGGTATAAATATCTTGTTTATCATTTAATAAATATGGGGAAGTTTCAGTTTGTTAATTTCCAAGGATTCAAAGAGATTTAATTTTAATCCTTTTGGTTCCAGATGTAATATGTCATAGTCTTTATCAAAATTATGATTTTCTGTTATTAAATGATCCGCGTACGTGGAATGTTTATTATTTTTGGTAAAAGAAAAGAAGAAAGAAGGTTAGAAGAAAAGAAAAAACCTAAGGATTAGCAGAGAATGACCGAGATGGGTTCAATCTTACATTACTGTATATGGTCTTAATCTAAGCTTACATTTACTTAACAAGGGTTTTCAAATATTCCTTATGTCTAAAGAGGGGCTACTGAAGCAGTCAGGATTCTGGGATATGACAGCTGCTTCTTTGAATTTTCCCTTACGCCAATGTCCTTACTTAAGTATAATTTTGGCTTCTGACCAATGTTTATTTCTTCCTTCAGTGCAATGGTTTCGATGTTCTTTGATCCTTGTTTTAAGGGGTCGAAGGGTTTCACCAACGTAAGACTGTCTTCACTCGCAATCTTTATTCACAATTCTTCATGTTCTTTTGATTTAAAGGCTTTATCTTCGTCAGGTGGCTTCTTAAGGAATCTTTGGAGCTAAATACTGTTCGAATATTGTATTGTTGTCCTAACCTTCGAATTATTTTGGAGATTCCATGCACATTTATGCAGGGTCCAGCGTCGACTTCATCCTTCTGTCTATTGGTGGGATTCTGACGCTTGATGGCCTGGTCTACTAGTCTCGTGGGATAGCCATTTGTGTCCAGGTCCTGTGTGACGTTCTTAAATTCTTGTGAAAGAGCTCCCTGGGAGTTGCAAAGAGTGAATACCCTGAAATTGAACTCCTATTTCCAACACCAACTGAACCTCAACCTCGCCAACTTTTCGCGTTTATAAATCCAGCTTTATATGTCTATGGTTGAAACTAATAAAAAATAAAATGTCTAGTAACGTTTGACATTATCATGATTATTACTGGTGGTTCGGTGGTTCCATTGAGGTATGTATCAGAGCCGTATTTAACTTTTAAGAATTTTACAAAGAGATTTTTCTAAATAAGTTTTAACCGGTTTATTAGAAAATAATAAAATTTGGTGAGAGAGTTTATCATACAAGGACCTTCAAAAGAGTTCACAATACAATTTTGATGTAAAATTAATAGGGGAGCCAATATTTGAGGTTAGCAGAAATTGCCAGTCTGGCGGTGCACTACCCGGTTTATCATAAGTTCTTAAATAATTCGTCAAACTATGTCGTGAAATCAATCACGTATGTCTTGAATTATTACTCTTGAAGGGTAATCTAAGGCAGGGGTAAATTTTGGAAAACAATTGCACAGTAATTATGGTACACACTTTAATATTTTCAATATTTAACAACTTTTCACATTATCTGTTCTTTACTATTTAAATTATAGAAACGATAACATTATTATTTGCCGTTTAACTTCCTTTTTTTGTCGGGTTGGCTTTTCAAATCTGCTGACAAGATAGTCATGGTTATCACTTATCACGTTGTCACGTACGTACAATCACCGCTCAAGAATAAATTGTTACGACAGAAAGTATTCAAAGAGCAAACATAATATACTATTTTTTCTTATTAAATTAAATTGCATAACGGGCAATTTTATAACGTAGCAAACATTTATTATAACAAAAATGCAAAAAGCCTTACTTAATTTCTTCTACTAATTAGAACACGCGCAGCAATCTCGATAAAAGTTGGTTTATTACAAGTAAAAATCGTCGGATAGAGTTAAAACTGACATTATTGTGTGTATTAAAAACTATAGTTCTAGACTATTCAGGATCCAATTGCTTAACAACATTACTAAAAAAAATAATAAATTGTAATTTAATTTTAACATCTTTAACTGCCTAACCTACGCTTCGTTGAAAATTCTTATCAGCAACAATAATGTTAATTCTTTATCAGTTCAAACGGTATTCCCCGTTTTTTTCTATTAGATATTCAACTCAGCCATAATACAATAAACTCTGTGCTTAACCCACCAAAAAGTAAATCAGTGCTGAACTATTTAATATAGTTTTAATGCTAATCAATAATAGAAGTGGCCATTTTTATCAGATTTGCTTGTGTAACTCTCTTTTTTAAATAGTACTAAAAACAAAAGTAATATAATAATTAGGTGTTCCAACAAAATTAAAATACCTGACAACCTCTTTTGCATTAGTTGTTTTAACACATTCCATAAGAGCTGCAGCAGAAATAAGGGTTACATAGTTATAAACAGGCACCAGAAACTTGTACAAAAAACACGAATGGTGAAGAAAACACCCTTCCTTTACAGAGAGATAATTTAAAAGAAGTGCAGGATGACCTGAAAATGAGGTATAATTACATAGAAAAATTGAAAAGGCGAATTAATCTCCTTGAAAACGATACAAGCGAAACAGAAGATGAATATGAAAAAAGGATTAAGGAACAGAGTAGGTACTGTAATAAACCTTTTAAAAAAAATCGCGCTGAAGAAAAAACACAATTAAAGAGGTCTCTTTTACTTGGAACATACAGTAGAGCTTTAAATTGGAATAAACTGAACATTCGACAGCAAGAACTGATAGGAAAACAGTATAAAAATAAAATTTTTATTGTTTTTGATGAAATGGTCCGCGGACCCCATTATAGTTTGGAGAAACAGCTTCATAGTCAAGACATAAACATGCAGATAATAATCAAGACTGGAGCTCACTTTAAAATACCATATAGTTATAATGGCTGGTGTAAACGATTAAAAAAAAATATCCTTCTTTTAAAAGTATACAAAGTATGATTAGGTCTTCTTCAAAAACTAATTTTATTTTTATATGCACTGCCATTAAAAATTAATTTTCTTATGCCATACTGAAGTTCAACCATAAGCTAGGAGAATTATTTGTTAACAGATTGAATAGGTGTGTCGAACAGAATTTGTTATTTATTGAGTCAAATGACATGTATAATTTTCGACGACTTGGTGACAAAAGTATGCTCAGACATATATTGTTGATATCGGGCATTTTTAAATCTAAAAACAAACTTTTGGAAGCTTGTGAGAAGTTACTCATAATTAAATATAGCCCATATATAGATTTTAAAATAATGCCTGATGACAACAACATAGATCTGAGCACAGATCAGAAATATCTTGGTGACATATGTCAAACAGTTTCCAGTGGCGCGTGTTCCTTAAGCCTCGCCAATCGTGAGCCTGGAAAACTTTCTCACGCTAGATGGTTAACCACAGCTAATCGCGTACTTAGGCTTTATCTATCTACCCAAGACATTAGAACTAATTAGTTCTAACTAATTAGTTCTAATGTCTTTGGCATCTACAGAAAATCCATCCACTGCACTCACAAGTTTGGTGAATTTTGTGCTGAATGTTTATGCACCGATGTGGTTCAAGATGAAAATGCAGTCCTCTTGTAAAGATGCAGCATGTCATCTGTGGTTGACAGTTAAATTATCTTACCGATGATTTAAAAAGGATTATTGACGCTGTCATTTCTCGAAACGCTACTTTGCTCACCCTGAGAATTTAAAACTGGTAATGTTGACAGATTATAGGCAACATGTGAGAGAACTGGGCTTGCGTCGTATTTTGAAAGCTAGAAATATCAAAACTAAAGCTATTCGTTCCTTTAAGCTTCCATAACTTAACTTTGATGCTGACGACTATATTAACTTAATCGACTGAAAAAACAGTGAAGTTACAGAACCTCCAATTATATCAAACATATCCATAGAAAACTTAAAACAATTTATTCAAAATTTCGGTTCAGAAAATGTGGAAGGCCCTTTCGTCCTTCCATCTAGATAGTGAAATAAATGACGCAACGGTGAAACTGACAGACTATACAACCACTGCATTGGACGTTTAAGTTGTAGCTCAGTCAGTCTCAGCACCCCCCTCTATTTCCAGTATTGACATTAGTACCGTCACAGCCACAAGCTACTAGTTGATCTAAATCAATGTTCTTTGCACTGAAGAACTCAAAAATTTATTTCTTTATATGTTCTGGTGATCCCGAAGAGGGTGTCGTATGCTCTACAAATTTACGATGTGGTTCCTCGACCAGCACAAGGTATTTTTCAGTAATTTCGAGGCGGTGAATATTTCCTCTCACACTGTGTTGAACTAAAGTCTTATCTTTCCTCCCATAAAAGTATAAACCACGAATATGTTTGATGTTTAGCCGTTCCGCTGTGGCTAGCTTTCGTGATTTTAGTCTTTCCTATTGTAATTTGCACTTGTCAACTACTTCAGATGAATTATCTGGAGTAACTAATCCAACATCTTTCAAGAAAGCCAAGGCTATAGCCGCAACGGCTCTGTTTGACACCCCATATCTTTCGCAGTTCATCGCCAAAGTTGGCAACTTAATACGCATCTGTTGGGCAGTCTGTTTCCCCGAGGGTACAATATCATACTGAGATTTATTCCCACTTGTAGTTAATGGCTCAGCAGCAAAGCATTGGAATGTAGAAAGTTAACTCTCCCTTAGATCTACAAATTCATTTGTATCGCCTTCGCCAGTTATAGAGCCATCGAGTTCTTTCCTCGACCCATCAGCCGAAGTAATATACTTTTTTGGATTTACCACTGTATACTTTGATTTCCTACCTTCATCCTGCAATTTTCTCTTCTCTGCCCTTTAAAATTTCTGGGTAGCACAAATATCCAAGTTACCTATAACCATTTTTCTGGATGTCCTTTGGTCAAGGAGAAATGCCTGTTCTGATGCTGGACCTTTTTTTTTACTTTTTCCACTTGCACGAATTTACATGCCGCAATGTCGAATAGCTTGTCACGAGATTCCTGCTTAAATTGTTCAAGTCTCTTCTGATATATTCCAATAGTTTGGTCCGCCTTAGGCGCATATTTCTCGTGGTATGAACAAATAAGAGTCATGATACGAGCGTTGGAAAGCACGGGTATTAAAACATTCTCCCATATCACTGCTAACTTACTGCAAAGAACAGTACACATCTGAAATACTGTAGTTGAAGAAATAGTCCATACTTTCAGTGGAGTTAATCTAATATAAATAAAACAAAGCAGTCCTCCTCCACAGTTAAACTGTGGAGGAGGACTGCTTTGTTTTATTTATATGAAATACTGGAGGTTATTTACTGGAGCCTTGCTTAAGTTCCTGGCACACTCATATATAACACTTCAGCAAATCTTCGTGGGTAGGGAGAACATTTCCACTATAAAGTCTCGTGCGGCACCACACACAATGTCAACTACGCGGGCTCTTGTATTTACAGCCATTGCCATTTATAGTTACAGTTTTCAACAGCAAAAATGCACTTCACAACCGCAAATTATTCCTATAAACACACAAAAATGGAAAAAAATCACCCAGCGAAGTGAACTCTGAACATACGTGGTTGACACGTGTTTATGCGTTTTTAAATGAAGGTCGAGCATTGCTAAAATAATGCGAAAGTGGCGCCATCTGTGAGATGGAAGCGCAAGCTTAGTTTTATCTTTGAATAGAACCAACTGTATTGCATATTCAGTTATTCACAACATACAGGGGACTAAATAAAATTAAAACTAAAATTAACAGATAACTTATATTTTGAGGGTGTGTTGGTGGCAGAGTTGAGTCAAAAATTGAAGAAAAAAAAATTTTTATCGGCAAGCCTATTAGCATGCTTTAAAGTGTAGAGCGTTTGAATTTTCAAACAATTCATTTTTTCGACCCACCCTAAATGTGGAGAACGTCTACTTTCAGGATGCGAATCGCCAAAAGACACGACGTAATAAACTTGTTTGCGGTGTACGATTTGAAACCACCAATTGAATTTTTTACCTATTGATCACAAACATAATTTTTTAAAAAACTGAAATTATAAACTTTTGGGAGAATTACCCAAATAAAAAAGAAATAACGGTAAAATGTATGTAGGTAATAAAAATCTGTTTTCTTCGAACATTTAAAAATGCAGGCATTAATTAACTTACCTACTATACGTACTTGATTTTAAACAAGTTGTGTTATTCATATTTTAACGGTTCAGATATGATCATATCACAACTGTTTTGTGACCAATCATATAACATATCGCATATTTATTTGATTGTTATCTGAAAAGTTTTAAGCCTCAGACGAACAAAAATGTTCGTCTGAGTTTTAAGCCGATAACCCATTAAAAAAATGATCGCGGCTGCCATGATTACAAAATATCAGTTACGTCGATGTCAGGTGAATTACAAGAAATAATAATTATTTTCTTGTAGGTAGGTACTTAAAAACATTAGTTCATGGTCGTTGCACAAGTATCGTTTTTGACGTGTTTCGCTGATTTTCTCTCACAAGCCTTTAGACTTAGACAGTGGCGCAACCAAGGAAGGGCTACCGGGCTGCAGCCCCCCCCCCCGAGCGGGCTTAGCTAGGGTCGTCTACCTGTTTACATCTAAAATAGGCAAAATTACACAATAATTGAAACGAGTCTGTTTCTGTGATTTTCTGTTGTGGCTTTTATTTTTCTTACTTGAAAATCAAGCATTATCATTGAAAAAAGGGCGTGACACTCAAAAGACTCAAAAAATTTTCGCCTACCTATTCTTTCTCCAGCTTCCCCCCCCCCCCCGAACTTATTTTCTGGTTGCGCCACTGGACTGAGATAAAGGTGGTCGTAACTTTTCAAATGAAACACCAGGTATATTTACTAAGATACCTACTCCCTACCTAATAGCTGAGTGCTGGCATATAGGTACTAAGACTTTTCAGACAAACTGTTTATGACGTTTTTTAAAGAAATAATATGGCTATAAGTATTATATTTTTCGAATGAAATTCCGATGCAATATCTGCATAAACGAAGTCAACACGGGTATGTCTATAATATATAGTACAACTGTAATTCTTAATTCCTTAAAAAGAGATTAAATTCAACATTCAATGGCGTACATAAAAAAAGGAAGGAACAGAATCAAGCAAATCGGCGAAGTAGCGTTGTTCTGTGGGAATATCACGTTGTTCCTCGCGTTAGCACAGCGAGAGCGCATGTTGTTAGCGAACCCTCCTATATCCCATGTGCTTTTTGCCGGCTTGTGTTGCCGATTATCGTGCAGTTCCCTGTTATGCTTTTGTCATAAAAACATGAACTGTTCGATTGAATGGTGTTTCGGTCGAAGTTATTTATACACGTTGTAAAAGTCTCTGGCACGCGTGTTCGGGCCATATCTGAACTGATAAAGGTGCATGATCACAAAAATGTAAATATGAACTAGTGTCTCATTTATAAAATCGCTTTAAAAGTCTTTTTGAGTGAACATCTTTGGCTGATCTGCTAAGTGACAGTTACCTAAATAACAAGTATGTAAGTATCTTTACCCACTAATATGATAGATATGGCATAGCAGCTGTCGTATATACAGGGTGTCAATGAATGTCATGTAAACATTTAAGGGAGTGATAGTGCTCGTCCAATTAAAAAAAAAATACTCATAAACATGCGGTAAAAAGACTTCATTATTGATATACAGGGTGTCAAAACTTTTTTTTTTTTTGTTTTTTTCATTTTTTTTCCGAGATAATTATTTCAAATGTGCTACACTTATTAATTTTTGAAATCTCTACAATAAAATTTCTAAATTATCACAGGCAGTATATACAGGGTGTTTTCTAACTACGGTACGAAACTTCAGAGGGTGATACGTAAGGTCGTTGTAAGAAGAAAAGTTCCTATGCACATATGTCCGGAGTAACCGGAGTTGCTTCGTTTCTGAGATACAGGGCGTTGAAGTTTAGAAAAAAACAGTCATAAATATCCTTAAACCGATTTGGTTGAAATTTGGTTCAGTTATTTGAAGTAATAAGGCGCTTATTTAGCCCTAACGTTGGTCTATGCCCTAACTATATTGAAATTATTAGATCCAGTGGCGTCTTAGTGGGCACCACAGCCAATTATTATTGAAAAGAAAAAGTACGCTACTGCCTTTTTTTTAGTTTTTTTATTTGTTCAGATTAAGCAACTACAAATACAACTTTTTGGTCTCTTGTGTTTTTTTCATATCTGGCTTTGTTTGCGACAAAAAAAATAAAAATCACTTTAACTCATTCTAAAAGCTATCCATTGACAACATAAAATACCAACCAAAAATAAAATATAAACAATCTCGAGCTCACAGTAAATGAGCAAAATGACCACCTTCTGATAAAATGCACGACTGCAATCGATTTGTCATTGATTCTCCGACACGTTCAAAAATACCTGGAGTATTCCTTGACATTGCAATTGTCAATTATCCGATTGCTCAAGTCATTCACATCTAGTACAGGAGTTTTATAAGCAAGAGCCTTCAGATGACCCCATAAATAGAAATCTAGAGGATTAATATCAGGACTGCGAGCTGACTAGCTGACCAATTTTGAGGTCCTGCACGTCCAATCCAGCGATTAGGGTAGGTGATGTCGAGATGCTGACGTGCAAGAACACTAAAATGAGCTGAAGCCTTGTCGTGCATAAACCACATGTTGACTCTTACATGTAGGGGTACTTCTTCTAATAAAATGGGTAAATGATGTCGCACAAAGTCCCTGAAGGATTCACCTGTTACTCTTGGCGGTAAAAAAAAATGGGCCAATTAGGTAGTCACCAATAATTCCTACCCAAACGTTAAGCGAAAATTGTTGCTGAAAATGACTTTCTCTATTAACGTAGGGAGTTTCGTCGGCCCAAAAATGGCCATTACGAAAGTTCATAATAGCATCTCGTGAAAAATTTGCCTCGTCCGTAACTAAAATATTTGGTAAAAAATTATTATTGTGTCCTATGAATCAACCACCTGCAAACATTAATCTTGGGTGAAAATCTCGAGGCGGTAGAGCTAGGTTTTTGGGCTGACTTCAAGTTGCAGTGCAATCTTCCTGGTACTATTTGAAGGATTTTCTTCTATCGCATCAAGTATAGCTTCTTCTAGTTCAGGCGTTGTTACAGTTTCTGGTCTTCCACCACCTGTATTTTAATTAAAACTCCCAGTTTCACATAATCTTGCATGTAACGTTCTAAATGTTTTAGCACATGGGATTACTCTGTTAGGATATCAGTTCTGGTAAATTCTTCGTGCTTCTTCCGCATTTCCATTTGCTAATCCATAAGTAAAGTGCATGCCAGCCATTTCAGCGTTAGTAAAATTGTTCATGATGGAATCAGTGCTAATTGACAGCTCTGAATTTTACTGATAATATGACAACACTATCACTGTCAGCTGCTCTCGAAAGCAGGTAGGTAGGTACTTCATTTGTCCTTGGCAATAATTTGTTATAAATAGCAGATGTGGTAAGCCAAAAATGTGATTATAAAAGTAAACCTATTGAAACCAGTCGTGCATTTTATCAGAAGGTGGACATTTTGCTTATTTACTGTAAGGTCGAAATTGTTTATTTTTCATTTTGGTTGTTATTTTATGTTGTCCATGGATAGCTAGCTTTTAGAATAAGTTAAACGGATTTTTATTTTTTTTGTCGCAATCGAAGCTAGATATGAAAAAAACACAAGAGACTAAAAAGTTGTATTTGTAGTTGCTTAATCTGAAAAATAAAAAAAACTAAAAGAAAAGGCAGTGGCGTACTTTTTCTTTTCAATAATAATTGGCTGTGGTACCCACTGAGACGCCACTGGACCTAATCATTTCAATCTAGTTAGGCCTAAATAAGCGCCTTATTACTTCAAATAACTTAACCAAATTTCAACCAAATCGGTTTAAGGATATTTACTCGGATATTTATGACCGTTTCTTTTTAAACTTCAACGCGCCCTGTATCTCAAAGCCGTATTACAGTCGGCAAGTCTATCGGCAAGTCGCAATTCTCTTGCTTATAAGCATGCGCAGTTGAAAACAGCTGATCGGATTTGGCAATTCTATTGCTATTGCCAGAAGATCGGTCGGGATCGATTTTTGTTGCAAGTGCGTTTGCAATTCTGGTGGTTTTCTAGTGACTTTCTTGGTTAGAGGTTAGAAAGTTTATTGACATTTCGCATAAAGTTCTAGAGGTTGGTGTTGGTACTCATATTCCCCCTATAAACCTTTATCTATGCTCATATTGCAATTTTAAAAACATGGACTTGCACCACGACTTGCACGATGTATTACAGTCCTGCAATTGAATTGCAGCAATAGAGTTGCAAGGTCAAAGTATTGCTGCAATTCGTTGCCGACTGTAATACGGCTTTCAGAAACGAAGCAACTCCGGACATATGTTTGTATGAACTTTTTTTCTTAAAACGACCTCACGTATCACCCTCTGAAGTTTCGTACCGTAATTAGGAAACACCCTGTATATATGTTACATTTTTTGCGCTACCTGAGCTTTTTTTTGGGACGCCCTGTATAAATACTGATATCATATTTTGACTCCCCGTTCTCTCATTTTTTTTGACTCTCTACATTTTTATCGTATTTGTCATCGTTTTCTAGTTTCTTTTTTAGTGTATTATAGACAAACAAAAATATTGCATATTGAAGACATAAGGACATATGCAACTAAAAAATAAACACGTGTGCTAATTTTTATTCAATGGTATGTGTAGTTTTTTATCTCAATTTTTCTCAATCTCAAAAGTAAGAAAATATACGCCGCCTTAATTCTGACGTTAGACGACAAACTAAAAAAAGTATAAGAACTGCTGAAAATTACCTCTTGCTAATATGGAGGAATCAACTCTTCGTCTCATAGACTGGCAAACTCTCGAATTGTATTGCGAGTTATTTCACCCGAAGCTATAATTCGGTTCCTCAAATGTTCCTTTGTCTGGATAAGAGTCTGATATACCAACGATTTTAAATGTCCGCACAAAAATAATCCAGCCCATTTAAATCGGGAAACTTAGAGGGCCATGGCTGAGGTCCACCTCGACCTATCCAACGGTTGTAGTCTTGATTTAACCCTTACCACCAAACTAAAATGTGGCGGTGCACCATCATGCATAAACCACAATTGGTTCCTTAGTTCAAGTGGTACCGCATCTAAAAGCACCGAAAGTTCCTCTTCTAAAAATTGACGATAATATTGCCCGTTTAATCCTCTTGACAGGAAAAATGGCCCCACCAAATAGTCTTCAATAATTCCTGCTCACACATTTACTGTAAACTGGTACCTATACGGGAAATTACTTTCAACTATCGCATGAGGATCCTCTTCTGCCCAATAATGATTGTTTTTTCCAAACTAGCACAGATGAAATGTTTAAAGTTGCCGCAATCTTTCTTGTACGTGTACCTGGTTCGTTTTCTACAGCATTCTGCTGGGCTGCTTTCTTAATTTCGACAGTTCTTACAGTTCGATGTGCCATGGCCAAACGAGTGGATTTCTTGAAAGTTTCATTTTCGCACAGTCCAATATGTAACTGCGCAAAAGCTCGTGAATCAGGCTGTCTTCGATTTGGATAATGTTGCCGATAGATTCGTTTAGCTTCAAAGGAATTACAATTGGCAAGACCATAAATAAAATGCATATCGGCATATTCTTGGTTTGTGAACTCCACCATCATTAAATACTTAGCTCTAACTAACTTTGGAAACATCAGCTAACAAAATTATTTGACACTAAACGTCAAAAAAGTTAACGGAAAATAAAATATGAACTGCCCAGCCGACTACTTTTTTTTAATTTTGTTACTTAGATAATACTTGATTTTCATCGACGGCTATTTTCGCCTATAACTAGAGAACGTAGGTATGTAAGGAATCAAAAAGAACGAGAAAAGAACGGGGAGTCAAAGTATGATATCAGTATTTATACAGGTGATCCCAAAAAGAAGTTGAGGAGAGTGAAAGTGTTGGTACCGCAAGAAATGTAACACTCTGTCTACTGCCTCTGATAATTTAGACATTTTGTTATAGAGATTCCAAAAAGTAAAGTGTAGAAAATTTTAAATAATTATCTCGGAAAATGTGGGAGAGAAACGAAAAGACTTCGTTTGTTGTTGAATGTTTATAAGTATTTTTTCCTATTTTGACGAGCAATATCACTCTCTTAAATATCTACGTAGCATTCATTAACACCCTGTACAGTGCAATAAGTTAACATCAATTTTTACAAAAACTGTATGATGACAAACTGCAGTACCTTATTCGTTAATAATTTTCCATGTACCCTATACCTACCTACAGAATAATATAATATAATATAGGTACCTACCTATATTATTGTTACAGTATATTTCGGTACGAGTTTCCAATAAAGTATTATTTATGAAACACATCTTATAGAATTATTAATTATTGTCAATTGCCATTGGGACACTGCTGGTTTATTTTATTAGGTAGGTAATGGTACTGATATATACCTATATACAAAATGTTTATTCCTAACAAAATAAATGTTTTGAAGTTTGCAACGAGCTTGCATTAGAATTCTTGGAAAATCTACCGTAAATATCTTTTTGAAACTTGATATTTGATGAATTGACGACTTACATTTCACACATTTCCATGTTTTTTGCCTATAAGTCAGGCGGTTTTGGAGATATCTGCAATCATTTAATTCTTAGTCCTTGTTTAAGATTTAAGTATTTGCCAAATATGGTGATGAAAAATAATCCCTACATATTTTTTGCCTTAGCACCGGGACTCATATTGCTGCTATTGTAAGTATAGCGAGAGGATTAATCTGAAAGAATATTTAAACTTATCTTTCATTGCGAAAAAATGTGAACATTAAAAACTATTTGTCATTAAATTGCGTACTCGCTTATTTGCCTATATCAAAAATCAATTTAGTATTTCAAAAATACTATCCATTATTTTCAAGCTTCATATGAAACATTTAATGTAGAATGTAGGTGCCTTTCTGTGCAGGGTGTTCGGAAATAGCATCATACAAATTTTGGGACGTAGGTAGGTATGTATCGTCCCAAAATAGGAAACAAAGTTCATGTGAACATAGATCCGCAAATGCTTTTTTCTCGACATACGTGTTAAAAAAAATTGAATAAAATTATTTTTAACTTCTTTACAAGCAACTTGTGTGAGCACCCACCTTAAATGCTGACCACGAAAAGAACTGTTTACCAGGAATTGTTTGGGATGATGTCGACTACGCGAAATATAAACATTGGGCTGTTTTTTTAAGATAGAGGGATTTTTATGGAACTTGCCTTGAGAGATTGGTTACAGATAGATCGATCGTTGTAGGTATATGAAAAGCAAAGATAATTAAATAAAGTGGTTTGTTAATTAAAGTGTTTTACTTGGTCGTCGATTAAAACTAGTGTTTTCACTTGTAACACCCGGTATCTCGGAAAGAAAATATTTGCGGACCTATGTTCATATCAAACATATAAACAGTTTAAAAAACAATTGGTTATCGGATTGAAATGGCATATATCCTGCAGTGTTCTGTACAAGGAATTAACTAGTTCTATGGTGTATATAGTAAATCTAATGTTGAGGACAGGTAATGTTTTTAAAGTATTTAAAATATCAATTATCACACCAATCTTTAAGTCTGACAGTAAAGAAGACATCCATTTTGACCCGTAAGCGTTATCTTCCAAAAATGCGCCCAGTGGCTCGTGGGTTTGCAGTCAGGGTCGGCAGGAGTGTCTAAGGCTTAAAAATAGCGCTGTAGGCGAAAAGTTTTGGAAACCACTCCCAAATTTCGTTTTTATCTGCTATTCTAATATTTGCATTGAACAGATGTATGACAAATTATTATATTTCCCGTTCATGTTTTTTTATTTTTACGCAAAAAGATAGGTTTGAGAAAATGTAAATCACATTCATGATAATGATATTATTTACTGTCACATTTTTTTATCATGACCCCCATGACGTTGGCTTACTTTAGGCAATCTTCTTTCAGTTACTAGTAAGGATGCAGATCCACTTACATTAGCGAGAAAAATTCTGCATTCCTTAATATTTTGACAGGTACCTGTCGCGCAATACTAAATTCTGTGTGCGTGACAGTAGGTAAATAATGCCTGAGGGGCAATGGTTATATTTTCGCTTGAAAGCCGTTTAATTCGCCTGTCATACCTGCAACACCACCGTACGTTTGACCAATTAATTTATTCGCTAGATCGGATTGATTAATTTTTTTTTGTTCAATATTAAAACTATTGGTACTCGGCTTTGTGGCTTTTACTTACATCAGTAAACCCTAAAAATCTTTTGAAAACCTCCCCATTTAACACATTTCTTGTAGTTTATAAGATAAATAATTGTAATTGACACGAAATATCTGTGCATGGTTCCATCAATTTCAATAGAGAAGCAAGTCGCACTCTTAATTTTCTTTTCTATGGCTGTGCCTAAAATGTAACTAATTCTTTATAGATCAATTTACTTTGAACAGATTTTGAGGTTTTTGGATCTAATAATAATTCACTAAATTAACGGTAATATTTTTTGAATAGCTTAATTAATTCCCTATAGTTGCCTTGGTTTACAGGTTCTGCAGATTCGTCGTGACCCCTAAACGCTAATTATTGACGACCGGAAAAAGTTATGATGTCGATTAAATCAATTAATTAGCGCAAAACAGAATGATTGTTTTTAACAATTTCGTTTTGTTGACACTTTCTAATAATTCTAATCAAACTGCATTGTTAAGAGTCAACTAAATGTTTTGTTTACCAAGTAAATCAAGTTTTAGCTGGCTCTGGGTGTGCTCCTTTGAAATATCATGATTTTAGAGAGTCCGAAACAGTTCTTATTAGCCAACTTCGCACCACGAATTTTGATTTTGATGATGGGTTATTTTGGTCCTTAATTTACAGGTGTAATTATAGAAGTATTTACATCTAAGTAATAAAATTAAGAAAATGATATTGTGTATATAATTATGGGGTTTCTCGTTCATAATTATTGACAGTGTTTATTGCATATTTATCTTAAGTTATTAGGCTATTAAGTATTAGATTGGCACCTGAAGGTATTTCTATTTGATTATTAACAACAGATTGTCAAACAGGTAGAAACTTTAAAACTAGGCTTAAAGAACATAAAGCATCGATTTAAAAAAAAACAAAATAAAACAGGAATAGCGGTATCCAGGTCAGCGTTGTTAATAATAAAATGATTACTTGCAGAATGATAAAATCGTAAAATGACGAGCAATAAGGCCATAAAATGATAAAATGATTAAGTGATAGGACGATGAAATGATAAAAATATAAAGGTAGAAAGATTTAAAAAGCAGAAATAATTAAAGTCTGTAAGAGGTAGAAATCATTAGTGAGTAGATAGTAGAAATAATGAAAATAAGTATAATCTAAGGCATGAAGGAAAATGGAAGGCGTTAGTACCACGCCGTGATGTGGCCAATTTTTATTTTACTTGGTGGGTCGGTCCTATTGAGCGAAAATTCAATTCAATCAAGTTAATCCAGAAGAGTCTGAAAAACTCAGAGTGCTATTGTTGATCAAATTTTAACACATCACGATTTCTTCACTCGTGCCCAAGCCGGAAATTTGCCTTGAAGAGGGACAAATTCTACGTCACACCTCCTTTTTGCTCAGAAACTCTTCGACGGAAGTAATAAGAAATGTTAAAAAACCACCAACCATAAAGGGTTTTTGGGGTCCACGTGACTCTCCTAACTGTCAATGAAAATTAATCGACGTATGTTCGGCAGATCGCATCGCTTTAACAAGTTACTGCAGGTGAGGGCATGTCTTTGACTAGAACTCAAGGCTAGTCGGGCAGGTTCGTAATAGTAAACTTTTAATAATTTTAGGAAATATGAAAATTAATAAATCATCTCGTGGATAATTTAATCTCAGCCAAAAATTACGTTGTAACAAGCATAAAATAGTTGTTACAATGTCACGATCACAAATAAATAGCAAAATTACCTTACAAGTACAGTTATAAAAGCCAACATCCTACATGTTGAAATTTTTTTAAATAAAATTAGACAGGAAGACTTTCTGAATTGCTATTCAATCACTGAATTATATTTATGTTTGTCGCGTTAAAAGCTTACACACAAACACATCCACATACCACAACTTAACAAAAAAAAATATTTAATTAAAATGGTAATACGATGTGGAACAAAATATGACCTTAATAATAAATAAATGCAATCAATTAATCGGAATGCATTAAGCTGAGCATAACTCTAAATTCATTAATTTATTGAGATTGGGCGTCACGAACATATTATATTAAACAAGGATCCCACCCAAAAATTACAGAGAACTCTGTACCGCTCTGAACCAATTATTAAAAAATATTAGATTAAACAATCAAATAAATGATACCGACGATGAGACTTTCACCACATACTATTCAGTTATGCCTAAATTATAATGTCTACCCAAAATACATAATGAGGATGTACACCTCTTTCTCCAATAGTGAGTTGTATTGGGTCTACAACCTAACTTACCTATATTCCTATCAAACATTTTTTCCAGACAAAGCGGATTACAAACGTTTTCTCTTGTCAATGAAATGCACGCAGGGTTGTCTTGTATGCTACCTCATAATTGATTATGTGTTGTATTGTTAGATTTAATTTCACTTTTTACAAAATATATTCTTATCCATTAAACTGCTGCAGACACAATGACATACGATTGCGTGAAACGGGGCGGATGCATTTAAGCACCTAGAAAAAATCGACACATTAGGAATAAAAATAATATTATTAATGTGTCTATTAGTGATTCCCAACATGGTCTATATTAACCCCCAGGGGTCGACGACGACTTGGAAGGGGTCCTATCAGCGAAAAAAAAATTGGGGTCTATGACATGTAAAAGGGGGTCTACGATAGTAGTTCTCATTAAAGCAATAGACGCAATAATCCACATACATAGATACATTTGTTGCTTAGTTTTTACGTGAAAACGTAATAAACAGACCGAGAATAAACTACGGGACTACGGTCGCAATTCAGCGAAGTAGGGATTTTATAATCATTAAAAGAATTCCTTAAGTCAACAACACAGTTCAAAGACGTACTGATGAAATGAGTTGTGATATTGAAAACTTCTTGTGTAATTATTTGCATACGACTCATTTCTCTATACAGCTGGACGAGTCAACTTTACCTGGTAATGAAGCATTATTATTGGCATATGTTCGTTTTATTATGGATCAAGAAATCCACGAAGAAATACTCTTCGCGAGAACTTTGACAACCGCCACTAAAGGCGAATCAATATTTAATGTTTTGAGGGATTACTTCATGGAAAAAGCAATCCCTTTATCAAATATAATGTCAGTTGCAACAGATGGAGTACCTGCCATGGTTGGGCGCTATCGTGGATTTATAAGTCATTTAAAACAAAATGTACCCGGGGTATTATCAATGCACTGCGTCATCCATCGACAACATTTAGTCGCTAAAAATCTGAGTAGTAGATTGCATGAATCTATTCAATTAGTCATTAACGCAGTAAGCCGAATCCGAAGCAACGCGTTAAATACGCGGTTGTTTGCGCAGTTGTGTGAAGAAAAGACGAAGACTTTTATAAATTACTCCCTTACACTGAAGTACGCTGGCTGTCGAAAGGCTTATGTTTGACCAGATTTTTTGCACTTTTTAAGACTGTTTTAGAGTTTTTGGATGCGAAATATCCAATTTTAAAAGAAAATTTAATCAAGTGGAACCAGACATTGCCTATTTAACAGATTTGTTTCCTAAATTTAATTAGGTTAACTTGCAGTTACAAGGTGACAGCCTAAATTTTGATTAAAACAAAGTCCATCATTTCAGCGTTTCTTCGCAGAATTAAGCTAATGAAGCAAAATATTGGACGAAGCGAATTTTCCCAGTTTTCCAAGTTGTCACAAACAAACTGCCAGGAAGATGACGTTTCAACCTACATTCAACATTTAAATGCCCTCTATTCAGATTTTAAAACTAGGTTTGAAGATGTTTTGACTCTGGTAATACCACAGTGAATAATGAATCCATATGGTGACATTGAAGAAACGGACGTTACATTACAAGAGGAACTGATCGGAATAAGCACTAACGAAGAACTTAAGGTACAGTTTAAAAACAGATATCAGAAATTCTGGCTTCAAAGAGACATACCTGTTACTTATCCCGTATTATGGAATATCGCAAGAAAGTTTTTAATTGCTTTTCCATCCTTATACCTAGTGGACAGAGGTTTTAGCGCGGTTGCCAATCAATCTCCTAACAAAAAAAAAGAGATAGAATGGACATCACTAACCGAGGAGATTTGAGATCGAACCTAACTTAATTAATGCCGAATGTTGAAAATTTATTATTAAAGCATCAGGTTTAGCCCTCCCACTAAAAGTATTTATTTTTTGCTTAGCCATTTTATGTAACAGATACTAATTTTCAATTTGGTTCGTTTTAATTAGAATTTAATTAATAAATGTATAAAACTTAACATGTGTTTTGTTAAGTTTTTCACACTACACTTCAATACAGTTTGAAATTTAAATCTTCAGAAGAGAGTAGCACTATACCAGCTCTCAAAAACACATTTGAACTTGATAAATTTGCAAAAATTTAATATTAGGTAAGCAGGGGGTTTACCCAAAACCGAAAAACATGGCAAGTGGTGTACAAAACAAAAAAGGTTGGGAACCGCTGGCTATTATACAGGTTAGTCCCCATTTAAGCACAAGGACGATAGCCTCTGACTTAGGCCTAAGGTTAACGTCGAAGCATAGACTTTTAATGAAACAATATCTTCATCCATAGCACTTGGAAACTGAGATTTTTTCACGTCGCATAATGTGGACTTATGAGCTATACCTATTTAGGTAATGGAGGAGTAAATTTGCACAACATGCACTATGGCCAGTGGATAATCCTCACTAGAAGCGTGAAGGTGAAGTAGACCATCAAAATCAATGGAGTGTGAATTTGGGAAATCCGATTATTGGACCGGTTTTTTTTAACGAACATTAAATAGTAATATTTATTTCAACTTTTTAAAGAACCTATATTACTGAAGGTTCTATTAGTAACGAGAAGGGGCATATGATTTCAGCATGATGGGTCCCTAGTCCTGCACACTTTTCTGTGATAGTTCGTAAGTTTTTGAACCAAAGATAGCCGATTATCCGCTAAACCGGATGAGAAAGTTTGTTTCGGTGGCTGCCTAGATCCCCAGATCTCATTGTGCTGATTTTTTATTTGTGGGGCAAGCTAAAAGACATTGCCTTTTAAAATCGTCGTACTACTGCCGAAAACATGAAGCAACGTATCCACAATGCAATTGCCAGCATACCAAGAGATGAAATTGAAGCAGCAGTATTAAGCGCGCAACGCAGATTAAATCGTTGCATTGATAATAATGGAATACATATTGAACAATATTTATAAAAACATTTTGTCTTCATTTTTTCGTTTCGTTTTGCCGTTTTAAAGTTAAGTGGTATTTCGTAGCTTTAAATAGTTGTTTTTGTTTCATTGTCGTTGTTAAAGCACATTGGCCTCTCGAATTATAATAATAAAAGTAACTTTACGTTATTGCAGTTTAGGTGTTAAATTTATAGTCATTATATTTTTGTTCTTGTTTGTAAAAAATAACTCGAAAACGAATAAAGATGTTCATGTCTAAATGTAGCTATTTTTATGCTTTTCAAGCTCAGTAGCTCACAGATATATCATACCATTTAATTTTATTAAGACAATTTGGAAAAACTGACTCAAACAGCAGGACCTAGAAGACGCGGTGTGTCCTAGCGACCACGACCAAAGTCGGTTCTTTAATAAATATAAAAGTGTCTATCAAATGAGTCCAAGCTGATTACATTTGGATAAGGCATATGAAAGATGCAGTAATTAAAAAAAAATAGTTTAAAAGCTTTCCCACCGCTCTGTTATTAGCAAAGATACAAAAAAAGTCATAAAAACAAGTTACATCATTAAAACATTACCTACCTTAACGTGGCTATTATCTGAAAAAATTTGACTTTTGACTTAGGTATGGCTTCCATAATATCTTACCTTGTCGATCTTATGTTATTAGTGTATTAGTATAGTGGTGGGTACCATGCATATAAGAGCTTAGAATTTTTATTAGAGCGCTTTAATGTCCTCGATAATGTCGGTCTTTTTGTCTTGATACTATTGTTTGTTATTGCTAAGATACTCAGGTATTTTAATACTTGTGATATTTAATACTAATATATGAATAATCATTTGTTGTCTGTTTACATTTACCCTGTCTGACCCTGATTATCATAGGTATTCGTTGTATGTTATACAGTGACTGGCATAAAGTTGGCCACGTATCTTAAGAAATTTTATTGATAGAATATTGAAAAAGCATTTTGTGCCGATTATCTCTGCATAATGGCTAACCTGAAAATTAATTTTGACATTTGTCACGTGGGTGGTTTGGCGGGGAAATTGAAAAAAAATTATTTTGTCTTGAAAAGTGATAGAAAAGTATTAGATATCGAAAAACGTTATTTCAAAATAGTGCTTACATTTTAATTTTATATTGCAAAACAAAAATTCTATTTTTTTTACATTTTTTGAAAAACAACTAGGTATTAAACTCTTAGTTAAATACTTTCTTGTTTCTTGAAGTTTCTATCTGTTAAAATTTAAAACTAAGCTTTTTACCATATTTTTGAGTTTGGTCAGCCCCCGTATCTGACAACAATATTTACCATTTATAATTATAATTTGATCAATATGCATTTAATTAATTTATTTTCAATCAAATATTGAACCGTTATGAGAGATACCAAAAACTTTAATAAAGAAAATGTAATAATTTGCCTGAAATGATAATGCGTTATTTAGTAGCTTAACATGAATACATTTTCTTCATTAAGGCTTTTCGTATCTTTACACAATGGTCCAACATTAATAATAAACGGTCCTTTGCATGCATATTGTTTCAAGAATAATCATTAAATAGTGAATTTGGTTGTCAGATACCTACAGGAGCTGATCATACTCAAGTAGAAGTAGGTTACATGGTAAAAAGCTTAATTTTACATTTGAACAATTAGAAGCTTTAAACTTGATACCTAGATTTTCGATCATTTAACACATTTTCGTTAAATTCATGGGAATGCGAAAGTAACATAGGATATTTTTTTTCAAGAAATGTGAAAAAAATATTTTTAGAATTTTTGCTTCAAACTTTGAAAACGAGCATACAATTAAAATCGAAACACTTTTTTCAAATAACTTTTTTGAATATCTAATACCACTTTTCATGACAAAATATGTATTTTTTTCAACTTTCCCGCGAAACCAGCAGTCACGTCACAAATGTCAAAATTAATATTCAGGTTATCTATTATGCAGAAATAATCGGCACAAAAAGTTTTTTCAATATTCCATCAATAGAAAATTTTCCCTCGATTTTCCCATATGTGGCCAACTTTATGCCGGTCACTGTATAACACGTTATTATAATATCATGTACATTAAATTAAACTATCTGATCAAGAACATGTAAACAGAGTATACGTACTTATTTGTAAATGATGCAAAATCTATCAATAAAACCGATAAGCTTTCGTGAACATTTACATCACACTTAAAATACATTAGCATTAAATTCGTCGTACATAATAATATTAAATAAATATAAATAATAAAACTATTTAATAAAATTACGATTCGTTAACAATCAGTCAACTGTACTTAGAAATATTTTTCGTAACTCTTACAGTTTACAGACAAAAGTTATTACCTAAGTTAACCCAGAATAGGTACCAAAATAGTAACTAAAAAATGATGGTTATTTAGAACCACACTTCATTCCTTTCTTACTGTGGTATGAGATTTCTGTTCATTTAATTATCTTAAACGTAACAAATCACATTTTAAAGAAAACTTAAACAACTAATAAACAGTCCTACAATAAGTATTCAAACAGATTTCCTCCACATTCTAAGCAGCAGTATTCCCGTTTCACTATAGAATCTAAAACACGACGTAACATTTTAGGAGTAATTTTATTAAAAATGCTGCTTTTACTAATCGAAGTAAGTGTCCTCGTTTTCAAAACATTCTATGAATACCTCATTTTTATGTAACCCCACAACAGTCTTACGGAGGTAAGTGCTATTACATTTTCTTGGAAAGAGCTCAGATTAATATTGATGAACTACCCTGGAGTTATGTGCTGGAGTACCATCTTATTGTAGCCAGCAATCTTGTACAGCACCTTATTGTCTAATTCATCTTCCAAATCGTGCCGCAGATGGTCAATACCGCTTAGAAGTTAAGGAATTGCGATAGATAAAAGAACCTATAACCCTTGTAATTTAACCGCTTTTCTAACTTTTACGGTTTCCGAGATCTCAGATAAATACATGCTTTTAGTTAACCCCCAATATTTTGTCATCCATTTTGATTTATTTAACTTCATGGTATTAGCCAATTTTCACTGGTCTCGTTAGCATAATCAGGTAGAAATAACTAAATAGTACAATTTGCTTTTGTCTTGTGCGAATCTCTGCCATTATTCAATTAATTATTATTAATCTCTGATATGGGTGCCATAAAATTATTGTTATGCTGTGTAATGATTATGATTATGACATGTAACCCTCTTTAATTGCATACTGGTAGTATAACCAGGTAAATAGTTCTTGTTTGTACAATCACTCTCCGTACATCACACTTTTAAACCACGTCAGGTATATATACATATTCTCCATGCGGAATTAAGCTAAGTCCCCCGTAACGGTGCTGATTAACGACAAGGGGCAGGTGGCGGCGGCACGCTTATGATCTCAATATATCAAATAAGTGCGACAACTTTTATTTTATTCTGTAAACTTTGAATCGGGCCAGCCGAGTAATTCAAGATCTATACAATTATTTAAATCTAGGCTACAAAGCGTTAAAACAACGATCAGCGGGCGATGACAGATGTAACTGTATTCCGATTGGCTAATCGGCATTATAGGATTCGAATCCCAGTTTGTCGGTGATTTTTGTAGTAAGTATCGCCATGTACTATAATGCGGTCGATAAAAATATCGATATATCGAATTTTTGCCCAACCTTAATAGTATTAGTAGATAGAGTAGTAGTAGTAGTAGTAGTAGTAGTAGTTAGTGAGGCGAGGCAGACGGACTTGGTAAGTAGACCAAAGGCGATGCTTCTTGCCTACCCGTGACCATCCAGGCCCTCGTCAAATCAGCCTGACCATCTCATGGAGGCCAGGATGTCGTTACAGACTTCCTCCTTCCAAGGAAAAAGCCGGTTACAATGACTTCTAATTGTTTCATTATTCAATTTTTTTGTTCAATGTTTGGATCTAGATTTCTCTGGGGAGGGTCCGCATCCCATGGACCACCCCGTATCCATGCCACTGTCAAAGAAAGTTAGGTTTTTTAAATAAGAAACTTATGATTTAAACATTAATGATTTCCTATATTTCTTTTAATTTGTTTCTGTAAGTTACACAAATTTGAAAGAAAAATGCGTAAGTCTTGAATGTAAACATACACCGATCAATTAATATTTTCCATGCCATATCGGTGTATGTTAAAATATACCTACTACCATACAATTAATATCGATTAAAGTGTTTTCATATTGCAAAATTTAATGTCTATTGAATATTAGAATTAACTTTAAAAATTAACCTTTAGCAGACATGTAATTAAAACCTAAATTGATATTAACTCGTGTATTTACGTGACTCATTATTTAAAAAAATATACTTTTACCTCGGCTTTTATTAAAAAAGTAATTCGTTCTCCAGTGCAAGGATCATTTAATCATGAAGTAAGACGTTATTATATACGGGGTGTTCCATATCAAATCTGAGTCCTGTCTTTGAATCTTTTCTAATAATAATAATTGGCGCCGCAATGCCGAGAATGATCTCTCAGCAGATATAATGCTCATCGGAATCTTTCTCGCAGATCTTTGAGTACAAAATCTAGTAAGGGTGCATAGATTAATACTCTGTAGTCTTTCTCGACTGAGTTCATTTCATGGTTTTCACCATAAATCTGACGTCCACCACCGTGAAGGATCCGAGAAATTACCAACTTACAGCAAGCCCCAGCTGATTAGCTAGTTCTTCTACACGCTGCTAGGATTTCTTAAAACTAACGTACAAATTTTCCCGGCGACTGGCGAGAATGGAAATTGTGTTATTCACTAGAATAGCACCGGCATATTAAGATCGATCGCCGTCTTTTGAAGTACTTTACTTAGAGACTGCGTGAGGGATAGTAATAGTATGTCACTTAGACACAATATTGAGACGATGAACTGAGAGTTATATAAAGATGTCACCAATGAAGCAGTCTTATGTATATATATCTATTGTGTAGGCACCGGACCTTTTAAAAGGGTACAGGGTACAGGTCCTGATTACCTACTAATTTCAATGGTTTAGGTTAGCTATTTTCAACAAAACAACAAATATAAAATAATAGGTAAGTATCTTTATTTTAATAATGTAATTAAATAGCTATTAATATTTATACAAAAATACTAATCTACAATATTATAATAATACAATATTTAACTTAACCTACTCTATATTTAGCTTTGTTTCACTATCACTATCGTCTTTATCTATACCTAAACTAATTATTAAGGGCCTTACGTTACTATTAATTATTGGATGGATGGGTTTGGTCATTATATCTTTTACTGTCGTTAATGCAACTTTGGTCAAAATACTCGTTTCACTAAAACTTGCACTCCGGTCATACCCTTTTTCTAAAAGGGTACAGTCAACGTTCTTTATGATGTTTTTGGCATCAAGTGATAAATGTTTTTTCTTCGTTACACCATAAAGCTGGATTTATAAACTCGAAGCCGGCGTCGGCGCTCGCGCTGGCGCGGGCGCTGTAAGTTAAACAAGTGAATCGTAATGGAGCGATTTATAAACTTCGCCGGCGCTGGCGCTGGCGCTGGCTGGCGTTCGACATAAACCATCTTTATATTGCCAGCGCCGGCGTTCGTAGGAAATCCGTAACGCCGCGTCATAACCAATGGGATTTTAGCATTTCTATCGTTGGCATCGTTGGCATCTGCCAAAGTGTCAACGGCCAAGCGTCATTTTAATTTTTGTGTTGATGTCAGCTTGATATTTCTAGATTATTTGTTTTTGTGGTTCTTATTTTGATCTCGTTTGTGAAAAGAATTGCTCCTAAATACTGTTAAATATGAGTGAAATGGAGACTGAGACCCTTGGTAAGTACAAACATACTTTAAAGTTAGTTTTATTTGCTAATTTTATTTGCATCTGATTTTAGGTGAATCTAAAGTTCTCCAAGGAACAGAAATTGACTTGAGGCTCCTGATAGATACGATCCAAAACTATTTATACAACGTTAGCAATAGATATTACAAAGATGCTAAAAAAAAGAATCTTGCGTGGGAAGAAATTGCAATGATTCTAAATACAACTGGTTAGTAAAAAATTATACCAAAATAGAAAATAAATAAAAATATATAAGTGAAAAAGTTAGCTGCTTTAATAACAATAATTAGGTATCTGAAGTACCATGTTTAGTCAATAATAATAATAATACTATGTTATATAGGTCAATAATTATTGACGGTTGATTTTTTCCATTTTTAAATATAGGTGTTATGGCTGTATATTTATTAAATAATAAATAAATAAAATAAACAATACCATTTTTTATTATAACATACTCATTACATGAAAGAAAGGAAATATCTGATATATGTTACAAATTAACAAGGAGGACAAAAATATACAAATAATATAGTGCAAAGGAACAATACCCAACACAAGGTGCATGTAATACCACACTGAAGTTCTTTTTGTAATTAAAGAATAAAGATCCACTATTAGCAGGTGCTTTAATATTTATGTGTTTCCCATCTAAAGTGCCCAAACAGTTAGGAAAATTCCACTTGCTATAAAATCCATTGCTGATAGTGCGCCAGTCCGCTTCACTACAGGGATTTTTTAAATAAATAGGGCTTAACGTTTCCCATAGTGCCTCACATGTTTCTCGGATAATTTTAAGGACAGTCGTAAGGCCAGCATGAAAGTTCCATGCTAGGGCTTGCATACTGCTTCCTTGAGACAAATATCTAAAATAAAAAATTATATATATTAGGTATAAATATACAAAAGAACTGTGGCAGTCTTCTAATGCTAACTGCACTGCGTTTACTAAAAAATATACATACTGTAATGTTATTATCACTCTTTCCTCGGGCGATATTCCATCGAATCTCATGCCTCTTTGGATTCGTAGAGAAACAAAGTTTACTAGCTTATCAAAGGTAGGAACATTCATTCGTGTATACTTAAAAAACTGCTGCTTATCCATCGCCTTAATCTTTTGAAAATATTTAAATCCATCTTCATTGCGTCTGGCTCTATTTATGGGTCTCGTTTTCAAGCGATGAGTGCGTTTCCTGAGTAATGCTACATATAAGCATAAAACTACCCCTACGACACCGAGTGACTTCTTTTTCCTTGCTAAATCCACTTATTTAACTCTTTTTTTGTTCTAATAACTGCACTAAAAAAAACACCACCAACAGTACAAAGTAAAATGTCAGAAGTGTCAGATTATGTTTTTATTTGTCATTGTCAATACTGCGAACGCGAACGCCAAGTTTATAAATGCCCACTATGGGCGTCTACGACGAACGCTGGCGCCGACGCCAGCGCCGACGCCGGCGAGAGTTTATAAATCCAGCTTAACTTCCGGAAGCAATATTATCTGAAGTTTCACACAGATCTGACATATTTTGGATGCTCAATAACACACACGAAAATACCTTTAACGCACAGCTTGACAAACACCAAACGACTGATGAACTAAGATGATAAGACTCTGCTTTATATTGAACACCTGCAATTTGTCATTAACCCACCTAGTGTTGTAAATGGAAATATTTCCGTTGGAAATATTTCCATGGAAATGGAAATATTGGAAATTTCCGAACTTGTCTCGGAAATATTGGAAATATTGAGAATATTGGAAATATTTAAAAAAATATTTAAAACTTGTTCTAAATGATTCAAAACAAATGTTTATTATATCTTTTATATTTTGTAACCCTATACTAATAATACAGTTTTCACAAACACATATGAATATCTCCAGCTCGACGATTCTCCGATTTATTGGCAACGGCAACATTGGATTTCTACCTGGAAAGCGGGTAAGCCCCGAGCGCATCGGATAATATGTTAAAGCAAGCACATGAGTGCCGCAGTCCGCAGTGCGTTTTAAGAGTAGATTTTTATACAGTATATGTTGTGTAAAGTATATTTTGTAAGTTTTTAAAGTATATTTTTGATTCTTTGATAGTGTCGATGGTTAGTGAGTTTTAAAATGGGGAAAACAAAAGACATTGTTTGGAAGTATTGCATTTCTAAAGGTAACAATATTTACCAGTGCATGTATTGCAGTAAAACGTTCTTTAAAAATGCGTCCAGGATGAAGGCACATCTAAGTAAAGTTTGTAAAGGCTGTCCCAAGCAAGTAAAAAAAAAATTTATGCAAAATGACGAAGAAAACGGCTCATCAAGCGACAACGAATGTGTTTTGGTAAATGAAAGCATTTTGAGTGATAATTCCACTGTTGTTGCCTCTGAATCAGAACGCTCAGTATCAGAAATACTACCACCAGTACCGTCAACCTCAAGTTTTACAGCTACTTGTAGTACTAGTACTATTAACAGTTCCAGTATTGACATTGATGTCGAAATGCCGCCCACGAAACCATCTACTTCCGATGTTGTGAATGAAATGAAGAAACCTGCTACTTCTTTAATGAAACCTACTACTTCTTTAATGAAACCTGCTACTTCTGGAAGTGTTTTGGCATTTGCTGACCGAATTTCCAAAAAAAATCAAGTAAGTACCGTAGATTATTGCTAAAAAATATCGTTGTTTAATATTTAATAAAATAGGAATACAAAAAAATGTGGGAGTTGTAAGCACACCCTGTATACAGAATGAGGATATTGAGGATCTATTTATGAATTAAAAAGCAGGATTAGAATTTCACTGACTTAAATAGAAAGATATGCGGAATACAGATACTATACTACTACCTTTTTTCTACAGGAAAAAATCGAAAACCAACTAGCTCGTGCAATATACGCCAGTTACTGTCCATTGTCCATCCTTGATAACGCCGAATGGCTTAAGCTCTTTAAGATGATTCGTCCAAGTTTTGTACTACCAAGTAGATATAAACTGTCGAATACAAAGTTGGATGCAGCGTTTAATGAAGTAAAGGAGAGGGTTGAAACTACAATTAATGAAATTCTAGGTCTACAAAGCGACGGGTGGAGCAACATACGAAACCAAGGAGTCATAAATTGTATAATCACTACACCATCACCTCTACTGGAAGCTTCTATTGAAACTAAGTTGCAAAGACACACTGCACAGTATATAGCTGAAGAAATGGGGAAGATAATTGAAAAATACGGACCAAACAAATTCTTAGGTTACGTTTCAGATAATGCAAAAAATATGCAACTTGCTGGAACCATACTAAACGAAAAATATGATATCATTCCATATGGTTGCCTTTCCCACGGTCTTAATTTGTTATGTAATGATTTGCTTAAAATTAATACTATGTCGGCTCTAATTGACAAAGTTACAGATATTGCAAAAGAGATCAAGAAAAAACAAATTCTTTATGAACTTTTACGAACAAAGCAAAAAGAAAACAAAAATGTAGAGCCAAATGCAGGTGCCATTCACTTGCCTGTAAAAACTCGCTGGTCTTCAATTTTGACCAGTTTAAAAAGTGTGTACAGCACTAGGCTCAGTTTACAAGGAGTTGCAGTTAGCCAAGAAGCAACACAAATGATTGATAAATATGTTAAGCAGTGGATATTAGATGACGAAGTATTTTGGGGTCAAATTTCCAACCTAATTAACATTTTTCAACCTATTTGCAAATGGTTAAAAATTGTAGAAGGAGATTATGGCACTATTCACTTTGCTGTAAAAGCATTTCATGATATTAAAAGGGTGGTTCAGAACAACCTTGCATTGTCCCCACTTAACGACAGAGAGAAAACTGAATTGTTGGAGTTTGTTGACAAAAGAGAAAAATTTGTTATTAAACCCATACATTATGCTGCAGAATTACTAGATCCAAAATCACAAGGTTCTGAACTTGATGAAACACAAATTCTTTCAGCAATAGAATGCATACTTAACATAGCAAGAAATAAACTCAATATAAAAGAGCAAGAAATAATAGATGAAATAGCAAATTACCGTTGTAGAAGTGGTAAATTGTTTGGCAATAATTTTATATGGAAAAGTAGTTTTCATAACCCAGTCTCCTGGTGGAAAGGACTTTGTTCTTCATCTTCTTTATCAAAAGTAGCGTCACGAATTTTGATGATGCCAGCATCTTCAGCAGCCACTGAGCGCAGTTTTAGCGTTTATAGTCACATTCATTCTAAAAAGAGAAACAGGCTTACTAATGATAGAGCGGCTAAACTGCTCTACGTATCCCACAATGAAAACTTGCTAAATAAAATTGAAAAGGGCGATAGGTCAATTTTTATTTCCGACACTGACACTAGTGACACTGTTAAAGATTTTGAAGAAGTTGACTGGCATGAAGAAGACCCTAATGCCGAAGATAATATTGAGGATGATGACGACAGCGATGAAGATATGCCTCTTGCTCGACTTGTTTGTAAAAAATAATTATTTTTTTTTACAAATTTGACCCTATTTCTATTTTTTTGATGTTTACCATTTATTTGTGTTCATGTATAAGAAGCGTTCTATTTTTTGTTGTTATTTTTTAAATAAATATTTAGTTTTTTCTTATTTTTTTTAGTCTTTAATTTGTTTCCAATATTTCCATATATTTCCAATGTTTCAGGAAATATTTCCAAACGTATATTTCGGGAAATTTTACAACACTAAACCTACCTAATATACCAATATAATAATATAATTAATAGTAACGTAAGGCCCTTAATAATTAGTTTAGGCATAGATGATATTATAATATTGTAGATTAGTATTTTTGTATAAATATTAATAGCTATTTAATTACATGATTAAAATAAAGATGCTTACCTATTATTTTATATTTGTTGTTTTGTTGAAAATAGCTAACCTAAACTATTGAAATTAGTAGGTAATCAGGACCTGTACCCTTTCAAAAGGCACTTATTTATGGCTGGGTTTAAATTTTATTGCGGTCGGGAAATCGACGAATTATTGTGGAATGGAGCATACCAGCTATGCTCGGGTCACGCCACTCTGAAATCTTGCCCAGAGTTTCCACCATTTTGACCAGGTCAACAGAAAATTGGAGTATCCACTCATGCCGCTCTACCCATCGAGTCTCACAAAGAGATATAAGTGCACATCTCGAAGTGCCTATGAGGATCGTTTACCGTTCAGAAGATTCTAAATGTAGAATCTTTAATTACTTTTTTCGGGTCGACCTAGTTTTCTCTCACGATGTTTGTTCTTTAGATCAGTCTCAAAGTAAGCCCGGTAGAAATTTCTGAGAAATTCTGTTATCTTTTTTGTTGTTTTTTTCCCGGTGTATACAGGTATAACAACATTAGGTAGTTGTTTAAAGTTCTTGAACTTGAAACCATGTTCCGAATTAAAAATGCGAATTGATCTTGCGGTGCGTCACGTTTAAATGTTGAATCATATTTATAATAGCAATGTTTCGGAGTAGATTTGGTAAGTGATAGGGAGAATTTCTAGTCTAATTTTTAGGTGATTAGGCAATACTTATTAGGATTTCTATGAAACCTTAAGTATTATGAAATTTTAAATATTTTTTTTGTAGGATTAGTATTTAGGGATACTATCATTCTATAGGAAACAGTGTTTGATAGTTTTCGTCAAAATTTTATTTATACTGATTACAAATTTCTAATTTTCTTACTATATCCAAGTTTTTTTTCTGTGTATTTAAAACTTGTAATTTACGTGACTTATTATTTAAAAACATCAACAATTCTCTTTAAAAATGGAATACGGTGTCGAGTGCAGAGATCAACAAAATTCATTATTAAGTTAGAGAGGTTATCTTTTTTATAACAAATTCAGAATAGACATATATTACACATAAATCGTTTACAAATTATTGTAAACCTGAACTACCCTAAACTATAGAGGTTTAATAATTATTAATACAATTTGGCTTAAGGATATTTCTAATAATTATTATGCTCGATTCAATGATGGTATAAGTGATGTTGCCAAATTTACAGTTTTTACAGATCTGAGCTGAATCAAGAGGTGACGTTTAGATATTTAGTCTGCGTTATCTTTAGGGCTATAAAGGAGATTGTGTTATCTTAATAACAAATAAGATTTAAAAACAATTTCAAAAATCACTTCTTAAACACTGAAAAAAGAACAAAGGGAAAGGCACAATAATTAAATAAATACAGAACAGCCACAAAAATACAATATCACAACGATTCTAGAAAGCTCTAACTGTAACTCTTCGAAGTAAGGTGTTGATACACGTTTTAAAGTTGTTTAGGATAGCCAAAAAACAAACTATGTTTATTTAACTGAATATATTGAATTCATAAAGAGGAATTATTATTGTTAATAGGGTATTATTTAAAGTAAATAGATGGTAAAATAAAAAATATAATTTTACACTTTCCACAGATTTTTATTTTGACTCGACATATGTTTCGCAACACAGTTGCTTCTTCAAAAGAGTACTATTAAATGGTATTTTAACAAGTATATACTTAGGTGTAAAATTTTTATTGCAGGTAATTTTTAGGTACGGTTGTTGGAAAAACCAATAATAATATTTACAAACTAATTAAAGAGATTTAAAAGAGGTGATCCATTTAAATCCAATTGATCATTAAGGAGAGTATTGTTATATTTAAGCCTATTTATCTCTAAAGATTCAAGCAAATTTAATTTTATACTTTTGTTTTCAATATGCAAGATATCGTAGTTAGGATTAAATGTATGATTTGCTTCTAACAGATGGTTAGAATAATTAGAATCTGTTTTGTTTTTTATAAAACTTGTATGATGTTCATTCACACGTTTTTCGAAGTTTCGACCTGTTTGTCCGATATAAACTTTAGGGCAATCATTACATTTTAATTTATAAACGCCAGACTTATTTCCTTTGTTCAGTTTACTTTTATTGTTTTTAATGTGTTTTCCTAGAGTATTGTTAGTTTTGAAGGCGATATTAATGTTCAAGTTTTTTAAAAAGTTTTTAATTTTAGTGCTAATATGACCTATGTACGAGATAACTTTATAATTGTTATTATTCTTATTTGCTGTTGGAAACACTAGGTTTATAGCCTTTTTGTATAATTTTTTATTTAGGATTTTATCTATTGTTATCGCGGAATAACCATTATTAACTGCAATTTGCTTAATGATATTTAATTCGGTTTGAAAATTAGTTTTGTTTAAAGGTAATGTTACTAGTCGATGTATCATACTAAAGAAAGAAGCTAATTTATGTTGTACTGGATGGCAAGATGTGTTATGTATAGTAGTATCAGTATGAGTAGGTTTATGGTATATTGAAAAATCATGTTTATTTTCGAATTTTGTTATCGTTAGGTCTAAAAAATTAATGGAATTATTGACTTCTTTTTCTATTGTAAATTTTATATTGTTGTGTATATTATTTATGAATTCTAAAAACTGATCCAATTGCCTTTCAGTACCTATAAAACAAGCTAGAACATCGTCCACATATCTATACCAATAAAGAAATTTTTTAAACAGTGAATGTTTCGAAATAATAGACTCTATATTGTCCATAAAGATTTCCGCTAAGAGGGGACTTAGAGGATTGCCCATAATAAGACCTTCTTTACTAGTATAAGAAAGAAGGTCTTATTATGGGCAATCCTCTAAGTCCCCTCTTAGCGGAAATCTTTATGGACAATATAGAGTCTATTATTTCGAAACATTCACTGTTTAAAAAATTTCTTTATTGGTATAGATATGTGGACGATGTTCTAGCTTGTTTTATAGGTACTGAAAGGCAATTGGATCAGTTTTTAGAATTCATAAATAATATACACAACAATATAAAATTTACAATAGAAAAAGAAGTCAATAATTCCATTAATTTTTTAGACCTAACGATAACAAAATTCGAAAATAAACATGATTTTTCAATATACCATAAACCTACTCATACTGATACTACTATACATAACACATCTTGCCATCCAGTACAACATAAATTAGCTTCTTTCTTTAGTATGATACATCGACTAGTAACATTACCTTTAAACAAAACTAATTTTCAAACCGAATTAAATATCATTAAGCAAATTGCAGTTAATAATGGTTATTCCGCGATAACAATAGATAAAATCCTAAATAAAAAATTATACAAAAAGGCTATAAACCTAGTGTTTCCAACAGCAAATAAGAATAATAACAATTATAAAGTTATCTCGTACATAGGTCATATTAGCACTAAAATTAAAAACTTTTTAAAAAACTTGAACATTAATATCGCCTTCAAAACTAACAATACTCTAGGAAAACACATTAAAAACAATAAAAGTAAACTGAACAAAGGAAATAAGTCTGGCGTTTATAAATTAAAATGTAATGATTGCCCTAAAGTTTATATCGGACAAACAGGTCGAAACTTCGAAAAACGTGTGAATGAACATCATACAAGTTTTATAAAAAACAAAACAGATTCTAATTATTCTAACCATCTGTTAGAAGCAAATCATACATTTAATCCTAACTACGATATCTTGCATATTGAAAACAAAAGTATAAAATTAAATTTGCTTGAATCTTTAGAGATAAATAGGCTTAAATATAACAATACTCTCCTTAATGATCAATTGGATTTAAATGGATCACCTCTTTTAAATCTCTTTAATTAGTTTGTAAATATTATTATTGGTTTTTCCAACAACCGTACCTAAAAATTACCTGCAATAAAAATTTTACACCTAAGTATATACTTGTTAAAATACCATTTAATAGTACTCTTTTGAAGAAGCAACTGTGTTGCGAAACATATGTCGAGTCAAAATAAAAATCTGTGGAAAGTGTAAAATTATATTTTTTATTTTACCATCTATTTAAATTAACAATGGATTTCCACCAAGTAAAAGCCGAATCAATTCAATTATTATTTAAAGGCCATAGGAATTAATTTCCTTAAGAGGAAAATGTTAAATTTCATTGATTACAACCTCTCAGGCAAAGTAAGATGCCAACTTAAAGAGTCTTTGTTCTGACTAAACATGAATTCAGGAATTACGGAATTTCTAAATAACTTTTATATTACATGTCTACATTTTATGAACTTAAATACCAAGGAAACGCATATCCCTTCGGAATTATTGATTCATTCTAAATTTATAAAGAATAGACCACTGGAGAAACTAAATAGCAACCATACAAGTAAGTAAAATGTTCTTAAGTCAGTTCGTGCTACACATGGAAAAGCGTCAGTCATCAATTCTGATAATGATACTAATTTTATTTCAGATATGTTTAAAACGTTCCCTTAATATTGGAAAATTAACCATTACTTTAGGGCCAACTTACGCACAATTCAATGATATAGTTGAGCGTGCAATTCAAACTTTTAAAAACCTAACGAAAAGATGCGATTATGACGAAAAAGATCCTTATTTTCGTATTTGTCAGCTGTATTTTTACTTTTTAACAGGAAAATTAATAGTTCACTTCCAAAATTAAAATTCTTTCAAAAACAAGACAATAAAGTGATAAAGTGGCTTTAAGAAATACAAGTAAAGCGGAAAGGTTTTTATGATAAAGGTTCTAAGGATCTTAAATGATTTAAAGTAAAGGGATAAACTCAATTTAGAGTCAAGATAAATCAGCTTGGCAGACTCATGGAGAAGTTAAACAAACCAAGGACATAATATACAGTCCAGCAAGCCAGTGGTAGTGTAGTTGAACGAAACCCAAAGTTTCATATTAAAGACTCTAATATTAGTAAACCTTTACCACCACTGACTTCAGTTAACATTGTCCTAAGGGTGTAGAGGAGTATGTACTGTAAGCTTTGTTTGGTAAAGTTATAGGAATATCCAAGCTCGTATAAAGAATAAAGTTAGTGTAACACGAACACTCCTTACTGTATAGTGTATAAACGCGTCTTTAACTGACGTGTATATATAGCCATTCAAAAATTAACAATTGACATAACACAAACGATGTCGTACACTGCATCTGAATCTGCAGTACTTATAATAATATGCCAATTAAGAATGTAAATTAATGTACAAAGTTATTCAATATAAGTTGTAACTAGAAACATATTTTATGTTTCCATCAAATAAAGAAGTAAACGCGTACAACATAACAGAGGCTTTTTAGAATAGGAAGGACTGGTTAAAATTTATGACATAATATTCGTAGAACACTGTATTTTGTAGAATATATATTTATTTTGTCATGAAAACACCAATTTCTAATTTTACTCTTCATCACTTGTGATATTAATAGCGAATATTTGTACGTCAGTAATCACAGACCACACTTATGTTAATAGGTATTCATAAATTGACATTCTAATTAGCAGTTGGTTAAAGTATTCTAAACACGATATTTACATAAATACTTATAACCATTTTTTATACAAAAATAATTTACACATCACGTTATTTGCGGGTACAGGAAATAATATGAAAGATATAGATTAGTGTTCTATTTGGCGATTTAGCAAAATACTGTTATATCGATTATTGCTATACAGGGTGTCCGGAAATGATGAACAAAAAGCTTGGGGTAATTCGGATCGAAAAAATAATATTTTATATAACCTTTTTCTCAAAAACTAAAAAATAATGTGATTACAGGGTGTCAAAATTTGTTTTTTAAAATCAGTTTAGCTTTATAACTCTTTTGCTAGTTTGCTAATTATCTTTAAATTTGGCACACTTATTACCACGAACTGTTCTATGTATTTTTGCTTTAAATGGACATGAATCCTTTATTGCCAAAAGGCCTTAGTTGCCCCTAACATTAATATAATGCCCTAATAATTTCATTTAATTATTTCATAAACTTGCAAGATGTAAGTTAAGAAATCCATAGGGTTTAAATCTGGGAGCTCACACAAATCCACCATGTTCGATCATTCTCTCAGGAGTTAATTAACTCCTTATGAAATTCTCTTACCGATATACTGTAATGGCGCCGCTCCGTCTTAAAGTAGCCACATTGTTTGTCTCTAGGTGTACATCGTTTAATAAAAAGAATATCCAAATCCAGCGTCATTCGTAAAAAGAATAAGTGGTACAAAGTTTCTATCTTTTTTATGAAAATTTCGAATCTTATTACACGAATTCACACGAAAGAGAGAATCTTCAGAAAATAGAGCTTGCACCTTTTGGTAATGGAAGCGATGAAGCAGTTACTCTTGCAAAATTTCATGTACCGAACTCTTTAAAATATTTTTCTGAGTAGCAATTAATCTTGTACATATTTTGCGATTAATATCAATTGAATTGAAACCACACGAGCTTCTGCTTTTATAGCTCAAGTACTTCACTGCCACGCTACATCACAATGTTTACATTTAAATGATTCATATTTTCTAAGCCTTTAATGAATAGTACTGGACATTCGCAATTGTCGTATTCTTCTATTCGGATATGCTTCACCATACAAACGTCTTGCTGCAAATTCTCAATCTTAATTATTAACTTAACAAGTTTATGAAATAATTAAATGAAATTCGTTTCCAAGCAAACTTCTTTTAATTGCCTACCATAGTGAGTTATTAAAATTTATAAAAACCCTTAAACAAAAAAGTTTAGGGACAATATCCTAATGGTAATGGTCCTTTAGCATTAAAGCATTTTATGTCAAGTTTAGACCAAAAATACATAGTAATACGTTTGCCAAATTTAATGAGAATTGGTTACTAGCAAAAAAAGTTATAAAGCAAAATTGATTTTAAAGAACACTGTATAATTCCATTGTTATTGTGAAATGATATATGAACTTCTATTATTTTTTCAAGTCGAATTACTTCGAAGTTTTTTGTTCATCACTTCCGGATATCCTGAATAAAGGTGGATGTTTGTCGGTGCGTCATTACTTGCACTTAACTAAAACTATATGAATCTAATCAAAGTTACGAGATTGAAAAGGTCAAAACCAAGTCTAAATTCATAAACATCAAAATTTTCGTGGCTAGCGTTTAAAATGAATAAATAATAACACATATCCATAAATGCTTAACGCCAACACGAAAGTACGATAAAAATAGCTCTGAAAAGAACAGTTTTTAGGACTAAATTGAATTTGAAATTAGAGCTGACAGATCGAAATGATGACTTTGACATCAATGTCTGTCTAGCATGTTACTTTGAATTCAAGACGTATCGCGCAAACCGGAGGCTATAATATATAAAGATGGGGAGCTGTAAATCACGGTGTCTCTTCATCGTTGATTCATGACGTACCGGCAAAGATCTACCGTTCCGACTGTATATGACGATCTTATATTTATGAAAATTTTTAAATCCACATAGTTATGGTAACTTTGGAAAGGTAGAATAATTTCTGTAACTAAACAGAGTACCTAAGTGAGAAAGGAAGTAACTTTTTATTTTAAACCCCTATATATTTAACACTTTAGACACATATATTAACGCAATTTGTACTTTACTAAACAAGAAAGCACAACAGGATACGTAAATACCTACTGACCACTTTTTATTGGTTGGTTGATTCTATAAAAAAATTGTAATGCTAACCTTAGAACAACGGATTTACATGATAAAATATTATCGAAGTGGAGAGGTATCTTATCGATATCCGACTGAAGTCTTCAATGGAAATTTACTAACCCATTTAGAATGAAGATTATGCTCGTCCTTTAGAATGTTGGATAATAGCAGAAAAAGAGCTTAGACAATAGACTATTTTATGTGAACATTTTATTTTCCAAGTAGGCAACTTTTACATTGCAGGTATTGGGCACAGGAAAATCTAAGTAAATTTTGCTCTCTTATATTTGAAGAAGCGACTAATATTTTAATTTGACTCATGTATAATCGGATTACAAAGATGAAGAGCAGGTTCGTTAAAAGTTTTAATTCAGATGTTGCGTTTTTTACAACTTGTTCTAGGTCAGTGTCTTAGTTCGATGACTCTCAGCTTGGACGCTCAATTAAATAGATTTATTCTGAATTCAGATAAATAATTTATGCAATTAGCTCAAATCAAGGTATGCATAATAATATTGGGTGGGTGCCTTGCATTTTTCATTGACATTTTATTAATAGTCAAAATTTTTAATTTGCAATGAGAAATTTTTATAGGGTGTGCCACTAAAACTGTTTTTATTTTTAATGGGAAATTAGTTTATAATATAAAATTATGTAAACTGTAACCCCAGCATTTATACCAAGAGTAGCCATGTTCCATTTTTTTTCTCCGTGGCTCTTATACAGTTCTACATATTATGTAAGGAAACAGTCGTATATCTCTGGAACCGCTGAACAGATTTTGGTAAAATTTAGTATAATGTGCAAGGTTTATACTAGTACCGCTCGCGTGCCCTAGTAAAATAATTGGATTCCTATTTTGTGATTGAAGCCTATAAAAAAATATAAGCTGTTGAAAATATCGTGCAAGCAAAAATTATTTTCATCCAAGAGGGCTTGGACTGAAAACCTTAGGGCTTGGTTTAGATCAAAATTATAAGGGGACAAGCCACTTTGTCTAAACCATAGTTTTACTTCATTAAAGAATATTTTACTATTTTTCAATAAATCAGGTAGATTATTTTTTCCTGTTAATAAAGATGTATCATCGGCATGTTTTAAGTTTCGGATGCAAATTTGTCTGAATAATGGCTTAACTGCACGTGCAGTGCACCCATTGGGAACGGGAACACGGACGCACAAACGTGTATTTCAGACTTAAAGTATTTAACATTATTATTCGATACTGCTAACCAGCATTAAGTTATTATATTATTAGTTTCTCATTTACTTCTTTGTTATATTCCAATGATCCGTTATTTTGTCACCAAAAAAATAAAAAAACATTTTTATTTATAATTTATAATAATATTCTTATACGCTTGGCATGAAATCGCTGCATTCATTTCTCGCCTTTTAAAAAAATACTGCGAACAGTGCGAACTGCGAATGTAAAAACTAGAAAGTACTAAACAAAAAAACGATGGGCAAATATGTAATTCGATTAACTAAAAATTTTAGTGAGAGTAAGGCTTCCTTGAGTCCCTTGTCGCGTTTTAGTAAGAACAGTAATAATGAAAAAGTAAGAAAAACGTGCAATTATCATCAAGTCAGTGTCAAAGTGAAGATCACCAGGTATCTAAAAAAAAAAGATTCAGAACCAGAGACACATCAGTCTTTCCAAGAAAATGATATATCGAGCTAGAGTATCCCGAGGTTCATCAGTCATCTCTAGAAAAAGATTCAGATACAGAAGGTAATGGTAATAAGAGTATAAGTAGCAGACGTTTTAGAAGCCAACAAATTTCGCATTTTCCGTGGATATTGTATAAAAATAAAAAAGTATTTTGTCAGGCATGCATTACTGCAGTAAACGTTACAAAAGTACAAATGGCAAAATTTCACACCGCCAAAAATAAATCTATAAACGCTTTTGATAATGAGGGTATCAATAACTGCATGGTGAAAAGCAGTAGAACGATTTAAAGTTCACGAAAAATGCACTGTTCATAATGCCAGTTACTTAGCTAATAGATCTGTTGAATCAGGGGTTAATGTCTCCAAATCTTTAAATGAAGCAAAACTTGCAGAAATGAAATCTGTCCGAAATGCATTATTGGTTATTATATCATAACGTAGGTATTTAGTTAGACAAGAGATTGCGATCAGAGGCCACACCGATGAAAAATCTAATATACGCCAACTTTTTTATTATTAAATGTAAAGGAAAAGCGCATCCACCTCTTGGGTCATTAGCGCAGAAATACACAGTACTTAGCGTTACGCCTAATGTTTACACTATACAATTAAATTATAATAACTTTTAGATTTGATTTCGTAGGTTGCAGTCACTTAGGAAGCTTGTTAAGTTATTTATATTTACGTCACTGCCTAGGATGTCTTTCATGGTGTTCTTCATACTGTATTTTTGTCTTTGTACACTGTATTTTGGACGATCTATTAGGATGTGTTTAACCGTTATCACTACACTGCAGATGTCGCAAGTGGGCTGATTTCTTTTTGAGATTAGATGTTCGTGTGTTCTTTTTGTGTGACCGATTCTAAGCCGACTCACTGTTACTTGCGTTCTACGGGTTCCGGGAAACTGTTGCCATGATTTCACAGATGGTTTAACATCAAAAAGTTTGCATTGTGAGCTGCTCCATTCAGTCTGCCACTTATTTAACACGTTTACTTTAATATATGCTTTGAAGTCGTAGTTGACTGTTTGTTGGACTATCGCTATTAAGGACACAAGATAATGCGGATATTAAATTATGGTCAAGTCAAACAAATTATAAGTGGCTCTCTCACGATATTTTAAACGAAATAATTTCAAATATGTTAGAACACGTTCAAAACCGCTTATTGGAGCAAATTAAATCATCTAAGTACTTTTCCGTAATGATCGATTTGTTTAAGAACAGTAGACGAAAACTTAATTATAAAAGAATATTTTATGGGGTTTTATCAAACGGCTAAAACCAATACTGAATTATTATACACCATTGTAAAAGATGTTTTATTAAGATTTTCATTGGATATCCATAAATGTAGGAGTCAATGCTATGATGGTGCAAGTAGTGTTAGCGGAAACATATCAGGTCTTCAGAGCCGAATTAGGACGGATGAACCACGAGCTCTCCTTGTTCACAGCTCACAACCTTACCTTGGTTGTACAAAACTCAATGTAAGGCATTCCAATAATAAGGGATTTTTTGACCTTAATGAGAGAACTAATTATATACGTTTGTTAGAAATTCTCCAAAAAGGGAGGCTTGTTATAACCAATTGCAAATAGATTTATTATCCGAAGAAAACTCTGACAGCTTGACAAAGTTAAGAAACCTGCGACCTTTTTGTCCGACCAGATGGAGATGGTGTCTCTAAAAGCTGCCATACGTCAGACGATGAAACAGGAGAGGCTAAATCATGTGTCTATGCTTCATATTCATCAAGACGAGACTGGTAAGGTTAACCTGAGTAGATTGTCACGCTGTAAGAAGAAACACATTTTTAAAGTTTTAAAGTTTCCTTATTCGGGCCATTAGTTGAATTTTTGTATAGTTCTTATTTTACTACTAGATAACATTTTATATAAAGGCCCTTAAATATATATACACTAATTTAGTAATGCACCAGGTGGATACCTAAATATTTTTATGTTCCTTACAATAAACCATTTAATAAAAATAGTTTGGTTTTTTTATTTAGTACAGTAAGTTTATGTCTAATTTTTTACCAAAGAAAATAATTTTACTTTTATTTTTGTTGGTATTGGGCCATGCATGTGGCTACGCAACTTAGTTTTTGATTTTTGTAGTATTTTACCTGTTTATTTGTTGTTATTACTTTTATTACTTACTGACATTTTTTTTGCATATATTTTTGTTAACTAGATTGTACTGTAGTGATAATTTATTAGTACATAATATATAATATGTTTTATAAAAATAACGAAATTAAAAACAATTTTCGTCATTATAATCTTATTAATCTTAGTAAGGTAATGTCTATTATTAGTGTAATGCCCATGCTCCTGCACCCATTGAGATTTTTAGTCAGCACCTATGATGGTGCGATGTATTAGAATAATAAGAATAAATTTATAATAGTTTAGACGATTGCGATTTAGCGCGATCTTTTCTCTTTTGATTAAAAAAAAAGTTCCATTAAAAAATAACTTTTTTTTATATACTGTGTGTAAACGTTTACACACAGTTTGGTCGCTATGTTATATCGTGTGACCTGCAAGAAGCAGTTATAAAGAAAACAAATCACTTGAACTCATATACCAAACACTTCCCAAACAGATCTTCCATTAAAACTCGTACGAATTTTGAAATCACTGTTGCAGTTGTAGAAAAAGTATAGTGTTGTACAGCACGTTTAAAAGGTGCCTTTTCACAGTCGCTTGACTTACGGCAACAAACGTCTTGCTCGTGTGAAAATAGCCATTTTCAAAACCTGTACAGGAACATTATTTTAAGTATCTTATTCGATTGGCGATTTTCCTGCTGACTATAATAAAAACAATTTAAACAATTTTGAATGATTTTCCACAAAGAAGCCAAATGTAATGTCAAAAAATATATTGGTTAACAAATTTGACAGATTTTTTTAAATGGCAACCCTTATCCATAACCTCACGAGTAAATTGTATTACGCCGTCCGATTTCGAAAACATATAAGGTCTATTCCAACCATCAATCCCTGACAGTTTCAAACTGTCAAATACCTACATCAACCAGGTTGCATCCTGAGGTATACATGCAATATTCATCTGGTAGACTCTATTTCTGATAAAAAACTAATCCTAGACTGCTTCTTGGCACAAGCCTAAAGTTGTAGTTATTTATTTTCAACCGTTCTGGAAATACGGGGGTTCTTATACTGCCTTCATCCGTTTTGTCTTTTCGGTGCCTCACCTATTCAATAAATAGACCTTTTAAGCTGAAACCCCTAATTTTTTCACAGTAACATAATTTTTCGTGTCCAAGCTATTCACGTTATAATCAAATACGACAGATGTCAAAAAGTGACAGGAGTGGTTGCCATTTGAAAAGGACTTATTTAATTTTCTGGCCTATATTTAAACAAACCTAAACAAGTAATCAATGCATTTTTTGTTTCCGTCGCAACGGAGTGACTTACTTGCTGTTATTGAACCATTTGTAGCCTTCTTTCCATAAAGTATTTCGCACGTCCGGAAAGTACCTATACAGGAATCGTAGGTTTCCAGAACTCATTGAGCGGCTGGTCCTTGAAACTGCCTACTGCGTCCTTTAAAACAGTGCTCTCCATCCATCTAAAGTAAATAACTTTTTTTAACTATTAAGGGTGGTTTACGAATCTTAGGCCTATTTTATCAATATCCTGTTAGCAATAACAGTCAAATTACTTTCAGGACAACATTTGTTTCAACAATGGTTTCCTTGGAAATTATCTTGTAGTTGATGGTAACAGGACATTGACAAAATGGGCCTTATTAAATTTGTAATAGGTGACTTTTTTATGAAATTTGGACAAAAATACATGCTATACTGGTAATAGCAAACACGGATAATCATTTTGATTGATTCGGCAACTCAATATTATTTGTAGTAGGTAGTAGGTACTTATTAGGATTAGAGTATTAGGTATCTGGGATATAATGATAAATAAAATTAGTCCACCTCAGGTTTAGCCATAAAAAAAATATTTGCAGAGATTAATTATTAATTACCTTTTGTCTTTAATTGTTATGGATTTACGTTTACAATAATTCATTTTATTATATTTTTATTGTTGCAATAAAACCGTTCTATTAGAATTTACATTACATCCAATAGAGTTAGAGTGTTAGATAATACGGTCACTGATTAAATACCACTTCGTTTGATTATATTGTAGACTGCAAATAGTAATTGATCGAAAAAAAGTATGTAGGAGAAAGTAACACAAAATGACATAATTATACAACAAATCGGCATTATTCGGGTTTCTGAATAAGCAATTTCTGCAACTTGGTGTGAATACGAGCCCTATTAAGGGGGTTTTGGGATGATAAGATCATTTTGAGTAAATCACGAAAAAATAGATTGAGGTAAGTGATGCAAAATTTCGGTTTTTCCAGTAATATCGGAAGTATTCAGAATTTTGAAACTTTTAAAGCGGCATTTTAATCAGCACCGAATTACACAACTTTGCCCCCATTTAACCGTTTCTCCAACTCGTATGGTTTTCGAGATTCTAATGCTCGTATGTCGAATTTGTAACACCCTGTATATCCCCCATATCTGAACTACAGCCTCGCAGTATTAGTAGAGTAGACCCTAAAGATGTTATTTTGTTAATAACAAACTTGAAGTTTAGGTACCTACTCGACTAAACTTTATAGGCAGCATCGAACAATTATCGTAAAAATGTCAACAATTTAAAACAAATGTCAGAAATAGGGGAGAGCGCAGTTAAAATATACGCAACTATTTTCCATATTGATGCTTATACTTTTTATGTCAATTTAAAAACTAGTGTAAAAACGTCGAATTTCAAAAAGTGATCAAAGAAGTAAATTTCAATTTTTTCAAAAGGAACATAATATTTAGCAGAAATTTAATGATTGACATTATTTTTAAGGAGATTGTAAACAATATCGAAATTTGAGTAAGTAATAATGATATATTTCCTATGTTCGCATCTATCCTCTTTGGTTCGCATGCAAGGTAGTTTTTTACATCGATTAATCTCGAGAACAATGCTTTAAATCGTATCTAACTAAGCATACCTGTTGGTAGTTGTTGGTATTTATTTTCAGTCGTTTTGGAAATACGGGGGTTCCTAAATTGCCTTGATCGATTTTGTCTTTTAAGTGTCTCACCCCTTTAATAAATATACTTTTTAAGCTGAAAACCCCAATATTTTTTTGAATGCAATTTAGGAACCCCCATATTTCCGAAACGGCTGAAAATAAATATCAACAACTATAGGTTTTTAAAATCGGATCGCCAAATGCAATTCATTCGTGTGGTTATTTATGAGGATTGCCATTTACAAAATATTAAAATGGCGTCGTATCTGTCGTATTTGTAGTAAGCCTATATATTTTTTGGCATTAAATTTGGCTTCCTTGTCGAAAATTGTTGACAAATATGTAATTTGTTTTTTTCATAGTCGGCAGGAAAATCGTCAATCGGGTGAGACACTTAAAAAAATGTCCCTGTACTTACTTGTATAAAATAACAAGCAAAAATAAATTTAACATGGGGTAAAATAAAGATGCATAGTATTTTATCTAAAAAGATATCCAGATGAGCCCGTCAAAAGTTGAAATTAATGTATGGAACCAAAAAAACTGTAGGAATATGGGAAACATTATAATTAGTTGCCGTATTATAAGTAGGGGGTGAGGGATTATTAAAAGTCACAATCTATTATTTCGATTAATTGATTGTTTGATATATCGATTAATCGATTCAAAATTCACTCAAATCAAAAATCGAGTTATGATCGATAAATCGATTATTTCGCCCACCCCCTAGTCATCCCTAGTGGCTTCTGTCGTCAGGTTAGCATAGTATTAGCTCTGTGATAGTATCGCTAACGCTATACTGAAACTACTACGAGCAGCTAGCGGCAAGCTGCCAATTCAACAACTAGGTGAAAATGTTACCGCATATACTGTGATGCTATCTCCAGGAATAAATCGAATTCAAACATACGTCGGATATGTATTCAGATCGGGTTCTGGGATCGTTCCATTGCCCACGGTTCGCGAAATTTGTGGGAAACGATTTTACTATTTAATTTCAGATAGGTCCTATTATTTATTGATTTATTTTTTGTAAATTTTAGTAGGTACTTACCTACTGTAGTAAAATATTTATAAACTTTTAAAACATGTTTTGGTAAAATTTTAAATCTGCAAGTATTGTTCAAATATGGTGAATGCGATTTTTTCCATCCCACTTCACTGACCTCTCCTATTTTTTAAAGCCACGAACCGCTACTACTCCCTGTATACTTAATTTGAATTTTATGTTTAAAATATTTTTACGAACAGCTGGTAGCAGAAACAGAGAGTAAACAAAAGTACAATTAGTTACCAAAAAATTAGACAAAACAAAACAAATTTACCAGGTTATTCACTATCACGAGACAAGTTGGATAAGTCTTGTAAAAACATGTTTGTGTGTTTAGGTCATATATGTATGGTTTAAGTATTCAGGGGAAAGCAAGGTAAAATGGCCTAGCAGGCAATACGACACATCTGATAAGTAGTTTTCGAAATATACGAGACTAAAATCATCGCTCGCGAGGCGGTCTTTCTGTGGCCATACAAGGGAGATGCGCGTACTATTTCTGTGTTCAGTTAAAGCAAAAGCTTATTATTACTGCCTTTAATTGTATATTCTATAACAAGTTGGAAATGATATTCCATACGAGTTCTAAATTAAACTTTCTCTAAAACGCTATTTTAGAAAAAGAAGAAAAATAAATTATTTATGGTATACAAGCCTTATTGGCATAACTCAATTATAATAACCCAGCTCTGTACTTTATCGTAAAATGTATTTAAAGTAAGGATTAAATTACTTGGAATTAAATAGCTCGATATCTGACCTTCGTAAAAAAACAAACGGCTGAGGAAATAGGATTATCTTTTTTAACAGCTATTGATAAATCTGAATATTGTATGTCGTTGCACCTTATCTTCCCCTATATAAATTCGCCATACTTATATTTTTTTAAATATTATTTTCAGATAAGATGGCACTCCGCAACGGAGAAGTCAAAATTGCAAGTGACGAACTCCTCGAGTTGGATCCACTGGAACCATCGTCGGAAAAGCGTACCCGGTTTCAAGTAAACAGGGTTCGCAACGAAAGTTATAATGCCAGAAATGGTTCGATCACCCTAAATGTTGAAGATGACCTGAGTGAGGAGGACGACCTACTTGCGATCAGTGACAGGACGAGGCTGAATTCGGAGTGTGCCAGCAAAAGCTTACGGTAAATATACATACACATTATTTTTAGTCCCTATACTTGGTTATACAACGCCCTTCATAATATTGCGAATTTATCTTTGGGGCCTCTCCGTTTGAAATCATTCAAGCAAGAATCAAATATTCTTTGTTCCATTTCAAAATTCACATAAATCATGAATCAGTAAATGTATACCTAAGTCCACAAATTCTGTCAGTGACACATTTAATATTACTCACCAAATCTAAGAAGCGGCAGAATAAATAATAAACTTTGCCGCTAAAATTATAGAATATAAATTAAGAGGCGACGTTGTCATACACAATCAGCTAAATGCATTAAAAATACCACGGCGATTCCGATTCTGGGATTCTGATCGCGGAAAAAATAAATGTTGCAACACAGGGAGACCGAATTCACAACTTCAAAGATTTTAAAATAAGCGTGTCGGCAAAGTTTTCGCACTGCTTGATTAACGATAGATTTTGTGAGTTTTTTTTCAACTTTCGTAGGATATACAGTGCTCGCGGAAAAGTCTGCACCATATGGAAAAAGTTTTTATTCGTGAAGTTTTTAAAAAAATAATTTTCTAGTTTGTTTTTGCTTAATTAGAAACCACCAAATAGTCTAGAGTATTTGACATATCGCATTTGCTTCAATCCGTAAATGTCATTTAAAGTTTTCAAACATCGCAAAATGACAATGTTTGTCCAAATATCAACAAATGTCATAAGAAAAAGTTATTAAATTCAAAGGTTGGTACAAAATTTAAAAATTTTATTTTGTTTCATATTTCGCCCAATAAAAACACTACATATTTTTTCAGTGTACATTTCTCCCAAATTTTGGATAAAAATCGACACCACCATGTAAAAAGGAAAAAAACATTTATTTGCTTAGATAAAATAGGGGATATTTTTTAAAATAAAAGATGTTACTGAGGAAACTGGAGGACATTCTTGGACTATTTTCACATTTTTTTGCACTAAAAATGTATATTACTCAGTTATAATGAGCGAAGAAGTTAAAAAATATCACTTATTTTAAGTTAAGTAGATGCTATGTAGGTACCTAAAATCCTCCTTTTCGCCAAGGTTTTTCTAAAAATTTCCAAAAGTCAGAAAATTTAATGCTTATTCTTAAACCTTAATAATTCCACAAGTAGGCTTGGAAAATAATTGGCAATTTTAGGCTTTGTACGATATAAATAATTGAATAAATATCAGTTTTGTTTTATTTTCTTTTATTGAATTGTTTAAAAGTGTTAACAACAGAGGCAAAAATAAAATTATTTTAATTCACGGAAAAGATAGAAAAATATATAAAAATAAAACTAATCTATCTCCGACGAAGTTGACTGATTGCATACTTACTTAGCTTAACGCATCTATATAAGTATGGTAGTATTGGTAGTACCTTAAGCCGATGTTTGTCTATCATTTCAAGTTCGTTTACATTAGCCTAACAATCATTGTTGATGTTATTAAAAACCAAATAATGCTTAAAATGAAAAATGTCGTTTACGAAAGTGAGTATTGGACTTTCTTTAGCTTTCGTAATTTCTATTTTTTCCAATAAGTCGAATTTGTAGCCTTTCGGACATTTATGCAATAAGCAAACTTTTTAGGTGAAGAAAAACTATGCTCAGATATTAACAAATGAGTCACGAATGCAAACCTAGTCTCGGTTATATCCGTACCCTTATAGTTATTGTCGAGACTCAGGTGTTCTCGAACCCTGGTGGAAATATTTCTCCCTGACTGACCGACGTAACAGCTGGACAATCATTACAACCCAAGGAATGAGCACCCGACTTCGAGATTTGCTAAGTTTTATCTTAAGTAATAACTGAATGTTTATTCAGGGTATTTACAGTTTAAAACGCTGTTGAAATATTAAAGTCCTTTAAAAATTTTGCCTATGCATGGATATAATCAGGGCCGTTCTTAGGGTAGCTGCCGCCCGTGTGCGAGAATAATTTTGCCCCCCCCCCTCAAACAGTATGGATTAGTTGAAATTTCTCTGAAGAAGAATCGAGAATGCCCGAGATTGTTTTCCGGCAGCGCCATGTTAAACGAATCTTGACACCAAAAAAACTTCTGGTTCTGACGAAATTCCAGTGATCCTGTAAGTTAGATGCGCCGCTGAATTGACACGGGTATTTTGTACGCTTTTTGACTTATCTTACAAAAAAGGAATATTTTCTTCTTGCTAGAAAACTGCGCGAGTCCAGCCCATACCCAAAAAAGGCAAGAAGACCTTGCCAAACAACTATCGTCCAAATTCCATTCGCTTGATCGGTGACCATGATCTGACAAACAACCTGGAAAGCCTTGAACATCGAAGGCAGGTTGGCGACTTGAGTCTATTTTACAAATATTTTCATGGCAAGTGCTCAACTGAGGTTGCCCTAAGTGGTACATGGTACGACGAGCCACTGCAGCCCACCCGTACGTAGTTCAACTTAGTGTCCCTCGAACGACACTGTTTAAAAATTCTTATATCTGGTAAACGTCATCACTCTGAAACGACCTCCCTGATGCTTGAACTCTACAATGTTTTAAAGATCTAAGTATATCAGAGCTATACATAAGAAAAAGCAAAGGGCCTAAAATTGAGCCTTCTGGCACTCCAGAACGTATATCGACTGGTTCAGAATAATTATTATCAGAGAAAACTTTCTGAAATCTATTAAATAGGTATGATTTAATGAGAAGCAATGAGTTATTAGCAAAACCATAATATTTCAATTTAGATACGAGAAGTGCATGATTAATGGTATCAATATCCTTCGAAAAGCCGAAAAGAATTAGTATACTATTCTTTTATCACAGGCACGAATAATGTTATCTGCTACATTTGTTAAAGCTACAGCAGTCCCAAAGTGTTTTCTAAATCCACATTGCCGGTAGAATGCTCATTACTCGGAGGTCGTTGAAACTAGGTGGGTTTACCAATTGATATTTTCCATCGATCGGGGAAGTAACTAACCTCCAAACATCAATAATTTATTATGCCTGTAATCTGTAATATGTTTATCGATATGCGGACTACAATCTTCATCTACCCCTGCCGCATTTGTTAAAAGAAAAAGGATATTCACGTCAGATACTTGAGCTGGCCTAAAGGAAAATTGTAATGTATCACTTAAAACATTGTTTTCATAAAAATTAACTCTTATTATTACAATTAGATATATTCTCAAGAAAAACCGCGAAAGAAGTATTAATATCGTTAGGATCAGATAACACTTTAGGTATTAAACTATTTTCATTAGAGCAGACCTAATTCTTTCAGAATTCTTTCGACACACAAAGTATTTAAACAACTTTTCTTTTCTTTTCTTATCAAAGCCAAAGTAAAATTTCGTAAATCTTAACTTATAGTTAACCCAATCTTCATTTAATTTAGCTCTTTTTAATTTTTACAAAGCACTGTCTCTTTGCTATATACTATTAATAAACACGTTTTTCAATTTGAGTTACTCTTAACTCAAAAATTTCACATATAAATTGAATTAATCAAAACCTGAAAATTTGCAAAGCTTACTGCAAGGTAGTATTTCTCCCTTCCATACCTATATCTAGAATATCTAAAATATCCTGCCTCAAGGTCTGAGTTAAAACTTAACAGACGATTCGAAAACCATAAAATAATTTATTACTACTTAGAACGGAGTAAAACAAAGAAAATTATAATTTATTTTCTAAGTAATAGATATAATAGGAAATACAATTATTGATTTTTATAATTAGGTATTAATATTAAGAAAAAACCATAAAATATTTTTTCATTCTTGTTTCATATTTAAGTTTAAGAGTATGAAAATATTTAAGTAAGTTCATAATAACAATATATTATTTACACTTGCAGCAATTAAATCCGGAACAGCACTTTGTTATATTGTAAACTATCGCCCAACATTATAAACAATATCAACAATGGAACTTCTGCCGGCGGACTTTATATTTTGCACCACGGGTATACTGGGTACCTACTATATGTCGATTATTATTACCACCCTTCACCACGCATTGGGTGTAAGCAAAGTTTACAAAAATAATATAATCAAATAAAATGCAGACTGTCTACCTCCACGATATATATTTAAAAGTTATCAAAACTTTATTGTTCCCAACATGTTTCGATTGAAGGCAGAAAGTGGTAAAATTGACATTGTGGAAAGATTATTGTATTTGTAAGATTATTCATGTGAAATAAAAACATCGGATGGTCGAGAAGTTAAGAATTTTTTTTTATGTTGGTATGGTATAGAGATTTAAAATTGCCGAAAAAATTGAAAAAAAAAACGTTATTTTCCAAAAAAAAATTGGAAAAAACGGAACATTTGGGCAAAATTAGTCGTTTCCTATAAACTAGGAAAGAGCGTTTTAATAACTAGACTTGTTTTATAATATTAAATATAAGTTTTCATTAAAAAATACATGTTATAAAGATGCATTTAAAAATGCTCAGGCATACCCAAAAAATTAAATAAATTCCCTAAAAGTACCTACAAAAACAATATGGGATGCTCTATGACTGTGGATTCAATTTTAGGAAACAAGGAAGCTTTGCAGTGTACTGTACTATTAGGTCATTTCGGTGTCGACCAAACCATGAAAAAATTTATATTAGACGATAATTTTTGGAAAAACCTACAAGATTTTAAACATATCCTGCTTCCTATAGCAAAATCAATAAATCTAATAGAGTCAGATAAATCTCTATTGTCTGAAGTGCCCTTTGTCTTTAAGTATATTAGAGATGCAATAATTAATATCACGGCAAAAGATGGCCAATCAGAGGAAAAATTAGAGAAAACTTGTTAAAATATGTAAAAGAGCGCCTCGAGTTTTGTTGTACACCCATTTATTTTGCGGCAATCTTCTTGACTCTCGTTTTAAAAGGAAACATTTAAGTGAAGACCAAGTTGTGATGGCTATTGATTTAATTTCAGAAATAACTTGTTTATCAAGTTTAGATATAGGGAAAGTCCTGGCAAATTTAGCCCACTTTAGAACAGGCACAGAATTTTATGATAGGAATTCTTTATGGGAATTCGCAAGCAGCACCCATCCTGTTATATGATGGCAGGAATTCTGTACCCCGCAGCCGCTTATGCCAGTTGCCTCCCGAATTTTAAATGAACCTCCATCTTCCGCCTCGTTAGAAGAAACTGTTCGTTTGCTGAATATGTTCAGGATGACGAGAAGCAATATAATGCTGTAGAATATGCATCAAATGATTTCTTTGAAGCCGAAGCGAAGAATCATACTCGGACATTGACGATGAATTGACTCTAAGTGATTTGTTGCTATTTTTACTTTTTCTGTTAACAGAGAATAAATGTTTTGTTTCTATTACTTTAAAATAAAATATTAGGCAATATGAAAAGGATATTAGGTATTTGTTATTTATTTAAATTACGTTTAAATTTTTGACAAGGTGGGAAGTAAAGCAATTGGTCGATTGGAAGATTTGAAGGGGTATCATGACCACCACCCTTGTGAAGTGGGATAACTATTGCCTTCCTTGGACAAGATGGAAAAATACCTGCGAGAAAGGAGAATTTCATTACTTTAGCCAAAACCTGTAAGGCCCTTGATGGTAAGGCAGAAAATATCTTCAGAGAGCGCCCATTCCAACCCGAAGCATATTTATTTTAAAGAAGGGACTGCGAATATTTATCTACCTGGTATTGCAAATATATAATTAATGAGGTTTACATATCATAATTGTTACTGCAATAGTTTTATGGCACCCATTTTATTCTTTTTTTTTATGGTAAGGCACAGCACTGCAGGATTACTCCTTTAGAGCGCTTTGCGAGCGGTTCGTGTGCGCAGAAAACGATTCACGTTGGTCTTGAATCTTTAGAGATTATACTCGTTGAGGAACACGGCCACACGGCCGCAGGGAGGTCGTTCCAGAGTGATAACGTTCTCCAGATGAAAGAATTTTTAAACAGTGTCGTTCGAGGAACACTAGGCTGAACCACGTACGGGTAAGCTGCAGTGGCTCGTCGTGTATTTCTATCATGCACCGCTCTGGGTGGAATCAAGCGGGCAATTGCAATGAAATTATTTGTGAAATAGACTCAAGTCGCTAACCTGTCTTCGATGTTCAAGGCTTTTTAAGTCGTTTGTCAGATTATGGTCACTCATCAAGCGAATATCTCTTTTTTGAATGGAGACCAGCAATCTCAGGTTAGGAGCAGAGCCCCAAATATGCGAACAGTACTCCAGCGATGGTCGAATTTTGGATTTATAGATCATCAAACGTTGTTGTGGTGTATAGAGGTTCTAAGTTCGGAAAACTATCCTAAGCTTCTGCGAGGCTGCCCTAGCAATGGCCGCAACGTGACTATGCCAAGACATATGACTATCCAAATTGACTCCCAATAAATGAATTGATGAAGCAAGGGGAATCGAGTGTCCCGCAATATGTCCGGTTCTTCAACATTAACTTTTTTAGAAAAAACTCCGCCTGAGTTATTTTAGCGTTGAATTCTACTTGGTTACTGTCACCCCAAAACAGAATTTCTTCCAGGTCTTTCTGAACAGCGAAGCTATATATAGGGTTTTTAGTTTTTTCCAAAAGACCGTTAATGTGCAGTGAAAAGAAGGTGGGCGACAATATAGAACCTTGAGGGACTCCGGCGTTGATGTTAAATGTGTTTAAAAGAAATTCGTCCATCGCTACTCGCAGAGAACGGTCTTAAAGAAAGCTTGACAGCCATGAACAAAATTGAACCGGCACTCCGTATGATCTCATTTTAGTTAGAATCCCCTCATGTCATACTCGGTAAAAGGCCTTGGAAATGTCCAGTGCTACCGCTAGGGACTCTCCATGTTCTATTGCGTTGTTCCAAACGTGAGTAACATAAGCGAGAAAGTCTCCTGTTGATCTTGATTTACGGAACCCATACTGGCGGTCACTAATAATGTTGAAGCCTTTCAGGTACTTTAATAATTTTTCGTTGATAGCCTTCTCCATAACTTTTGATAAAACCGAAAGCAATGCGACTGGACGATAGTTGTTTGGCAAGGTCTTCTTGCCTTTTTGGGTATCGGCTGGACTCGCGCAGTTTTCCGGCAAGTAGGAAACATTCCTTTGTTGCAAGATAAGTTATAAATCCTACAAATACCGGTGTCAATTCATTAGCGCATGTCTTAATCAGGATCACTGGAATTTCATCACGACCAAAAGCTTTTTTGGTGTCAAGAATCATTTACATGGCGCTGCCGGAGAACAATCTCGGGCATTCTTGATTCTACAGGGGGAACGTTCGATGGAGTTTTTCCCTAAAAATTAACCATTGAATGTTGAGAAGAGAATAGTTCCGCCAACAAGTTTGCTTTTTCCTGAGCTTTGGTCGCAATGGTGCCATCCGAACGTGTTAGAGGTGAAATAGTTGACTTGGTAAAGTTCTGACTGACGGACTTAGCTACCGACCAAAATGATCTTCATCCGTTAAGACATTCAAGAAGTTTCTCTTTGGTCCATTTTAGAGATTAATACTATTAATAGGTGCCTAATGAATTCAAAAATGGCGGTGATCCGAACATCCTTAACGCAAAATGATAATGTATTAATTTATACCTTATTATGTTACTCGGGATTCATTACAGGGAATTGAATTACCAAATAAAAACGTATTACCAATATTATAATAAAGTATTGTTGACCATAAAGTAATATATTTACTTACCTACCTAATTAAGAAATTAAAGACCTATAAAATAATATATTAGTATATCTACTTATTGTATTTCAGTAGGTATTTATTTTAAATCATGCAAATTATTGCAAATAACGTAATAAAAGAAAGAAGTTTGTCCCTTTTCTTTCCGTCAGACCCAATCCTTGGCCGCGTTTCGCCGTATTACGACTCCTCGGCAATGCTACAGAGTCTGACGAAAAGGAAAGGGACCTTACAGTGAACTTCATCACATAATGTATAAATACATATGCGAGATGTTGCACGTGGCAATCGAGCTATCCACCCAACCAGACCAGCGTTTGATCTTCTCTAAGATCCTTCTACTAGTATAAGAAAACTGTCGGTTCAATGCGGCACAGTGGATTGTTCATGAGATCCTTCAAGAACAACTGCTACATTCTTATCGGGTCCAAAAGGTAAATAGCATGTCTCCCGCTGATTATACCCCAAGAGTCAACTACGCAAATTGGTTTTTGCAACGATTTAGGCAAAATCATAATTTTACTAGTATTGTTTTGTTCACGGACGAAGCCGGTTTCACCCGAGACGGAATAATAAATTGTCATAATTTGCATATCTGGCATGAACAAAATTCCCATGCAACAGTACAGACAAAGCATCTTATGATGTATGTAATGTATTATGTAATGGACCATTCTTTATTGAAGGCAGATTAAATGGTGCCATGTATTTGCAATTCTTGTAACAAAACTTGAACGGGTTTTTAGAAAATGTGCCTTTAGAAATTAAAAATCAGATGTGGTACTTGCACGACGGTGCACCGCCCCATTTTAGCAATTTAGTCCGTCAGCACTTATCAAATACTTTTGGTAATCTATGTATAGGTCGAGGTGGGCCTATTTTATGGCCACAGAGGTCGCCCCACATGGATTGGATTTCTTTTTATGAAGAAATTTAAAGAGGCTTGTATATTCGATGCCAGTTTACACCAATGAAGATCTGATGGAAAGAATAACACACCACTTCAACGAAATTCAAGACACTCCTGGAATGTTGTTTCAAGTATAACGAGAAAACATCCGTCGGCTAAGAAAATGTATAGAGGTACAGGGTCCCCATTTCGAAAATCTGCTGAAGTAAATTGGAATTAAGAAGCAAATCTTTCACATTTTTAACATTCTTGCGTTTCAAGTTGTTTCCGAAATATCAACCCGTTCAATGGTTCCTTTATGCGGCTCACTTCGATCTGAAAACGTATCAGAATAATTATATTCTTCTTGTATCCACACAATTACCGCGCTTATCCACAAGTAAGGTGCATGTGAGCATTAATGAGATGCAATAATCACAGATTTTATTAATTTAATGCGAATTATTAGTTGTGTTGTTATTCGATTAGTTACTGTGTTTAAATAACTTAAGCTGGATTTATAAACTCGAAAAGTTGGCGAGGTTGAGGTTCAGTTGGCGTTGGAAATAGGAGTTTAATTTAAACTAAAGGGAACACTCAGTTCAATTTATAAACTCAGTTCGTGCAAAGTTCGTAAGTTTCGAAAAGTTCCCGTGTAGTTCGAGATAACCAATTTTTATGTTCGGAGTTCGAGAGGTTCGTTTCGACCGATGAAGACGTTATTTTAATTTTGGTTACAGCAAAATGTCAAATGTCAAAAAACAACTTTTCGAACTTCGCTACTGACTTTATAAATGCCAAATTCTGGACTGACTCACCAACTTGAACATAACTTCAACCTCACCAACTTTTCGAGTTTATAAATCCAACTTTATGTTAATAAACTCGGTTATTAAATAAATTTCGAAATTCAATGCTTAAACGTGTTATACGAAAAATATACCTTCTTTAAAGAGGAATAAAGAGTATTTAAAAAGCAGTTTTTGGCTCTGTATAATGACACCTGTCAAAATTTTGGCCCAACTGTATGGTTTAATGAGTCTTTATGGCAAACATAAAATATTAAAACTTCGTTACCTATATTTTACAGGTCGGTTCAAAAGTTAGAGCCGAAAAGGAAGTCGCTGGGTAACCCGTTGGGGCTCTGTATCTCCGTTAAGAGGTGCTAAAAAATTTTTTTAAGATAAATTAAGGCTATTTTGACCTTCCTTATATGCTCCCGAAATCCTAAGGTTTCTTTATAATTATAAAGTATTTACAATACTTTACGTGATTTTTCGTTTTGCAATTATTTATACAAACATACTAAAGTGTAATTTTAGCACCTACTACGGTTTCGTACTGTCCCTCAACGTGTTTCCGGTTCACTACTAGCAATGTTTCATGACTTAGCTAGGTTAGCTCAAAATTTTGAAATTCGAAAATGTTTGGTCTGTTTTGTCTCCTCGGACCACCTTTACTAGAATATATTAGAGTTAAAAAATTGCACATTAACAAATTTAAACTAAACCATCTTAACAATGTTTAGCCATTGATGCCACTAAATTTTGTAGAGTCGCATCAGCTAAATGTTCCCACACTTCCATGATTTGATCAATAAACGCTTGCTGATTTTGAAAAGTTCTTATTCTTGCTTTTTATTCTTATATATTTTTCAAGGTTTATGCCAGGGAAATGAGAAAAAAAGTCCAATGGTCTAATATTAGCAATATTGTTGGAATTGAAGGAGAACAATTTTTCAGACTAATAAACAGCCAATAATAATAATTGTTTTTTGATTTACTATAGTGGAAAAAACATATTATTAAGTAATACAGAACACCTCTCAATGAACTTTTAGCAGGTGTTATTTTAGGCTCTTTTGTTTTAACTTTGCTCGATTTTTTTATCAATATTCGCAAGTATTCATATAATCGAATCGATATGAGTTATAGTTGGCGAGGGCTATACATACATATATACTTATTTTTACGTTTCAGGCATCTTACCAGGGAAGCTCTCCCTCGACTGGATAATTATAGAAACATTATGTCGATACAAGCCGCGAACAGGCCTACCTTGGACGAACTTCATAATGCCACATTACCAAAGGTAATTATGTTAGAAAGTAACTCGAGAATTTAAAGAATGCGTGTCCTGCCAAACGGTTAACCAAAATATAGGGGTTCCATAATAGTTATTTACGATATAAGTGTTGTAAAGATTCATATTACAACACGAGATGTTAAAGTTGTTAAACGAGGCGTCAGCCGAGTTTAATAAAACATCGAGTGTAGTAATATGAATTTACAACAAGAATATTGTACAAAATTTTATCTACTTTCATCTATGAATAAAAATATTTGGCAAAAGGCATTTTTAAAAATAAAAATGCACCTGCTATTAAAAATCGTTTTGTAAGGGCATCTATTACAGCACTAGTGCTGTAATGGCATCTATTACAGCACTAGTGCTGTAATAGATGCCCTTACAAAACGATTTACAGAACTGTAAAATTCATATTACTAAATGAAAGTAGATAAAATAATAATACATTTTTCCTTATAGTTATTACCAACGTGGTACTTTAATTTTTTAATATCTGCATCGTTATCATCATACCTGCAATAAAATTATCTATGTGTAAAAATTATTATTTACAAACAATCTATCATTTAGACTTTTAGATGAAGGTACTTCGTAATCGAAAATCAAGTTAGGTCTTCCAAATGACAAAGTTTGTTTTTAAATAATCAAACAGTTACATTTACTTCTACATTAGAGAATAAAGAATGATGACACAAAGATAAAAATCAGAATTTGTAAGCTCCGTCTCATTTCGTGCTGATACAAGCTTGCACATGTTATTGGTTTTGAGCCCTGACTAACCATTCTAAATGAAGAAATTATATAATCAACATTTTAATAAAACAGAAATTTTCATCAAATTGAAACTGTCATATTCAAAAATGTCAACACTACCACAAATTTTCTACTGACATTTAAAATCGCATTTCTATAGTTTTATTTCTCCCAGGCTCCTTGATTTTTAAAGTATTTTAAAAATTAGGCAGAAATTGCCTAAATGAATTAAATATGTACCTAATATTTTAGTACTAGTATGAAAAAAAAATTTACCTCAGTTAAAAAGCTGTTATATATCTCGAACATTATATCCTTCGGCGCTTCACTTCTTAACCTAGGTATCTAATGTACTATTCTTTACCGCTTGCTCCATCATTGACCTAGGCTGACAAATTATTTCGTCAGTCAAACCAATGGCATAGTTATGAACATGATGAAGTAAGATACGTAGTAGAAATCGCATATTATTTTTTTGAGTAGACAGTTGGCTACTCTAATAATTACCTGTTAGTTCGTCAATGTCATGACATTGTCAAAGCGCATTTGATTGATAAGAAAATGGTATAAAAATAAATTTTCTCGTCAAACCCTTTCGTTTCATGCCCATGCCAAAGATTATATAACTACTATACATGTGTCTTTTCTTTTAAACTAATAAATCAAAATACTCTCAACCCTTTTAAACTTTACATTTCAGAGAAACATATTTTTTTTTTAAAGAAAACAAGGTCTGTCTATACCACCATAATATATTTTGGTAGTATAGACAGACCTTGTTTTCTTTCATAATCTCGCCACAGAAAATGAACTACTTCTTGAATATTTCTTTTTTTAGTATTTTCAGCTCCCCTGCTTGAACCGCTAAGGCCCACTTGTATAGATTGAGATTAACTCAAAAGTGGAGGTTACTCCAGGAGTTAGTAGTAAAATATATTGAATAATCAGAGGTTACCCCCGATCCTAGGATCAACCATCAACTCGTGGATTAGGTATGAGTTAATTCGTAATCTTGGGATAAAAATGGCGTATTTTTAATATATATTTGTTTTTGAACCTAGTTCGGGACTAGTTTTTAATTTGAAATAGAGTTTGCCAGATGAATATTTTATGTAGACTCCAGGTACATTGTTAAGTCCTACAACTGGTCGATTGTATTTGACAGTTTGAAACTGGCAGGGACTGATGGTTGCAACAGACCTAATATTTGACGGTTTGAAACTGTCAAGGCGGGTTGTTGAAACAGACCTAGAGTAATCCTATATGGATGTTTCAAAAAATATTAAATAAGAAAAAGTTGCAAAGTTAAGTTAGTCTCTGATATGCGAAAACAGAAAGCAATTTCGATATTCCCATCCCTCTGAAGTTAGCAGTTTTATAGATTAACACCATCCTATATAATTGAAACAAAAACCTACCTTAACCTAGATTAACTTTAGGTTAAATTTAAGGGTTAATATTCATATTAATTCTATAGTTAATTCTAGCCTATACGATTGAGCTCAAGAAGGTGTGGCTTTCACCCTTTAAATCTTAAATAGAAAGGGGCTCGTGATACCTTACTTTAAAAGGAAGTGAATTGTGTTTCCAACGGGACCTTGCTCGACGAATTCGAGTTAAAATAGTTTGGGAGAAATCAGGCAATAGAAAAAAAAAATTAAAGTACCGAAATTGCTTGCTAATTATTTCAATCAAGTAGATGTTGAAAATATCCACCCCCAACCTCCAAAATCACTATTCGCGAACATTGTGAAGCATTTTAGGAGTAATTTGTCGGCAATTGTACACCATTCGTTGTTCCAAGTCTTGAAAAGGATTGAGCCGGGTTGCAAACATTTTCAAATTTAAATGTCCCCACTAAAAAAAATAGTTCAGTGGCTACCAATCAGAAGATCTTGCAAGCCGTTTACCTAGGAAATTTTTTGATCCATAGCCTTTCAGGCAATACTTCACCAATTAAATTACCAGGTAGAAAATAGGTGCCAATAACAACTAAGAGAAGAAAAATGGTAATAGTTATATAGAAACATACAATTATTCACAGTTGTATTCAAATAAAACAAAAGAAATCAGTAAATCTAATCTAAGAGTCATAAAGGTTGCATCCAATATTAACATATAAAATTCTTTAAATTTCAGTTCGTTTTTTTATTTCCGAAATATACAGTGTGAGTTTTTTTAAAGTGTTACAGGACATTATCTCAAGGACGGTTTTAAATATTTTCATAAAATTTTAGTGAGGTGATTTTATTTTTACAATATTTTTTACTTTCTACACCTTTCTTAATTTTGAGGGATGGGGTGCAAATTTGAAATTTTATGAGATGATATATTTTTGTTGCTAAAATTCGAATCCACGTGAAAAACTACGTACCTATGTTATGAAAAAAATAGTGACTTGCTCTTTTATACGGTATAATAAAAACAATTTTTCTTTGCAGAGATCTAGTATCTGGTACAACCATGGCTAGTATAACCAAAAATATTGCGAATTCCTACAATTTTCATAATAGATATAGGTACAGTGAAAATAAAAAAAAAAAACGTTCGGACCCATCGATTTGTATTTGCAGTTTGCAGTTTAGAGCTTTTTAACGTGGCAGCGAAATATACAGGGTACATCAAAAAACAGATATTACATCCTCGTTTTTTTTTAATGAACCCCAATTTAGAGAGTGCATTTTTTTACATACGGCAAGGTAAATAAGGGTACATAAGGAAATTTTAAAGCAAAATTGTCTGAAAAATTAAAAAACTGAAAATACAAATGTATCTAAAGTAAATGTTCGAATTGAGCACGAACGAGCTTACGAGCTGTTTTTTTTACAACAAGGAGAATAGAAAGGGAGTAAAAACCTCCTTCTGGGAGAATTATAGCAAATAATGTATTGTGCACGGAAAAAAAAAATTTATAAGAATATCCAAAAATATAATAGAAGTAACGATATTTTATAGTTCTATATAGGACAGCCATATGGTATATTAAGGAAAACTATAAAATTATAGTAAAAACGAGTTTATATTTTTAATAGTTACTACAAAAATATATAGGAATAAAAAAATTCGTTAAAGTAAAAACTATTAAACAGGAGTGCAAATAATATACAAATATGTTGTTGTTTTTTCTAGCTTCTGTTGTTACGGTTGTAATAATTGTTTGTAAAAACTACCAAGCAGTTCTGCACATTTTACTAATGAATATTGTAAAATTTGTAATATTTTTTCGTAAATTCTATTAATTTTAGTTGAATTTCTACCACCAACTTTTGTTATACTAATTAAATATTTTAGTAAATATTTAAAACTCCTTTTGTAGATTCATTTAAATATTTTTGTAACAATTTTTATTTGCTTTTACACGTGGTATAATGAAATATATTTGGTCTTTCTTTCTTGGTGGTCGAAACTAAGTCTTCCAGATTCCATTCTGCTAATAAATCCTCGGAACTCCACATAACAGCACCATAATACCATAAACACAAAATCAGGAACAAAATTAACCAGTTTGAACTTAAAACACATAAGAGTAAGAGTTAGAGGTACGACCCCTTTGATGGCATAACTGTAAATGCGACGGCGGCGACGGACTGACGGACGCACGGCGCGGCTTTGCCTATTCCTGTAAATTATTTAGGAGTTTCTACTATATTCATTTAGTAAAATACGAATTTTCCTACGAAAATTTTATAAGCGCTTCTATATTTTTTGATATTTTGCAAATATAGTGTTATAAAAATTCAAATAGTTTATTGTTAAACAGTCTTACTATAATTACACCCTTCTAAATTCTATTAAAAATTTTAGTAAAGAAATATAGTAATTTTTACTAAGTTTCCTTTATAACCATTTTTTATGCTTGTCTCTTAATGTAATAAAAAATTATAAAAGCCACAAAAGAATTTAGTAAAATTCACAATACAGTTTCTTACTTTTAACTAAAATAAATGGTTATTCAATTTAACCAAAACGCATTTGTAAAATGTAATATATACCTTAGTAGTGGCATAATTATACTATGTCATATAAAAAAGCTAACCATATTTTTTTATAAATTTAGTTTACAATTTTATTTTGGAAAAACTGATATAGAGATTTATAGTTATTAAGAGGTTTTAGGGAGAAATATACTATAAAATTCTTACTAAACTAAATTTACAATACTGTTTTTTCCGTGTGGGTATATAGAACATAAAAATGTGATGATATTAAAAATGAAAAATAAATTAATTCAACAATAAAGTTATTTAACAATGAATGAAATGGATGATATGGATAATGTTAAATAAGAAGGAAAAATACCGTAAATTAATATTCTTACAACACACACTATCCCGTATGTATGCCCAATAAAAACAGCATAAAAACTGAGAATAATCAAGCCTTCTATTGTTTTCCAAGTAATAAAAAGAGTGTAAAAGTTTACGCCTAATCAGCATTAGGATATGCATTTCTATTGTTTTGGTTTAGAAATTACATTATGATGTACAAAATAAAATATTTAGATCGGCAACATAAACATTATCAGTGGCGCTGTGGCGTTCTTTATGATCTTACAAATAATTGTTATAGTGACTAAACATATTAGTTTAGCCATATGAATATTCTTAAAAAACTTTTTGAGAATAGATATAAGACATTTGAAGAATTGTTGTTTAAGGTGTCAATAGTGAAATTTTCATCAAGCAATAATTTGTATTTATCCAGCAAAATATTCATTTCTTTGCTCCGCATGTCTCTATTTAAATAATTGGCGTTGGAAATATCTCACAGGCAAGGCTTATTCCTGATTAGCTCAAAAATCTCTCTTCCAGCTAGCTTCTCCATTTCAGACATTTTCGAATTAAAATACTAAAAATCAACAATCTGTCAGAATTAAAACATGACGTGTCCCGTCAAATATCCGTGAAAATCGACCCAGCCGTGCTCCACACGAACAGACTTGCAGGGCGTTGAAGTAGGGAGTCGGGAGATATGGTCGCCTCAACCAACCGCCCGATCTGGATTTTATCGGTCCGGCATGCCTATATACTACCCGATTTGCAGGGTCCCTGCAGTTGGGTCGTAGCTACGCGGTATCCGTAAGGGGGAAGCGAAGACATAGGTTAAGCTTCTTTAGCAGCAGGGACAATCCATGGGCGTGCTATCTTTGTCTACACATTCTTTAAGTAATTTTGGTAGACCCAGACTAAAACGACGCCATATATGTTGAAATTTTGACATGCCCTGGTTGGCAAGGGTAGACTCTGACTATCTCTATATCAAGGATCCCCTTGCCTTGAATAAATTACCTTCTTCTTAGGAACAATTTTATTCCATTATTTTGTATCCCTTATCTTATTTAAACTTATCCGCTTCTTCATCAAATGAAATTTCGCATTTAGGTATTATTAATATTTTACTTATATTTAAATCTTAATACAATTACTATGTTAACATAATTAATATGACTAGTTAGTATACTACGTCTTCAATTTTATATTTCTCATCCTTGTTAAGTTGTACTCATTAATTTGAGACAACCACATTAACAGTTTCACTCAACTCGATGTTAGTATCCCCTGAGGATGAACGCTTAAGCATTCGAAACATGTAGGGAACTATGTATTTTTTACACTTATTAGATTGTGGATAAAGACTGCATTGTTTTATTTATATTACCTTGACTCCACTGAAGGTATTAACTATTTCTTCAACTTCATAATCCAAATTTCTATTTCCAATTGACCGAAAAATAAAATACAATTCAGTACCCCGTACCGTTGATTGAAGACACTCCCGTACGAAGAACGGGTATAGGGCCCGCCAGTAATTTAATCAAATAATGACAGTAAGCCAAAAGGAATGCATTTACAATAACCATAATTAATCTGTACGTGAAAACATTCAGTGGCCTTTCCAATATTGAGAGTAATAACACGTTCGCAATAATTATTCAGTTGAATAACTAATGTACGATACGAAAATGAATACTAAGTAGGATACACTTTATGAGAGAAAAGAAATGAAGTCAAGGAGATCGTGTGGTATAGGTGCATGTCTATAATGCAAAAGCGACTTATAGATGACACCTGATGTTTGAATAATAACGTAAAAAGAAATTTAATAGGTACTAAAGAAATAACAATTACTCTTTTTCTACATCCATTAGTTTATTATTAGTCCATTAGGGGAGTTTTTTTAAGTGTTACAAGGTAATATGTGGAGAACGGTTTTAAATATTTTCATGAAATTTTGATACGGTAATAGGGATATGGGGGACATATTTACCCGTATTTTCTACATTCTACCCCATTCTCAATGTTGAGGGGTGTATTTAGATTAGACGTGTATAATGAAACAAAATATAGTTTTTTTAAGTGTTACAAGGCAATATCTCGAAAACGGTTTTAATTATTTTCATGAAATTTTGATGAAGTAATAGGGATATAAATTTTTTTTACGTGCTCCCTGGCTACGGAACTATGATTAACCAAAATTTGATTGAATTTAAAAAAATAAATAAATTTTACCAATAAATCAAGTTCACTTATTTCGAAATTGATATGCGTTTCCATGGAAATGTGTCTGTTGAAAATTTTGAAGTTTTACCAATTATTTCTCAGTTTATTGCTCAAGACATGCAAGCTAATTTTAATGTGCTAGTTGATATGTTGTTCATTTTGGGGGAATGCAGAAAAACGTACAGAGAAGCTGCACTACTGTGGGCAGGGAGGATTCCTTACAACCCGAAATCTCACATGGCATTTACAAGGCTGGAAACCAGATGTCGTACTATTAATAATAATAATAATAATAAATCGTCTTTATTCAGATATTCTTAATAACAAAAAAAAAAAGAAAAAAATATATTAATATATAATTAACAAAAGTAGATAGAATACATCTGAAAGGGCGAAGTGTCGTCCGTGTAGCGGGCGTTTTTCTACTTAACCACGAGAAAGTAAATATAAAAGTTAATTACTTTAACAACACTAATGCAATCTATTAAATAATACACATATTATTATATACTACCAGGCAAGACATCCATACAACGTATTATATCAAGAAGTTAATCATTGAAACATCATCAATCAAGACGCGGATTAACCTAAAAAAGTACAATATTGACATGCAACCCAAAAGCATTCCCTATGAGTTCATCCAGAAGCAACATCACTGCACAGCCAGCATATTTTATTTCCAGAGATCAGGCCTGTGAGAGAAGTTGCATCTTAAGTTTCTTTTTAAAGTTTAATATATTATAGTCATAGAAGTCATTCGGAATATCGTTATAATTACTACTAAACTGGAAAGTGAAAGAGTTCTTAAAAACTGCGGTAGTGTGTTTAGGTATGACCATAAGGTTTCTATTCCGTGTGTTAAGGTTATTTATATGCTTGAACTTAGTGAGCTTATTTAAAAGATATGTTGGTTGCTTGTTGCTTAGTATACGGTGGCCCAGGGTCAGAAGATGGAGGTGTCGAAGTTTGTCCAGTCTTAGCCGACCACTTTCTAAGATTTTATTTCTGGTGCTATCGTATTTTCGGATACCAAAGGCGAAACGAAAACAGCTGTTCTGGATCTTTTGAAGTCGATTTTTATCAAGAACAGTTAAGCAGGGACCATAAACAGAATCGCAGTATGATAATTTTGATATTATTAACGCCTCGCACAGTTTCAGTTTCAAGGCAGAGTTTAAAATCTCGCGACTATTGTATAAAAACTTTAAAGTTGTATAGGAGGTTTGGCAGAGGTAGTTGACATGTTTGGTAAACCGCAGGTTGGTGTCAAACCAGACTCCTAGATTTTTACACTCGGCAGCAAAGGCGAGACTTTGTCCATCAACATTAATTTGAAGTTGCTCGGCGGCAATGTTTCGTAATTTTTTTGGTCCGAATAGCGTAACCGAAGACTTTAGCGCATTCAGTTTTAGATTGTGCGCACAGGATATATCGACTAAAGCTTTTAAATCACTATTAATTTGTTCATTGGCAGTGGCACATTGTAAGTTTTTAACTTCTAGATAGATCTGGGTGTCGTCAGCGTAGTGGTGGATTTTACAGTTATTAAGTACACTGTAAAAATCTGCTGTGTAAATTGAGAATAACAGTGGAGAAAGTATGGATCCCTGTGGAACACCAGATTGAATATTAAGAGGACTAGAGGACAGTGCATTATAAACGACTCTTTGCGATCTGTTACTTAAAAAACTTTGAATCAGAGACACAGAAGAGTTAGAAAACCCAAAATAAGATAGTTTATCACATAGTATGCGATGGTCAAGGGTATCAAATGCCTTGCTATAATCCAAGAGTACCAGGCAAGTAGCCATACCCTTATCATGGTTTCTTAGAATATCATCGGTGATATTAATTAGGGCCGTTGTTGTACTGTGCTTAGGTCGAAAGCCAGATTGCACTGTTGGTATAATGTGGTTTGAAAGGACGTATTCTGACATCTGTTTGTACATAATTCTTTCTAAGATTTTCGAGAGCGTTGGCAAAATACTGATAGGTCGAAGTTGACCATAATTTTCTGGGTTCGAAACCTTAGCCAAAGGTAAGACATTGGCATTTTTCCAAGCATCTGGGAAGATATTTGAGGAAAGGACTGTGTTTATGATGTGTGTTATATGTTCACTTAAATGTGGAAATATTAGGTGTAACATTGTCAGGGATATATGATCCGAACCTGTGGCAAAGCTTTTTATGGAATTTAGCTGTGTTCTCGTTTCATTGCTTGTTATCTGAGAGAATTGAAAATGTACATTATGTTGTGAAGGGGCACCATTATATTTATTCAGAAGGCTTAATTGGTGATTTGATTTGTTTACCACAGGCACCGCTGTAAAATTTTTATTAATTTCATCAACATTCTCCAGGTTTGATGGTAGATCAGTGTTGGCTTTATTTTTGACTACTTGTAATGATCTAAGGGTATTCCAGGTTTCCTTTGAACCTTTGTTGCGCAGAACGTATTCCATGTGCGCCCTTTTTTCGCGTTTAATTGCACCCGCAGTATAATTCCGCAGCTCTTTATAATAGTCAAAGTGTATTATTTGCTTTGATTTTTTAAATCTGTCATACGCTCTGTCCCGAATCTTAATCATATCCTTTATAGTGTCAGTTAGCCACGGCAGTTTAAAGGTGATACCACAAGTTTGGAGTAGAAATCAAACGACGAAAACATGGCGGTTGGTGTTTTAGGTTAGTTCAGGTTTTAGGAGCGGTAGCTATTGTCGCTATTGCCCCTTATGCAGGTTCCAGACGGCTTGCTACAGATGCTGGAATGAGTCAAAAATCAGTTATAACGATATTGCACTTGTACAAGTTTCATCCATACCACATTACGTTTCACCATGCAAGAGCTGTATGGACAAGACTTTGAATATCGCGTAACCCTTGCAATTGGGTCCCAAGGCAAATGCGAGAAAATGATGATGATGATGTTAAGTTATTCCTCATTAGAAATTTAATTTCATATTTTTTTGTCTGCTTGTTTTCCTTAAAGTAAACAAGACACAATATGTTCTACTGGGTGCCGCAAAATCCCCACTGGATGAGACCCCTTCCAAATCAATATCCCTGGTCAATCAATGTTTGGTGTGGTTATTATCGGGGATAGAGTTATTGGTGCGCATTTCTTTGAAGGACATTTAAATGGAGAAATGCACACACATTTTTTAAGAAACCAATTACCCCAATTATTAAACAAACACATAAATCTTGACATGTGGTTTTTGCAGGACGGGGCTCCACCCCATTATGCAGTACAGGCCCGTAACTATTTAAATCAAATATTTAAAAACAAGCGCATTAGTCGAGCTGGTCCGGTCAACTGGCCTGCTCGGTCCCCAGATTTTACCTCTCTTGACTTCTTCTTGTGAGGCTTTATAAAGGACAAAGTGATGGCAACTGCACCTATAACTTCAAATGATATAAAAAAAAAAACCGAATCCGTTCTGCCTGCTTATAGGTGAGACCTGAAATGTTAGAGCAGGTACAAAATTCATTTAGATAAAGAGTGAGAAAGTGTTTGTACGTTCAAGGGGGACATTTTAACAAGCGTGGTAGACGTTAAATAATTTGAAATTAGGTTCTAAGGTATTTTTTTTATTGCAATATCATAATAAATCATAATTCCGTAACCAGGGTAGCAATTTAAAAAATGTTTTGATAACCTAAGTAGTTTTTTACGTAGATTCGAATTTTAAGGAGGAAAATACATCATCTTATATAAAATTCCAAACTTGCCCCCAACCAAATTTGAGAAAAGGGTAAATGCCCCCCTCCCCTCATATCCCTATTACTTCACCAAGATTTCATGAAAATAATTAAAACCGTTCTCGAGAACGTCTAATCCAAATGCACCCTCCTTTCCTACTTAGAAGGCGGAAACTTTGGTACATTACCACCTACTTTTTAAGTATAAATTCGTAACATAATTTTTAAAGATGATGGCAGGAAGCCTTTTTTTTTTTAAAGGCAAGTATGGTTATATAGGTACCTACCCTATTCGATAGCTTCCTTTAAACTTAAAATAGTCTCGAAAAGGTAGAGCATTTTAAGGATTTACACAGGGTGTCCATTAGTTTATGGTAGACGGCCAAATCACATATTCTTCATGTAAAAAAGTATTTCACCGAACTTACCTTATCCAAAAATTCACAATACGCGGATAGGTACTGGGTGTCAAAACTGCAGTTAGTGACGTTATTGGATAATTTTTTTAATTGTACAAGAATAGTGATTCTACCATTTCTTGCATCAAAAGTTGGGCCAGGTTGTTCTAACCATAGTTATTTCATAATTTTCATAATATTCTTTAGATGAGAATATGAAAATGTATGCGACTTGCGGCTCTTGAGTTTCAGTGAGCTGCTGCTTTAAAATGGCGTCTTATAAAGTAATTTAGTGTTAATTTGGTGACATTCACGATACTGAGGGTATGGGGACAGGGCGAATCGTTCTTAATCTGTCTTAATAATTATCTATTTATTTAAACGTAAAGACAACAAAACTATCTTGAAAGGATATCATTTTTATTTTTTCCCACATAGCTCTATTCAAATTTAGTAGAAATAAAAATATTATTTGTTCTGGTTTAAATGTTCTTGTTTATTTAGGGGTTTTTGCTACACTAATCAGATATTAGGGAGGATCAAGGAGCGCAACAGGCAAAATTTTTTGGAGACCATGCCCAACTTTCGGTTCTTTCTACTATTTTAATATTCGCATCGATCAGAATATGTATAGTTTTAGTTTTTCCCAATTTACAAAAATAAGCGGATAACCATTCTACTTTAAACTGGTTCTCCATGTTAAAAAACGCTTGATAGCATTGACAACGGATTTTTCAACAAATACCTACTTACGAAAATTTTTGGAAAACCCTTCAAACTCGATTTTATTAAAAATATAGAAAAAAATTAGTTTTTCAAAATTAGCAAGGCGTGTTTTAATTTGCATCGTAATTGTATCAAGAATTTCATAATAAATGTTTTGGTTAAAATCTTAAAAACTACCATATCGGCGCAAAACAGAAGTATTGTTCTATCTAAACAACGTCGTTGTCTTTGTTAAGTCATATAGTGATGTTATGTTTAGCAAATAAATCACGAATTGTGATACAGCCTCACTACGGATTTTTTTCTTTTTGATTTGAAAGTAAAGTGCATATTATGGCGAACAAAACAGTTTAATTTTGGTTTCACTTCCCGTAAGCCATGCATATTGTTGATACCAATTTTCTCAAAATAACCTAATTTAGGGGTCAACGGACACGACCATTGTTTTTTATTTTACTTTGTTTATAGAATGAAAGAGAAGACGAAAATTCACATTTTGCACCTAAAATATATTGAATAAAATCACTTTTTACCTCAGTTTCAGCTTGATTCTTTATGTAATTGCGCAGGACCATAGATAAGGGGGTTCAACCCTCTCCCATGATAAGCCTAAAAACCCTCTCCCACAGCCTCAGTAGAGAAGATGATAAAGTTTTAATAACAAAAAAAGCGTTTCGAAATTGTGACGGTTTTTTTTTCTTATCTATACACGGGGAGGGGTCATAGAACCCCCTAACCAACTTACCTACGGCCCTGACTGTAATATAGGATATTTTATAATTGTGCTACAACAGAAAATTATTTATTGGGGTCTAATATAATCAATTAGCATTTTGGAAATAGTAACAAAATAACGATAAAACTAAATAGCCGCAGTGCATTCGAATTATAAACTTTACTCGTTGGCTGTATCTCGGTTATTGTGAACTTTTGGACTAAGGATACGCTATTATTTCTGTGACTAAGGTAAATTTGGTTAAATACCAATCATTTTACACAAGAAATCGGTAGTTTTCCTGTGCAGCATTAATTAACAAACATCGTGTATAGGGTATTTCATTTAACAAGAAAGGTTTGGTATCAGCCCCATCCCAACGAACTAACCCTCCGTTAGGCGCGGCCCTTTTTTTAACCAGTTTAGTCGGGCGGTCTACCCTTTAACGATTTAGACCTTTTTTTTGTATTTTAGTTATTTTTGTTAAATTTTTAACTAGATTTTAAATACACTTTTATTTTTGCCTGAACTTTTGTATATCACACATTTTGTGCCTTAATATTTACATATTGGTAAGAAAATAAAAACTATTACTGACTTTCACATTTTTATTAGCATTGCAAGAAAAAATAAACTTTACGCTAAGAGTGAGCACATCTGACTTATGATTTGGTGTACTAAACTGATCACCTGCAATATTGCTGACAGCTATTGAAGTGGGAAGACCTGGGAATGAAACCCTTTACAATTGACCACTATTTCAAATCGCCTGGTCTATGAAATGTAGACGACGCGACTGATGGAGTGAATAAAGATGTTTTTACAATTAATTATTAGTCAATCGTTTTTACAAAAAAAAATTCGAAACACATACCGTTTTCGGAATAAGGTCATTGTACGTAGCCACCCCCTGTACATACATCGTACATTTTTATATAAGTAGGTAGGTATTGAATGTATTAGATTCTTAATTATATTTAACTATTATAATCTATGCAACAACTACACCTAAATTAATTGAACTCGTTACGGTAAAAATAGGTAGAGAAAAACTTAATAAGAGATAATTATTGTTAATTATTATTTATCTCCTATTCAACCTACAACATTTAACAAATTATTTGCGCGGCCCACACACTACTGCCTTTATGAGTCATGTACAGGGTGTCCAGGTGTTGATGTTTACGCACGGTATCTCCCTAATTGATAAGGTGATGAGGTTTTAGTGCTACTACTGGTTTTTTAAGTAACGAACTGTCTCATAATTTATGTTGGATTCTGATAAACCGCGGGCGAGATACAAGCTATGCTAGAGGTTTTTCATACTTCCCTACTTTTTTTAAATATGATTTATATTTTTTTTTAGTCGGAACAACCCAGTGAAGCGCAAAATGGCAAGCGAGCTAGTCTAGCGGGTCAATTAAAATTCGGATGGATTCAAGGAGTGCTAATAAGATGTTTGCTGAATATTTGGGGTGTTATGCTGTTCCTCAGGTTATCCTGGGTAGTGGGACAAGCTGGAATAGGTAGGTATAATTTATTCACCAGCCCCCACTCTTATTATTGGAGATAAGACAAACCAAAAATTTAAGACCAAACCGTCGCCAAAATGGATAAGCTTTCCATTCCCATTATTAAAACAGTACCTTAATAGGGCAATTTTTTAAAATCATTTAATTTTTTATTCTGTTTCAGTAGTCAAGCCCTCTGGCGGTAATCGTACGCAAGCAGTGATTTCTCTTTACCGGTTAATCCATAATTTTTTTTTCTGAAAATTTATAATCAATGAGATATTGCCGAGAGCCATCCTTATCTGAACACCCTGTATGTTCGAATTAAAACTGTGGGTTTCTTCACTTTTGGTGGATAGTGTATATTGTGATATTATGTAAATTTTAATCGTAATTATCTTTTATTTAATAACTATCTTATTTATGTAACCTTAAGCTAATGAAAAATCTGACTGTACAGGGTATCCATTTCTCGATGTAGCAGTCTTACTTTTCGAGATTTAAAGCAAGCATATAATTTTTAAATGGGACACCCTGTATATTACTTACTTTCGAGATGTAAAGCAAACATATGATCTTTTAAATCGGGCACCATGTATATTTTTCTCTTATTTGATTACGCTATTTTTAAGCTTTTCAAAATAATATACCTAATAGTTGATAGTTACTATTAACAATAAACGGACAAATCGAAAAATTTAGAAAATTAAGGCAGCATAATTAATAGGCCACGCAACCATTGAAACAAACCAAAAAATACTAAACTTATCTATCATGACTAGTTTTCAAAATATATAGGCTAAAATAACGTTTTGTTAAAATGCAAGTCACCATTTCACTAAAGTTTAAAAAAATGGCGAAAATGTTATAGTTATATGAAAACTTTGAAAAATACGACGTGTTAATTTGGTTTATAGAGTGCAACGAAAATAGGTTAGTTTACAATTTTTGTATTTTAAATATCTAATAGTTCTTATCCAGAGAGAAGGCAGCCCAATCAAGCAATATTTTCAAGTTCAAAAATTGATGTAATTAATAACGGATCATTTATAAAGCCAAGACCTAAATCATATATAATAAACAAAATCGCGAAAGGGACGAAATGAAAGTTTTGGCTTTTGTAGGGTCCTCGGAGTGAGAAAATATTGTGTCTAAAAAATTATTAAATAAATATCATTTTAAACCCTACGAAGTAAAGATTGTGCATCATTTACGTACTAAACATGCTGTGTGATGACTTATTTTTTGCCACTGTGTCTAAATCGAATACGAGTCGACAGGCAATATGGTCTAACGAATCTTATTTTATGAGCTCTTCACGTGCATTATTAATCGCCATAGTCAAGCTATGGGTCCCCAGTTGCAAATGTAATATTATTGTATTTTTACATAATATTTATTCTAACAGTTATGACATATTCTTTTGTTTGTTTCAATGGTTTCATGGCCTATCTAGTGATTCTCAAACTGTGCGCCGCGAAATATTGTAAATAAAAGCTTAATATGACCTAACTCCTAACTGAACAGCTAAAAGCAAAGTGAGAAGCTAAACGTCCTGTGTGAGGATATGGAGGCCGAACGTTCCTCTTTGTTGTACTATCTCGCGGTAATGTTTTCACGTACCTTTAAATTGCGGTAAGAAATTTTTATTTTCCTTAAAGAGGAATATAAAGATGCAGAAAATTTTGGTGATGCCAATTTTCTAATAAAGCTGGCATAGTTATGCATCATTTTTGAAAAGCTAAATTCCCTCAATCTCTCTCTGCGGGGAAGAAACATGCACCTTTTGAAGTCGACGGAAAAAAATATCAGCTTTTTAAAAAAACTGAACGTCTGGAGAAAAAAACTGAATGAAGAAACAGGGAAAGATGGTTTTTATTATTGCAGCAATATTTGACGTCAAATGAACTTGATCTTTCTCAAGATATAAAAGTAATGTCTGAAGGGCAATTTTTACAGCTAATTATTTGCTTTCAGAAATACTTTCCAGATGAAAATTTCGATAGATTTGCATTCAAGATCCGTTTAACACCAGTGGTCCGCCTAAATTTACTATCGCGGAAGAAGATAGATTTATCTTCTGACAACACTTCAAAAGCAAAACTTGGCAGCATGAAATTGACAGAATTTTGGATTTCAATAAAAGATGAATATCCCCTCCTAAGTGATAAGGTTCGGCGGATTTTAGTTACATTTTCGACGTCGTATTTGTGCGAAGCAAATAAGAGAAAAATATACAGGGTGCTCGAAAAGTAGGACTCTTAGAAAAAAAAAAGTAAGCACGCCACTGAATTCTACTTAGAAAACTCTCTTAGAAACAGTTTTCAGTTTTTTGATTAGTTGAAGAATAACCGAAATACAGGGGTGGTCATAAAGCAAACATTTTCGAAAACACCCTGTAGCTTAAAAACTAAAAAAGAAAAGCTTTGACAGTTCTGTTTGCGACATCTTTTATTTCACGAAAAAGTAGCGAAGTAATGTCAAACCGCAAGTCTCTTTCTTTACTCCCTGGACATATATTTTGTTTTAATATTTTATTTATTTTACAGGCCAGGCAATTCTACTTATTTTGATAACAACAATGGTAACATCAATAACGGCTTTATCCATGTCAGCAATCAGTACAAATGGAGTAATTAAAGGCGGTAAGTAAGTATACAGGGTGTCACGCTACTAATGGACTAGAAAGCAACGGGCGATAATAGACAAAAAAATAAATTGGTGATTGCTGGCGTTTTTCTTTTTGAAAATTGAAATAATCGCTGATTGTGAGGCCTATCTTACGGGAAGAAAATAATAATTTTTAAATAATGTGTAAACGCGTAAGACTTTTAGGTATATGAAATTGGCAATATGTTAATGAATATATGGGTGGTTTATATTTTTGTGGCCTAGTTGGATTTGCGGATGAGAAGAACCAAAGTAAAGAACAGTAATATAATTTTATCGAAAAAAACTCAAAATAGATATTTATGTGAAATATGTTTGTAATAAAAAAAAAGAAGAGTTTGACGAAATCACTGAAACCTGTCAAAATCTTTACAAGGTGAATCACAGTGGATGGGACATTAGACGCTATGGCGAACCTGTTAACGAGATACTCCGACGTTTGTTACGTTCTTGAATAGTTGCTTAAGTTTGTTCTTCATTTATGTATATTTACTATTATACCGCTATCAAGTCAAGCTTCTGACTTATAGGTACTTATTTGAAAAAGTTCATAAAAAAATCTATTCCCTCTAAGATATTAATCACTAGGCCATGTAGTGCCATGTGTCATGTCATCGGGTGATCTGGGAGACCATTTCCAATGACAACAACTATTTGGCACCCAAAAAGTAGGTAGTATTTTTAGTTGTTATGTAAAGTATAGTTCTTTTCACGAAAAATGGTTCTGATTTAATTACTGCAATAAAATGGGTACCGAGTGCAGTCGTATCTGTAAATTTCCAGTACCCATTATATTAGATTATAATGATTTCTAGGTAAGGTTAAATTAAAATAAGATACTTTTAAAATGTTAAGAAATCCCCCTATAGCAGGTATTTTGAGATATTAAATGTCAGTCTCTATTTCTCACGGAAAGTGTTAAGTTGTATTGCAATATCATTTTACGAGATATATTATACGTATAAAACAGTATTATGTGGCGTCCGTGGAAAAACATTGAAAGAGCTTCTTCAAATATTCCGGCGAAGAAACAGCATTTATCTATCGATGCTAGAAACATTGTAAAAACTGTTTATAGTTCTTTACTTAACAGGGGACTTAACGGTAGCGCTGCTGCGAGTGAAACTAGTAATTTGACTAAGATACCTCTGACTACAGTGAAAAGAATCGTGTCAAATCCCATCAAATCAAGAAACAAGTCTAAAGATACTGGTTCCAATAAATGTTTCGACAAAGCCGACAAAGACTTGCTAAGGCAGAAAGTCTACATCATGTACGAAGAGGCGAAGGGCAACGCGTACCTACATTAGAAACTCTGAAGAAACGGCTCACTAATGACGAAACCCAAATAAGCTGTAGGATCACAAACCTTTGGAGAGTTCTGTTTAAAATGGGCTTAACATATCGCACAATTGACTAAAAGCAAGTACTTATGGAATCATACGAGTATAATTACTTAATTTCCTTAGTCCTTAGTTCGACCTTTTACTGCACCTTAAGAATAATAATATAATTGCCAGATAATATAAGCTGGTAGCCAAATTAATAAAAAGGTAAACTTCTAGGACGACATTGACAAATGCACCATTTTTTTTTATATGCTGGTTTTTTGTTCATAACTGTAGGCACCTGTAAATCAAAAGTTGTTAAATGTGTGAAAATTATTACAAAACTTCAAATTTGATACTTCAAAATATTAACCCGAGCCAGGTGATCAAATATTCTAGCGCATTTTAATATCAATTCGATTTTTTTTTCTAAAAAACAGGTTTGGATTATATTGTATTCGTTAGATGAAAAAGCAAATATTTTAAAATCTGTAGGAGATTTAGATGACCCTACGAATGATGCGGACTTTGAACCTTACAATATACAGGTTGAAGAGAATGAATATGCGGAAAAGGAGGAAGCGGACAACAATGATGAACAAAATGGAAAATAAAAATATCATAATTGCTTGTATGCTACAATATTCACTTTTAAAGCATGATAGATGAGGAAAGAATTTAAATGAATTTTCTTGAACCAGGATACACACACTTGAAGTGTGACTCAATGCACTTCGCTATAGAAAAGCACGCTAGCGGGCACACAAGAATGTATGTGCCTTATGATTGGGAAAATGTTGTAAGAATGGCCAAGAAACGGGGATTGCTTTATAAAGTAAATCGCTTGACTTGACATAAAATGACTTTCTGGATTTCAAAAGCTTTAAAACTTCGAAAATGCCTAATGTTCACAAGGCTACTGATTTAACGATTTCAACTTGGAAGGTTGTTAGATGTTTAGCAAAGATTTTCCGAATTCAATGTTTGTCAAGTGCGAATACTGGAATCAATATAAAGACATCCATACCAGCTTAAGCAGAGGAATTAATGGCATTATGCAAAGACAATACTATTATATCAGAATTCCACGATTTTTATAAAAATCTCCCAGTCATTCAAAATTAAAGTACCAATGACAATCAGATGACGAAGACGAGATGAGTTAACAAGCAGTGAGAGAAGAGTTTGTCAAAGCGGCGAAAATAAAGAGTGCAAATATTGAAACATTTTCGGTTCATCGAAATAAAATTTTTAGGTCGCCAACTTTGTAATTGTATTTTTGCTTAGTTTCTCTTACACGACAGAGTATGTTTTTAATTTTTTTTTTTAATAAACGTATTCTTACTTTTGCGTATAAACTTTTGATTTTCCCTATATTCGCTAATAAATTAACGAACCAGGAGGTTATATAAACAAATATAGATTTTTACGGTTTACTTTCAAAAAATTCGTCAAGTAATAGTACTATCCAAAAATATATGCTTACTAACATTTATGTTTGATGACAAATAATATGTAAAAATTTTTCACCAATTTTTGAAATGTTTTTATTGTATCCTGTAAAAGCATGTTTTGGTTGATACGACCTTTTGGCAGGAAACCCTCGACGTGATTCTGACGTTCAATAGTTTTTTTGGCATCAGTATAATAAATCAGCGTAAAAATTACACTAATTTGCTAATTTAGTCGAATTCGTAGCTCTTATATTAAGAAAGTTAGCAATAATGCCGACTTCATTTTGAACAGGCTATACAAACAAAATCAAACCTAAACTACGTAGATATAGAGAAAACATCAAGACAAACGTTTAGTATCAAAATGGCGTTACGTAAACTTAAATAAAAATTTACAGTCCTTTACAACAATGCAACCGGGGAGGACATTGAAAATGCCGATGCAACGCTTGCGACTATTGTGAGATTTCAGATCTGCGAAAACTCATAGATTTGAATGTAATACTTAGGTAGTTGATATAAGTTTTGTTGATTGATAATATAAAAAATAGTAAACTAAAGGTTTTAAACTCTAACGCGCCTCTAACTCTCGACTTGGTCTGATCCCGTCGTCCTTCGTCCCTTCTCCCTTCCCCGTCATCATCGGGCCACCGGCGGCGGTTCGCGTAGTTCCGCTTGTGGATCATTTTAATTCGGTGTCGTTAGACTGTGTGACGTATGGGTCAAATGCAACACAAGAATTTCGTTGAATTCCGTACCCATACTAACGTGCCCGTGCGATAATATAAACATTTTCAATGTTAAAATAACAAAAGTAGATAAATAAATAAATAAACCAAATTTCAGGTGGCACGTACTACATGATTTCAAGAAGCTTGGGACCTGAATTCGGAGGATCTATAGGCCTCATTTTCTCACTCGCAAACGCGGTCGCTTGCGCTATGTACGTAGTTGGTTTCTGCGAGTCCATCCAAGATCTCCTATCAAGCTTTGGCCTGTACATTGTAGATGGCGATGTACACGATGTCAGGATAATTGGATGTATTACGATAGTGATATTGACTGTGATAGTAGTGGTGGGAATGGAATGGGAAGCGAAGGTAAGACTTTAATTCTCGTTTTTGACGAAGGCAGCAAAGTCCATGAAGATATACTGGAGGATATTCAGCTTCATCTAATTTTTTTAATTCACGTTAAGTGGTCAATATTCCACACTTAAACTCGGTTATTCGCCTTTTATCACTTCAGGATTATTCTAAAAACATATATTTCTTTAATATTTACATATTCATTTCATTTTTGGGTTCTCAAATTATAATTTTTTGACATTATTCTTGAGATTTTGTTGAAGTAGGTAGTGGATATTTTATGAAACGTAAGACGGCAGCCCCAGACATACAGGCCAACACAAGATCATTTCTTAATATGGAATTAAGAGGATTTTAGAAAACGCGGTAGATTATCTAAAAAAAAGAGTCCGTTTCTTAAATAATTAAATCAAATGAGAAAATCTCACCTACGGAACAGCAAAGTATACATTATTATTTACTCGCTAAAAATATTCTAATGTTTATACTTAATCAATAATAAATTTGTGTTTGTTGAAATGTTAAAGACAATGATGTATCATGAATGATAAACGTGTTTTGGGACTTCCATTGTCATTATTTATTTTTCTCACAACGTTTCAACTGGTAAACATGTCCAGTCGTCTACAGGTGAATATTCACACAAAGAGGAACCTGTTACCACCATCAGCACCGAGACGATATCTTCATTAATTTCGACTAATATCAATGTGAGACAATATTGCTCTAGCAATTTAAGTAATTGTATTGTAAATGTTTATAAAATTGAGTTTTATAATTTTTTTTTTATTTTGACTTTGAACTGCAATGACAACTTAAATGTTAACAATATAAATCTCTTGAATACAACAAATGATTTTTGGTAGGTACCAGTGTAAAAGATATTTCATTTAGGTATAGAGTATAATGGGGATTCGTTACCGGCACGGCGGTTGTACAAAGGACGATTTCCCATCCGTCATATTCCTAATAAAAGAAAATCTTCTAAAGGATTCATCGACAGCTTTGTATGAAACAGGCACATTTAAATTCTACCACATATGTTTATTAACATTACAATTGCCGATGAGATGTATCGAAATTTTTTGGATCAATCGTTACCTGGACTTTCTAAAGGGTATACCATTGGTAATGAGAATTGTTTGTATATACATGATGGTGCACCGGGGCTCACTACTTCAGTGAAAAATGAAGAGGATTTGAGAAATCGGATGAGTGTAATGCAATACGAAAGAACCCTGGTGTTTTTAAAAGCCTTCCACAGTTAATGGAGATTGGATCATGCATCCTAGCTGGTGGTAGTCAATCAACATTTCTTGTAGATTTATATAACTTTACTGTAACATTAATATGTCTTAATCAAATATTGATATTGTCGGAAAACTTTTATCGCCCTGTATCTTTGAAACGAAGCGGCTTTCCAAAAATCATTAAAGGACGAAATACTCTTAAAAGCAGCCAAGGATTTAACCCTTATATTGGTTTCGTATGTTTAGTAAACGACCTATTTATTCAATCAATATTATGCTACTGTTTGTTGGTTGTACAAAAAAATGTGTAGGTAGTAAAGTTTAGGGAAAAAAAATTTAAAGCTCTTTATTTATGGTAAATAAGTTAATAATATCATCTAAATCTAGGCCATTGACACGACATGCTTAAGTATGCCCGCCAGTCGGGCCGGGGCCAGTAATGGCCCTTGGCTTGTCCTAGATGCTTGCCAATAATAACTTAAACGCCCCTTCCTAATAAGCAATTTTACAGAGACATGTGGGCTTTGGTTTGTTGTGTAGTAGTTTTAAGCAAAATTTAAAAATATCATTTTGAATTAGAAAGTGTTCAATATGCAGGGAAAACACTTAAAAAACCTGCTCGAGTGTAAAATATAGGATTGACTTCTAGTAGTACAGAGTAAAGGCCCTTTGATATTTTCTATAAAAAAAGACGCGAGCTTATACTAAAAACGGCAGTGAGCTACAGGAACCAGACCACAAAATTATTGATAAGAAAAACGACTTTGTTCAAAAGACCCTTAAAATATACAGGATGCTTTAAAAATAAGATAAATTAGGAAAGGGGCTGAGTGCACCATCAAAGATTAAGAAAGAATTTCTTTAATTTTGTACTTAGTGCAAGTTTAAAAATAAAAAATAAACTTGCACTAAGTACAAAATTAAAGAAATTCTTTCTTAAAAATAGAGTTTTTTCGGTTGGGCTGTGCATTAGTAAAAATAGGAACAAAATCATACCCAACTCGTTTAAAAGGTATTAAATTTGAAACTCTAATATTATTTTAGAGCCATTGCCTTTTTTTCTGTACGCAAGTGTATTAAAAAAGTTTGTTCAAAATAGTTAAAATAAATTATTTTGTTATAATGTTCTTATTTTTTATAGGCCCAGATGGTGTTGCTTGTTATTCTATTAGTCGCTATTGTTGACTTCTTGATTGGATGCTTAGTTGGACCAAGAAGTGACGAAGTACGAGCAAAAGGATTCGTAGGATTTAATGGTACGCAATTTTTCTATAACCATCCATATTAAAACGCGTCACCATAAAAGATATTATGGGAATTTTTTTTTACTTTTGACTATACAAATAATAAAGTTACTCTTCACAAAAAGCTCCGGCTTAAAAATCTTATTGAATATAAAGATTGACGAAGCATATTTGGGGCAGCTAAAAGACTCTAAAATAGATAGGTACGCTACGAGAGTTAATGGTGTCAAATTCAGAGCAAGGTGTCAAATGCTAATGGATTTTTGATTGTACTAACCTAAACCTGAACTAACCCAAAGTTGGGCCGGAATAAAGCATTATTATGGATCTTGTACAGGGTCTTCCAACGAGGACTGAGCAGGGGCTCATTTTTGAGCTTCCTTGTATTTAAAGAAAAATCCAAAATAACCAATCGATGTACTTTTTCCTGCAGAATTCAAAAATGAAACCAAAAATTTATTTGAACCAGAAGCAAAAGAGTTACGCTATGGATAAGGTGTTTTTTAAATGAAACATAGCTTTTTTTATACGATTTTTGGAACGAGTGATTTTTTTTTTGTCCGTTCTGATTAAAATATTTAATATTGTGACAGCTATTTATATTAAATTTTAATGTTTTATCCAGTATAATTTAACTTTAACCTGTTTGAAACATACACTAGGTAATAAAGGTATAATCACCTTTGAATCCTTCAAAGTCAAAAAATTTGACAAATTTACTATAATATTGCCGAAATGAAATATTCATTAGATGAGAGATTGCAGATTGTTATATTGTTCTACAAATGCCAAGAAAATGCAAGAGAAGCAAGGAGAAGATTTATTGCAAATTTTCACAGAAATATATCCGTCAATACTATTCTAAGGAAAAAGAACCTATTTGAGGAAAATAAAACATTACATGCAGGGCCGTAGCTAGGCGTTACCCATGGGGGGGTTTAGGTAAGAAAACTCTGGCAATTTATTAGAAGTATTATTAAAATTTACGGTGGTTAACAAGGTAGAGCTGAACATTCATTGTTATGGGGGGGGTTTGAACCCCCTGGTAAACGGAAAAAAAAACCCCGGAAAAAAAACCCCGGAAAAAATACCCCCGGAAAAAATACCCCCGGAAAAAAAACCCCCCGGAAAAAATACCCCCGGAAAAAAAACCCCCCGGAAAAAATACCCCCGGAAAAAAAACCCATAGGAAAAAAATATAAAAGAAACTCCACAAGCTGTACCAAACGGGTACAGAGAGAACGATACGACTAGCGTCTGGTAAATAATTGGCCGGTGAACTTGAAAAAGGCGAATATGAACAAAAAAGGTGGATTAGATGCCGTGTTAGCGCTGTTTAACCAATATAAGTCTATAAGTTCCATTGTTTTCTAAAAATTCGAACTTCACGCCACTCAACAAGAATTCTTAAAAATGTTGACGTCTTAAATTGTGTTTGTTGATACAAACATTTACGTTGTCCAGGCGACGCGATGCGGCCAACTTTGAGCAAAACCTATTGAATTTTTTCATGATTTTGATGTCTTGCGACCAATGTGATTGTGGAACTGTTACTTATAGACTTATATTGGTTAAACAGCGCTAACACGGCATCTAATCCACCTTTTTTGTTCATATTCGCCTTTTTCAAGTTCACCGGCCAATTATTTACCAGACGCTAGTCGTATCGTTCTCTCTGTACCCGTTTGGTACAGCTTGTGGAGTTTCTTTTATATTTTTTTCCTATGGGTTTTTTTTCCGGGGGTATTTTTTCCGGGGGGTTTTTTTTCCGGGGGTATTTTTTCCGGGGGGTTTTTTTTCCGGGGGTATTTTTTCCGGGGGTATTTTTTCCGGGTTTTTTTTTCCGGGGGTTTTTTTTCCTAGATTCGAACCCCCTAAACCCCCCCCCTTATCTACGGCCCTGATTACATGACAGAAAAAGAAATCCAACTCTATACTAATTAAAAAAAAAAAAACATTAATAATTTAATTGTTCAATGTGACCTCCGTTGTTCTCGAAACATGTGCGATAACCTCTTTGTAGCCTTTCCAAACTTGCTGTTATACTGTGATTTTCCTGGTTAAGGCGATTTATTTCATTCACAATTTTCTGCATGCCTGCAGGCCCCAAAGAAATGTGTCTAATATTGACAAATCGGGACTATTGGGTGGCCAAGCATAGGCTCCATTTCTACCAATCCATTCTTCATGGCGTCCGTTTAAATATTGAGTAACCTCACGCACGGCATGCGGAGGGGCCCATCATGTTGCCAAATTAAATTTTGATATTCTTCCAATGGTAAATCTTCCAAAAAGTTCTCAATTTCGTTTTCTAAGAACTCGTAGTATCTCTGTCCATTTAAAGTCCCGTTAAAAAATATTGGTCCCAAAATTCTATTATTTTTTATGCCACACCAAACATGGATTGAAGTCCTTCCTTGAAATTTAATTGTCTGAAATTTTCTTGGATTTCCAACGGCCCAGTGATGATTATTATGTCTATTGAAAACCCCCGATGTTGTGAATGTGGCTTCGTCAGTCCATAAGATATTTCTGAATAAATTAGGGTCTTCGTTTTCTTTCCGAATCACAATTTGGGAAACAAATTGGAAGCGAAGTTCTTTTTGTGCCGGTGTTAGATGTTGAAGTGGAAGGATATGATAAGACTTAAATTTATGATTTCTTAAAGTCCTGTAAACAGTTCCTTAGGTAACTCTTCTGCGTCTTACACCGCCGCCGTATTGAACGTCCCGAACTGCGTCCGAAATTGATTTGGTTGGATTCAGTCGAAAATAATTCACAATGGCACGGTCTCGATTTCTATTCCTTTCTGGATTTCTTTTTCTGTCATGTAATGTTTTATTTTCCTCAAATAGGTTCTTTATCCTTAGAATAGTATTGACGGATATATTTCTGTGAAAATTTGCAATAAATCTTCTCCTTGCTTCTCTTGCATTTTCTTGGCATTTGTAGAACAAGATAACAATCTGCAATCTCTCATCTAATGAATATTTCATTTCGGCAATATTATAGTAAATTTGTCAAATTTTTTGACTTTGAAGGATTCAAAGGTGATTATACCTTTATTACCTAGTGTATGTTTCAAACAGGTTAAAGTTAAATTATACTGGATAAAACATTAAAATTTAATATAAATAGCTGTCACAATATTAAATATTTTAATCAGAACGGACAAAAAAAAAATCACTCGTTCCAAAAATCGTATAAAAAAGCTATGTTCCATTTAAAAAACACCTTATCCATAGCGTAACTCTTTGTTTCTGGTTCAAATAAATTTTTGGTTTCATTTTTGAATTCTGCAGGAAAAAGTACATCAATTAGCTATTTTGGATTTTTCTTTAAATACAAGGAAGCTCAAAAATGAGCCCCTGTTCAGTCCTCGTTGGAATACCCTGTACATATCGATTACACACATTGGATTGACACTGTACTGTTCTGAGCGAATTATTGTCATTTAATATAATAACACAATTAAAGATGGCGCATATCGAATCAGTGTAAATATTTACCCTTTTAAATGTAAATATTTTGAAAAGCGTTGGGTTAAGGCAGTGCTTTTCAACCTTTTGTAGAGCGAGAAACCCTGGAGCACTTCTATTTTTATGAAAGGAACCCTTTAGCACAAAAATATTAGATATTCAATTTTTCATCAGACCAACAACATCATGCTACTTTTGCAGCTTCCAAATACATAATTATAATAAAATTACAAACAACTGTAAGAACAAAAGAATATATTAATAATTAAAAAAAAAACGCACAAACATTAATCATTAGTTATTTTTTGTTGAATAACATTTCACCTAAGCAAGCTTAATGGGATGGCTGAGTTTGTTTTCGTGAGACAAGTTTGTCAAAATCAGGTTCAATGTTCGAAAGTTTTTTCCGCATGTCTGGTTCAGGATTCAGATTATTTTTTTCGTCGTTCTTTGTAAGAGCATACTTAGAAAATCCTACTTCACAACGGGGAAGTTGGAGCAAATAGTAGTAGTTTTTTTTTACAGCACATTTGGCAATTTCTTGGTATTCACATCTAAACTGGGCCCAAAACTCTAACAGAGTAGCCGAGATAAAAGTTGACTGAGAATGGATTGCGAAGCCAGCTTAGATCCCCTTCTTGTGTTGAAAAATATTCTTTGAATGAAGTTTGTAAATTCTGAAGGTGGTTGATTATATCTAACGTAATTTCTGCTGAAGGTGTAATCCTTGACTCGGTTACGAAATCGTGGAGTGTAGTACAGGATTTCCAAAACGGTATTTTTTTTAACTAGGCTTTAATTTTATCATAAAGTGCAGGTACTGTCACAGATAGTAACGATAAACAGAATTACTCATTAACTGTCCTCTCTATCGGGAATTCCAGCGCTTATAAGCCAATTTAGGGGATCACGAATTTTCTAGTAGGCGTTCGACCTCTAGTTCGTTGGCAGGATACAGGGGCACTGCCAGAAACTTCCTTCCTTCTCTCCTGCGCCTGATAAGTCATGTTTATTTTTGGCGTGAAGAGCGGCTGATACCGGGGACGTTGCCTAATTTCTCGTTACAATATTTAAATATTGATTGAATATACGTATGCGTTATTAATACACAACGGTACGTATAGAATAGAAAAGAGACAGAATTACGATCCTTGCGTGCGAACGCGAATGAAGAAAATTAGAAAAATTAATCACTAGGGGGAGTTCTACGAATATTTTATTCACATTTTTTGTGGGGTGATACCATTTGTTTTATTGCCCTCTTGACGCAGAACCCCAAACCCTCCTCTGCGGAACCCAGGTTGAGAAACACTGGGTTAAGGTATAACGCATGTTACATGAAATACGTTTAGAATTTTGGATAGAATCCAAAAATTGGATGATAAGATAGATACGATAAATCTCACAAAAGAAAGTATAACTGTATACGAAGTGACTAAGGGAATTTGTGGACACCACTGCAAAAAGTACTTCCAATATTTTTTTTAAATTTTTAGCTAGCATGAAAAATGAAAAAGTTAAAGGGTGTGACGACATTATGGTGAATCACTCTGTACCACCAACCATTCGGCACACTGTATTATTTTCAAGGGCTCGGTCCAAGTAAAACACTGTTTTTTTTAGTCCAAAAGTGCATTTTCCAATGAATAAATTTCACGTGGAGTAAGATTATAAAAGGCCCCCAAAATACCCATCAACGCGGCTGCTACTACCTCTTCAATTTGAAAATATTGTTTAGCAACAAATTCTTTAGAATAAGTGCAAGTCATGGGCAGACAAATCTGATGAAATAGGGTAATATTTCAACAATGTATATTTCAATCCCTCAATTATTCCATTATCCATTGATAGCCTGAAGGAAGATAATTTTTGTTTTGTAATCCAGGACTTTTCTCGCGAATTTCTCTTTAAGTTATTGTTTTACACTATTTAATTAAATTGATAGTAAAACCCCGTCCGACGAGCCTGCCATCAGGGCTTCCTCACGCGCACCGATCGCTACCCTTTAGCCCCCCTAGTGAAATATTTTTAAAAAATGGCCTGGCGAAACATGAACAACATATCACTACTTTAAAAAGCGGTATAAAAAAAACTTCGTTTTGTTAGTTAAGGTTACGAGTTCATTTTTTTCATTTTGCACAGTTTTTTATAAAGAGTAGAGCCTAACTTTGTTTGCGTAAAATCAAAAGTAAAGAAAATTCGGATATCCTAAGAATCGCTTCGATCGGTCTAAACACGCCGTAGATAACTTTTTCTTTTTTTAAGGAAAATTAGTAAAATAGGCTAGAAGAAAAGCAACTTTTTGTCCTGTTTTAGCTAGTGTGACATGGACAAATTTGTTTCCAAATTATAGACAATCCGAGGGAGTGAATTATGATTTTTTTAAAGTTTTCGCTGTATTTTTCCCCGCTGCAACAGGTATTTTGGCTGGCGCTAATATATCTGGAGATCTTAAGGTAGGTAAGAATGTTTATTTATTTTTGTGCATTCGTGCAGAAAACTGCCCCTTTTTGATTAAAGTTTTAATCAATAATTGCTAGTTATTGTTTACATTGCTAGCCGCACGTATTTCTTTGCAAGTAGCATGGCTGAGAAGACTCGACTAATAATAAGAATTTAAGAAGGATATATAGTCTTTTTTTTTGCTACACAATCATATGGTAAAGATAAGAGCACAATCTCGAAAGCTAAACAACATTGAAAGTAAGAAGGGTTATCGATACTAAAAGTTGGTTCAGATTGTACCGCCGCGCCATAATTTCCAACCCCGATGATGACGCCGCGTTCCTAGGATACTTAAAGCCGCCCATACACACTGCAACATGCGGTGATGCATGCTTCGACTCCGGGAATCATGAAACTGTATGCATCATCATTGGTCTGTCTACAGACACAGTTGCATACGGCGAAGCACGCATCGCTTCCCAAGAATCATGACTCTTGAAATAATCTACAGTCTATGTAGATGTTTCGTTCTAACAAGGTTTTTCTTTTTTGAAAAACTGAAATTTGTGTTGCCTACAATCGTAATGATATCAATTGTAGGAGATATGAACTATATATCGTCCTCTGTTAATTATAGGTTTGGACAATATAAATTTAATGTTGTCAATTTCAGTTGTGGGGAATATAAAAGTATCTTCTTTGCCGATATATTGCCTCAAACAACTAACAATGATCTTCTTCTCCTTAAGATCGGTGACTTTGGCAACAAACCGTTTCATTGTCTGTTTTTTTTTTCCACAGCGATAAGAAAACTATACAATAACAAACTGATCTACTTCAATTTGGCTAGCATTTGTTTTGTTAACAGCCACTTTAATTGATTCTTCGCTATCACTTTCTATATGCGAGTCATTGACATTGGAAAAACTGTCACTGTTAAAATTGTCTGGATTTGATTCTTGATCTCTTTGTCGTTGCACATTACCATCGATCTGATTGGAGTGATTACTGCCACTTGGTCCGGGTTCTACAACAAAATCTTCAACTCTGGCAGATTTTTTCAGGATTCAACATTTATTTATCGTGATCTTTTTACTTTTCGTTTATCATTGACTGTGGCTGCATTTTCTATTATTTCTTGAAAATATCTACTTATAGCACTTTGCTTGGTAATTGCCGAGGCACCCAGAACTTTCTTTCAAACTTCATTTCTATCAAGAGGGAAAATTCCTTTTGCTTCATCTTTATTTGCCAGTATTTGTAAACACTTGTTTAACATTGCTGGAAACTGTGACTTGAGAAGACAACCTTAATATTTTAATTTCCATCTTGTTTACTGTTTTCTCCACACTGCTTTAAGCGGTCTAAAATATGACACGTCTAAAGGTCGACAGAAGAACTGAACCATAGATAAATGATATATAAAGGGGAAAGCTGAAATACATTGATCTTGCATCGATTCAAGCCCACACACGCTGAAATCTGCATCTGCATCACCGATTACGCATATCTGCTCACCATCCGGTACGAGACTGATGCAAATCGTTCGACTCCAGTCCACACACTATACAAAATGAGTCTTGAAACGATAGAGTCGACGCATGCATCGCCGCATGATGCAGTGTGTATGGGCGGCTTAAGGCGCGATTATTGCCACAGAATTTCCTAAATCTCAGCCAATTACCAGTATGAGGGTCTTGAAAAACCGCGTTGCTACTAAGAAGGTGATACTGGCAGATGAACGAATGCACTAAATTAAATATTTCGGTATCCGCAATTTTGGGACCGTGTAGTATTATCAGATTAAAAGACTTGTCTATCAATCTACTTAAAGTGAAGTTTATTCAAGTACATATTTTGGAGTCTATAATAATGCTCCAATATTTTGAGCTAATTTATCCAAATAACTGTTTTATTTATCAGCAGAATAATAATTGTCCAATCCACCCAACAAATTCTGTGAGGCTGGGTTTCATAGTATTATTAAATACAAGTTTTATAAAGCATGATTTAAGCGCACGAGTTTCCATTAGAAAACGAGCAGCTTGCGGGGAGTTTTCTAACAGGAGTGCGCTTATAGATTTATAAAACATGTCTTTTTGGCATTTATCTATTATTATTATTTCAATAAAAATATATAGGTATTTAAAAAAAAATAGTAATATGCCACAGACAGATTTTAAATTTTAACGCCTAAATTTGATTTTGGTAATACTAACAAATATCTGATCGTTTCCTCTGTGAACACATAATTAATTGTATTGTCCGTCATTATGCAAACAAACCTACAAAATTACTACTAAAAAAGAATATTTTTTATTGTTCATAACTTATCATGTCATACGTCCAAAGAATAAAACATTTTACAAATAATATCATTACCAATTTAAAATAAATAAAATAAAGTTGGAGCATTATTTAACTTTTTTGCGTTTCATAAATTAATCATTATGAAATCCACATAGAAAAATTATAAATTGAATGTATTTCCATGGCCTTTTTACGGTCCTGAGATAAATTCAATAGAAAATGCTTGGGCATAATATGACAAAAGCTACTTATAAGATTTGTAAGTACGCTTTATTTATTACCAATTTTTAAAAATGCCCTTGTAGTAAATACATATTTTCTAATTCCAGGATCCCCAAACCGCAATCCCAAAGGGTACTCTATTGTCCATACTCATTACGACAATGTCTTATGTAATTATGGCTGCCTTTGCTGGAAGCACAGTTCTTAGAGACGCAAGCGGTAATGTTACAGAATATTTACAAGGCGTCGTATCAGATTGTGCACCCAATTGTAGTTATGGACTACTCAACAGTTTTCAGGTAGGTACCTTCAAAAAAATTAAATTCCTCGTTTCCTTTCGTAAAAGGAGATGGTTTAACTAGACATCTACGTAGTTTTATTAGGTTGAAATAAATAAATATATGTCAAAATTAGTTTAGTCTAGGTCGTACCGTACGAATCAAAGCATATCCCCATGAATTATGGGGTACAATTTTCTTCCAAAGAGGATATAAAGACCATAAAAAATATCTTACATTTCTGAGCTAACCACCCAGTATATTTTAAATATCTACGGCACCTAGGGTTGTTTTGCTCCGGTTATCATTGCAGTTAACAACAACAATGTTAACAAATATACCTATTAATACTCAATTACTAGATGTCCAGTCAATAAACCGACCTGAATCCCATAAACTATAGGGGCATGTGGCCCATGTGGAATAAGCTATGTACCTACCGAATAGCCCCGATATCCCAATAATGGGAACATTTAAAACATTGTTTATTTCTGACCGGTATATTATTAGCTTATAACGTCTTAGTTACGTGGGAATTATAAGGATCATAACTCCCTTGGGATATTAAGAAAAATTTGACATAAAATCAAACGATTGACATCTAATGTCAATTTGATTGTCATCTATTGAAACAACATAAGGGTATCAATTACCTCGGGCCAAAGGCCCTCGGGACGTAAACTTTGCCCTCGGTAATTAAGACCATTATAATTCCAGTGATACATAGATAATTTTATTTCTGACCGATTTTAGTAACATTTTGTTCATTTTTAAAGTGGAATAAATGTTTCAATAGATGACAATCAAATTGACTTTAGATGTCAATCGTTTGATTTTATGTCAAATTTTTCTTAATATCCCAAGGGAGTTATGACCCTTATAATTCCCGCGTAACTAAGACGTTATAAGCTAATAATATACCGGTCAGAAATAAAATTATCTATGTATCACTGGAATTATAAGGGTCTCAATTACCTCGGGCAATTTCTGTCCCTCGGGCCAAAGGCCCTCGGGACGTAAACTTTGCCCTCGGTAATTAAGACCATTATAATTCCCTAGATACATAAATAACTATTACCGTTATAGAAACCAAACTATTGTCAAAATAATATTTGAACAGAAGGCATCGACCGACTGAAAATGAGCCTGCTTTGAAAATAATAGGGCCACATTCAACATTTAAATTATTAATAAATATCAAAATCAGCAAAAAAAACAAAAAAGTATACAGGGTGTTTCATTGAAAAAACAACTACTTTACGCCACAGTTTCTTTGTTTTACGTTAAGCCGCATTTTAAATGGTAATTTTAGACTGTGGAAATTATAAATAAAATATGGATATATTATTTGATTTTGAATAAAAATACAAGGATGACCCTGTACATTTATGAACTGGAAAGTTAAAAAAAAATTTGACAAGTTAACATGAAGATCGAGTACACCAATACCTAGCCACTTTTAAAATCTATTTATATACAGGATACCCCAGCCCAGAAAACGTTGACGCAAACTGTCGAATTTCTGTAGAGGATTTACAAGTAACATAATCGTTAATAACATCTTTAGGTTATCGAATTGGCTTCACTTGAAGGCTCGCTTATCTACGCAGGATGTTTTGCTGCTACATTATCATCCGCCTTGGCTTCGCTGGTGTCAGCCCCAAAAGTATTTCAAGCTCTGTGTAAGGACAAGCTGTATCCCTACATTGAATGGTTCGGAAAGGGTTTCGGCGCCAATAACGAACCTATCAGGGGTTATGTTTTAACATTCATCATCGCTGTAGGGTTCATCCTCATAGGTAAGGTAATAATAATTTTATTATTATACAGTGTGCAGTTCTTTGATATTTCGAAACGAATTTCTTAAATGTATTACAAGAAAAAAAAATTATTATACAGGACTGATCAAGAGTCACGGTAAAACCAAGTTGTGTTGTTTTTTTTTTAATAGAATACCTTGAAGGCCTTTCTTCAACAAGAAATTGGCGAGATAGGTTTTGCTTAAATTTATTGACCAACTTTGGTAATGTTATAGTTATATTTAATTATTTTCGGTTCTGCCAACTGTCTTATTTCGATGTTATGATTTTTGTTATTATTTGTGAAAAAGCGGAAAAGCTGTGCAGTAGTGTTTTTATACGCTTTTTCTAGTTAAAAGGTCGTTAATCATACCTTCAATTTATTTATCCAGTGACGTTCAAAATTTGAAATGAAGCGTTTAAAACATCGCCTGCAAGGTACCAACGTTCTTAAATGTAGAAAGCGATTAAATGCTTTAAAAATAATTGTTATTCCATTACTTTTAATAACGAAAGGGAGAGGATGTATGCGTGCGTAGATGGGAGTGAGTTCGCCCCTGGCTTAAGCAAAGGGAAGGCAATTTACGCCTAGTTAAGGGAGAATTCCCAGAAAAGACCCATGTGTGGCATTTCAGTTGGTATTCCTGAAGTTTCAGACAATTTATTTAACAAAGAAATTTCTCTTGTAAAACGATCGACAATTTGGCAATTTCTACGAATAAATTGCACAATTTCTTGGCCAAAAAATCACGAGAGATATCCTGTGTAATACAGGCTTAAAACTCGATATTTTAATAATTTTCTAAATTCTACAAAAAATTCGTATAGGTATATTATTATCATATTTTATTTATGGGCTAAAAAATTTTTTTTACCATTTTGGGCTAAAATTTTCACTTGCAGCTTTAATATTTTTTCTTTTCAATGACTTCAGTCAAATAAGTGCCTGATTCAAGTAGTCTGTTCTCTCAGTAATTAAAATTTAGGCATACCATTATTCCCATTTAAATAAATGCCTAATAAAATTTGCTTTCAGCAGGTAAAAGATAATTATATAATTATTATTATGTAATTTATTAACATTGCCGGTTTAGATCCTTCATATTTTCAGTCGTACTCATTACTCTCCTAATTTCTGTGCCTTACTTTGGTTATTATGGAAGAAAGTTGAAGCGCACAAGCTTTGTTTTTTGACGTTCAGAGGCTAAGTTTCTCTGCTATTTATGATTGGATTATTAATTTATCCCTAATAATAATAATTAGGCGAATAATTTGTAGTTTACTTTTGTACCTAATTTTTTTTGTTAATGAATAAGAACGGCCCTTGGTGGATTTACGTGTATTACAATAATTAATTATTAACTAACCTAAAATAATACTTTGGAATACTTAAAACTAATAAGGTCTTACTCATCAGCATCATTAGATTTCTACCAAACTAAGGTTACTAAGAGTAACGTATACACTAACGCGCACAATCAATGTTCTGCTTTGTCACTTTTGACTCAACGTTTTGTCAAGGAGCTGGATCGTCTCGACATTGACATGACCATGGAGTCATTGTTCGTGACTCATGGCAAATTTGGCTTTAGCTTGTTCAACATACGCAGGTCGTGATGTAGGTTACTGTTACGAATATACCAAGGAGCATCCACGATGTTTCTCAGTACTTTGTTTTAGAGCCCTTGATTGGTTTTAAAATTGCTTGACACTGCCCCATACCTGGATACCATAGGCCCATTCGGGTTTTAACGGCCTGTAAAGCATAAGCTTATTATGTGGAGACAGAGTGGAATTCCTTCCAATGAGCCAATGCATTTTTCTATATTTGATTCAGTCATAGGATCTTTTCTTTTTGATATGGGCTTTTCAGCATAACTTAGGGTACTTTGTTGTATTTGCAAATGATATTCGTTTATCATTTGTGCTTATGGGAAATCCTAGTTGCACCACTGTAGGATTGGCAAAAATTTATAATACGAAAAAATTATGGTTTCAAATAAAATGTCTTGTATTGTAATGTGTATGTATGATTGGATAAGTTTTCCTGGGAAACGGATAGGGGGCAGAAAAACAGTTGAATGGTTAGTTTTACAAGCTATCTTACTTTAAAACCTATTCATACATTCAGCGACTGTGTATATTAGTGTATGCATGAATACAGGGTGTCCGAAAAATATTAGCTATTATTGAATATGAGCCACCAATGTGGGGGGTAAGGTCCAAAATTAATTTTTAATGCAGTTCTATACCTCCTTTTCAAGGACCTTCAAGAAGAAACATTTTGATGTAAACCCGGCGAGGACCGTATCTTATTTATTTCGAAATGGCAAGATTGTCAAAAATCGTGAAAATTTCTTTAATTTACCTACTAGGTAGGTACTTTCAAATGTGTTTAAAATGACCTTTTGGTAGTAATAAAGCAAATTTTCTGATTCTCACATTATCGAAAAGGGCAGGTCTTACTTCCTCAGCCACCGTTGAGAGTAACAATTGTTTGGCGTAACTCAATCAAATCTGATCAATCTTATTAGGTATATGTACTCGTTCTTTTAGGTATCTGCAATAAAAAAAATATTATTATTATTTATTTACGTCGACAATTCCAGCCTATACAAAACGGAGTCAGAAGTTAGATACAATTCGGGAGAATTTCGTTCAAAAAAGTAAACTTTGCATTTTATTTTGCGATGTTCAATGATTTTTCTCGTTGCTTCTCTCTACTTGTCGACGTCGCGAGAAATGATATTAATATTTATTTTGTATTTTAGGTGAACTGAATCTTATAGCCCCCTTAATATCGAATTTCTTTTTGGCGGCATACACGTTGATTAATTTCTCCACTTTCCATGCGTCTCTGGCGAAACCGGTAGGATGGCGACCAACATTTAAGGTAGGTAAACATAATGTTAAAATAAAGGTCCCTTTCCTTTTCGTCAGACTCTATAGCCTTGCCGAGGAGCCGTAATACGGCGAAACGCGTCCAAGGATTGAGTCTGACGGAAAGAAAAGGGACAAACATGTTTCTTTTATTTAAGGTAGGTGCCTACAGATATATAAATAACATGTACGTATACGTTTACAGTTTTTTCAGCATATATCCAAAAAAAAATTACTAAGTATAATTTTCTTTGATATAACCTATTTTTAAGATTTGAAACTCAAAATGTTTTTTTTTTAATTTAACTTTGGCTTTTCGTATTTTTTTTAATTATAAGCGTAAACACACAATGTACAGTGACAACCAATACTCTGACTAAATTACCCGCTGGATGCAGCGATATTGCTATTAACGATTTTTGTTTGTCGGCTTTTCTTTGAAACGTATACCTAACGGCTTTGCCTATTCACTATTGAACACTGGACAATCGTATTGATTGTTCCATTAATGACAATAAAAGGTTAAGACGCTATAGAAAATAATAGTGATATTATTGAAACATATATATATTTTATCCCTATTCATTTTCAGTACTACAATATGTGGCTAAGTCTGGCTGGAGCAATCATATGTGTTCTCGTAATGTTTCTGATATCTTGGTGGACAGCTCTGTTAACTTTCACTGTGATTTTAGCTCTCTATCTCATTGTTTCTTATAGAAAACCAGGTAAGTAGGGTTAATGGTAAAATACCCCTGTATATTCAAATGCATGTGGATACATAAAATATGAAGATATTTTTATTTTTGATAAATGGATTCTTGAACCAAGATAACATAAAATATATTAAAGAATAATTTCCTACTTATACAAAGTGTCCGCTAATTAATGTAAGCAACACCACACATTCTATATTAGAAATATTAGTAACCAAATAACCTATGTACCAAAAGTTCACAATAACATTTTTCAAACAATCGTTTTTAAGCAAAATTATCTTAGGCGAAAATATTTAAATTTCTTAAAAAGTTTAATGTAAATAATTATAGAGGGTGCTGTCTGCGACCCTTTGCTTACGTCTAAAGAAGCACAACTTTTTTGCGCATTATACCCTAGAAATTTTAGGTTTTGACCCGGAATTAATTATTATAAAGCTGAAAATTTGCAGAATGGTAATTTAGGTACAAAAACACATAGAAAAATAGTCCCTTACTCTCCAATGTCGGCTTTAGTAGGTATACCTAGTAGTATGTTCGCAACGAATGATGGGAGGCCTGCCATAAATGATGGCGGCGACAATCCTCTAAGCAGCTGTGGAATCCATGAAGACCGGTGTTCACATCTCTTCCTAACGAGCTTATTTTACTCCTCCGGTTTCCCTATTCGATAGAGAGCTGAAGATTTGTGTCGCATCCTGTGATGGTGCGGCAGAAGAGCACGACGGGGTCGTTTAGCTGATCAGGACTGCTCCAGGTCTTTTGGATATTGATAACCCTTCCACTTGACATGCCTGTGGCAGGAGTCAGCATTTGTATTGAGCAATCAAGATATCTGTCTCTGGGTCGATGACCGGGACCTGTTTTCCTAACACATCCGTGTAAAGAGCTGTACTGACAATATCATCATTGCATCAGCAACAGCCTGGATGACAAATATATAGGCAGGAAGTTGATAGATGCGTCTTGTTCTGCGGATGGCTTAAGAAGTCGGCCTGGTTAGTCACCACAGATGTATTCTCGTCGAATACGTCTTGTGTCTGTGTCCGCTTGGAAAACAGACGCTGCTGTTCCTATGTGCTTTGTGGGATTCTGTTTATACCCATCGAACACTACAGTGACAGACAACCCGAATCGCTTCTGAACAGATCTGACGTATGCCTGAGCTATTTGTCCATGTCAAGTGGCAGGGCAAGGCCAAACAAGGGCATGAAGGAGGTACCCACCGTTGAGCAACTGCAACTAGTCTGACTGCCAACAAGTTATTCATTTGTGAACTGATGTGAAAGAGAGCAGGTGGCAACCTAAAGCAGGCACTTCTTCCAGTCTTCTTCACACTTGATCATGCACACTATACGCATAAATAGTTGCTAGGGATTTACAGGCAGGTTTTCTTTATGGACAGCAACACTTTGAACTGATTCAAGCAGCTTCACGCGATATTTTCTGGAGAACTTCAAGTCACCAAAGTATTTTCCAGTCATAATCTGAGTGGCTGGCTCACCTCTGTCTCATTCCTGCTTTACATACTCATGATCTAGGTCAAAATGTTTAAGAAATTTAAGTTTGCCATCTTAGAAACCCCCAAATACTAAATTTTTCTGAAGTTATCAAAAAAAGTAACAAAATAATTAAATTTTTTTTGCATCCTGGATCGCAGTTACCTTGAACTTTTTTTTAGCTTGGTTATATATTAACATTAAAATAGGATATGTGTGGCACCCTCTAGAAATGTAAAAAAGTTTAGAATTACTTATATCACAGACCTAAACTTATTCTTGCAAATGATGCAATATATCACCATTGTTTATAATTTTAAAATACTTTTATTTACTAAAAACACAACGATATTAATATAATGTAATAAAAAACGACGAAATAATTTTAAAAGCTCAAATCTCGTTGCATGTCGATTCGATTTTCGATTTGTCAAAAATCCCTACAGTTTCTCTAAAGAACGAGGACGTCGGCATGTATATTATATTGCTGAGTGACTAGTAGTACGCATTATTTATTACAAACTAATAGCGCCTAAAAGAGATATGTTACTAGTACCTATTACTTACATCCATATTTTTAACTATCTAATTTAAAAATTTAAGGTAAGGTATTTTCTTATTATCTACACTAAGTGATAATATTTTTAAAAATTTTCCGCGGCGCTTTTTTCTGAATTCTTCAAATAAATCAATACCAAATTTCCAACTTAGCCCTAAGAAGTTAAGCATACCTACGTAGGTACTCACAATCCTCATAAAAAAGTGAAGAACCGATTTTGCCATAAAGCCTGTGTAATTTTCAAAATCCTACAAATGCATGCTTTTTGATGCATTGGCACCCTCTGTTCTTCTAAAAGCCTGTTTACATTTATTAGGTGCAAGTGACTACATGCAAGTTCATGCCATGCAGTTAAATGCATAGCACGGTTGTGTACAGGGTTATCCAACCAAGACTAGACAAGGCGATTTTTTGACTTTTCCTGTACTTTTATAAAAAAACTGAAATAGCCATCTTAAGTCATTTTCTCCCGCGAATTCGAATATCCTCAGCAAAAAACAATTGAACATCAAACAAAAGTACTAGGGGTCACTTTGATATTTTTTTAAATGGGATGCCGTATTTTTAATGAGCTTATCCGATTTCTCATATAAATTTTGATCTAAAATGTTGGATTTTTAATTCAAAAACGCCTTTTTTCTTCAGTTTTAAATTCGGAAAATGTTCGTCCAAAAAAAAAATCAAAAATCTGTCTGGTGCAAATTTTTTGCCAACATAAACTTGACAATGACTTATAAAAACAAAAATCCCTTACCGCAGAGGTATGAGCTGACCTTTTTGAAGCCAATTCAAAATTGTCCTTTTTTATGAGGCCTGTGCTTTTTCCGCTTCAAGCATTTTAAAAAATAAATATAAAAACTAGGTATCATTTAAAATAGTGCAAATACATACACTGATCAAAACGAAAAAGGAGCCACTAACTTAATTTAATATAAATTGTTTATTGCATTAAATAGAAATTTAAAATGTATGTCCACCCAGTAGAGACATTTAGTTTTTATAAAGAAAAAAATTAGTTCTTATCTTTGTTTTACTTGTATTCGATCAAAAAGCAAAACATGATAATATTATAATCATAAAAAGAATTTGTTCAAAACTACGAAACATTTTTGTAAGTGGCTCCTTTTTCGTTTTGATCAGTGTATTTTAAATATTTATTGCAAGAATTTGTGGAAATGTTTTAGATGTCAACTGGGGATCGACAACGCAAGCGCAAATATACAAAAGTGCTTTACAGGCCACACAACAGCTAAATAGCATAGAGGAGCATGTCAAAAACTACAGACCTCAAATTTTGGTGCTGTCAGGAATGCCGAGTGCTAGACCCGCCCTTGTCGATTTTGCCAATTTACTCACGAAAAACCTGTCTCTGTTGGTGTGCGGGCATATTAATACGGTATATAAAAGTGAATAGTTTATTTCTAAGTAATGCCGGTGTCCCAACCATAGGTAGACAATACAGATTCATATACAAGTTAATATTAAAAGTGACAAATTTTTGGTTTTGCGCATGTAAAAAAACATAACAAGAAATGGGTACACGCACTGCACAATCCTGTTGGTTTGATAAGTAACTTGGTTGAGTTTTGTATCTTACTTTATTTTACGATATAATCCGCCGAGGAACAGCGCTCGTTAGTAGTTGCCAGTCTTGATGCGTAGTGATGTTTTTTTCCTTCTCGGAGTAGTCGATCAGCAGAATTCCCTTTGCACCCCAGAGGACTGACGCTACACCTCATCTCAGCTGATTAAACGCATTTCGTCATTTTCGGAGTTAATTCTCCTCATGTAGCCCATAATTGTTTTGATTGTTGTTTTGTTTCCGGCTTATTGTGATGAATCCAAGTTTCTTTCACTGTTACAAAACGCCCCAAGAAATCCGCTGAATTCTTCTTGAACAGTTGCAAACATTCGACAGATGTTCGCCTCTCGATACTTCTGGCCTGTGCTCACGCAATTCTCCTCGTTTGTCGACCAAAATGATATTGTGGACTTTGTCAATGTTTCCAGAACTCACAGGAGACTTTGGAGCCCCAGGATGTACTGCGTATTTGATGATTGTTCTGGCTCTCGATTCAATTCGACTAAAACTCTTACAGTCCCATAGGAAGAGAATGAGTCACACAATCTAGACGCAATCTTCTAATGAATTTCCTCGCTTTTTTTCATTTCCAGAAAAATGAATTGGATGGCACCACGGACGCATGTGTTCAAGCAACGGCTTAACAATGAGATAATGCCAGAATATCCTATATACTATTGAATTTATATCCATCCATAAAGTAAAGAACCAATCTTTCACATTTTTTACATTCTTGCGTTTAAATGAATTTAGAAATGTCAACTCTTCCAATGGTTCCTGTATTAGAATAAATTCTTCTTGCATCCACACAATTGCACATAATAATGACAAATTTTATTATTTTAATGCGAATTCTGTTCAGTAAAATAATACCTGTCAAAATGTTGGCCCAACGAGTGTGATGGCAAGTATGTTCCCGATTTTGCCGACGATATAAAATATCTATTGTAGTATCTATGGTTTCATGAGTCTTTAATGGCCTACATAAAATATTAAAATTTCAATAAATTATATATGTCGGTTTAAAAGTTGAGTCGAAAAGGTAAGTCGCTGGGTACCCTTTTGGGGCTCTTTGTCTGCGTTAAGGGACACTTTTTTCTATGACAAGTTAAGGTTATATTGACCTCCCAACCCCCTCCCCCTATACGCTCCCGAGAGTCTGCCATATACTTACCGGACATCCTGTGTATGCGAACTAGGTTACTTATCGAACCGCCCTCGTAAGCACAATTAATTATAGCCAAATAATTTATTTTTTTCTACGCTCCTGATAAAAGCTTGACCTTTTTTTACCATTATAAATGCATAAAGCATACCTTTTTTAACATGTTAAAAGAGTAGATCAAACACTGACATTACAACATATGGACCGGCCCTGGCCGTATCCTCGTATAGCGCTCGCGTGCAGCCAACATTAGTAAGAGAGGTCAGAGAGAGAGATGGAGCTATTTACGGCAAAATCTGTGCTGAATACATGGAGTTTAAATGATAAATGTAGCGTTTTAATTAAATTTAGCCATAATTCTTAAGCGACTGTGGGAAATTTTTAAAACAATAATGTAAATTGATGTGTAAGTATTTTTTTTAAACGTTTTATTGGCCGTAATAATAATATTACAATTAATTAACTACACTTCAGCTGGAAACTAGGTATCTTTTACTGCGTTGTTTTTATTAAAACAAAGTTTTTGAAACAAATATTTTTATTATATCTTTCTACAATTTACAAAAGAACATTTTTGGTTTAAAATTTTAAAAAATATATACCTCTGATGAAGAATAAAAATGCAATGTCAAAGCAAAGGTTCTTAGCTCGAGACTAAATTTGACACATCCACCCTTTTTGATTTTTTTAAATAATTTCTTTTGCTGTTCTTATTCGGGAATGCTATCCTATTTACAAAAAAATAAAAAAAACAACATTAAAAATACACCAACTGCTAGCCATGCAAAACCTTGGGATATCTTACCAAAAAAAGGTAGTTTTAGATTCACGTTTCTACAAAGTGGTTTTACTACCATCTAGGTATTTACAAATTACCCACCTGCAATACCATTAGCTGAGATGATGTTATTTTTTGTTTTTTCTTTAACACATTAATAAAGTAAGTCATTAAGGCTCTTAATTTTATTTTTTTGTCTTCTAGGTCGGCACTGGTAGTACTTAGTAAGCTTTCTATGTTTATCGACAGTCTCATGGGCAAAACCTTCCAGAACCTGGTTCTTTTCACTCTGCAATTCACATCAGATTCTTCAAAATCACCAAAAAAACAAGGATCCCGTTTATTTCTTTTCCTACAAAATTAAAAACATATAATTTTGCAAACCAAGTATTACTTCCCGACTTCACCTTTTATTTGAAATATTTAATGAAAATGATATTTCGGGTTCTTTCTCAACTTTTTCAGAAACATGAGGCGTATCCGAGGACTTATCAGAGGGTTCATTAGAGGTTTCATGGGAGGATTCCTTAAAACCAACATTGACCATTTTTCCTTGATCTAATAACAACATATAATATAAATTTTTATAACTTCTTTAAAGTAATTAAACTTACCGATTTCCGAGTTAATTTCAATAGCGCTGACTCTTTTTAAAATTCTTCTTTTTCGAGTTTTTTTTTGTAGGTAGATGGGAAAATCAAAGACTGAAGGAGCACTTTATTTCCATGTGCATTTAATATGTAATCACTTTCTAAAAAGTGCTTTTTACAAACAAATCCACGTTTTGGGTTATAATTCACTCTTTTTAGAGCCTGCAACCATGCCTTTCTTAGCTCAGTATCTATTGTAGGTATACTGAAATAGGTAATAAATACCAAGATAAATAAAATAGAAACCATTTTATTATTATAGTGCATTAACAATATAATAACAACCAACACCTACCTGTGAAATTTCAATTTTAGGTCCTTCTGCCATCTCATGTTACAATTATATGCATAGACCATGTACTGTGAATTATATGCCGCACAGGAGTGAACCATATTAATATTTTATACTTTTTATACAAATATAACAACACAAATCTCTTAATGTTACAAGATCAGCCACAAAAAAAAATAAACAGGAATTATTATCCTATAAACACAATGTTCAAACAAGACAATCTTGCCGTAATTAGCTCTGTCACTCTCTCGCTTTCTCTCTCGCACTGCGCTGGAGTCAATAAATTGCCGCGAAGCCCGGTCCATATGTTGTAATGTCAGTGAGATCAAATTCCATAACGCAGTAGGTGAGAGTGAAAAAATGAACCGTTATGGAACTTTTTTTCAATCTGATTTACGTTTTTTTTAACAAGATCGGGTTTCTATGACAAATCTGTCATTATTACAAGTTTATAGTACGTATTTTTGGACATCTCGCTATAAATAGTTTCGGATATTTAAATAGGCCCATAAATTAACTTGAACCACCCTATGCAGTCATTCGTTTACGATCGTATATATTGTATGAAACTCGTGCATAAAGCGCCTTTTTTTCACTCCTGAAAGTTGCGTGAAAAAAAGTACTACTTTATGCTCTTGTTGCATAAAATACTATTATTATACTCGTAATAGGTACTTACTAAACTATCTATATATTTTTTTTAGAATTCTTTATCTCAAAGGATAAGAAACGTGCTCAACTACAAGGGCAATAGTTGGTTGAGGGCCCATAAGCTAAGAGCATTTTATCAACAAGTTGACGGAGTGACTTTTCAAGACGGCGCCAGGGCACTGCTAAAAGTTTGCGGAATTGGAAAGCTCAGGCCCAATATTTTACTAATGGGCTACAAGTCCGATTGGCAAATCTGTCCTAGAGAAGAACTCTTCAATTACTTTGAAATTTTGCAGTAAGTTTTGTATTGTTCGTTTATATTTACTCCTATTTAGAGCGAAAACTATATAAGAAAGAACAATAATTTTAAGCGAACAAAAGACTATCACAATATCGGAAAAAATAAGTGACATATGGTTTTTTTTAATGGAACCTCTCTTCTATATTTTTTATAAAATTATAAATACTTTTTTTTCCTGCCAAAATATGGGCAGTTCTACGATGTATGGTATTCATGATTATAGCCACTACTGGTAAAACATTAGCCAAAACGACATATCCGAATCTAATGCCATATCGCACATAACTCTAAAACAAATCTTTGTAAAAAAAATTGAATTGGCTGTTTCTTTCCTTTTAACTCAAGACCGTCATGCATAACTCCGTACAGTTTGACTCTTTTAATGAGGTGTACTTTTTTTATTCTTACATTTCTAGTTTAGGTTAGTTCAGGTTACTACTATTTTTGCTATAATTGTTACAAAAATATCCAAAATTTGTTAGCCATATAAAATTTGTATGTTTGTAAGCCTAAAACTTTATGTACAAGATATTAAATCAGCGTAACTGGATTGTCTCTCATGACCGTCAGAGCGCTTTTCATTATAGTTAATATTTAAACCGCCAGGAATACCAAAGGACCAAAACTAGTTCGCCTGTTAATTTTAAGCTGCCACGTGAACAAGTGCAGTTTTGTGATTCTTTCTATATATTCTATAAATATTACTTTCATTAAGTTAACCTGTGCTCGTCATTGTGAGCTTGTTTGTGTCCTTGATGTAAAGTTTGTGTTTATATTATATAGCTCTTGAAAATGGTTTAAGAAACCGAAACGCGTAGAGTGAAATATTAAATATTTGTGAAGAATTTTGGATTTTTCCTTCCTGTTAAATATGAGTAATCTTCACCCCGGAGATATCTATGATTCAATTATAATAAGCTTTTTCCAATAATACATTTTTAACATTTTTTTAAACATTTTAAAATTTGACATTTTCTTAATAAAATCTGGAACATAATTAAAATTTTTTTTAGAATCATAAATTATCGATTTTTTACAAGACTTAAAGAAGGAATAGGTAAACATATATTAAAGGTTTGTCTTGTACTATAAGTATGTGAATTAATACTATTTCTATGCTTTTTATAAATCAAACAAACTGTTTCCAATATAAAAATTGAAGTAAGTGTTAAAAATTTTTGTGAGATAAATAGAATTTTACAAGAATCTCTAGATCTAGCTTTGCACAAATATCTGATTGAATTGAATTTAGAAGATATTGGCTTGAATTTCCGCAGAAACAAATTCCATATCTCAAAAGAGATTCTATTAATAGTACAGCCAATCTGTAAAATTTGCGAGAAAAAAATACCATAAGCGATTTTATTTCATAAATGGTTAGGGAGGGGAGCATGTGATTAGCTTAAAACCAAATTGTCGGGCCCCTCCCCCTTGGGCGCTTGTAGGAAACTCAAAAAGAATTTTGACTTGATTTTCCGCAAAAACGCGCAGAAAAATATTTTGTAAACAAATATTGTAGAAAACAATATTCTCCACAATTTACCTCATGAAGTCACTGCGCTACGACTAAAAGTGCAGAAAGCAGAGGGCGCCAAAGTCGCCAAAAATCACTTTTGCATAGGTCTTTGATTTAAACCATTTAAATGATATACCTCTAAAGCCATAAAGCTCAAGCTTCTTTAATAATATATCATGGTTAACACAATCAAAAGCTTTAGAAATATCACTAAATATTGCTGCAGCAAAATCTCCTCAAGAAATAAAAAATAGCATCCCTAGTATTTTTATTTTCTTGAAATGCAAATTGGTTTGTATTTGAAATATTGTTTTTATTTAAAAAAGAAATCATTTTATTTTCAAAAAGTTTTTCAATAATTTTAGAAAGTGTTGGAAGTAAAGTAATTGGTCGAAAATTAGAAGCAGATTCACAATCACCTCCTTTATGAATTGCAATAACAATAGCTGACTTAAGGCATTGTGGAAATATTCCATTTTCAAAAGAAACATTTATTGCCTTCGCTAAAGCTCTAAAGCAGGAATAGATAGTTGTGAAAAAATTTTTATTGATAAATTATCCCATCCAGCAGAATTTTTATTTTTTATCTCCACAATGATTAATTTTATTTTTCGAACATCGGTTGGACTAAAGAAAAATGTATCCTTAGTTTTCAAATTCTTCATGTACGAAAGTGGATCAAGAGTTACGGACACTCACGACCGTCACTGAGGTCTAAAGATCGTCAATATTTGTTTGTGATTTGTCATGGTCGTGAGTGTGACGGTTTTGAGGGCCGGTGGGTATGATGAATACCATAATATATTGAACTTAACGTAATATTTATAGAATATGTAGAAAAAAATCACAAAACTGCACTTAATCACGTGGCATGACATTATAAATATTTTTATTATTATTATTTTTATTATTGTTATAAATAAAAAATTTAGGAGCGGGTATGCGATTTAACAACGCTAAAGGGCAATTATATTTTGTATGGCCGTATTTCCGGTTAAAAAAAGAGTTCAACAAATGAGGTTTTCACTTACTGTTTAGGATTTTGAACATCTATTTAACTGTGTAAAAAAAAACATACCATATTATACCATTTAAAATTTCCAATAAAAATCATAATTTTTTCAGTATTAGGATGTAACCATTTTCAATAAATCTTTATTTGGTAAGTTCAGGACTTAAATTATCTTTTTTAATTGGGCATGAGTGTTACGCCCTCTTGCGGCGGCCGTAAAAACTTAAAAATAATTTTAAGCGATTTCTCATTAGCAATTTAACCATAAGAAAAAGTCCGAAAGCTGTACGATTAACGGCTTCTGAGATATAGCCGGCCTCCTTTCTTATTGAATCACCCGGTATATTTAATTTAGCTTCAAACTTATTTTTTTAACTTTTGCAGCAACGCGTTCGACTTACACTTGGGTGTCGGTATACTCAGATTTCAACAGGGTCTCGATATGGACGACAGTTTGACCGATACGGAGCAACGAACGAAAAACAGCCCTGAATATATGCCGAGAAATCGATCTTATGGTCAACTTTCACAAGGTAACAAGCTACATACTCTATACATAACAGTTACTGCGTGGTTTTAGATAGCATACAAAAACAAACATAGCTGTTAATTTATTGGGTTAGTCAAAGCCGCGCAACGGCCCGATTCAATAGGGGATGTACCAAGTGTACAGTTTTTCCCTAGATATCTAATTTTTTTTTTAATACAATATCTGGTATGTTATTATATTTTTGAATTCCTCGTTAAATTGTAGATTAAGTTTATGTCCTATACTTATTTTCAACCCTTTCTGATATCGTACTATTATGTAGCGCGACCCCCAAATATCTGAAATATCTTGATTGTCATCTAAAAACAATTTAATTTAATATTGTTAAAAGCTTGCAAAATTTGCCAGATTAGAAAAAAAAAACTGCGATTCGTACAGTAACACTAGAATTCCTTCGTAATAAGTACTTTGAGAGAATTTACATACCGTTTAGGATACTGTCAAGCAGCAGGAGGGCTTCCAAATCATCTAGGTTTTCGGGTCTCAATTTATACACTTTTGTTCCAAGATGACCCCAAAGCAAAACAATAAGGGGGGCCAAATCGAGCAAGAGGGTCATAAACAAATTTTGCAAGCTGTCAACAAAAATAAATTAAATTGTTTCTAGATGACAATTAAGATCTACCCCTTTATTATATAGATATTTGACCATCGCGCTAAATCTTAGTATACTCTTCAAATGTCAATATACTACAAACATTTGACGCCAGGCATAGGGGGCATGTTATACGAAATGTATCTTAAACTTAACGGCGAATTCAAACTTGCCATGGCAGACTCTACCTGTAATTCATTTGAATTTAAAAAATTCAAATAGATGTATCTGTATAATTTGAAACCGTTTTATGCCAAATTTGATTAATTTGCGGTTAATAGCTTTTAAGATATTAGACACTTAAAGTGATCGCCATACATAACCGTTCACGCAGATGTAAACGCACGAATTTACACTTTCTCGGAGTCTTTATGCAGCCATGCAATTTATAGTCGAAGTGTTTCGTCCTCTATGTACGTGCGTAAAAATGTCATACTTACCTTAAATTTTTAAGTTTAGTTATCACTCATATTACAAGCCAAAATAATACCCACAGAACCAGTGATGATTATTAATACCTAATATTATTAATGTATCAACCAAATAATCAAAAACCACTAGAAAATTTACGTCAGAAATACTTTCAACTGTTACGCAACTTTAGACTTACTCGGTATATATTTTGCATATTATAATCAACTTGTGCTAAGTAGTGGGAGAGGCAGTGATGATATACTTACGTCATAACGTCAAGGAGGACTTGGAGGCGTTGGGCTTCCACCCAACCCGAGTAATAAGATGAAACAAAAGAGTCGGCTCTCCAATGTCTCTTATGTTGGTTATCATGCCTAAAGCCGAAAAACAAATATTTGATCTAACAGCCTTGGACTGTGTAAAAGTACGGGTCAAGGCCTAACGATCTAAACCGATTATTTCGCAATGCCTTAGATGCCAGCTGTATGGGCACACACAATTTAAATGTACCGCACCGGTTAAATGTCTAAAATGCGGAATCACCTTTTGTTCGAGTGTAAAGCCTTCACGCCCAAACAACTCAAGTGTGCAAATTGCGATGGGGATCATTCTGCAAATTATCAGGGATGCCGCAGGCATCCACGCAATCTGTTCAATAATTTTAATATTCACAAACAGGCTCCAAATACAATTAGGTCGAACATTCCTCCGCCTTTATTTAATTGGGGCTTCCAAACACTCTCCAAATTGAGCGACCATTCCGCAAACGTAAAATTACCATCAGAGACCTTGAAGACAGCGTTGCCAGTCTTTGATGACGTAAATAGGTCGCGGATAAGTGCATATGTATTAATATTTGCAATGTTTGAAATCGAGATATCTCATATAAAGCTGCCAAGCTTTGTAACCTGTAATCTTTTGCAATTTGTTTCTTTCACTTGTATATTTTGTAGGAAGCAGCGGTAGTGACCAATCTATAAACACTCGAGAAAAGGACGAAAAAGTAAGCATTGTCCCGGACGGACCGAGTATAAAAATGGCAAAATCAGTGAGTGAATCTGCCGCGGATTTAGCATCGGAAGGACAGACGGACCAAGAGCAGAAAATTTCCGAAATGTTGTTCTTTCAAAAGAGGCAAAGACGTGGTGGAACTATCGATGTGTGGTGGTTGTACGATGATGGAGGTATGAATAATCACTTTAAACTGAATTTAGATTTCTTGCAGAACGTCTATCATGCTTTCCAAGTTGGTGAATTTTGTTATGGTTTCTTGAGCGGCAGTAATAAAACAAAGCGATAAATCAAAAATTAAGAAACTTGCCTAAATAAATTAATATAGTGAAGCCAATATGCCCCTTTTGATAACAACATCCTCTCGATCCATCACGCTGCAAGCATCTCGGCAAGGAATGCGTTAAGAAATGTTTTTCGCGTTTTCGTCTTAAAATATCGCCATCACATACTTTCCGAAGTATGTCAAAATCGTCCTATTTAAAAATATAAAACATTATTCTCCTTAGGTCTTACCCTACTTCTACCCTACATTCTAACCACTCGACGAAATTGGAGCAGTTGCAAACTACGTGTATTCGCATTAGCCAACAACAGAGACGGCCTAGAATTAGAACATAGAAATATGGCGAGTTTGTTGGCCAAATTCAGAATTGAGTACTCCGATCTTCAAATTGTGCCTGACGTAACGAGTAAACCCAGTGAAGCGACTCAATCTTTTTTCGAATCACTTATTGAAGATTTTAAAATCAGCGGCGAAAATAATGATAGTTCGGCCGACCAAACAAGTAAGTATTATGTACCTATGTATTTTTAGAATAGAATAGAATGTATTACCTTCATAAAAAACAAAGTTTGTACCAGGTGAACAACCTAGGAATGGCCGCCGATTAAATCTCAGAAACTGACAGTCATCGAGCTTTCAGGATTTTTTTTTTAATAAAAGTGCACAAGAGAAAATGTTAGAAATTATTTCCCACTCTAAATATTAACAGTTTCTCCGTGTCTTAACTAAGTGAGAGGTACCGAAAACATCAATGTTTTAATCCTTACATATTTCGTTATAATTTTTGTTATGCACAAATTTTCCTCACTAGTGAAATAAAGTGGTGGGAGGGGCGGAACTCAAATTTTTTTGTTTTTTGCATAAACTACGATTACTCCCATTTGGCGTAACCGATTTTAACAAAATTGGTCTCATTTAAGAGAGCCATATACAGGGTGATTCAAAAGTACTTCGACAAACTTCGGGAGGTAATTGCCGGCAATATTTCAAGATCAAAAGTTCTTATAAACAGTGGTCCCTGGCGACTTCGTTACGGAGATACAGGGTGTTGAAATGTTAGAAGGAATGGTAATAATTTTTAAATAACTCCTTAACGAGTAATTTTTTTTTTATGAAATTTGGTGAATTAAATAAGCATCTCAGGACACTTATTTTCAAAGTAAAACACATTCGTAAATTTAACCAGTGGCGTCGGTACAAAATGTGGCTATCATATTTTTTGTGGAAACTATGCCTAACCTAACCACACCACTGACTTATTTGATTTTAACTTTTTTTTTTATGAATCCCCCCCCATTCAATTACAACAAAAAAGTTCACGTGTGTTATTTTGCTACGAGGGCCAGTTTAATGTCAAATGATTATTTTATTTGACTATACACAAATATTAAAAAATATGTTTTAAATAATTGATCAAACACTCAAATATTAATTTAAGTATATTAACTAAGATCTATACATACTTACAATAAACAAATATGTAGGTATATGCCAAAGGAAGGCATCTGAGGATGCCTATTTAAGTATAACATGTTCTCAGTGACATGCATATTTATTTATTAGTATGAATAGTATGTTATTTTCTAATATTTTCTATTTTGACAAGGCGGCTTTGGAAATACTTTTTTGATATTTTGTATTTTGATAAGGCGGCTTTGGAAATGCATTTGTCGTGAATTAAAACATATTTGACAGTTAGTTGCTTATGTGGTTTATTTCTCAGTTTTGTCATTTTCATTGAATATTAATAGTATTGTTTAAAAGGTATGGATTACTTAAGAAATAATGCGCATTTAGCTGACATGCATTTTGTATATGGCCTTGCCGATGGAAATGCACGAGCAGCTAGACGAATCTGTCAAGAGCGATATCCTAACAGAGTACTGCCTGCTGCTGAAACATTTTCAAATCTTCACCGACGTTTAGCTGAAACAGGGAGTTTTGCGAGGTCACGTGACATTCCTGGAAGACCGCGAACAGCCCGAACTCCAGAATTAGAAGAAGCTGTTTTAAATGCTGTAGTGGAAAATCCAGATACAAGCACTCGAATAATTGCTGATGCTCTCAATTCCACCCAAGCCACAGTTTGGAGAATTCTGCACGATGAGCAGTTGTATCCGTACCATATTCAAAGGGTACAAGATCTTTTACCCAGGGACTTTCCTCAGCGCATTAATTTGTGTCAGTGGTTTTTGGAAAAATTTGCTGAAAATCCCCAATTTTTAAATTATGTACTTTTAACGGACGAGGCAAATTTTTCTCAGAGTGCGATTACAAACTTTCACAATAACCATATCTGGTCTTTGGAAAATCCCCACGCCGTTAGTGAACGAAATTTTCAATACCAATTTTCATTAAACGTGTGGGGGGGAATAGTTGGCGATTACTTAATAGGACCTTTTTTTCTTCCACTTCGGCTTAATGGCGAGACGTACCGACATTTTTTGGAAAATGAACTTCCTCCCTTACTGGATGATGTGCCCTTAGAAACTCGAAGACGTATATGGTTTATGCATGACGGAGCTCCCGCCCATTTCAGCATAGTGGCCAGGACCCATCTTAATCAAATTTATCCAAATCGATGGATAGGTAGGGGAGTTGAGGAAGGAAATCAACCGTGGCCACCAAGGTCCCCAGATTTAAATCCTCTTGATTTTTATTTGTGGGGACATTTGAAGTCAATCGTTTACAAGACGCCAGTCGAAAATGCAGAAGTGCTAAGAAACCGAATAATCGATGGTTTTGAGGCAATAAGAAACAGACCAGATATCTTAGCACGCGTACGAGATTCCATGCAAAGGAGATTAGATGCCTGCATCTTGGCTGAAGGTGGACATTTTGAACAATTTATTTAAAAATCATTTAATTTTTGCAACGCACTTATTTAATTATAATTAAATTAAATGTTATACCTTACCCCTTACATAATAAATCTTTGAATTTAAAACATATTTTTTAATATTTGTGTATAGTCAAATAAAATAATCATTTGACATTAAACTGGCCCTCGTAGCAAAATAACACACGTGAACTTTTTTGTTGTAATTGAATGGGGGATTCATAAAAAAAAAGTTAAAATCAAATAAGTCAGTGGTGTGGTTAGGTTAGGCATAGTTTTCACAAAAAATATGATAGCCACATTTTGTACCGACGCCACTGGTTAAATTTACGAATGTGTTTTACTTTGAAAATAAGTGTCCTGAGATGCTTATTTAATTCACCAAATTTCATAAAAAAAAAATTACTCGTTAAGGAGTTATTTAAAAATTATTACCATTCCTTCTAACATTTCAACACCCTGTATCTCCGTAACGAAGTCGCCAGGGACCACTGTTTATAAGAACTTTTCATCTTGAAATATTGCCGACAATTACCTCCCGAAGTTTGTCGAAGTACTTTTGAATCACCCTGTATATACAAATTGTGCTTTTCTTATTATATCCTTGAATTTTGCGTTTGCCGCTAAATGGCGTTAACTGAAATACAAGCGAATATTAGGCTTTTTCGCAACAAAGTTAAATACAATGATAGGTCTGTTTTAGCAGGATCTAATAGAAAATTGAATTCTTAACATTTCCGTAAAAAGCCCATATTCGCATCTTTTATAAAACCGGAATTATTGACCAAAATAAACTACATATAACGTGTTCTTCAGTTTTAAGGGCGTTTTCTAGCAACCTGTATTTCAAAAAATAGTTTTAAAATATGCATCTCTACGAATCTTACAACATTTCTCCGTTTTTCTATTAAAAACAAAGACATTGGATTTCCTTGCACTAATGGGTCACCACAGTATTATGGTTATGGTCTTTAAACTGTACAAAGCTTTTATTTTTAAATATATATATTAAAATATTATAAATGTAAATTTGTCTAAGGTTCATCTTTTTTGTTTCTGAATATAATTATTTTAAAGGATAAAGATCATCTTATTAAATATAATTTTTAAAAATCTTTTTTGCTATACATAATAATCTTTTAACAAAAGTTCTGTTTATTCCTTCCCAACCTAAAATTCCGCAATCTAAATAAGTTTTAACTAATGCATAATATAATATTTCTAGATTGTTTTATATCCAGCATTTTTTTTCAAGTGTTTAAAAATTGGTAGTAAAATTCTTAATTTTTTAGTCAAATATTCTACTTGAAAATTCCAATTTAATTTACGATTAAAAGTTATTCCTACATTTTTTCCATGATTAACTTTTAAAATTTGAATGTCACCGCTTAAATATTGATACGATTCATATCTTGTGGTTAGTTTTTAGGTTTAAAGTAAAGGAAGATAACTTGTATTATTAAAATTAATTGTTAATAAATTAGCATTGAACCAATTTTTTATAATTTTAAAATATTTTTTAATATTTAAATTGTCCCAATTTGTATCGCTATAAAAAATAGCAGTATCGTCTACAAAACTATGGATTTTCCCATCACAATTTATACTAAATAAATAATTAATAAATAAATAAATATAAAAAAATAATTGTTCTAAAATTGTCCCAACTTGTATGTCGTTGCAAAGGTAATATTAAAAAGAAATTGACTGTGCAATAAAAAATATAAGTTGTCATTTAAAAATTAAAATTTGACATAACTTCCATAACATGAACATAAATGTCTCTTGACTGCTTTAGTTAATAAGACTGAAGACTTATTTTTAGGGCTTCCATAATATTTCGCCAACCTTATTGAGGCATCCTGTAATATGTACAATGACGCAAGTGTTGTGTAAAGCTAAATATATATTTTATTTTAGTAACCATTACCGATTCGGAACTGATGGCAGTAAAAGATAAAACCAACAGGCACATGAGACTGAGAGAACTTCTATTGAAACATTCTCACGAAGCGGACATGGTAGTCGTCACGCTACCCATACCCAGAAAAAACATCGTGTCTGCCCCGCTCTACTTGGCATGGCTGGAACTTCTGACGAAAGACATGCCACCAATTTTGCTTGTGCGAGGCAATCAAACGTCTGTTTTGACGTTTTACTCTTAAGAGATCTTTTTACGAAACGAACAGTTTTTAAACACTTTCGACAATAGCGTGTCATTATTTTATATAATCTTATAATAGTATGAGTTTACATCTAATGACGCATTCACATTTGCCAATGCCACAAGCAATGTGTTACTTTCATAAACGTTATTAAAGAATACATACAATCCTTGCAATAAACACACTCACATTTTTACACCTTTACATAAAAATTGTGGAACCATAAATTCCTATCGACGCTGGAAATGCAAGACACTAAAAATGCAAGACCTCGTTGCAAAAGTAGTTTCTCATGGATTTTTGTTTATTTGGCTTGATCTGAATTTTAGGATACCTTGCAAAGTTAAAAGTATCAATATAAACAGGAAATAATTAATTACGTATCTAAGGTAGTATTGAATCATGAAAAATGGAACTTGGGATAAGATTCCTATGTGTTATTGCATAAGGTAAAACAAAATATACTTTTATGAAATAATAACAAAGAGTTTATTTTTAATAAACTTACAATACCAAATTAAACCCGAACTCCCTTAACAAAAGCAGTGACAAGTTATTTAAAACTAAATATGTATGTATATGTAAATATTTGAAGTTGCTCTCGAATGAACATATTGTTCCCCAACAGCAAAGTGGCTTTTGGGCCCTAGATATAATAATAATAATAATAATAATAAGTTTATTTCAAATGGTTAACACGTTATTCTTCAATTAACTTATTGATAAATTCCCTGAAGACGTGCTTGTTAGGGGCAAATCTAATTTATTTAAAAGTATTTAAAATTATAAATATTTAAGAATATTATATGTTATAATTATATTTATTTATAATTATGTTACAAGGACCGTGTGATTTCACATAAATATTTACGATGTATGATATCAAAATAGTGTTTTAAAACTGTTCTAATCGGAGTTAAAAATTTAAACGTAATACCAGTATTTTTATGTAGTAGGTAGTAAATTATTACAGTATCTTAGGAATAGTATATAAGTGAATTTTACAATTTTGTACTGAAGCTTTTGTTCTTGTATGCAACTTAACTAACCTGTACTTATTTTACCTTAAAGCACGTACTAACGTTAAATGTAAGTTTTTTATGTGTTTGATACTTTAAGAAATCAATTTTATCTATTTTAACCGAATGGTAGATAGAAACTTATCCAATAAATGGGTACCTAGTTCATTTTACAACATTTTTTTGTTTTCTTTCCAATATTGCTGCAGAAAACCTCGACTTTAATTTAAATCATGCAAAATTTACATATTAAAAATTTAACAGCTGTCAGCTATGCTTTACGTATGTCGTTTAATCTTGGGAAATTATTTTTATATACCTACCTCGCATGTCCAGAATTGCAAGTGTAAGTCGGAGGAAGATGAATTATAATAATAATAATAATAATAATAATCTCTTTATTGCCAGCAAAATCTTCTAGAGACATAGCAACGTCAGACAACGAGATAAGGCAAAAGCCCTTACAGTTCCAGTATAAAAAAAAAATAATTAAAATAAAAATAAAATATACAAATTAGACATGAGCTCACAATTAAAAACCAAAAGCAGGCAAAACATCTACAATACACATTAAAAATTATTTGCAGGGAAACCTGTTATGATAGGTATTAAAATTCAAATTCAAACTTGAAGTTATAAAAATATTTTTGCAGTAAGAATTTGGTGGTTCTATCCCTAAAAATGGCAAAATCCTGTTCTGACCGTATTTCATAGGGGAGCATGTTAAATGCTTTAATAGCCCTATATAGCGGCGCTCTTTTAAAAAAAGCCGAGTTGTGTGGAGGCACACTTAGATCAGCCCTGCCACGGGTAACAACTGTCATATCATCTGCATAGTAATAAGCATTGCTATTAAAGAAACGTGGATGTTTTTTTACAAATAAAACCAGTGTCAGAAAATAAAGTGACGGTAGTGTAAGGAAACCTAGCTCTACGAAATGTTGTTTACATGATGTGCGGGGGTGGAGTTTGAGTAGACATCTTATGATGCGTTTCTGCGCTATGAAAACGGAGACAGCGCCCTGCGACGAGCCCCAGAACATTATACTGTATGCCAATAGGGATTGCACTGAGGCAAAATAGAACCATCGAAGTGTACTCAATGAGACCACCACCCGAAGTCTGCGTGCCAGGGCACAGAAACTGTGCAGTTTCGAGACCAAGGAATTGGTTTGGGAATTCCCAGTCAGTGAGGAGTCCAGACTGACGCCCAGAAACTTAACAGTCTCGATCACTGGCACAGATTTGTATTCACACCGAACATATAATGATTTACTTCTACTGGTTGTTTTACTGAAGGTAAGTAAAGCTGTCTTTGTGGAATTAAGCTGCAAGGCATAATCAGTGCACCAATCCCTCATCCCCTCCACTGCCCGTAAACAGGCTCCGGAATTTGGTGAATGGGAATGCATACTTCACGAATTTTTTAATCCAAATTGGCAGTTATTGTTTTCTCATTTTCAGTGTAATATCCATATTAATCGCCTTGGTATCATCCATATAGTAACAAAATCGTCTGGATCCTTTTTAATTTACGAGGGTGTCGATAAGTAACTTAATTCGCATACAAGGAGAGGACGATGTAACGACATGACGTGAAATATAGAAAACTCAACTATTTGAAAAGAAAGGCTATTGACCATTTTAAAGGATTATGCCCCGAGAGACGTATTTAATGCAGATGAGACCGGTCTTTACTATCGTGCATTGCCAACAAAAATATATGCATTGAAAGATTGACAAATGTACTGAAAAAATCAGCAAAACAACGACTTACAATTGTGTTCTGTGCAAATATGGAAGGTGAGAAAAAAGAACCACATATAATAGGCAAAAGCAAAAGTCCTCGATGTTTACCTCTCCAATGAGTCTCGAACAAAAAAGCGTGGATGACAGCAGCTATCATGATAAAATGGCTTCAAAGATTTGATACGAAGATGAAGAAGCATAATAGAAGAGTGGTATTGTTTCTGGATAATGCAACATCTAATCCCAAAATTACACTGGATAATGTCAAACTTATTTTTCTTTCACCCAATACTACCTCACATTGCCAACTTTTGGTCCAAGGCCATATTCAGAATTTTAAAATGCTCTACAGAAGCTTATTAAGAGGCTCTTAACATGTATAGACAGTGGTTGTCCTCTTCAAGAAATCAAAAGTAATATTACCATAACCAACGCCTTGATATGGGTTTCGGTGGCCTGGCGCAATTTGTCCCGGTGACAATAAAAAAATGCTTTATGAAAGCCGGATTTATGTGTAATACAGATAATATTGACGACTTCGAAGAAGAAGATAATATTCCGCTCGCACAACTGTTTCCTAACTTTAAGGACACATTTGTAAACTTGAAACAATTTGCCTCTATTGATAACGATGTGCCAACAGAAAGTGCAGAGTTGACTATCATCGAGTGTATTGAAGATATCCAAGAAACGGATGAAACTATTCGCAACTCTAAGACAGAGGAAGAGGAACCTAAACTTGCTCCAGTGTCGAATATATCAAGCCTATCTGAAGCCTGCGCAAGTTTGAAAGACTTAGAAAACTTTTTTAATAATGTTAACAATTTTGCCAAATCTACAAATATTTCTCAATTGCTATTAAAATTTGAATCTAAATTTTATAATAAAGCAAAAAATATGAAGCAATCATAAATTTATGATTATTTAAAAAAATAAGAATTTCAGAGCAACCATAAGTACATTGTATACCTAGTATATATGTTAGTATACACGTGCAGTATATATACATAGTGGTAAACTGGCTTCATCTCATTTAATTTTAGTTCTAATAAATTTATGAAACGTTTCTTTCTTATCTTGGGATAATACATGCACCCTTACATTTTCTTGGTGCTAATTCTGTACACCGTATATTAGTTTGTAGAAGAAATATAAATATTTTTATAAAATTACGTTTATATAAAAAAATCAAAGTTCTTAAAAAATTTTAATTTCTACATATTCTATACGGGGTGTTGCCAATTAATGGCGAAGAAAGAATTTCTTTAATTTTGTACTTAGTGCAAGTTTATTGAATAAAATCCGTAGAGCGCTTTCGGCTGACGCTTTTAAACGTTTTTAAAATCATCATGTAATTTACATCGGCCTTTAGGCCCCAAATTTTTAATGTTTTAAGTTTATACATATACTTGTATGTTGTGTTTTGTGGTTGGTTATATTTTGACAAAGTAGTACTGATGATGGCGTAACTGCCGAAAGCGCTCTACGGATTTTATTCAATAAACTTGCACTAAGTACAAAATTAAAGAAATTCTTTCTTAATCTTTGATGGTGCACTCAGCCCTTTCCTAATTAATGGCGAGACCACAGATTCCTAATGTAAATCTCGGGCCGGCTATATCAATGTGCTGTTAGTGGCACAAGCTCCATGAGTACAATTAGTTGTTTCAATAATGGCTTCCTTGGAAGATTTCCTATTAATAGAATTATCAGGACATAGATATAGCCGCTCTTAGTATTGAATAGAATAGAATAGAGATACAGGGTGTCAAAGTTAAATGGCATTGGGGAGCTTCTTAATCTAAACCTCTTAAAAACTAATGTGGGTTGTAAAGGGACACTTAATAAAAACTAACCTGACACCCTTTGCTTACGGTAAAAAGCCACAACTTTGTTCAGTCCAAGTCATTTTGAACAAAGTAAAAACGGCGTTTAAATTGCTCAGTGCACTTATTCGGTTATTGTGACTAAGATAGGTTTGATAAGGTTATGTTAACAAAGAATAGTTTAAGTTTACTTAAGGAATCTGTGATTTTGCTGTGTAGATACTAGTGGTGGAAAACTATCGATTTCGACTATCGAACACATCGATAGTTTTCGATAGACAACTTTAGCACACATCGCTAGGCATAAGTTAGGTTATGCTGGTAGCACACTGAAAATTTCCCATCTGTCCTTTCAAGCCAATCAAATGCTCCTATTTTGCAATGTCGTGGCAACGAAAAAAAATTCCGGATATTTTTCTCTTGGTAGGGCAATACCTAGGCAAAATTAATATCTGCAAATCTGCTTTAAAAAACGCTGTCAGTGTCACAATTTCACACAAAATATAAAATTTTAAATTTTGGTATAAAATTTTCTTACCGAAAATCAATCGTGTCAAAATTATTATCCGTGAATTTTTTCTCACTATTTTACATTTTAGGAAAATTATTGATGATTATGAAAAAATCTCCCGGATATATATTAGGTGCTTAGTACGAAGTTTTTCATAAGTTTTTCGCGATTTCCTTTATGAATTTGTGTTTGCTTACACTGAACTTGGCGAATTCCTTTGACGTCCAAGTTGCCTTTTTACATTAGAGAATTTCTTCCCGAAGACCGGCTAAGTGTAATAGCAGCATTAGGTTTTATCTTTTAAAATTTGAAATTGCTTGCTTCAGAACACAATGTTTATACATATTATTGCTACAAAATGTGGCAGCAATCTTAATTTTTATCACGCTAGAGAGTTTATAGCGTCCGTGAAAAATATGAAAAGAGAAGAAAAGTCGTGGTGAATCAGACAAAAAGTATTAGTATAAACGTGTTCTTTTGCATTGCAGCGGCATGCCGTGATTAGCAGATGTATTGTTACCATAGTATCATGGCGCATCCACTCAATGTGGTTAAGGGATTCCCAAAGCGCTAATGTTGTAATTTGAAATTCTGATCACCGTCTGATGTCATGCACGCGGCGTGTGCTTGATAAGTATCATATCTTTCTTTCTTGTATCATGGGTTATGGCAATAACCACGAAGCAGCTGTCATTGTCTACCGGACCCGAAGTTATTTTAGGACTTCTCGTATGCTGCAATGCAAAAGAAGACGTTTACACTGATACTCTTTGTCCGATTTACCACGACCTTTTCTTTTTTCTTTTATTGATTGGTACTTTCTTTATAACTACCTATCGAAAAGTATCGATAGTCAAAGGTTCGACAATTGATAGTTCTCCACAATTAATTAGTGGATACTCTGATATACATACATAGGTATACAACAAAGTAAAAATATTAACACAAAAGTACCTAAATAAAAAAAAGCTAAATTGCCCAAGTTCCTATTTAACTTTTTGTTTAAAAAGGTTTACCCTATCAAAAGGTTCACACCCGCCCAATTGTTTTAATCTTGCCTTATACATATATTTTAATAACGTGTACATACCAGGAAACATAATAAAAAGTACATAAATCCTCAAAAAAGTCAAATAATCGAATGTAAAGTTATAGAAATTGGGTAAAGTTAACGACCATCTCGGATTATTGTGTAAATAAATCATATTCCTAAATATAACGACCGACTCGCATACGAATCCAATCGGGTAAAGAATGATCCAGGCAGTGTATCTCAGCCATTTAAAAAATGGATAAGCGTATTTTTTGCTAACGCTTTTGGATCCCGCCATATGGAAAATATAGTAAACGTACCTAAAATATTATTTAAATTAACGTAACTCCTACATCGCAGTTTCCTAACCGTGGTCGGGATAGCGACGATTTCTGACAATGGAATTGCATACCGAACCGCGAGCTGTAGGCACCGAGGCGGATGGTGAAATTTAATGTTAATTAAAATACAAAATATAAATTTTGTACATTTAATTTAATGAAAATATATCACTAGAAAAACATTTTGGCGTGGTCGTAAGAAAGAGCGGATATTGAGTTTTTAATGGATTCATAATAAATTAATATTAGAGAAATGAATATTAAAACTAATAAATTATATGGTATTATTCGATGTTGGTCTCTTTTTAGTACCACAACTAGTGAAAAGTAAATATAGGTTCGTTGTGTAGGATCTTTGATTCTGATTTTATATTTATTTATTTGTATTGTTTTAATAATTATTTTATATTCTCTTTACATAATAATATAAGGAATGTAGTTGCAAACCTTACATTCTCCACCAGAAGTTACGCCAATTTTTTAATCGAATGACAACTTGTATTTTGTATTGCACAATCGATCTTTTCTCAAAATTACATTTTCAATGTTCAATTTAATCTGTTGCCATTTATTTTCAAAAAAAAACAAGAGCTAATTTACAAAAAACAAAATGGCGTCTATAAAACAATGTATGCAAGTGGCATGGGAGAACTTGTAATCTGTTAAATTGGGCCCTTCTATAATTTTTTAAGCACTGACATTTACATTTTTTTCCTCCATTTCTGAGAAAATCGATTTTTTTATTTTTACTTCGACTTCGTATAGTTTATTGATTTTTTTTTATCCTAACGTTTCATTATTTAATATAAAGGTTTAAGGTATCCTTTATCATCTGAAGGCAATGTGGAAATCATAATACGCCTTGCTTTCGTTTTTAAACAAGAAAAAAGGGATCAGTTGTTAATTATTATTTAAAAATTAAATTTGCGTTTCAAATTGAAACAAAGCGTATTATGATATCCAAGATGCCTTTTGACTTTAAATGATTAAAGATGCCTTTTGACTTTAAATGATTAAAGATACCTTGGATTTTGATACTAAATACTTAATGTATATGATTCCATTTTTTAAAATTTTGTGAACTAGAGTTAAAGTTAGGATTTTTTTCTCAATAAAAAAATATAGATTTCTTCAAGAACTGAAGAAAATCATTTGAATGTCATAAAAAATTATAAAAGGTCCAAATATAACAGATTTTATCACTACTTTTACCAAGTCACTTACCAACATTGTTTTACTGACCCTATTTTTTTTTTTTAAATGGCTCTTACACCGTCATTTTAAAAGTAAATGTCAACTTATATGTATATCGTTGAAAAGGTAATTTTGAGAATAATTCGATTGTGTAATAAAATATACTGGTTGTCATCTAGAAATAAAAAAGTTCATTTAATAGCATAACAATAACTGAAATTCGAAAAAAATATCGTAATATCGTGCCATTTGCCCTAATATTGGTCAAAATATTTTGCTGATGTAAGATAATGCTCGACCTCATACAGCCCCAGTAGTTCGAGATTACCTAATGGAGGTTGGCATTAAAACTATGGCTTGATCAGTCCCGATCTCAATCAAATGTCTGGGATATACTCCGAAAACAATTACGAGCTCATTCAAACCAGCCATAATAATATAATGGACGTGGGACGACTTCTGGTTAAAGTTTGAAATAGACTGGAACAAATCCGCCTACGAAATATTATTTTAAGCATAAACCGTCGATACCAGGGCACGATTAGACGCAGAGGGGGAAATATCTGATATTAATATTACAAAGCTCCGTAGAAATTATTCATTTAACTTGTTTCTTTTAAAAATTAAATTTTTTTTTTTTTTTTCAGTGTTTTATGCTTCATCTTATGCATACATTTGTAAATTTTACAAGTAGAATAATTACAAATTTATTAGTGGTGCGTTAATTTCTTGAAGCAGTGTATATATAACAGGGACGTACTGAGCACTGACATTGCGCGATTCGTTGATTTTGTCTGCCTATCATATCGTGAGGTCGTATACTGGGCCTGTAATTCTTAACATAGATATGGATAGAAGGAATTCAAAATTCGTGTATTAGGTTCGCATAGAGACTTCGAAAATATAGTAATGAACTATCTGAATATAATATTTTTGCAACATTGATGTACATAACCGCCAAACTCGCGCCAGACTCTTGTATAAGGTACCAAAGCATATCTGATCCCACAATTTCAAACAAATTTTTCTTACACCTCTTCCAAACTATATAATAATATCCCGTGTGCCATAAAAAATATCAGTAATGTATCAGCCTTCAGGAAACATATCAGACGCCTGATATAATCTAGAAAAACTTAAAGGTATTTCTTTTTTCTCTTTTTTGTTACATATGCATGTAATTTTGTAACGAATATTATTTTAACGGAGCAGTGACATGTATAAATAAAATAAGAGCGATAGAATCGAACGACGCGTGGCGCCAACCTTTCTACAATTTGTTTTATATGGACAAATAGATATTTTTTAATTTGAATTTGAAACTAAGTATATATGTTTTTTTAAGAAGTAGTCCATGGCTCAGAATGGAGTGAATATTTAAGAATAAATAGAACACAAAGTCTGCTCCACTAGTAGGCAAGGCCGAAGATGAGAGTCTGCTCTCGAAACATGTCCCTTTGAACACTAACCAAGCTATGATGACATTTATTAAATTGGTCGAGCAGACTTTGTGTTTTATCTATTCTTAAGTATATTTTTGATAGCTAGAGCAAAATGCTATTAGAAACGATTGTATAAGCCAGATCCGAGTAAGTAAGAAACAATAATTAATATGCGTAGAATATAATATTATTACAAATTATTTTGAGAAATGGATCATTACTGGAGATTTTATAATATGATATGGCAAATACTCTAGCCCAGCGTTTCCCAAATGGTCGATGGCGACCCGGTACCAGACCACAAAAATAAAACACCGGGTCACAGCATTGGCTCCTTTAAATGCTCAGGCTGCACAAAAACTGGCTGTAGAAAATCATCTTCCAAGACTGGCTGCAAATGCTCGGACTATACCAAATCGGACTGATACGATTTTGACAATTTTTTGTTAACTTAATATACATTGTAATAATTAGAATTTTTCATTTTATGATAATTATTATAGTATAGATATAATACATATTTATAAGTGGACATTCAAATGGGTTTTATTTTGCCTATTTATACACCAGGAGTTAAAAATTTTTTTGGTAGGTCACGAAGGTGAAGCATAAAAATTACCGGGTCAGGGCAAACAAATGTTTGGGAAACGCTGTTCTAACCTAACTTTTCATTTCTTAAGGACACTTTAAGACATATCGAAAAATGGATTGTAGTATAAATATTCTTTGAATCAAACCCCTAAAATTCCCAGCACTTTTTATGTAATTTTTTTTTTAACTTTACATTTCTTCTAATTTGTCTTGAATTTTAAAATTAAATTTTACCGGCTATTTTCTTACATTGCTTAAAACATACTTTGGTATACACTACCTACCTTCAGTGGCGGCTCGTGGCCATTTGAAGTAGGAGGTCATTAAAAAAAAAATAGGGCCGCAGGCGCAAATTTTTTGGGTGCCACGCCCTTTTTTCAATGATGGTAATTTACCTGCCTAAAAACACAACACCAATCCTCAAGAAATTAACAAAAACAATCAGCACAGAACTCAAATTGACAATCAGGTTCATTATATTATAGGTTAGGTTTTTATCAGAACGACAGAGAGACAGGATATATATATAGGGATGTATCGTAATATCAATAATATCAAATGGATGATATTTTTCTTTGGACATGTTTTTAAATTTTTTAATTTTTATTCCGATATATCAGAGTATCAATAGAAAAAAGTAACTATACAGGTTAGAGGGGCACAACTGGCAACGCCGCATTTTTAAAACTATTTTTAAAGGCTAGAATTTTATGTCTTATATGCATTCTCAAAATTTCAAAAATATATTTCTATTAGTTCTCAAAATATTTCTAATGTGCCATCGAGTTTGGGTTGTATATAGCGATATATTTTTAACGATGAATGTATACATAAAACTAACCCGAACATATTATAAAATATGTTCGTCAACGGCACCGCTCGCGCAGTGGTAGCGCAGTGACGCATGACGAAAAATCTGTAACAATATAATATTTTTTCGATATCAGAATCAACATCCCTATAAAGAACTACAGACTGCCGACTGCAGAAATCAACGGTCTTCTGTCTTCTTCCCATTTTCCCATTCATTCTAAATTGCAACGTGCGTCTTAGCTCAATCGAAAAGAAAAACGGCTGACAGCCGACAAAACTTCTTTTTCTTCGAATTTAATACAAGTGCGAGAGTGATAACATGCTATTTATTCCTCTCTTTACCCCCGCAGGCTTTATTGGGTGACGCTATTTTTCGTGGGCAAGCTCGATTTTGACCTGAAATTTTTGCGGGGACGCATAACAAGTAGCGTTACGTCTAGTTTGTTTTGCTGCGTGTGCATTGCATTAATAAATACGAGGGATATTTTAGAGGTAATAGTATCCGAGCAGTAAAGTTTGGTTGATTGAATCAATTTTAATTTTAAAGTTAAATATTAATAAAATATGTTAGGTGGTTGGTGACTTGGCGTGGGAGGTCATTGCCCAAATGACCTTATGGTAGAGCCGCCACTGCCTACCTTGATTTTAGAATCACAAAATCCCTGACAATGTTACATTTCTTAAAATAATTTGTAATTATGGAATTTTATGACCTGGTTCATACAACCGTTTTATATCATATTGCATTAGGTATTAAAATATACTTATAAAATTATTAGGCTGACCGCGCACTATGATGATTAATCGTGAGCGATCATTTTGTCGCAGGAATGTGATGCGCTGCGCGCACATACCGGAAAAAATATCGTGAGTAACAACATAGGGGACAGCGATTTTAAAATCGGGCTATATAAAATTGTACTATTAAAAATCGTAATGCGCCTTCACCCTTAAAGTGCATTAAAAACGCAGTACCTGCTGTCTCTCACGAAGATAACAAAATGTTTTTCATGCGCTATATTTTTATTAAATGTAAATGTTGCAGAAAATTGTATTTGAACTATAATTAATACAAAGTAACTTAAACTTGACATAGAAAAAGCCCGCTAGCGAGCGCCCCAACCACATCAGTGCCCACTGCTCGCAGCTCGCCATATATTTTCGTTGCCGACCTAGTACCCGAGTACGGTATCATTCCCCTCGTCAATTTAATTCACAATCGAAATTTTCATCGATTAAACGCGTCAATCGCCTCTTACTCATGCGTATCATTGACGTTAATAACTGTCTCGTAGCCACATCAGTTCATTTCTGCTACTAAATACACTTACCTTATAATATCGCTAAGTATCCAAGCAAAAAATAGCCACGTGGTGGCAGGCATTTTTTGTAATCTGGACTCGAACTCCAAATTACCAAATAGTATAAACAATCTTCCGCATATCTGCATACACGGCATGAGAGGGCCCCCTCTCACATAACCAAATATTGGATGCATAATTTCCAGTGCTTGGAAAAGATGTATCACGCATAGTATATGACCCACGCTTGGATATACTTTTGAATAGGTTGATTCTTCGAGACCGTGCTTCGTAATCGTTATCGTCATCACCAACAATGCATAAAGAAAGGCACAAAGCATTGCGAAATTGTAAAATACCATATATACGGTTTTGAAATCTTCTGAAAGACAAGAAGGTAAAATGTATAGTTCTTTTTACGAAAAATGGTTCTGATTTAATGACTGCAATAAAATGGGAGCCAAGTGCGGTCGTAAATTCCCAGTATTCATTTGAGGGGCCGAATTATAATGATGTCTAGGTAAGGTTAAATTAAAATAAGTTAATTTTAAATGATTGGAAATCCCCTACAGCGGGTATTTTGAGAGACTGAATGTCAGTCTTTATTTCTCACCGTAAGTGTTCAGTTGTATTGAAATATCATTTTACGTAATATTATAGTCTACGTATAAAACAACATTATGTGGCGTTCGTGGAAGACATTGACAGTGCTTCTTCAAATGTTCCGGTGAAGAAAAAGCATTTATCTCTCGATGCTAGGAACAATTGTAAAAACTGTTTATACTTCTTTACTTAACAGGGGACTTAACGGTAGTGCTGCTGCGAGTGAAACTAGTAATTTGACTAAGATACCTCTGACTAAGGTGAAAGGAATCGTACCAAATCACATCAAATCAAATGGAATAATGGTGTAAAGCAAGAGCTCCGTCAAAAAAAGGGAAAATAATTACTACTTTACATGCCGGGTCAGAAAACGGTTGGGTCCCAAATGCCCTGTGGCATGAAGATACAACGGCAGAACTTTTTGAAGAATGGTTCAAAAATTGTCTTTTGTCAAACCTTTCTCAGAATAGCGTGATAGTAATGTACAATGCGAGCTATCACAGTCGCCAATTATAAAAGGTTCCAGGTTCAAATAATACGAAGTTGGAGATTCAAAACTACATAGTGGCGAACGACATATATTTTGAAGAATGTTATAAAAAAAAATGATCTTTTAGAAGTTATAAAGGCGTTCGGTATAAAAAAAAAGTATATGTTTGGCATTGGCAGAGGAAATGGGACTTACTGAGCTACGGCTCCACCTAATATTGTATTTTTTATGCCATAGAGCACATGGGGCACCAATTAAAATTAATTGTTAGGTCAGAAAATACTTCTCCGACTTTATGTTATAGTGTTGTAGAATTAATAAAAAAATGTGTTAATGATATTCCCCCAGGTAGTTGAAAAAATTCAATGCATCATGTAATTACTGTAGAAAATTCTTATATTACCTGATACTATTAAACCGATTACAATTAATTTAAATAAAGATAACGACAACACGAAACAGAACTAGATGTAGAATAACATTATACATGTAGATAAATATAAGTGTAGAATAACATTATACATGTAGATAAATATAAGTAGTATTTAAAAATTTATAATATGTAGTTTCTTTTTATATCATTAAATTAATATAAACACTTCATACGAGTACAATTACTTAATTTCATTAGTCCGACCCTTTACTGCACCTTTATACTTTACACATAATGGGATCGACCCTTTAGTTTTATTGCAGTAAAAAATCAAAACCATTTATTGTGAAAATAACTTTAGCTATTTATGCAAGTAGTGCCTCAAAGGTTTGATTACAGAACGCGGTAGGAGTTTAGAATCGAGGCAGCGGCCGAGATTACTAATCGATCGAGTTTTATAATCACATTCCGTGACGGATGAGGGTACAATACTAAAATAATTGATCCCGTGGACTAAACACGGCAGTTGAGATCAATGGACCTGATCCAACGCAAATCACAATACGAGGACGCGTACTCTTTTAAGGTCGGAGCACACACCAAGGCCGCACCGCGTCCGGGCCATGTGTCGGTGGTGATAAATACCATGATGTAAATCATATAGCCAGCGCTAAGCTGAGCTAACCTGGAAATGAAGGACAATTACATAGAAAACTTGAAAACGCGAATAAATTTCTTTGAAAACAAGCAGCCGATGAATATGAAAAGGGGATTAAGGAACAGAGCACTGTAATAAACCTAAAAAAATCGTGGTAAAGAAAAAACACAATTAAAGAGGTCTCTTCTACTTGCAACGCACGCGAAAGCTTTAAATAAGAACAAGCTGTGCGAGAAATAAATGAGCTTAATATACCAAACCAAACCCTGCAAAAGGAACTTGTTAGGATCGAACAGAGAGGGAGGAACTAAAAAAAATAATAGAAGATTCTAAAAATAAAACACAGTGCACACATGCTGATATAAAACAAGTAGATACCCCAATTGTCAACTCGACAGCAAGAACTAAAAGGAAAACAGTATAATAATAAAATTCTTATTGTTTGTGATGACATGGGCCGTGGAATACATTATACTTTGGACAAATGGTCATGGTCAAGACATGAACATCCCGACGATCCCATACTAAAGTTAAACCATAAGCTATGAGAATTTGTTGACCGATTTGACTTTGACTTTGATTAAATGGAAGTATTGAACAGAATTTGTTTTTAATTAAGGCAGATGACATGTATAATTTTCGACGACTAGGTAACAAAAAAATTTGCTCTGAAATATTTTCTAAAATCAAATCACCCTTTAATGTGTCGAAAAATTTATTATTTATAAAGGCAGTACAGTCTATCTAAAACCTGGGAAAGCGTTTATTTGACAAATGATGGAAATGAAAAGTATAGTGCATTCTTTGGTACATTTTTTTTACTACTTTGACATTGATCTCTCACTAAAAACAGTAACAATAAAATCAAATCAAAATAAAAACTGGGTACTGCGGAGATAAAAGATTGGGCGCAAAATCTTAGGGATTGGTATAATTTTTATAAGGTAACTAGTTGTCCAGATGTATTAAGTAGTTATAAGAGCGAGAACAAGATATATTGGAAATTTATTAAGGACGAAAATATTAGTGAAAATGAAAATAAAATAATTAACTCCCGAAATAGAACAAAAACAACATGGAATATCTTTGAAAACCTATAGAGGGTTCTGATAGTTGGCAGAATAGTAGAATTGTGTTGTTTGATGGCTATTAGCGGGAGGTTGAGGACTCTGCTTAAAGTAAGTCACGATATGTCTGACCTAAGTACTGCTGATTTAAAAAGGGTCATATATGGCGGGTAAACTTGGACTTTTTTCTCTTTCCAATTGATTTCACTGAAATTTAAAAAATAATGATGAAGTTATCACCAAAACCTTCTACCGGACTGGACAAAATTCCTACAAATGTAATTATGTCCGTCTCTGATTAATGTCATCCTTTAATAAATGCTTGTTTTGACCAAGGAATTTTTCCAGAGAAACTTAAGGAGATAAAACTGGTAACTATACATAAAAAGGAATCCAAACGACTATGGACCAGTATCATTGCTTTCAGTGTTTTCAAAGGTTGTAGAGTGAGTGGCATACGTCAGATTGCTTGATTACTTTGTCAGGGGTCATATATTCTCTGTGTGTCAGTACGGATTTTTGCCCGACTTATCAACGACTCACGCCATAATCTATTTTGACCTGTCAAAAGCATTTGATGTTTAATGTAATGAGCTATTACTGAGAAAGTTGGAGTTTTACAACGGGCGAGGTGTGGGCTTTTCATTTTTAAAATCCTATTTACTGAACAGGTACCTCACTGAAATCAGGAAAAATATCCCGTTTTCTCAAAAAGGGCCTTAATAATATCAGGCGTGCCTAACGGATCTATTCTCGGCCCTTATTTTTTCAAATGATTTAGCAAGATGCATTGGCAGGAGCAGTACATTTCAGAATGCCGACGGCAATAAGTCATGTGTTGTCTCAGGCATTAGTATCGCCGGGTCTCAGAACAGGCTACATTGGTTGTCGCAATGATGATTGACTGGTGTAAACTGTTTTCTTTCGGTTGAAATAACAAATTAAAGACATTGGAGAGGATGCGAAGAAGGCCTAATAATTCTTATTATTCATATGTTTATTATCATTGTCATATATTTACTGTTCTCTCTTTGTTACTCACTGTTATACTTTAAAAGTACCTCCATGTAAGTTTGTAATGATGATCTATTGTATAATAGTGTTTTATAAACTTCCCTAGTTACAGTATGCATGAGTGTAGGTGCATGTGTGGGGGCGGACAATGAACCAAAAAAAGTGTTTTGTGTTATGGCTACCTTAATACCTACATAGAATATTATATATTATAGATTTTTGACTTTGCGATGTTTCATACATTGAAATTATATACAATAAATGGAATTGAATTTAATATTCTAAGCATTGTAACCTACAGCATGCACATATTGGAATTAGCGGTTCTTGCCTTTTGTAATAAGTGCGAATGTGTGCACTGTTATGATACAAGGCACAAGGATAACTTTCGTGCTCCTCACTCTGCCTTGGTGTTAGAGTTTACAATGTGCTGCCCAATAAATTTAAGGATTGTAAGAGCATACAATATTTTAAAAAGGCACTGAAATAATTTTTGAGAGGCATGTATTATTCTATTGTTAGGTCAAGCCTGTTTCATATCTTAGTAGTGTTCATGTGCCATTGTTTATTTTGTATGGATCTCGGAGTTCAGTAACAGTATGGATATAAATTAATACTTATTTGCTCTTAAGATGGTATCCGTCACGGTAACGTAAGGTTGCATATCTTCTCCTAAGTACTATATAACGTCAAAATAAATCAAAACTTACCTTTAAGATAGCCCAATTCGTTTCTCATTAGGTTTTTGTAAACATCAGGAAAATCATCTCTGATGTCGGTGACTTTTTCATCCAGCAAATCGTCTTCCGATTGCCACTTATCGAAATCTATTTTTAGCCATGATGGTTTCTGGGGTGTCGAAATTAAACGGGGCCACCAACTGGGTGTTACTTTCGATAAGGTTATACTTATGGCATTGTCACTTACTTTTACGTTCTTATCCTAAAACCAAACGACTACTGTAACGAAATTTTTTTTACGAAAAACTCCTATAACTGTTTGAAATTATTGCAGTGTATGGGAGAAAAACGCAACAATGTTAACTTCTGTGGGTGCTTGAAATTTTAACCGTCGTGTCCACAGATTCGTGCAAGTCGGCGTTTTTAAGCGACTCGTCAAAAGAAACTGGTGGCTTCTATAAATAAATGTACTAAACGATGGATACAAGAACCTGGAGCAGGAATTTTATTATTGGGTTTATTGAATTATATAAAAGTCTTTCGTGTCTATGGAAAGTAAAGTCTTGGGATTATTTCAACCAAATTATGAAAAATAAAGCTTCTAGGAGGAATTGCAAAAAAAAATTAAAGAAGTTGATAGCACGGCTACAAGTACAACAGTTAAGAGAAAAATTTACTCTGAGAATTGATCATTTTGAAAGGAAAAGATATTCAAAATATCCGGTGCAGGACTTGGAGATATATATACTCCTCACTATGGCATTTTGACTATTTCTTATTCCTGTAAGAAAGTGCAAGGACAGCCAATGCAATATTGAGAGTGATAAAGGATCTACTTCGACACAGCGGGTTTTGCTATCCATGGTGATCCATGGCCAGTGCAATAAAACGTCACATTTTTGTTTTGAATCGCCAAGCACGACTAACGGGACGCAATTATTTAAATTTAAATTAATTAAATTAAAAAACGGCTGGTCTTAACATATAAACGTATTATATATTTTTGGAATGTGAAAATTAAGCTGATTTTAAAGATGTGCCAATATATAGGGTGTTCCATTAAAAAAAAACATAAGTTGCCATTAACATATTATTAAAAAGTTTCAGAAAAAATCCTGCTTTTTTTGTATTTACCTTTTTTTTTAACTGTATAAAGAGGTGGCAAATTAGAAGGGAAAACCATGTACAGGGACATTTTTTTAAGTGTCTTACCCAATTTCCTGCTGACTATAATAAAAAACAAATTACACATATCGCAATGATTATCCGCATGGAAGCCAAATTTATTGTCAAGAAATATATAGGTTCACAAATTTGACAAATACGACGCCATTTTCAATTTTTTTTATATTTAGCAACCCACATCCAGACCACACGAGTAAATTGCATTGCGCGATCCGATTTCAAAAACATATAGTTGTTAATATTTATTTACAACCGTTCAGGAAATACGGCGGTTCCTAAATGAAATTTCCCGTGGCGGAGCTATTTACGCTATAATCAAATACGACAGATGTCAAAGAGTGACAGATATGACGCCATTTTGATTTTTGTCCGTTAGGGCTAGTTTTTTTTTTAAATATCAACATTTGTCAGGAAGCTTTATAAAGATATGTGAGATAATTAAAGGACGTTAAAACAATGTAATAAGTATTGTTCAGTTTTCAGAAAAAATTATCGTTTACAGACTACATACATGTTATTTTTTCTGGCTATATTTTCATAAGACCTATCACGTAATACGACCGCAAGAGCAATTCGGTTTTCGTTCTGCTGATTGCACGGTGCGCAAAACGATTAGACTAGCTTTCAATTACCTAATAAAGTTAAATCATTCTTTTTTGACAGACAGGATTTTTGCGGTCTCGTCAGAAAACGCGATATCGGCTCTGTGACACGTCAGAGCCGGGGTACCGCAGTTGGTGCAAAAAGGGAGCTTGCACCAGTTCTGTACAATATCTATAGGTACTAGCGATATTCCTAAATACACCCAAACACACATTTATCTGTTTGCTGACGATACCGCGATAACCGCCACCGCCAAATAGCCCAGGTTAGTGGTCGCCAACTGCAACGTCACATAAAACTTATCAAGGCGTGGCTTGACAAATTCGTCTAAATGACGCCAAAAACCCAAGCCATCTACTTTTCGAGGTGAACTAACCAAATTTGACGCAAAAAATCGAAAAAATACTTTAAACTGTCGGTGAACTTTTAGACCAAGATGAGTTTGATTAAATACTAATATTTAAACATAAGATATGTGTGGTTTTGTTGTGTAAAATTGATTAGCGGATATCCTGTACATTTTCACGCATTGAAATATTTGTAGCCCAACTTTTTGCACTCTGTACACATTACTATTCAGCATACAAAAAAAGCCCACATTGCTTATGTAACTATATTTTTAATAATCCCCAGATGATATTAAATCTGTTGTTCCCATGAGGAAATTCAAAAAAGCGTTGCTGTGCTACCTTTTTGAGAAGTGTTTTTACTCTATTAATGAATATTTGGAGTAATTTTATCTTGCTTTTCTCTGTGTATGAATTAAACCTAGTCTTAGATAATAGTGACAATACTATGGTTTGTTTATTGTAACTGTGTTGTCTTTGATTGGATTGTGTTTTCTATATTTTTACAGATTTTTTTAAGTGTGTTTTTTGCTGAAGATGTTAATACTTTGTTAGTCTTTTGATGGAATAAATAAATAAATAAATAAATACTAATTTTAAAAATCCCTTCGTTACTTACATTCGCATCTATACCTTCAAACAAATTCAATGTGAAACCATATTTTTGACAGCCTTGAGCTCCTACACCAATTCCATTAAAATGTACTAACTTGTCCTCTAAAACAACACTGGGGAACTAAAAATAACGAAAAATAAATGTAAATTACACATAAAACCATTTACATATGAGTAGATCCATATTTAAATTTACTCGACTATCAAGAGTACCTATAACTTTTTAAGTTCTTGTCAAGGAAATATTGAGGTCATGTGACAATTCAATAATACATCACTTAATACACGTAAGTATTTCAAATCTTTGACAGATAAGTGTTGACATTAAAAATAAAACGACTTTGGTTACGTCAGAAGCCTCTAATGATCATCATTTTTTATGCATAAATTACAATAAATACAAATAAAACAAAAAATAATTATAGGGCATGATACAACAAAAAATAAAATGTTGTTATGCACAGTACAGGGTGTGCTGAAATTAAACTGCCATACAGAGGGCCTAATCTATTTCCCAAAATTATCATTTTTTTTTTTTCTTTATAACCAAAAATGAAAGAATGCCTCTCAAGGGAGCTACGCCCCCTGAAAATGGTTTTCCTTAATAATTATCTCCGTTCACGATAACAATTTGAAATTTTAGGATTATAGTAATAATAATAATAATAATAAATACCTTTATTTGAGATCATGATCACAATGAACAAAAAATGAAATGACGTTAAAATTACAGTTCAACAAAATTCTACCCTATTACAAATCAAGAAAAACACCTAAACTATAGGATTCCATATTAATTAACATTCTTTAAACCGATTTAAACATATTTTGTGAGTTAATTTCTATAACTATATTTGGCAAAGCACTGGAGAATCTTAAACACATGTAATGTGAGCATTTTTCAGTAAATGTTAGACGATGTATTGGACATGAAACATGTTTTGACTTGTCATATAATCGTGATTTACTCTGAGATTAAGAAGTTCCCTGAGTTTGAAGAAATACATTAGACATTCATAAATATACACTCCATATTATATTTACATTTTTAAATACACCTCTACAGCTTTTCCTGCATTCCATCTTTTCAAGATTCTGACTGTTTGCTTTTGAGCCACAAAAATGTTCTGTATCAAACTGTGTCCTCCCCAAAAAAATAATTCCGTACCCTAACACCGCTTCAAAATTAGCATGATACAACATTTTAAGGGTCTTCTCCCCCACATACCTACCAACGACTCGTATCTCATAAGACACAGAGTTTAGTTTATTTCCAAAGAATTTATGTGGTACGTCCAATCAAAGTGTTCATTAACGTAAATACCTGAAAGTTTTACATCTTCGGAAAAGCTTAATTCTTTATTATCGATTTCTATACCTGGTGATTTTTCTAAGTTTAACTGTCTTGTTCTAAATAACATCAAAATTGTCTTGTCTTTGTTTAAAATTAGTTTATTTTTTAAAAACGATTCTCTTATAAGTAGGGCTGGGAGATTATGAATTTTCACAATCGATTGTCGATTGTTAAAAATAATCGATTATTTCAATTAATCGATTAATCGATTGATACTGAATACTATTCACCTGAAGACGACTAGAGATTTTTACCAGTATTTCTAACTTTTGGGGAGAACCGTCTGAGGGGAGAACAATATATCTTCTTGAATTTTGTAATTTATTTATAATATAATCTGTCCAAAATTGCTAAAAAGGAAGTTTCTTTTCTGCAAATTTTGATGTTGAAGAAAATATGAATGAAGAAATTGTAAAAACAAATTATCCATTTTTTTTTACTTGCACACTCTATACCATTATGATTTAATTTTTTGTTAAATTTTTTATATTTGCCTCACTTGTTAGCCTGGTTCTTTTATTATTTTGTTTTCTTTCAAAAATTTCAGCAAACAGTAAGCATAATAGGGGGCACAAATTTTATTTTAACGTTATATTACTGTTTTTTCTTAAAAAAAAAGCAAAATATTATATTAAATTATGTTTATGTAGGTATATTAGATAGTTTATTCCAACAGGAGAATTTGCTGAGCAGGCTGCTCACTAGGATTATGAAATTTCATAATTAATTAATCGAAAAACAATCGATTAATCGAAAAATAATCGATGAATCGGTTTTTAAAATTTTCACAATGGCTTAATCGATTATTTTACCCACCCCTACTTATAAGTGCAAAAAAAAGCATCAGCTTTTGGAACAAGATCTCCTAAATCTTTACTACTAACAATTAAATTGGTATGGTCCGCATATTTGACAATGTGTTCATATGTTCTATCAGTTATACAAGCCAGGTCGTTGATAAATATTATGAAAAAAATTGAGCCCAAAATACTTCCCTGCACTATCCCTAATATGTTATTCTATAAAAAGTCTGACTTGCTCATTTTTTCACTCTTTGTAATTGACACAGCCCGTTTTCTGTCATTTATGTACGATACGAGCCATTTTTGAGCATTCCATACCTTTCAAGTTTTTTACTTAGAATTTTCCTTTCTAGACACTCATATGCCTTTGATAAATCTAAAAACATCCCAAGTGTTAATTCCCCTTTTTTAAGATGCTCTGCAATAAATTGCGTAAATTGAAAAATAGCAGTCTGTGTGGACTTTCATTGAATAAAACCATGCTGGAATTTTGTAAATGACTTACATTCTTTTAAAAAATTAATTATTCTTGTACTTATGGCTATGCGGGTAACATACTTATAGGTCTATAGTTGTCTAGTTTTCTGGGTCTTAGTCTTATATAAGGGCTTAATTGTTTAATTATCAGGGAAAATGCCAGACTCAAAGGAATTATTTATCATGTAGCACAATATCTTCTGCATTTCAAAAGAGGACAGTTTTACAATGCTTGTTGGAACATCGTCTATGCCACTACTATGTTTATTATTTAATTTGCCTGCTATTTCAGCGATTTCTTTTGTTGTTACAGGTGTTAAAAACATAGATCTATCATTCTTAATAATATTACAGTTAAAAAGTATATCATTAAAATCTTGTAAAAGTTTAGGGACCATAGATATTAAATATTCATTAAATTTTTTTACTATAACATCAAGGTCTCCCTCTAACTCAGGTGAGTAAGTATACTGTACTTAAATGTCAAAATTATGAAAAATTTATCATTCGAGAGTACAAAGGAAATAAACTAGGCTTAACCTTTTTGTGTACCACTAGGTATACCTAAATTTTTAATTTTTTTAAAACTATATTATGAAAATTCGGCGTTTTTAAGTAGAAAAAAGGAAATAATTTGAAAATCACGCAGCATAACACAGAATTAAAAAGACAAATTGGATTCTATTTGAATCTACTAGAAGGCCATAATAGAATACATTTTTATGTATCACATTTCTGCGACAAAATTATTGGGCGATTAAAATTCGTAGTGCGCTGTGAACCAAAAAGATCCTGCCACCTACAGATCAACAAATTAGGTTATCATGATAACGTTAGCATGACACACCTTGTCATTTAAGATTTGTCAAAATTGTAATTTATATCCTGTATCCTGTATTATAAAAGTATTATAAACACATGATTGAATTTTATTCTATTGTTAAAACCACAATGTGTATATTTTGGGTCTTGGTTTTTGACTAATCCTGTAAGCTATCAAAGTTGTCATTATTATTATTATTATTTTAAATAGCATTATAGAACTTTAAGATATATCCATTAGAAACTGAAATGTCATTAACAGCGGGCTTATTCTTAATTTATTTAAGTATTATTTTTTGGAACACCCAATATTTAAAAAAAATATCATCCCTTAGTTGAAACTTTTTATTTGTACATTTCTTTCTTTATCACCCTGTATAACATCAACATGTTATTTAAGTCGAAGACGTAAGCTGACGCTATTTACAGAAGAAAAATGCCTTTAAAAATCTGAAAAATTCAAATTGATTAAACCCTCTCTTTGAACAACAGATATTTAAGCGACACCGACGTCCCGAACTTTTTAACGACAAAGTTATCTTAAATTACAAAAACAAATTAGAATTTTAATGGGAATACTAAAGCCCGCGAGCGGCGCTAGTGGAAACCTTGCATCTAGTCTATTCCAGATAAGAAAATGTCCATAGACAAACATGAACATGGGTCAATATTAGTCAAAGTCAAAAATCGCCAACATTATTAAAGAACTAAACAAATTCTTATTATTCAGCTTTACTATATCTTTAAGATAAAATATACTTACAGGTAGAAGTCCTAATTTACAATAACATTAGGTAAATAATAACAAATATTACAGACCTGGTAAATACTTTTAAACAAAAGGGCTGACTGGATTTAGGTAGTAGGTAATGAAAAAGGACCAAATTCTCAAAGGAGAAAGAAGAAACAAACAAACACAAAAACACCAATAATGAAAGAACTTTACCATTTTTCCAAATTATCTGCAAAGAACTCACTCAGGCTATAATAGGTATGCCCTCAAATATGCTTTTTGCAAAAGTATTTTTTTAACACTAGTGTATTTGCCTTCGTAACAATGAATGGAAATGGATTGTACATCTTTAGTCCGTCATACATTAGATTCTGATAGTTTCTTGTGAGGGTGGACTTTGGGATGGGCAACGACAAGCTATTGCCACTTCTCGTTCATATCGCTGAGTTTGCTGGCTCTTAATTATTGTCAGTATTGGATAGTAATAATATTCTGAGGCCCGCTTACCAAACAATATAGTTAAGGTATTTTATGCAGACCAATTAAGAAAAACTAAATTAAATTAAGATTAACAATTCTTGCAACTAACATATTAGAAACTTTCGTCGAGACGTTCGAAATGCTATGGTGGTATTTGTGCATCACATAAAAATTAATTAAAATTAAGGTCTTAAATTGGTCTGCATAAATCCACCTAACTACATAACTATCTAAAATTAATGCCTAGAATACAGAAATACATTTTGTACAGGTATGAAACCCTAAAGAAGAATGTATTGTTATTTTTACCTTACCTTAACATCTTTTAAATCTACTTTCAGATAAAGGCAATTTATATTTTGCGCCCAATAGACAAACGGACTTAAAACTGGCATAATTACTCACTAACTTTTTTTACACTATAAAGAGTATTATGTAGAGCTTAGACCTTAACCTGTGGAACCTCCACACACATTGTTTTTAAATTAAAACATTGGACAGAATCATTCTCTATTGAACAAGTTAAAATGTAAACATGCTGGTGGCTACAGCCACGGCACCGGATCACTATCGCTAATCGCTATCCAAAATTTAACATAGCTCTGTTAAGCCTGCTTCACATCGTCACTATACCCGACCTTTGTTAAATAGTTAAATGTTAAATGAATGCGGAAAACAAATTGTGAAAAATGTTTGGGTGCCACGCCCTTTTTTCAATGATGGTGCTTGGTTTTCAAGTAAGAAAATTAAAAAATAACAGAAAATCACAAAAACAGCCAGGCTCATTTTAATTTTTGTGTAATTTTACTTTACCTATCTAATAAGGTAGTGATGAGTTAACTAAACAGCACTAAACAGGTAGTTAGACAATACAACTACGCTCGCACAGAATACGCTCGGTTCGCTCGCTCCGGGAGGGGGGGGGGGGGTGCAGCTCAGTAGCCCCCCCCCCTTGGTTGCGCCACTGACTAGAGGGTATGGTATATAGGCTCAGAAGAGCTAATAGTTTTCTGTGGTATAGGTACATAATAAATATACCTAGGTACTGTTAGAAATTGTTTACATCTGATTTAGCATTCTTCGTATAGCCGAATATGGCGTCATTGAAAATGTTTACTTAAAGTATAGAGTTTCCTTTTGAGCGTTATTGACTGTTGATAAATCTTTAGATAGAGAATTTTAAGAATATGAATACCTAGTTAGTGGTTCACTTTTAGGCAGTTTTAGCAAAGAGTAGCTATACTCTTTGGTTTTAGTAAGATGATTGTAAGTTCTTTGGTAACACTTGAACGTTGTGTTTCATAGTTAGCAAATATATTTTGTTAATCAAAATAGTGCCGTGTATTTTTTTGGTATACTGTTAACGTTCTTATATTAATAATATATACATTATTTCTACGGGTGCTGTATTCGCATGTGACGTATTGTGATGCATAAGTAGAACAGCCTCAAATATGTGGGTTTATAGGTGTACAGAACATACAAGCTATAAGTGTTCCTTTACGTTGGCCCTAAAAATTCCTCTACAAGATTCTATGAGTAATGTAATACCTAATCATAAATAATCTTAATTACTCGCTTCTGTATTACATCAAATGCCCACAACATATAGTGCCTATGCATAATACCATATTATCTTACATTCGCAAAATACCTCAGGTCTGAGGCAAAATACAGTTTTTTTATTGCAGCATCTGCTCAGGCCTCATGTTAAATAATATATGTGTATATATATGTTCGTCTGAGGCAAAATACAGTTTTTTTATTGCAGCATCTGCTCAGGCCTCATGTTAAATAATATATTTCATCAATATACGGAAACCAGTAACCAGCTCCGTTTAATTTTTGACTTAGGAGTTCTAGGTGACCCGACTAATCTAAAAATCCCTTTTTTTAGTATTTATTTTTTATTGTCGTCATTAATAATTATATATAATTATTATTGGTCACTAAAATATCAGGTTTTGGCTCATTATTAAGTAAGTATTTTTCTTCATTTAATAACAGTTAACTGTTTTCAAACCAAACGAGTTTAGATAGGTAGGTATTAGCAAAGACATTAGAATTTTCTTTGGGTCTTAGCTCAGACGGTCTTAGGTAGTTTTGTACGACCTTTTTTAACGATTTTTAGGTCGTCCGCGTTGTCGCTTCTCCGCAGTTTCGCCACTGCCCGAACGTAAGCCTAATGGAACGGACACCGAAAACCATAGAATCAAAACAATACGATCGAAATCTTATCCAGTCCCGATTAACCAACAAATCCACTTTTGTGAACTGTGAACTTTACTTTTAAGAAGTTAAAATGGGGTTTTCGCTGTGGAATTTATTTGAAGCGACTATTTTGTGTCTTAACGCCGTTTGTATTTTAAACGAGGACAGATTTTTAAGCAGAAGTAAGTCATTATAAACATAATTTATCTTAAAAGTATGTGTGTATCTACTAAACTTAGGTCTAGATATTTGTAATCATCAATCGATCAATAATATAATCATTAGAGTGAGGATATGATAGAACTAGTATATTCAAGTAAAGACCTTATAAAAGGACAGTAGAGGAGACTTAAAACAGTTAAGTGGATTTATGGGGACCAATAGCTTAGACCTTATTTTGCCCTAATTTTCTTTAATTGTCAGGTGATTTGCATGTCACCATTGTATTACAAACGCTTGTGTATATAGGTACTTAATAATATGTTACTCGTTCATTTTCTTTAATTTTTCTCAATTGATATCCAATTAGTTAATATCAGTAAGAATAGTAAGATCTCTAAAGAGTAAAAAATGAACAAATCATAAGTCAATTCTGGAGAATAGTTGCTTGAAACTAGCAGAATAAAAACTATTTTTAGACCACTCTGTACATTATTGTCAGTAAGATTTGGCCATAGGTATCATAAAATGCCTCTGGATATTTTTCTTTTCCTAAGTGACAACATGGGGCAATGGGATGGTTGAAGAAAAATTTACCAAGTTTGTGAATATTTTAGAAGATGCCAATATCAATTAGTTTAGGTACTGACAATTTAAGGGAAATGAGGGAGCATTTTCTTGGACAACTTAGAAAACAATATAATCTGACTGACTTTAAAGAACAATATAAAAATGTATACAAAAATGAAGTCCGCTATGCTAAAATTTAAGCAAATGATAATCGCATTAGGGCATCCTCTACTAACTCTAGCCGTACAATGTGGCAGATCATAAATGAATAGGTATAGGGGAAAAAATAAAAATGAAATTCAGCATAACAATTTAAGAGAAGATGACTTTAATAACTATTTTTTGAATATTGCAATGAGGTTAGGGAATGCATATAACTCTGGGAAAAGGCAGTCAAAATGCTGAAATTAAAAGGTTTCTGTATAGTTTTTGTATCTTTCTTTTGGGAAGCAATAAAAAAACAATGAAAAACAAAAAAACACGTTAGTAATATTAACACCAAAATTAAATTACAACTCGAATTTTATGACATCTTCGGTGATCTCTATTGCAAACTTCAGATTTGCCAAATACAAACACATGTTTGAATCATAGGTCACTATTCGAAATGGGTAATGTTTTACAACCCGAAAAGGCGTGATTTTTTGGCAGTTGGGTGTCAGTGAATACCAGCATTATCAATCAATCAGTTATTCCGTCATCTTTAACAGTCGTTACATGTAATTTGATTCGTCGCTAATTTATCCAATTTCTTTAGTAATTCACGCAATGGGTTTTACAGAACATCACAAAAAATTTATTGTCGAAGCGTATTTTCGAGACGGGGTTGGAGTAAATGGTGAGTGGCAATATAATCAGCGTTTGTGCATGGACGATTTTCGCGAAAATTTTCCCAACGTCGCTTTTACTGCTGGGTATTTTTATCATTGCCTGAGAAGAACCCTGGCTCTGTGTAGGAAAACAGGTTCTATACAAAATACAAAAGGAGCTAGAAGACCATCTGTAAGAACAGAGGAACTTGTTGCAAACGTTCGTGCAAAAATGCTAAATACGCCAACAAAATGTATAAGATGCCTGTCTCAATAAGTGGGAAGATCATATGGAACATGCAGAACTATTTAGACCCGACATTTTTTTCTAATAAAGCCTGGTTTCCCTTCACCGGTTATGTGAGTTCTTAGAATACACGCATGTGGAGTACTGAAAATCCCCATTTTTTTGTCGAGTCTATATTACAAGGATTGCACCTTCAAAAAATCGGTGTCTGGTTGGCTGTTTCCGGAAGAATTAATTCTTGGTCATATTTTTTTCAAATTCAAATTCTTTATTGACGGACCAGCCATTACAAAATCAACATGAATAAACAAAATCTATAATATAAATTAAATAAACAAAAATAATAACATAAAAAAAATATAGTTATCTGTAGTAACGTGATTTACAAATAAGAATAAAGTTCCAGATAGGTGACACGTAACTAGACTTAGAATAATACTTAATATGCCGTTGTAAACGGGTTTTTAAGCTTTGTAAAGACATCTCTAGGCAATTGATTTGCATCCCTACAAATTCTTGATATAGGACTAAAATAGCCATAATTTGTACTATGGTATAATATATCGAATAGTTCTATATTTCTTGTTCTTCTTATAGGAACATGAATATTGATAGTGCCCAAAAGAGGAGGACAGTCAATTAAACCATTAACAATTTTATACATAAAACATATGCCAAGATTTCTCCTACGAATTTCTAGTTTAGGAAGATTCAACAATATTGAAAGTTCCTCATAATTTATGTCTTCAACTGGAATTTTTAACCTGTAGGCAATATGTCTAAGAAAACGTCTTTGTACCTTTTCGAGCAAGGATATGTAAACATTATAATTTGGAGACCAGACAGGGCAGGCATACTCAAGAATGGATCTTACCACTGAACAGTAAACATTTTTTAATGTAAAAATATTAGTAAACTCTTTCAAAGTGCGAACCACAAAGCCAAGGAGTTTTAATGCTCTATTGCAAATATTTTCGATGTGAAGATTAAAAGTGAGATCTTGATTAAAAGTTACTCCTAAATCTTTCAAAGAGTTCACTCTCTCTAGGGTGTGACCAAGCAATAAATATGGATATACTATGATTACATGAATTTTAAAGAAAGATATAACCCTGCACTTATTAAGATTCAAATCCAAGTCATTATAATTCTACACCAAAACAAGTGAGATCTGCTTGCAATTGTTTAGAGTCTTTTAATGTTAATATTGATTTATACAACTTTAAATTCATCCATCATCATTCATCAAAAAAATACATTACATAGTTATAGCACAGCGGTATAGGGACAATATTTTCAATCCATGTGGAGCAATTACTTGACGATGAACTACGTTTTAATTATTTTCAACGGAACGACTATACATCCGCCAAAACCATTAATTACTTACGCAGTTTATTTGACGACAGATTGATCACTTTTCGAACAGACAATGAATTCCCACTCAGATCACCTTGTTTGGTTATTGTGGATTACTTTATTTTTCCTCATTTAAAGAACAGTATTTTTAAAACATGTTAAAAATTAGAACAGTTACAAGAAAGCGTTATCCAAGAATGTGGTAACATTTCTCCAGAGATGCTGTTCAATGCTTTCGAAAATATGAAGACCTGTGAATTTATGCTTGGAGCATGGCGGTGGCCAATTTCAGCAGTTTCTATAATTTTTATTTTCCTTTCTCTATATTCTTACTTTGTTAATTTTGTAAACAGCAAAAATAAATTTGTATTTGTTTACTTATTTTAATATTCATCAGTTTGGCATATCATGTCATAATATGAATTTGACACAATTTTAACCTCGATTTGGTTAGATAAGGCTTCCACAAACCGACGCGGCCACGGCCACGGTGGCGGTGGCGGCCGCGATCATATTAGCGGTCAGACGTATTCACACCAAATCAGTGAGTGGAGCTGTTAGGTATTTGTTAATTGTATACCTATTTTAAGTAATAAAAATGTATTTTTAAACGTCCCGGTTTATTTTTTATTTCTAATATTTGTTATTGATAGACGATGTGGAAGAAGAGACCTAATTACTATTTGTGATGAAGAAGATCAAAACATACAGTTTATTTTTAGCCTTTATATTTTTGTAATTTGGATGACTTAAACCATAAAGTATATGGGATATAATTTGACTTTATCTATTAATTATTCGCCATTGCTACAGTCACTTCTCGCGTCCAAACTCGACACGTTGTATTTAGCCGCCACCGCAGATCAGATCGCTGCAGTTGTCTGCTCTCAGGCCGCTTGGTCTAGTCTAGACCTGTCCGCGCTTGGTATGATTTCATTCATTTAATTCAATGTGTTCATATTGGTCGCCACCGCGGCCGCCACCGTAGCCGTAGCCGCGTCGGTGTGTGTAAGCCTATATCGTCCCCTTATAATTGTGATTTAGACCAAACCCTTTTGAATGAAAATAATTTTTACTCGCACGGTATACGCTCCTTAAACTTTAGAATATTACGTTAAAATATCTAAACAAGTACAAAAAATATTAGAATGGCGAATGTATTGATCTGCCTTTTCTTTAATTGTCTCTGACTTTTTGTTAAAATTTAGGGCTTGTTTTCTCGAAATTATAAATTTACACCGCTTTACTTCTAACGGCCTCAATTATTATTTATTACTCTTCCAGTTGGTTGGGGCTCCAGAAGTTCCAATGTGCACGGCTTTGGTGAAAACCCATCTGCAAAATCGCAAATATTTAACTTACTACATTCAATTCGAACAGTTGCTCGAGGTAAGTAAAAAATATCTATTAGAAAGACTTATTGGTAATAGAGCCTAACCCTGTACTCTTATACAGGTACTTAAGTTCTCTACTTATTGGAAAGTTTTTTAACATTTGTTATATGTGTTCCATATTTTTTGACAACACAGTGCCATTAAAATGAGGTTAAACGTAGAATTGGAATACAGCGGAGGATGAATGGTATAAGCTGAGTTGGGGGAAGAATCAGGTGAAGAAATAGTAGAGTAATTTGATGACACAGCTGCAGATTCTCCCATAAAATAATTTGTACGGGAAGAGCGGAAACTACTCGGTTGATTTAGTGCTATTTCTTTTATTAAAATTTCCTGAAATTTATTTCTGACACGTAGTTGTTGCAGTGGATCCAATTGTTGCATATATGGATGTAATGACCTTAGAAACAGAAAATTGTCATCTTCTGGCGCTTGAAGCAGAGCAAGCTTTTTTATTCTTAATGTCCAATAACCCCTGTTCTACTTCAATATTTTCATCACGCGGTCTCTTCCTTTTTGAACGAGTTGGTGTTGTTGTGGGCAAAGAGGACGGTATTTCTGTGGATTTAGAATGAGATGGTGTCTGTGTATTATTCAAATACTTTTGTAAAACATCAATGTTGTTATTTGACTTTGGGGGTTCTTCCCAGTGCTCATCTTCAGTAAGTTGACTTCCAATTGTCGAACTCTGCGAATTTTCTGATGCATTACTTAGCTATAAATTTTCTTCGGTATCCCTTGGGGCTACTGTGTCTTTTAAAAATAACAGATTGGTAAAAAAGTACTTCCCAGGATATGTTGCAGAAGCCTCCTGGGAATCACATGATTTAGCTTTCAGTATACTTTAAAACTTTTTTATGAAGTTGTCGCGTAAGTTTCATCATTATTTGTTTAGCGTCTCTCTCTGAAAATAAAGAAATATATGTTTTTGAATACCTTTCGTTTGGTTTTACTTACCTGGCAACGGGACTTGCATTTAGGCAAGCTTTTACATTTAGAATATCAGAAACATCAAAAACAAAAAAGGTTTGCAAGGAACTTCCCCACAAATCTGACATAAGGGTCCTGCTAAATCAGGCAGCATGTTTTTTAATTATAAAAATTTTTTTTGAAAAGTAGGCACTGTTGGCAATTGTGGCTGCAAAAATTCGCTTTTTAATGATCGATGTGGGCGAAGAATATGAAAAAGATAGTGACGCAGGCGTATTGTAGAATTCGGCAATTTATCTAAATATCGAAACGGGAGCTTTATCATTACTAGACGATGTGCAGCTACCTAACTTCGAACAAAAGGTTTCATTTGTATTTATAGGAGACGAGGCATTTCCCTTAAGAACTTATCTATTGAGACCCTACCCTAGAAGACAACTACAAAACAACATTGCTGTCTCCTATTTTAATTACCGTTTATCACATATTAGAATGACTGTAGAGTGTAGAGTGTGCCTTTGGTATTACTTTTACAAGATTTAGACTTTTATTGAAGTCAATTGAAACTTACGTTGAAAAGTTCATAGTGTAAAAACAATTTGTGTTTTATGTAGAAAACTTAAGCAGGCACATTGTATACGGTATTCACCTGAAGACAAGTCAAGATGTTAACTTGTTGAAACGTTGTAACGAAATAAATAAACTACCTACTATTGATGGTATGCTTGCTCAATAATAACCCCACTATTTTATTTTTAGTTCCCCTTATACTGCTGAACGTCCTTACAATAGCTCTTAAACTAATACTTGGATGATATTCGGAATTGACATTAAGTATATTAAAATTAAAATTTACTAAGTTGTGTTTGTAACATATTTTTGTATTCTATTTATCATAAATTTATAAATATATGTAATATTATGTAAGTACCTAAAGTCGTTTAAGTTTTAAATTAGTGAATAGTTTTAGTTTTTGGAAAAAATATGGTGTAATGGACCTTGTCTAAATATTCTACTTGTCTATTATGTAATAGGTGTGGTAAAGACGTATTTACCACACTTATTAGAAACGATATTTTTTTCATAATCGTGAGATTATAAAATGGGTACCAGTAAAAATACAAAGTTTTTAATTTCGTCGGTAGATAAATTTCCTTTAAAATCGGAAAGTTATTTAAATTTAATCCTGTATACATTTTGCGCCTAAGCCCTAATTGCCAGGTAACTGGGAAATCCAATATTAAAATATTCAAACATTTATAAGTAATGTTAATGATATTTTAAGTTCTATACCTATTTATGTTTTCATCGAACTTTTCTTATTTAAAACTTCATTTGTTGATATTTATTCCTAAAAGAAAGATGGATTTAAAAAATACAAGTATTATTAGTACAAAAGGCGGAGAAGTTATTTTTGTTAAAATTTTTAAATTCGGAAAATTGGGTGTTTTAATTAGCGGTGAGAAACGGTGGCGATGTTGTATAAAAAATTGTAAAAAAAAAAAATTGCACAAAACCCTCGACAAAACCTACAGTTGTGTCTATTGACTTTACCATTTAACATAAATGTTGCTTCGCCCGAAAATACTATAAATTTGAAAAACTGGTTATTTTGGTCAGACCTTGACATCATAATATCACGAAATTCAATTCTTCGCTCATAATCATCTTCTGATAACTCTTGAACTACATGTATTTTGAAAGGGTGATATTTATGTTTTATTAAAACATTATGGACGGATTTGAAGCAGACGTCACTTGAGAAATTTTTCTTAATGAAGAAACAACATGTTGTAAAGTTTCTAAACTTTTCTCTTCATCTACTACTGCTGATCGTCGTGATCGTCGCCTATCTCTACAATTTCCAGTTTCTTCGAACCATCGGACAGTTTTTAGAACAGTTGCCTTTGAAATTGGATTTCGGTTTGGAAATGAGTCAATAAATAGATTTTTAACCTCTTCGTAAGACCTAACCCCATCGCCATATCCTCTCATTATAAGAATTGTAATTCTTTCACTTTCAGTTTAAGACATTTTTGCATGTAAAAATGACAGCTTTTATGACTACATCAAAACTGAACTGAATTTGTTGATATTTTCAAAACACGTCGTTATTTCGAAAACTACTGTTGCATGTTGTACGATTGGACATAACAATTTGGTGGTTGGTGAACATGAAAAACACAATCATCTACCCTTAGTCAGTTCATCAATGGAAGCATGTGTTGTGTAAAGAGAAAAGCAGTGCAAGACCTCAGCGAAAAGCCGACAAAAATAATAAAAAAAGAAATTGTAAGTAACAACCAGTTGTGTCAGTCTGTTCAAATTACTTAATGAAAAATGCACTGAATTAATTAATAGTATTTTAGTTCCCAAGTATATAATTACTAATTTTGAAATTGCTATTCCCTCTGCTGTAAACCATGGGTACCCAGAACCTATGAGGGTTGGTTGCCGATTTCATCTCGGTCAAGCTTTTTATCGCAAAATCGCTATATCTGGTGAATATCAAAATAAGGATTCTGATATAGGAAAATGGATTCGGACTACATTCGGATTAACATATTTGGATTTTATATACTCGTGTTAAACGTTATGACAAAATTGGAAAAAAAACGAGATAGTATAAAAAATTTAATAATTCAATATAAAAATAATGTCATAAGTAAGTAGAATGCATTTTATTGTATATATTTTATTATAATATGTAAGATGATTAAAGACATTTTTTTTTAATTGTAAATTATAATATGTAAGATTATTAAAAATATGTTTTGTTAAAATTGTACATTTTATACCTTTTAATAAATAATAGGTGAATTTTTTAGAGTTTTTTTTATTCATTCGTATATGGGCTACCCTAAGAAACATGCTTTTTTATAAATGTTATCATATATTTGTTTTACAAAAGAGGCGCATATTGTTCATTTTAATGTTTACCTGATTTAAGCCACGGCGCAAAATGTATATTATTATAAAATTAAGGATAGTTCATTAGGCGCTAAGGGTAGTCGCCTGGTAGACACAGCCGCAGTACAACAATACTTTACTGGTCATAAATGGTCGAATCTAATGTGTTGTTGACATTACGTCCTTTTATAGTACTTTTTAGCCATTTTAGAGAGAGCGCCCATCTATCAGACAACAGAATACAGATGCGACAAAGACATAGAACAAATCCGTTCAATGACTTGCATTCTTTTTCAATTAAGAGCGCTTCAGCAAACAGTCAGTATAGTAAAAGGGCTTTGGTTAATATAACGCCGTCGCGTCGTTGAAATTCCCAGTTAATATTCCAAATTTCCAAATTGAACATTTTCGAAAACTTATTTGGAAAGTTAATTTTTTTTTTAATTACTTTGTAACAAAGATGTTGTCATTTAAATTTTTAACATGTCTATACGTTACTAGTGTTAAAAAAAAACTACAAGTAAAGAGAAATCCGTTGCTTCTTTAATTTTCACATTCTTCTTAAAACTTACTTATATAGGTATTGAATCTAACCGAAAATTTAAAATGATTTAGGACGGTTGACAGGGACTCCTATACGGAAAACTGTTTCACGATACGACAGGGAATCGTTACTACACGATTGGGTTTATTATGGCTTTAACAATTACATATATATTTTACACAAATTGATCTTAAACTTTCAAGGTCACGTGCAAGGTCACTTGACCAAAATTTGGATTTGACCTTGAACTTAACCTTGCACGTGACCTCGAAAGTTCAAGGTCAAATCCAAATTTTGGTCAAGTGACTTTGAACTTGACCTTGCACGTGACCTGGAAAGTTCAAGGCCACATACGAGGTTAAATCCCAATTTTGGCCAAGTGACCTTGAACTTGGTTTTGACATTGACCTTGCACGTGACCTTAAAAGTTCAAGGTCACATACAAGGTAAAATCTAAATTTTGGTCAAGTGACCTTGAACTTGGTTTTGACATTGCACTTGACCTTGCACGTGGCCTTGAAAGTTCAAGGTCACATCCAAATTTTGGGCAACTGACATTTAACTTGGTTCTGACATTGAACTTGACCTTTGAAATTTGGATTTGACCTTGTATGTGACCTTGAACGTTCAAGGTCACGTGCAAGGTCAAGTTCAATGTCAAAACCAGGTTCAAACTCACTGGACCAAAATTTGGATTTGACCTTGTATGTGACCTTAAAACCCAACACCGAATTTGTTAATTGTGCAAATTATGCCCTCTAGTGGCGACGAACGTAGCAAAAAATAGTCATACAACATTTTAAATGTTACAATTTTAATAGGATAAACTCTTTGAAACGAGACAAAGTTAGTTAAATTTTTTTTTTAATAAGGCAGCACTGCAGGATTACTCCTTTATGTCGCCGTGCGAGCGGTGTGTATGCGCAGGAAACGATTTACCTTGGTCTTGAATCTTTGGAGATTATACTCGTTGGGGAACACGAGCTCATGCATGGAGGTCGTTCCAGAGTAATGACGTTCTCCCGATGAAAGAATTTTGAAACAGTGTCGCTCGAGGGACACTAAGCTGAATCATGTACGGGTGGGCTGCAGTGGCTCATCGTGTATTTCTACCATGCATCACTCTGGGTGGAATCAAGCGGGCAACCTCAGTTAACCACTTTTGCCATGAAAATATTTGTAAAATAGACTCAAGTCACCAACCTGCCTTTGATGTTCAAGGCTTACCAGGTTGTTTTTCAGATCATGGTTGGTTGAATGAAATCCGGCAATCTAAGAGGAAATATAGAGCCCCAAATATGCGAACAGTATTCCAGCGATGATCGAATTTGAGCTTTTTAGAGCATCAAAAATTGTTGGGGTGTATAGAGGTTCTTAGTTCGGAAAAGTATTCCAAGCTTTTGAGACGCTGTTTTAGCAATGGCCGCAACGTGACTATCTCAAGACATATAACTATTCAAGTTGACGCCCAACAAATTAATTGATGTAGTCAAGAGAATCGAAGTGTCCCCCTATGACTATGTCCGGTTCTTCAACATTAACTTTTTAGAAAAAAACTGCCGCCTGGGATTGCGTTAAATTCTACTTGATAACTGATCGCACCACTGATTAATCCTTCATTTGACTAAAGGGTCCCTCCCTCGACAACGTGCTGTTTCTAGAGGTATACAGCCCCTTTGATCACCGGTCAGGTATCTTAAAGGCCTCTCCACTACTACACAGATTGCCGTTGTGTGTTGCATGCGTAACACGACGTAGTATGACAACCTGGGTTATGCAAACTGAAAAAGTCTGCTGAGTAATCCCGGCTTTGAACCGGGTACCTGTAGCATGGGAAGCGAAAATGCTGCCACGCGACTAGGCCGTCACCTGAATAGTGCCTAAAAATACAATAAAAGAAGGTGGTTTTCATAAACATTATTTTATTATTAACTATGCAATCTATAATTCTGAGTTTCCTTTGTGCTTATCCTGCATCGATGACACAACTTGACTCATATAATTTAGATTAATCGATCCTTGTAATTCATCTAAAGACGCTTCTGCCTAGCAGCAAAAAGAAATATAATTATTTACTTGTAGTAGAGTTGACGTTCTGTAACATAACATAAAGTTACTGATGTATAACCAGTTGCAGAAGAACCCCTTTTGTGTAACAACGCATAGCCCAAAACGGTCTTTTTGAACATTAATTGGAAAAATAATATACAGGGTAAGTATATGGCATACTCTAGGGATCATATAGGGGAGGTGAAAATAACCCAAATTTGTCATTGAAAAAAAAAATTCCCAAAGTGCCCCTAACGGAAATATAGAGCCCTAAAGAGATATCCAGCGACTGCCCTTTTCGGCTCTAAGTTTTGAACCGAGATGCATAATTTAATGAAATTTTAATCTTTTATGTAGGCCATAGACTTGCCACCACACTCGTTGGGCCAAAATTTTGATAGGTGTCATTTTACAGAGCTGAAAACTGATTTTTTAAATACCCTGGTCATTCCTCTTTAAGAAAGGAGTTCTACATTTCTTTCGATAAAATTAGCTGTTTTGAAGATAATATATTTTTTTGTATAACACGTTATAATAAATCAGAATACTGCAATAAAACACCAGTCGTTTTTATTTCGTTAACAATGTGTTATTGATATCACTTTTCTAAATTGTCTGATTGATCGAGTACATAAGACTTAAGTAATGGAGGATTATTCCAATAGTGAATATGCTGATATGCATCTAATCCATGGATAAGCACTCGGCAATTGTGTGGCGGCGAGAATAATTTATCCTGTAGTATGGTTCTATGAGTCTTTATGGCCTACATAACATATTAAAATTTCATTAAATTATACTTATTGGTTCAAACGTTAGAGCCGAAAAGGTAAGCCGCTGGGTACCCCTTTGGGGCTCTGTATCTCCGATAAGAGGCACTTTAGGATTCTTTTTCTATGACAAATTAGAGTTATTTTGACCTCCCCTATAGGCTCCCGATAAATACCGGACACCCTGTATTTAGAAATCTGATAGACTTTGGAGAATGGACCTAAATCGCCAGAATCTGTAATAAAAAAAAACAGCTGAGTAATACGCATGCACTTAACACACAGAGAGGCTATAGCTTAAGGTGCTCCTCCTTATAAGCAGACAGATTTCAAGATGTGTTCATACTTTTTTATGGAAGTGTGCAAGAGCGCCAACTAAAGCCACACAATATTCTTAATTTGGGCTGGAACATGCTGTAGTAACACTAGCATATCTTGTAGAAAATGTATAAATTGTTCACCATTTAAGTGCTGTAAAAAAATGGGCTAATAAATAATTCATTTTCAACCTTCCAGCCACCACTGATGCAGAAAATGTAAAACTTCAATAGCATGTGGGTCGTGAGTCTTTAGTTGCGGAAAAGTGAAAATTATGTCGCTAACCAAACGATTTCTATGAAATTTGAATTAATCGGTGAAGAACACATTCTTAGCGAATAAAGGGTCGTCCCTGACTTGTGTTGTGCCCGCTGAGAAAATGTTCCACATGTATCAAAATTGTTGTCTGTGAGTTCTTGGTGTTCTAGAAGATGGTAGGGGTGACACCTATTTTTCCTAAGTGATGCTGCGACACTGAAGATTTTTTAATGTCGAGAATTTTACTAATTTCTCAGTCACTGACATTAAAGCGATGGCTTCATTTTCTACGGTTAGTTCAGTAACAGTCTCTGCACTTTCGGCTTTTACATACTTAACACTGCCTGTATGCTCAAACCCTCTTAAACCCTATTTCCTGAGGTTGTCCTTTTTCGGAAAATTTTGTGCATATATTCTGCGTAAAGTATAAACGGCAATTGATCATTTTCCATGGCTAACTAAGCCTTAACGTACAGAATACATCAATTTAATTAGTGCTGAGAAGAATATAGTGTTAGTTGAGGTTAGTTAATAATATTAATAATCCAGATCAACTACACTTAAGCATACTTAAGTAAACATGAAATAAATAGCGAAAATTTGGAGAAAATAATCATGATTTGGCAACGCCGCAGACAATATTAAAAATAATTTATAATCATAACGGAACGTAATAGAAGTTTGAATTTTTTTCAAAACACAACATTGTACAAAAGCAAAAAAAATGGGAAAATAATTAATAGCAGAGTTGAAAAAAGGTACAGTACAACCTCTGTTTGCGACTGCCTCTATAAAGTGACCACCTGAGTTAAACGACCGGTTATGAATTCCCCATATTTAGAAATGGAAATCCCATTATTTTATACTCCTCTTTACCGACCCATCTGTTAAATGACCGCGGGAACTCATTATCGGAATTTTTAGTAAACATTAATGCTAAAAACACCCTTCATTAGGGGCAGTAAAACTCGACCCGACAATTCTTAAGAAATATAGGTACATACACTAATTACTTTATTGCAGGCAGATCCATTCAATTTGCTTTAAAGGCTTATAAATCGGTTGTTAAAATTATTTTTGTTTTGAACAGCTTTTGTTTGTTTTGGGACTAACGTGAATATTTGAAGATGGCGGGAAAAAGGAAATGGCTTTCTTTAAGCGAAAAAACTGAAATAATCGAGGAAAGGAAGGGCGTACATATAGATAAGTTACCTCTCCAATCGGTCTCGAACAAAAAAGCGTGGATGACAGCAGACATCATGACAACCTGGCTTCACAGCTTTGATAGCAAGATGAAGAAGCAGAATAGAAGAGTGGTATTGTTTCTGGATAATGCACAACGTCTTATCCCAAAATTATAAATAAATAAATAGCCATTTATTTCCGACAGGCCGGAGGCCACTTACAGGAAACTCAAACAAATTAATCACATTAAAAACGAAAATCTTACCAAAGTAATGCCCTTGCTATACTTAAAATGTAATAACAAAAAGTAAGAAACTAAAGCTAAGTTAACAGGAACCAATGACTACTAATGAGGATAGCCGGACATATTGCGCAAGTGTCTTAATTAATATGGTTGGGAGGCTGTCATGAAATATGTCGGAGAGGGCTGAGATACGATTGTTTCATGAAATGAACATGTATACACAGTGGTTGTCCTCTTCTAGAAATCGAAAGTGATATTACCATAACCAACCCCTTGATATGGGTTTCGGTGGCCTGACGCAATTTATCCCCAGTGACAATAAAAAAATGCTTAATGAAAGCCCGATTTATGTGTAATACAGATAATATTGACGACTTCGAAGTAGAAGATAATAGTCTGCTCGCACAACAGTTTCCTAACATTAAGGACACGTTTGTGAACTTGAAACAATTTGCCTCTAATGATAACGATTTGCCAACAGAAAGTGCAGAATTTACTATCATTGAGTGTATTGAAAAGATCCAAGAAACGGATAAGACTACTCCCAACTCTGAGACAGAGGAAGATGAACCTGAACTTGCTCCAGTATCGAAAATATCAAGCCTATCTGAAGCCTGCCCAAGTTCTTTAATAATGTTAACAATTTTGACAAGTCTACAAATATTTCTCAATTGCTATTAAAATGTAAATCTGAATTTTATAAAAATAAAATTAAAAATATGAAGCCATCATTAGTTTCTGATTATTTTAATAAGTAAGAATTTCAAAGCAAACATACAGTACATTGTATAATATATATGTTAGTATGCACGTGAAGTATATACATATTGATAAATTGGCTTCATTTCATTTAATTTTAGTTCTGATAAACTTAAACAAAAATATTTAAAATTATTTACATAAATGTAGATACTTATTAATGAACAAACACTGTAAGGTGCAGACCAGTTATTTTAATTTTTCTCTATTAACCCACCACCTCTGTTAACCGACCAACATTTCATTCCCCGAGGGTGGTCGCTATTATGAGATTTTATTGTATACCATAAACAGGGGAGGGCACTAATCCCGAGTAAAAATATAGGGTGTCCCATTAAACAATATTTAACTTTAATGTATCTCGCTTTTGTGCAAATATTTTTGTAATATACATCTTTAACAGAGCCCCTGAATTTACTTACAATTTAAAAGGTTTTCTTTATCTACAGTAGTTTATGAGATATTGAAGAATTACACTAAAAAATGGATACGTTGTTTTTGGAAAGATAATTTAAAGTCCTATCAAGATATTTAATAATATACAGGGTCCATTTAAACAATATATGGGATGGTCAAAAGAGGCCAGTGCGTTACTCAATTGTTTTTCCTTATTACAGATTTTGGCGATTGCGGTCCATTCCTACTACAGTCTAAAGACACTCGGGACGGCTAATGGGTTACTTACTTTTAATTACTTCAGGTTACTTAAGTAAGACGAATTGGAAACAAAAAGGTAGATTGGAAGCTAGTTAGCATATTTTTAACTAATCACAGCAGAAGCTGTTTAATTATAAAAAAAGACCAGTACCTATACAAAAACTGACCTTCGTTAAATGGTGCACAGCAGATTTGAGCATCGATTGCCATTTTTGTATTTCATCACTATGGACATTTTCTTGCTCTTTTAAAAGTTTTATCCAGTCATCCCGCGATTTGGGAGAATATCTAAAAATAAAGCAGGCTACCACAATATAGAAATATTTCTTATACCACCTTTTATGTCGACTAATTGAATGCGTTAAAACAAAAAGCATTTCGGGTAGCAGGCTTAATTAAAATGAGTTCTTGGAAAAAAATCTAAAATGCAAAATGAAATCTACTTTCTTGATATGGGGTGTCAAATGATCTAGAATATCGCAAATGGAAATGTATGGAACAACATGGCATATAGGTGGGCTTTACCACTCACCAAGCGCGAGTGATGCTGTTTTTGTCGCTAAGCTGGAGGAAATTTTTGAGGATTATTTTGATTATGGAAATTGTATCTTGGTGGATGATTTTAATTTGGATTTTAATATTTATAATTCAAGTCAAGATTCCTTTTACACGAAAAAAATAAAGAATTTGTTGCAAATTTATGGAATAGAGCAGACGGTAAGATTGTACTAGGATAACAATAAGTAGTATAGTACATTATAGTCTATTAATGTGTTAGCGGAAAAGGATGGATTGCAGGTCACAGTTCACCATATTCCAAAAATAGCTGATCATTCAATGGTCCGTGTACGATTTGGAATATCCAATGAAAATAAGTCAGATATCATATCAAAAAATAATAATATATATTACACGCGACGACTGAGTGATGTAGCTTTTCATGACATTAATATGAAATTACTAACAAGTATCTGGGAAACAGACAGCTGTGATATTAACATAATATATAGTAACATTTTAAACAATTGTAAGAACATTTTAGATACATCTTATCCTATAATTGAAAAAAGCAGTAAAAGTAGGTCAGTTCCTTGGTATGATTATGAAATGCAAACTAGGGCCAAGGAAAAAGATGCTGCATATAGGAGGTTCATTGAACAAAGTGAAAATAAAGAGGTATTTTGGATAGAATATAAGCAAAAAAGAAATAGTTTTGTAAATCTTTTGAAACAAAAAAAGTATAATTTTTACGAATCGCAAATTGAACAAAATAAAAGTAATAGTAGAAAGTATGGCTATTTTTAAATAGTTTATATAAAATGCCGCAAAAGGAGTTAAATTATAGTAATATTAATTTTGCCCGTTCAAGAGAAAGTGATCAAGTAATAAAAGCAAAGAGCCAAAAAGAAGCCTCTTGTATGTTTAATGATTATTTTGTAGACAGTATTGAAAGCATTGTAGAAAGTATAAATCTTCCTAGCGAATGGACATGTCAGAATATGTTTATGATAAATGAACCATTGAATAACTTTAAGACTATTTCTTTTAAAGATTTACTGAGGATTGTAAAGAAAATCAAATTAAGAGGGGATTGTAGAGAATATCTTAATTCACTGTTTCTAAAAAATACTATAAATAGTATTGGGCATGTTTTACTACACTTTGTAAATACATCCTTGTATAGCGGTACTTTCCTTATGGAATTAAAAACCAGCAAAGTAACACCAATCCCCAAGGTAACAAATGCAAATCATGTTTCTCAATTTCGACCAATAAATGCACTACCATGTATAGAAAAAGTTTTAGAGAGAGCCGTCTATGATCAATTATTGGATTACTTTAATATCAATAAATTATTTTTGGGAAACCAATCAGGATTTTGAAAGGGCCACTCCTGTGAGACGGCTATTCAGTTAACATTGTCCAAGTGGAAATCACAAGTGGATGATGGAAAATATGTTGTTGCCATCTTTTTTGATTTCCAAAGAGCATTTGAGACAATAGACCGCCAAATTTTATTAAAAAACTACAGTGTTATGGAGTGAATGGTAGAGCATTGCATTGGTTTGTTGAATATCTGGAGGGAGAGAGGTCACAGGTTGGGAAATATTGATTCGGAAAAAAGGCAAAATAACTTCGGAATCCCGCAGGGAAGCATTTTGGGCGCTTTGCTTTTCATAATTTATGTCAATGATATGAATTTTATTGAGGGGATAGAGTTCCTAAACTTGTTTGCCGATGACACTTTAATATCATGTAGTGGAAAATCAATAAAGGAAATTGTGACAAAAATTGAACAACTAATTTTAAACTTTGACAAATTCTTAAAAATTAACAAACTTAAGCTAAATGTAGAAAAGACTAAAGCAATGCTATTAAGTACAAAACAGAAATTAAATAAACTTGACATAAAATCTATTAATCTGGAAATTGGTGAAAAGAAAATTCAGTGGGTGGAACATATAAAGTACCTGGACTTTGAGATAGATAACACACTTAGTCTTAATGAGTATTTTGAATTTATTAAAAAGAAAATACGAAAGAAACTTTATTTCTTTGCAAGGGCTGTGAAATCTCTTAACACTCTCCGCAAGAATTACATTATTCAAAAGTATAATTCAACCTCACTTTGATTATTGTGCAAGTGCACTTTATTTAATGTCAAAGAGACATAAGCAGTCTCTTCAGATATTATTTAATAGGGGAATGCGTTTGGTGTTGCGAAGCAATAGGTATACGCCCATAAAGGTTATGTTGGGGATCCTAAATTGGATGACAGTAAAACAGCGACTGTATTTTTTAACAATGATCTTTATTTATAAATTAAGACAGTGTTTATTGCCAGAGTACTTTAAAGAGTTCAATACATTAAGAAATTATATGATGAATTTAACAAAATCCCCGCTAACATTAGAAATGCTTCAACAGTTGCAAGCTTTAAGAGACTGTTGAAAGCAGATAATGTTCGTTTCTAAAAATATTTCTATTAAATGCCTGGGTTTGGTAGAATATGTTTGTTTTTTGTTTGTATTGTTGATTTTAATTCCAAATAATGCAATCTAAACTAGAAGATTACTATTGTTGTTTTATAGATGTTATGATATGATATATTTATCTGTTTATTGATTGGGGTGCAAGGGGCGAAGGCACCAAAAGGGACGAGCCTGCCCAAAAGTCAACCTCACCTGCCCGAGAGATAGTCTAACTATCCGGTGCACCCTGCTGGACAACAAACGAGGCTCTGGCGACCGAATCACAGCGGTATAACTGTCAAACCAGGAAATTGAGGAAATGCAATTATCTGTCCCTACTGGCCAACACGCTCGGCAAGCGCGGCCTTTCAATGCCAAACCCCTTCATAAACCAAACCATGTTGACTTTTAAAACAAAGAAAATACCCCAGACGAGTAGAGCTCACCGCTCAAAATCTCGTACTGATAAATCAGTCTGCCTCGAGGATTCTGGGGGAGGCAAAAATTCAACTAATTCAACCTGCAATACCGGTGCAAAGATGCAAATCAAGATAGCCACGTATAACATCCGCACTATGAGATCAAATGAACACCTTGAAATACTGGAAAACGAACTGAAGCAAATCAACTGGGATATACTCGGTCTATGTGAAACCAGACTTCAAGCAGAGGAATCAACCATCCTTAAATCCGGGCACCTACTCTATCAGAAGAACACCGACACAAATTCACATCTGGGTGGGGTAGCAATCATGGTGAATAAAAAGATAAAACACTTAGTCACAAAAATGGAAGCCGTTTCAGACAGGGTCATCTTTATTGTATTGAAAATTAATAAACGATATTCCCTGCAAATAACCCAAATATATGCGCCAACAAGTTCATCTTCAGCCCAAGAAGTTGAGCAACTATATGAGGATGTCGAGAAGGCCCAAAGATCGGGAAATGCTAAGCTTCAAATCACCATGGGAGACTTTAACGCTAGGATAGGTCGAAAAAATGCTAACGACCCACCAAATATTGGATCATATGGGTTAGGAAACAGGAACGCCAGAGGAGAAATGCTGTTGGAATACCTTCAACAACAGAACCTATATTGCCTAAACACCTTCTACAAGAAACCCCTCCAAAGAAAATGGACTTGGAGAAGCCCAGATGGTCAAACACGGAACGAAATAGACTACATAATATCGAACAGAAGAGACATCTGTCAGGATGTGTCTGTTCTAAACCGCTTTGATACAGGCAGCGACCATAGATTGGTCAGAGCAAATATTATGATCAACGCCAAAGCCGAAAGAAAAAAGATGGTTCAAAGGGTGACATATCCAACTACGGAAATTCTTGCGTCAAAGGAAGACGAATATAAAGCCATCCTGAACTCAAAATTACATAACTTAAGAGACCTAAAGAAGATGGGACTGGAAGAGATAACGTCAAAAATAACGAACAGTATACAAGCAGTCACAAAGAAGATCTGTTACAAACAAAAAACAACAAAACCATCAAGATTGAGCCCAAATACACTAAAGCTGATACAGCAGAGAAAATGTGAAAACAGGGATTCAGACAAATACAGGGAGTTACGTAAAACAATTAACAGAGAAAGTAGGAAAGACCTAAGATGCTACAACAATAATCTAGTACAAAAAGTCATCGAAAATAACTCGAACATGAAGGTGCTCAGGTCAAACATGTCTAAGGGAAGGAAGAAGCTTTTTAAAATCAAAAATAAGAACGGCGAACTGATCACAGATAAGACAGGAATAACGAAAGCCATTCAGAGTTTCTACAAGGGATTATACACATCGACTGTGCCTAAACCAGATATCGACAGGCAAAAAATTCAAAACGTTGGATCGGAAGAGATACCGGAAATAAACCTAAGTGAACTGAGAAAAGCCCTGAGACAAATGAAAAACAGAAAGTCGCCAGGTGAAGACCGCATCACCGCCGAAATGCTAAAGATGGGAGGATCAGCGCTCGAACAAGCCCTCTGCGTACTGATGAACAAATGCATTTTCGAAGAAAAAATACCTAAATCTTGGCAAAACGCTGAAGTGGTTCTAATATTCAAAAAAGGCGACAACACCAACATCGCAAACTATCGGCCGATCAGCCTGCTCTCACACCTGTACAAGCTTTTAACTAAAATACTGACAAACCGCCTGACAAATAAGCTGGATTTATACCAACCAGTCGAGCAAGCAGGATTCCGAAAAGAATTTGGTACCATCGATCATCTACAAACCATCCGTAGTTTAATAGAGAAATGCACTGAGTATAACGTTCCCCTACACCTAGCATTCGTCGACTACGAGAAGGCTTTTGACTCGGTAGAAACATGGGCTGTTCTGAGCGCAATGGATGATGCAAGAATAGACACAAGATACTCCAACCTTATAAAACACATTTATGAGAACGCTACGCTACAAATTCTCATCGATGAAGATACATTAACAGATAAGATCAACATAGAAAAAGGGGTTCGTCAGGGTGACACAATATCTCCAAAGCTGTTTACACTTGCACTAGAGAAAGCCTTTAAGAACCTGCCATGGGAAAACAAAGGCATCAGCGTAGACGGAACTCGTCTAAGTCACCTTCGTTTTGCCGATGATATTGTTATCATTAGTAGCGACATAGAGGAACTAAGAGCCATGTTGGAAGAACTGAAAGAGACATCAATGCAAATTGGACTCAGAATGAATCTAGACAAGACGAAGGTGATGACCGGTGAAGACATAGATATAATTGTGGACGGCCATAAAATTGAACAGGTAGAGGAATACGTATATCTGGGTCACGCCATCAGGCTGGGAAAACAGAACCAAACCTCAGAGATATCAAGGAGAACAAGATTAACCTGGGCGGCGTTTGGTAGGCTCAGCTACATTTTAAAATCTCACGTCATCCCAATTAACCTTAAAAGGAAAGTTTATGATGCCTGCATTCTACCAGTAGCAACATATGGACTAGAAACTATGTCTCTGACAAAGAACAGTGCAGAAAGGCTCAGAGTAATCGAGAGAGCCATGGAGCGTGCAATGTTGGGAGTCAGCCTGAGAGATCGCTGGACAAATGAGGAGATCCGAAGAAGAACAGGGGTTGCAGACGTTATGAGAAGAGTGTCACAACTTAAATGGCGATGGGCGGGTCATGTTGCCAGGCAAGACCCTTCCAAATGGGCGAACAAACTAATACAATGGCAACCCAGAGCCACTAAGAGAAAAGCAGGAAGACCACTACAGCGATGGCGAGATGACATCCAGAGAATAGCGGGGAAAAATTGGTTTCAGGCAGCTCTGGACAGGGAAACATGGAAGATGTTGGAGGAGGCCTACATTCAGGAGTGGATGATGATGGGCTAAGGAAGAAGAAGAAGAAGAAGATTGATTGGCTAAAACTTTATATTGTAAGTTAGTGATTAGTAATAGGTTAAATGATTATTGTTAATTGAATTGTGAGATACCTAAACCTAGTTTCTTGTATTAGGATTTCCTATTTGAATAAATGAATTGAATTCAAATATTAAAAACAAATGAATTTTGTTATGACAATCTGCAATCTGCAAGCCGACATAGTTAAAAACGGCACAACTTGGAAGTAAAATTTGCTCCGTACCTATATAGGTCGGGCCAGACAGGAAGCCAATTTCCTTCTTTTTTTTTTAATTCAATCTTTAATACCCATTAATCAATTGGACTTCTAAAAGATGAAAATCTGAGTTATGTTGTTAAGATATAACAACAAAGCCGACATAATTATACAGCTGGACATGCCGAAAAATATATTAAACCCTAAGACATGCCACAATAACTTTGAAGAACAATGAACCCTTTCAGTCAATAGCCAGATGAAACCGTAAACTGAAAAGGACACAACTCCAAAAATAAGCAAAAAACTGAAAACTGTCATTACAATAGAAAATATAACGGACGTAAAAAAAGCCAGTAAACCACTTAAACAAAAGATATTTTCTAGTAAGTAACTGACAGCCATCTTAGAAATATTCGCCATCTTAAAAGTGGCGTGATTGTACTTGAAAGTCATAACAAGGAACAACGAGAAATTTAAACTGGCGCACAAATATCATTTTAGAATAAGTCACAAAACATCAACCAAATATTCATGGTTATTGGTATTGAAAAAGAAATACCCAATGAAGAGTTTTTAACGAAAATTATTCAATTAAAAAATGAAATTGAAGAAGATTAAGAATTTAGGGTAGCCGATAAAATTACTATTGTGACAAAAAAGCGATTTTTAGAAGTCCATACCGGAAGAACTGGATATTGCAGAAATCATTAGATATTGTTAAAAGGTTCCTCAAAAGAGAAAATATGAATTTTGACCTGATAAAGCTAAGCGTTAAAGAGCACCTTAACCTAGCACATGTGGTCAAGTATTGTACAGAAAAACAATGTTGCCATAAATGTGGAGAAGAGCATCTTAGCCAAGAATGTGACAAGGAGGTGTTCACATGTCCGAGCGGTACTAAAATGAAATTTGGCCCTGAATTAAACCATTACTGGCATAATATCAAAGTAACGTTAACTATTCAGAACCTTTTTTATGAAGAAGCAGAAAAAAATCCAATTGCAAAACATCATCATTCATCAAAACCTTCAATCAATGGGGAATTCCATTGACATATTAAATGACATGTTGAATGTCCATAAAAATGCGAGATAAATATCAGTGTCGCGGAGCACTGGAAACTAGAAGAACAATTGAAAAATCTGGCAACTATAAAGACTTTAAGTTGTCACCAATGTTTTGTCGTGATGAAGAACATGGAGGATCAGCCAGTATATGTTAAAAATGGTTTAAATTGTAAAGCTCGGACTAAGTTGAACAGGATATAAGTGGAGTAGTTGAATGTGCGGCTGCAGAGTGTGCACTGAGAAGGCCAATAATAATCGCATCTATATATAGCCACCTTCTGGCGAGAACAAAATTATTTGTATTGTTGGGGACTAATATTGAAATGTTAAAAGAAAGCCATAATTAGCTCATAATATTAATAATAATAATAAATAAATTTAAAATGTATGGAGTCTAGATAAATGTAAAGAAATGGCTTATATTATTATATATTTGGGATCGAAGACCAACTGTGACAATTACAAAGACCAGAAACTGGTAGATCACAAATATTAAATAATGATGTTAGAATAGCACAGAGAAGTATTCTGGGTCTGCTTCTTTTTGTTATATTTCTCAATGACTTGGTTTCGGTAATAGTTAAAGAAACCCAGAATATTGTTAAATATGCAGACGAAACTAATTTAATTATTGGTAGCACAAATTTAGATCTTGTTACAGATTGGTTAATAAAAATAAATTTATCCTAAACAAAGGCAAAACAAACATAGAACCATAGACCCTATAATAGAACTAAACAGTTCATGATTGAGCGACCCTGAACTATCGAAATAGATAATCGACCTAGATGTTTCTAAAAATGTTAAATTTCTGGATGTTAATGAATTATTTGATTCGTCAGGGCATATAAATCTCCTGACAAAAAAACTTTACTCTGTCTGTTATCGAATCCGTGTTATTGGGAGGTATATGAAGGAGGAAGCTGCAAAATCGTTATTAAAATATGGAATTATTTTTTCGGGGACACATGACTCAGTAGGTATGATTTGTGGCTCAAAGCGGGTCATTTTTAAAAAACCTGGAATATAACAAAACCTGTGAAACTGCTATTAAAAGTTATAACTCATAATTATAGGACAAGAACACTGGCCGTTATCTATCCAATACACCGGTCTACGCTCAAGTCTAATGCTCCGCCAAACAGAATTTCAAAAATTAGTACAGAAAAATTGTTTGAAAACGAAATAAAAAATACTTATTGACTTGGCGATTTATGACGTCATTTAAAGAAGTGTAATGTAAGTGTGTAATATTATTATTATTATTATTACCGGCGCCGATGCAACAAAGCGAAACTACAGATGTCATAGAAGTCACCCTTGCATTCATGCATTATTTATTATTGCTCTTATAAAATGTAAAATATTTATTACTTTTACACAAACTGGTAATAATATATATGCAGTATTTAGCCGAGTCATATGCATTTGGCTGCACATCGCCTTTTGCTGTCCTATTTCAAACTTTTAGAAAGAGATCAGCTTTCTGGCGCTTAATTTTCCAAAGTAAATGATGAAAATGAAGGTATGTTAAAATTAATAATTTTATTATTTAAAGCCTAATTTGTGAATAAACGCTTAAGTAACTGAAATACTTACTTGAGGCTATTTAAATCGAAGAAAGCACTTGTTGGTTCTTCCAATGACCACAGTTTGTGGTAGAGCATAACATTTATTACTAACAATAGTACAAGAAAGACAAATAGTAGAGCGGTGGTAAGTATTTCGCCACAACGTGACTCTTTTCTAGTAGTATCTGAAAAATAAATGCCATTAAATAATCAGGCGTAGAATTTTCATATTATGGGCATATATACAGTGTGTTGCAAATATTTTTATAATTTATAGGACTAGCACTTAAAAGTTCTAGTGAATTAATATATCTCTTCAACATAAAAATAAACTGTGTTTTTTCAAACGCAAAGTGCTTTTGTCGCTCCCTAGAAATTGTCAACTCTTCTCTTAGACCGACAAAGTATCACTTTGTGTTCTTAATATAGTGTGCTTCGAGAAGTAACTTGATCCGATATGAACGACAACAAGCTGAGTTTTGCATCTTCCCTTATTTTTCGACATAATCCCTCCCTCCCAAAATTCAATGCATTTGGCTCAACGTTTTTTCAGATTCCAGATTCCGTCTTTGAAGTAGTTTTTTTCAAGGCCACTGTAATAACCGACTGAATGCACGGTTAGTTTTTCGTTGCAGAAACAGAAAGAAGCCCGGCGGTGCCAAATCGGCTGAATAGGCTCGATGCGGAAGCAGTTCAAAGCGATTTTCGGACAATTATTTTCAGCGAAACGGCTTGAATGGTGGTTGGTATCGTAGTGGAACAACACCTATTTTTCGGCTATTCTAAAAATTTGTCCGCGATCGTTGCCTTAACACCAAAATCCAAAGAATGATACGTATTATACGCCATTGATAACTCACAACCCAGCTGATAAAACGCATTCATTATGCAAAATGAAAGAACCCCGGTTAATTCATATCTGTGGCCTGCGGCCGTTGCTACTATACGGATGTTCACTCCCCTGTCAGCCTCGTCTCGTGGACTTTGTCAATGTTTTTCGGGGTCGCAGCTTCTTCTGATACACTTTAATTTATTGGACCAAAAGCGCACGATCTCATAGGAAGGCTATACAAAAAAACAATTAAATCCCACCATGAATTCCTATTTTATTAGTTTTTTACTTTCACTCTAAACGCTTGTAAGCAACTTCCAAATAATGAGGTAGTTTCAGAATGATTTTGTAACTATAGAGTTTTCATCACTAGGGCAGAAGCTTTAAAACCACATAGGTATAGGTACAGATGTCACTGTCGTCCTCCTAGTATGCGAACCAAGTTGCTTGTCAAACCGTCCTCGTACACAAATAACTATTAACTTACTTAATTTTCCATCTTCAAGGCTATACTTTCGTAAATTTTGAAGTCGCCTCTTTCGCCTGGATTTTCGTCTTAGCTCGGGAATACTGTCTTGTCCTTCTGTTTGCAGAGCTTCATGTAAATTATTAAAAAAATCCTCCGAACCCGACACAACATTTCTTTCTATCATTACTAAAGTAGAAATAATATTAAACATTATATTGCAACTCCATTAAATTAAATACTAGGTTAGTCAAAAATCGCGCAACGACTTCAAGCTCAAACGCTATTAAACGTAAATGAATCTAATTTGGTATAAAAGGTTTTTAATTTTGCCCGATTCAGTGGTGATATTAGATAAATCGTGATATTGTCAAATTCACAGATTTTTCTCCAAATATCTATTTATTTAAAATGGGAGACCTGGTATATCATGGCATTTTTTAATTCCTCGATAAAGGCTGGATACATTTCATGGAACACATCCTATACCTGTCTGTCTTGTAAAATTAATCTCCTGGTGATTAGGAAAATGAGTTTTATTTTTATGGTTAAGGTATGCAGTTTCTAAGATAAATAAGCACCCAAGGGTTTTTATATTATTGGAGATGAAAAGTGGCTTGCAATGAGCTCTAAGATGGGCATTGTATAAGTACCTTATGGTTCTTCTCTGGAGGATGAAGGCAGACTGGAAAAGATACTGTGAATAGGCACCCCAGAATAGAAGGGCATATCTGGGGTGTGATTCAATGTTGGCAAAATAAATGCTGCGAGCGAAGTGTGCTCCCAATTCCTGAAAGGTAATACGAATTAAGTAGCAGTCACGAGACTAATTTTTAAAATATTTATTTAAAATATGGTGCTGAAGCTAAGCTGTCGTCTAAAATTAACCCAAGAAAGGTTGTCAACAGAAGTGATAGAGCGATTACCTATCTCAATGTTATTTACCGTACAGTTAAACCCAATCATGTGAGTCTTCGAAAGATTTAGACAGGGACGATTTTAATCACACCATTCTTTAATATTAGAGAGGTCAGACGATATATCAGTCAAGAGTTGGGCTTCATCTCGATTTCCTCATGCCACAGACGCATCATCTGTGAAAGCCGAGACGTAGGCATATATGTCAAGTTGAAGAAGATCATTGATATAGATCGAAAATAAAGTTGCACCAAAGACTGAACCCTAAGACACGCCGCATGAAATACGTTGTTTACTGGATGACACCCCGTTCAAAAAAACAAACAAGACAATATACCTCTACCAATTCCTCGCCTAAGCCACATTAGGGACTCCTTCATTCATAATGGTATAAAGATATATAACCACCTGAGCTTGGATACAAGATATAGCCAAAACCTTAAACTGCCTCGTAAGAAATTAAAGGCCAAATTATTGTCAAGAGCGTTTTATAATATAGACGAATTTTTTTAACAAAATAACATATAATCTTACTTTTTTTTAAATTTGTAATAATGGTTTTTATTAGATTATCGTTTGTGAATGATTCTAAATTGTAGTTTGTATCAACTGTTATACGTGTGTTATGTTGGTACTTTTGTTACCATTTCTATCTCAAAATTTTGTATGTGTGTGAAGTGTAAAGGTTACACATAAATAATATTTAAAATTAACGGCCTGCATTCATGAAGTTAAAACGTGTAAAAAAATCTTGATAGTACCTTAGTTATATATTAATTGTCGATGTCTTACTCTAACTGTCAGTATTATGATACCTCTTGGACAATAAAGCACTTTCATTTATTCATTAACATATCTTTAACTGATAGGTATATTGACATTTCGAAGTGCATACTAAAATATAGCGCGATTGCCAAAGAAAAAAAATCGGAGCTCTCTTTATTATTATATGCAAAAAAACTCACCCTTAACAAGTCCCCATACGTTTTTCTTAAATTTTAATTGAGTAGTAACTTGAATTAAGGTTTGAGTATCTGAAAATTTCCTGAGACAATAATGGGCAGTTACGTAGAAAGCGTCTGCATAAGGAATACGGGCATTCACAGTTTCCACATCAACCGCATAGAAAATACCAGATTTGCTACAGGGAAGCATGGTCTAAAAAATATCAACACACTTAGTAATACATATGCGGGGCATTCACGGATCTTGTTTTTTTAATCTTCCAGATTTAACGATATTTGAAAAATTGTTTTTACCAACAAGGGTAAAGTATTTCATTAAAATTTTGCCTTTTTATTGTCTAGTAACATGAATTTGTTTGTATTGGTGTTTTCAGGTTGAGGCAAAAGGAGTGATTGGTTTAAAATATTATGCTAACCGGCATCCAATCCGCACCTTTTTGTTTCCAATTTGTCTTATTTAACAAATTTGAACTAACCAAAAATGACCTAACAGCCCTGTAACGAAACTATCAATGTCCTGGATTACTTCTAAGGATACCATTGTTAGATTGTTGTGATAAAATTTATGTGGCTGATCGCTACCAGGGCATTGATAATTTGAAAGCGAACACGTCGTGGTGAATCTTTTTTTTTATGATAAGGCACAGCACTGCAGGATTAATCCTTAGGATGCTCTGCGAGTGGTTCGTGTGCGCAGGAAACGATTCACGTTGGTCAGGAAAGGTTGTTTCAGAGTGATGACGTTCTCCAGATGAAAGAATTTTTAAACAGTGTTGTTCGAGGGACACTAAGCTGAACCACTTACGGGTGGGCTGCAGTGGCTCGTCGTGTATTTCTACCATGCACCGCTCTGGGTGGAATTCGATGTTCAAGGCTTTCCAGGTTGCTTGTTAGCTCATGGTCACCGATCAAGCGAATGGCTCTTCTTTGGATGAACTCCAGCAATCTCAGGGTGTGTTTAGGAGCAGAGCCCCAAATATGCGAACCATACTCCAGCGATGGTCGAATTTGGGCTTTATGGAGCATAAAAAGTATTCCAAGCTTCTGCGAGGCTGCCATAGCAATGGCCGTAACGTGACTATGCCAAGATATATGACTATCCAAATTGATGCCCAATAAATGAATTGATGAAGCCAAGGAAATCGAGTGTGCCGCCATGACTATATCCGGTTCTTCAACATTAACTTTTTTGGAAAGAAACTGCCGCCTGGGTTTTTTTAGCGTTAAATTCTACTTGGTTACTGTCACCCCAAGACAGAATTTCTTCCAGGTCTTTGTTGAGATGTGAGACCTCTTGCTGCCTATAGAGATGTGCATTGGCAGCCGATGTTCGAGCATCCAAAGTAAAAGATGGAACAAGTGTGCTGTCATCAGCGAAGCTATAATATATAGGATTTTTAGTTTTTTTCGTTAATATATTATAGTAAAAAGAGGGTGGGCGACAATATATAACCTTGAGGGACTTCGGCGTTGATGTTAAATGTGCCTGAAAGAAATCCGTCCATCGCCACTCGCGATTCTTTTTCTTTTATATTACTCTGTTCCCTACAGTGCAGTAAGTATGCATCAGGTACGTTTTTAATTTATTCAACCTGCTTTATTTTAGATTTTTGTAAAATTTATATACAGGGTTAGTCGGAATATTCGATACGTTCGATATTTTTTCGCTATAGATATAGGTATCTTATTACAGATACATTTTAAATGATTTCATAATGTCTACATCAAAGTTATATTTTTTTTTAAATAGGACGTCTTGTATATTGTTATTTTTAGTTCCTATCATCAAAGTAAAAAGCGAATCTTATTAGGGTAATAGCTCATTTAAAACTTACGGTTTTGAAACATTTCGTATCCTGTGAAAATTAGTAACAATTTTATTGACTTCATTATCGATACATATTTTTCTTTAATTTTTTGCCTAATTCATTCTGGTGTCTACATTTTATTAAATTGTCTGTTTGCAAGAGCTTTTTTTCTTCGAGGAATAACCTACAACTATTGTTGCTAAAGGTAACTATCTGTTGTCTCTTTATTTTTTATTTTTATGAATCTATATCAATATCCATAACGTATTATAGTATTTTTATTTTTGTTCATTATTATTAGCCATTTTAATTATTTTTTTTTTCACAGAGCAAGATGCCTTTTTTTAGTATAGTATTTTATAAGATTACCAGGTGGCTTTAAACTACCTTAAAGCTCAGGTCCAGATTTTTGACTTGCAGTCTGGTGTGGGGAAATTTACTTCTGGCTCTCGAGAATAGATGGGCTGGGTTTTCACATAATCGCATATCTTTTATGCGTATTGTTTGTGAATAAAAAATGTTTAGGGCAGTTTAGAGGGTCCGTTTTAAACGGGGTCTGTTTTGAACGGATCTGTATTGAACGGGTCCGCTTTGAACGGGTCTGCTTTGAACAGGTCTGTTTAGAACGGATCTGCTTTGAACAGGTCTGTTTAGAAAGGGGTTTGCTCTTAAGTGGGTGCAAACGGAGTCTGTTCTTGCAACATGAGGTAGTTGAAACAGGATTACACTGTTGCCATTTCCGCTAATTGTTGATTTTTTTTAGTTTAAGGTATACGCTCCCACAGTGTATCACATAGGGTTGTATGCTGTTGATCCAGAAGTTGATTGTTTGATTCCCACTGTAGGCACTTACTTTCTTTATGTCATGATTATATTCTAAACATTGTTAAGCGATCGATGACGTCATACTTAGCTTTGTCAGTTACGGTAAACAACAGTGATGGCTTCCAGGAAAAAGTGCCACGCCGTGAAATGGCACTTAAAATGCAGGTTTTAGGTCCCATGCTATTTCTTATCAGATTTTGGACTCGTACATACATAGCTCTATCTACTTACCTCTCTCTCATATTATTAATATATGAAAAAGAGACAGAGTTATTGTTAACCCAATAGTAGACCAGGCCAACTCACTCAAGCATTAATTTATCGGTTTTTGGATAAAAAAAAGAAGAAGAAAAGTTCGATGAACTGTGAAACCCCAAACCCCGAACGAATTGTTGTTGATAAAGACTAAGATATTTTTAAAATGTTATATCATAATTAGCTGTTTTCGTCTGTACAAGCTTTTTTTACATGCTTCGACGAATTTTAGGGTGGTTAAGTGACTATAAGAGACTATGCCTAAGTAGTTTAATGTTCAGACCGTGTAAGTTATTCACCTTCGCTCTTTGCTATTTAATGCTATAGTTGTGAAATTTTAATGTGGTTTTGTTTATTTGCCACTGTATTACTATTATCTGATTCTGATGACATGTGTCTATGTTTTGATAGTATGCGCAATATATGAGTTAACTTCAACCTTCAGTTCAACTAAATTGGATAATCCTAAGGTTAAACTATAACTTTGAAAGTAATCCGAACCTATATTATCCGGTATTAAATATCAATTTCTTTTAAAATTTGTTCACACCAATTTTTATAGTTCAGTTTAAATAAATTTTAACTGTTTTTCATAAGGTTAGTGTGTTATTTACGCAATCGTCAATAAATAACAACAATATTTGGTTTCTTATGGCATTTGTAAAATTTGGCTATAATTTTCTTTAAAATATATTAAGTATTCATTAACATATATAATTGGTTCCTGAATTTAGTGAATATATGGTATTTTATAGTATAATAACTTAAAAAGTAATAATCCGAATTGAATTTCCCGCCATACATTTTTGAGCATAGCGCTGGGTGGTAAGTCGGCCCACTAAAATCTTTTGTTTCGCTGGTTGTCTACGTAGTTCGCATTTCTAACCTCTTATTTATTTTGTGCCATTAGCATTCTAGCAGTGCTAGACGACTAGACGTCACGGCGAGCCGCGACCGCTGGAGGTCGCGCGTCCCAATGAAATTCCACCTTTAAACTTTTGCCTATTATCACTCTGGAACGACCTCCCGGAGGCCGTGCTCCCCAACAAGTTTTATCTCCAAAGTTTAAGACCGACGTGAATCGTTTCCTGCGCACAGGCACCACTCGCAGAGCGCCATAAAGGATTAATTAATCATGCACTGCTGTGCCAGGTCATAAAAAAATATATAACCGCCTTTTTCTCTTATTAGTTTCCGAGATCGCCATGACTCGTCATCGCCAATTTCGGACACACTTTATAACATATGGGTTAAAACAAAATGGTCCAACGAGCCCAAATATCAAATTTGAATACTTACTTGCGTTTCTGTGACGTGACACGTTTTCGGTCCCATAGTCTGACCCAAAAACATCGTCAGAGTGACGACTCTGGTTTTGCTCTTATCCAGCGGATTGTGCGTCCAAGGAGTCTGAGCTAGATCGGATGATTTTCGCGACGCGTGAAAGTCCAGATAAAACTTGGAAAAGGTAAAAAGTAAAGTGAAAAGCTGGTCGATGTGTATGGAGTATATTTCGTTTAATATCACCCGGCCGGCATGCGGAGATGTACATTCGAAATCATTATCATCGCCTCTGAAATAATAAGAATACTTAAAAAAATAATTTGTAATTAATAAAATAAATTATTAGTTTACACTAAAGGGCGCAGTCTAACTGGGTAAATTCAGCTACTTACCAGTAACCCTCATAAAGCTTATATTACGGGCAACAATTAGGTACATACCGGTTGTAAACGAAATCGAAAAGTGGTGTTCAAATCTGTTAAATTCTTTTAAGACCGATATTTCAATTTTTTCTCCAGTTTTTGGATATAACGGATCAAGATCATTTTGGTAGGTAGCGTAGGCCGTCTGTCAGAACTGTACCAAGTCGACCGCCTTTTTAGCGAAAAACTCCACCGAATATTTCCGCTGTAGAATCGAGAATGCCCGAGATTGTTTCCCGGTAGCGCTCTGTTAAACGAATCTGAAGGGACATGGCACCAAAAAACCTTCTTCTAGCGAAATTCCAGTGATCGTGATTAAGACATGCGCCGATGAATTGACACCAGTGTTTTGTAGGCTTTTTAACTTGTCTTACAAAAAAAGGATATTTCCTTCTTGCTGGAAAACTGCGCGAATCCGGCCCATACTAAAAAAAGGCAAGAAGACCTTGCCAAACAACTATCGTCCAGTCGCATTGCTTTCGGTTGTAACAAAACTTATGGAGACGACCATCAACGAAAAATTTTTAAAGTACCTGGAAGACTTCAACGTTAACAGTGACCGCCAGTATGGATTTCGTAAGCTGGATCAACAGGAGACTGTCTCGCTTATGTTACCCATGCACGTTTGGAAAAACGAAATGGAACATCATGGCGAGTCCCGGGCGGTAGCATACTGGACATTTCCAAGGCCCCTGCCCGAGTATGGCGTGAGGGGTTCCTCCTAGCTACAGTGAGAGCGTCCGGAATGCCGGTTCAATATTGTTAATGACTGTCAAGCTTTCTTGAAGACCGTTCTCTGCCAGTGGTAATGGACGGGATTTTTTCAGACACATTTAACATTAATGCTGGAGTTTCTCAAGGCTCTATATTGTTACCCACCCTCTTTTTACTACACATTAAGGGCCTGTTGGAATAAAAACTAGAAATCCTATATATAGCTTGGCTGACGACAGCACACTTGTTTCATCCTTTACTTTGGACGCCCGAACATTGATTGCCAATGCACATCTCTATAGGCCACAAGAGGTCTCACATTTAAACAAAGACCTGGAAGAAATTCTGTCTTGGGGTGACAGTAACCAAGAGAATTTAACTTTAAAACCCAAAATTAATGTTGAAGAACCGGATATAGTCATGGTTGAACACTCGATTCCCTTGACTTCATCAATTCATTTATTGGGATTAGTCATATGTCTTGGCATAATCACCTTGCGACTATTGCTAAGGCCTCTTTTACAAATATTTTCATGGCAAGTGCTCAACTGAGATTGCCCGCTTGATTCCACCCACAGCTATGCATGGTAGAAATACACGTCGAGCCACTGCAGGCCACCCGTACGTGGCTCAGCTCCCTCGAACGACACTGTTTAAAAATTCTTTCGTCTGAAGAATGGCATTACCTCCTTGAGGCTGTGTTCCCCAACGAGTATAATCTCCACAGATTCAAGACCAACGTGAATCGTTTTCCTGCGCACACGCGCCACTCGCAAGGAGCCATAAACAATTTATCCCATCCTGCAGTGTCCAATCACAAAAAAAAAGCGCTTTGTGTTCTCAGCTTTAAAGAATAAAATATACATGCTGGGGTAAAACTAGACGAACTGTTATTATTATTATTACAGATTATAGGAGCAGAAAAAGGTAAGGTCATCAATAACTGTCAATAAGGTTGATTAATAACTTACTGCGAAGCGGTGGGCTTATCATTTTCAGAGTCAGAAATTTCGGTGGGCATTTTCGATTTAGCTCTTGTTGGACTAAGTTGTTGGGCAGAGTACGACAAATTGCCCGTATGATCTTCTGTCAAAACTTGCTCACTATGAGGCAGCTATAACCTGCAAATGTGTTTAATTTAAAATGTTATTTTAACAAATTATTAACAATAACCGACACAGTAGATTCTGGTTAATGATCGAGAGTAAAAGTGACGCAATAAGTCTGGGGCTTAAACCATTTATAATAGGATGGTTATATGTTTTGCTCCGAAAGGAGCATCTTCCTGCAGACTCTATAATATAACAAAATAAGTCACTATATAAAATAGGACTAACGTAAAGTAAAACATGCGCCCTACACTCTACGTAGGTACATGTCAACAATATTTGTGTGTGTGTTTATGATTGTATGTATTCTTTTTCGTTACCTAATATACTTTTGGGCATTTTCTCTATAGCATGTGTATTCTTGTAGTTCTTACGTATAGTATGTGTCTGCTTAAGTTCTTTACATATGGGAAACGTTTTTATCCATTCATTTTATGAAAAAAGTCATTATTTATAAAAACTTCCGGTTTCTGATAAAATAAAACTAATTGCACTATATCTAAACATAGCATAAGGAAGTTTGAATTAGATTAACTGGATTTTTTTAAATGAGATACCCTGTATATTTTGTCAAAAATTAAAACTTCTACTAAGTCCCCTTATAACCACTTATAACTATAAAATATTTTTATTATTATCTGTGGCGTTGCCAATTGTGATGATTATTTGTTTATTATTGTATCATAACGTCCATACGTTTCAAGAAAATACTAAATTTTATAACATACCTACAAATACGTGAAAAATTAATAAAATAAAAATTTAAAATTTATTATCATAATATTTCTGCGTTAAATTAAATTTTTAGAAGATGGAAATCACATAAATTTAATGACTACTGAGAAGAATTATTCGATCAGTGAAAGATTAGAAACTTTGTTATAAAGTGGAGAGATATGTACAAAAAAATATAGGGTATTGCAATAATCCAGACCATCTACCTTAAAAAAAAAATAACGAAAATTTTAAGAAAATCATCACAATTTGGCAACGCCACAGGTAATAATAAAATAATAATATTTTATAGTTATAAGGGGACTTGGTAGAAGTTTAAATTTTTGACAAAATATACAGCGTGTCCCATTTAAGAAAATTGAGTAAATCTAATCCAAACTTCCCCAAAATCGGAAGCAAAACTAGAGCACCCTGTATAAAAACATCTCGTAAACTCTTATAAATAGTACTCATAAGATGCAACTATTTGCAAGAAATATTGACTAAATTAGAATCAATAAAGAAACTGTAGCATATTTATTGCGACCGTACAAAAGCAAAAAAAAATAAGGAAAATAATTAATACCCTGGCAAAACCATAACAGATTCAAACAAAAATTTGAAATTACATAAACAAGAAAGAGGGGCACTTATTTTAGGTAAAAAATATAGGGTGTCCTATTAAAAAATATTTAAGTTGTCCCGCTTATATACCTGAAATATTTTTCAAATTTGAACACCTTGTATCTGGAAAATGGAGCCGTGGTGGAACCATACTTATATAAACTTTTTGTCTTACGATCAATCATAGATTAATTCCTAAAAGTTTCCGTACTTACTTAATTAACAATTAAGACCCTGTATAGGGGTCTCATTTCAAAACGAAGGTTTGGGTAATATCTCAAAAACCAAATTCTTCTAAAAAAAAAACAGACTACACCGCTGAATTCCACGGAAAAATCTAATCCTATAATACCTTTTTTTATAAGTTAACGCATACGAGGAATGCCTTAAAAGCGAAGATTTTCCAAATAACCCTATAGATTAAAAATTAAGACAGCCATGACAAATTTGACACCTGAATCTTTCATCTGGTTTAAAAGCAGCGCAATAAAGTAAACACGGCAACACTAGCGTTGATAATAATAAAAAATTGCTTTACCTCTGATTATGTTATAGTACCGGGACACTTTTTTAAGTGTCTCACCCGATTGGCGATTTTCCTGCCGACTATAATAAAAAATGAATTACACACTCCTCAATTATTTTCCGCAAGGAAGCCAAATTTAATGTCAAAAAATATTTAGGTTCACAAACTTGACATATACGACGCTCTTTTTAATTTTTCTTAAATGGCACGTCTCATCAATAACCACACGAGTGAATTGCATTTCGATGGTTGTTGATATTTATTTTCAACCGTCTCGGAAGTACGGCTGTTCCCGAATTGCCTTCATCTATTATGTCTTTAAGTGTCTCACCCCTTTAATAAATAGAACTTTACATGTTTACTGTACTTATAATTTTCTGAAAATAAAGAAGCAAAATACACAAGCACAAAAAGAAATTGGGTCCAGAGAAAATAATACATCGAGATAATAATAACTCCAATACCTCATAAAATTGTCGAAAATGGGACACCCTGCACATTATTAAATGCATCTACCTCTAATAGGCCCCTATCCATCCAGAAAATAAAGAAAATAGTAAATCTTTCGTGTGGATTAACTTGAATATCCCTGTTCATACGTAGGATCCCAAAAATCACATAATTTACAGGGCACTTTATAAAAAAAAAAGGGAAGTTTATTACAATACATTTTCTTGACAAGCCCTTTGCACATTTTTATATACTTATTTAAAATAAATTAAATATTATATATCATTTAGGAAGAAAATACCTTTCAAAATGTTAGAAGAAAGTAAAATATACGTAAAAAACGTTACTTACTAATATAGCCAAGAGAACAATATTAAATACTGGACATTTATAATTACTTACCTTGAAGAAATAAATATTTGTTTAATCTACACTGTGCATTAACAACGTCAGAATGGGTTCCTACTTTTCCTAAATTATAACAATAAGGGGGGAATTCAAATATGTGTAATAAACCATATTTAAAAAAATTAGATTACTGATGAACTTTATAGATTAGAACCTTGAATTCGGCTTATCAAAGTAAATATTATCAGATAATAGCAAATTCCAATAATATACAAACTGATTATACGATACTATAGTACAGAGTGACGAAAAAGTTTTAATATTATTTTTTAGTTAATAGTCTATATTAACGTAAAACCAGTCTACGAGACGCGGCAGTATACTTTAGAGGAAATCAAGAAACAACGTGACAACGTATAACTGCCCATCTTTATTTATTATAGCCTTAAAAGTTAATAGAAATGTAATAGTGTGTAACGCGCTAGACAGAGACAAAAGTACTAGGAGAGTTGTCTATTGATTTCAAAGTCATCATTTTGATCTGTCAACCTAAATTTGTTTTTAAACGCTTTTGTGCCTTGACATTCAATTTAGTCCTAAATACTGTTTTTGTCAGAGCTATCTTTATCGTACTTTCGTGTTGGCGGTAAGTATTAATGGATATTTATTATTTATTCGTTTTCAACAATAGCCACGAACATTTTGACGTCTATGAGCTTACACTTTGCTTTAACTTTTTGCATCTCTAGACACCGGCAAAGAACCACCATGCCGACTATAGAGACTAAACGACACATATTATCACAGCTCCTTGGTTATTCAATATACGGGGTATAACATAAAGGTTGGGAATAAATTAAACGGTGGATTCCTTAGTCAAAAATAATAGAAATTTTGCATATAAGGATATGCTCTACGGGATTTCGTTTCCAAGTTACAGGGTGTTGAATTTTTCTTAAAAATTTAGTTTAGGTTTAATATCTTTTGAACGCTGGCAGATAACGAAACGAAATTTTAGCAGTAACTTCACTTGATAATGCCCTAGGAGAAGTAAAAAAATTGTCTTCCTGGGATACTCAGTGGCGTGCATACAGATATTGCCGTAGGGTTTTTTAATGAAAAATGTGGTACGCCACTGGTAGAATTATTTTTTTGTTAAAATTTATGAATTTTCCTTTTATTCTAAACAAAATTCCCCTCTTGCGTTTTCTTTGTATCTCTTGCCATTTTCCCGTAATTAAACATTTTGCAAATATCAGTTTTTCCACAGGTTATATAGGAAATTGAGGGTAATAGGAACAAAATCGAGCATGCCTTGGACCACGATATTTTCTGATAATGTCATTGTCAGTTAGGTTATTTAATTTTGCTTAGGCTTTTTAATTTTAGTAATAAACCTATTAAAAATGGATTACTCAGTTGAAGAATTAGCAGATATGAATTTTATTTATGGCCGTGCCAACGGGAATACTGTGTTAGCTGTACGTCTATATGTTGAACGTTTTCCAAATCGACGCATTCCGATTAGGAAGACTTTTTCAAGGATTCACGCTCGCTTACGTGAAACCGGATCATTAAAGCCTTGCACCTTCAGTGGAAGACCACAATACGTAAGAACAGTACAGCGTGAGGAACGAATCCTTCAGATTGTCGAGGCGATTCCTGAATCTAGTACTAGAAGAATTGGAAGAATGGAAAGAGTAAGCCATATGACAGTCCAACGAATCCTACATGATAATTAATTGTACCCATACCATTTACAACGAGTGCAGGCTCTTTCTGTCGAGGATTATGCACCACGTCTTAGATTTTGTACATGGTTCTTAAATAAATGCAATTTAAACCATTCATTTCACTTATCCTTTTATTTACCGACGAAGCTGGATTTACAAGGGATGGCATAATTAATTTTCATAATAACCAACTATGGGCTGATGAAAACCCTCATGGACTCATACAATCCCGGCACCAGCAACGATTTTCTATTAATGTTTGGGCAGGAATAATTGGCGATTATTTGATTGGCCCTGTAGTACTACCAAATAGATTAGACGGATTATCATATCTGGATTTCCTTCAAAATGGATTACCACCTTTATTAGAAGAAGTTCCATTTGAAACGCGACAGCAAATGTGGTTTATGCATGATGGCGCTCCAGCTCACTTTAGGCGAGAAGTTAGAGAATACCTCAACGAAACGTACCACAATAAATGGATAGGTCGTGGAGGGCCAAGAGCGTGGCCTCCTCGTTCACCCGACCTTAATCCATTGGATTATTATTTATGGGGGCACTTAAAAAACATGGTTTATTCCGTTCCCATTCCTAACGTACAGATTCTTCGTCAAAGAGTTGAAATGGGTTGTCAGGAAATTCGAGAGATGCCTGGAATTTTTGGACGAGTAAGACAATCCATGAGAAAACGCATTGAAAAATGTATTGAAGTTGAGGGGCAACATTTTCAGCACCTTTTGTAATTTTGTTTGTTGTGTTGGTTTACATACTTTATTAAAATAATTGTTTTCAATTTCTAAGTTTTTAGTATTTTAATTTTTGTAAATTACATATTAGTATGGTGTTTCAAAAATCTAAAAGTTTCAATGTCGTTTCTGTCATTTTGTAAACACTGGATCACAACGTAGGTACTCGATTTTATTACTGTTAGGTACTGAAATTGCTGAAAACTGATATTTGCAAAATGTTTAATTGCGGGAAAATGGCAAGAGATACAAAGAAAACGCAAGAGGGGAATTTTGTTTAGAATAAAAGGAAAATTCATAAATTTTAACAAAAAAATAATTCTACCAGTGGCGTACCACATTTTTCATTAAAAAACCCTACGGCAATATCCGTATGCACGCCACTGAGTATCCCAGGAAGACAATTTTTTTACTTCTCCTAGGGCATTATCAAGTGAAGTTACTGCTAAAATTTCGTTTCGTTATCTGCCAGCGTTCAAAAGATATTAAACCTAAACTAAATTTTTAAGAAAAATTCAACACCCTGTAACTTGGAAACGAAATCCCGTAGAGCATATCCTTAAATGAAAAATTTCTATTATTTTTGACTAAGGAATACACCGTTTAATTTATTCCCAACCTTTATGTTACACCCTGTATACCTATATTTGATGTGCCTAAATACTATTAGAATTCGTAAAAGAGGTGACTGACGCCCTAATATCATATTAAGTAATATACACAGGATGGCCAACTCAGCGGCTGTATCAATATGCATAAACATGTGTGGGAAGCCCTGCTCTCTAACCAACTTGATAAGGTTGCAATCAAATAGGGCTAAAACAGCTATTCTCTGGGCCATATGCCTGTATCTGCGAAACCGTTCGCCGTACAGCTTTCGAAAACAAAATTGCTAATGCGGGTAAGAAAAATTGCTAAAAAATATTTTTAAATTCGTTAAATGGTCGCTAGGGAAAGTAACATGAACACTACACGTAAGTTTAAAAAAGGAGGTTTCTTTAAAATCTTTCGTTCTTACAAATACATCTATTCTAAACACTTTAGTGCACACTATTTTCTTCAACTCTAAGATAAAGTATTGGGCAAACATTGATTAAGAACAAATACAATATCTCGGGAACGCCTGATCGCAAAATATTTAGCGGCATTATGGTTTTTCTTACCATAGATAGCAATGAAAAAGTAGTAAACTAGATAAATAAATGAAATAGGAAATCACAGCTTGGTTTAAAATATGGAAAAATGTAGAATATTTAAAGCAGTACTTTGCAAATTTAGTTTTATACAGTTTGGTTACCGATGACCTCTTCGTATGGTATGCAAGTAATATTCCAACTATCAGTGTATTTGTTCGCCCTGACAATGTTATATATAATACTGTGTCTAAAACAATAATTATTAGGCTGGGAAGAAAAAAAAAAGACATGCCCAAAAATAGTATTAAAAATAAATGTCAAAATGGGTTTACTAATGATGGAGGATGGAAGTATGGTATTTATATGATTGCTGTTTACCTCGAGTTCTTTGAACATACAGAAAGAGTAAGGGTATGGGGTGCGCTACCTTTTTTCTTCCAACGCCTACTGTAATAATTTAGGTTCTGTTCTAACTAATGAGTATTAAAATCCATGCTTTGCTATTGAGCTCTGTATATTGTCTCTTCATTCAACTTTTTTATATTGTACTTTTGTGAAATAGTAGGAGTCAGCAAGTTGATCGTATGCTGATTCGTAATTTATTTTACTATTATTAAATAATGCATAATTTATTGTGTTATTATCAGGGTGTCTTCATATCATATTACACTACCAGTCGCGCCAAACGTTTGCAGACATTCGCAAACCTTTTTAGGTGTTCACGCGGCCAGTGTGGGCGGCTGGTGCGCGTTATTTGCTTTTCTGGTGAAGACGGACAACAAAGCCAGACTATTAATTTAAATGAAAAATACATTTTTGGGATGATTTTTGGGATGATTTTCGGTGAGTGGGTGAATTGTGGGTACTTTTATTAATTATAAATAAAATAATAAGAAATATGGAATGGGATAACGAGAAATGCCTTCAGCTAATTAAAATTTATAGAATTATATATAATATTATAGGTACATACGGTGCGAGTTTGTAACTTGGAATAAATTCAGTAAATTTAAAAAATATTTATACAGTGTGTCCTAAATTACAGATATGATGTCATCGACATTTTTTTTAAATGGCAACCCTAGTTTTTTATTTACATTAATATCTCTAATAACTTCAGGAGAAATTAACCTCCTCCTCAACATTTGTCGGCTTAGTCGTAAAAACTTTGCTTTTCAAGTACCCCCATAAAAAGTACTCAAAGGGAGTAAGGTCTGAAAACCTGTGCGGCCATTCAATGGATCCCCGTCTACCAATCCATCTGCCTGGAAATTCTGCATCTAGATATTCACGGAGAGTTCTTGCAAAATGGGGAGGCGCACCATCTTGTTGAAACCAGATGTTTTTATTCGGGACGTCAAGGTCGACAGAATCAGGAAACAGAAGAGCCAAATTCGGAACTAGTTCTTCCTGCAAAAATTCCAAATATCTTGCCTTATTGAGATATTATTAAAAGAAAATTGGTCCTATAACTCGATCACCAACAATACCTGCCCAAACATTGACTTTTTTTGAGTGTTGAGTGTGGCCTTCCCTTATTCAGTGTGGATTGTCGTCTGCCCAATAACGACAATTTTGTCGGTTTACGTTACCATTTAACATGAACGTTGATTCATCAGAAAAAATAATATTTTCTGTGTTTAGGTTATTCCTCTCTAGTAGGTCCATCGTTAGGTCGCAGAAATGAAGTCTCCTATGAGGATCATATTCTGTCAATTCCTGGAGGATTGTAGGGATAAAATTTAGGCGCATTTCCTTCTGCAGATTGACTTATTTCGTGTTCGGTAGCTAGCTGCCTGGTTGGAATATTAGGGTTTTCTTGAATACCTAATAGTGTTGCTAAATTGAGACAAGAAAAGTAAACAAACTACGGTTACTACGTTTTTTACTGAATATATTGTTTTAGTTTAAAGTAAATAATAGTAATTTATGCAACAAGAGCATAAAGTAGTACGCAACTCCCAAAAGTGAAAAAAAGGACGGTTTATGCAGGAGTTTCATACAATACTTTTTCTACGATCGTAAACGAATGACTGCATAGGGTGGTTCAAGTTAATTTATGGGCATATTTTAAATGTCAGAAACTATTTAAAGGGAAAGCTGCGGTGTCCAAAAATACCTACTATAAATTTGTAATAATGACAGATTTGTCATAGAAACCCGACCTTGTTCAATTTTCCATAGGTAACTTGGTTTCATCTCGTTGCACGCTCACATCGCATTGGGTGAGAGTGAAAAAATTAACCGTTATGGAACTTCTTTTCACTCTGATCTACTTTTTTTTAACATGTTAAAAAAAATGTGCTTTATGCAATTATAATGGTGAAAATAAGTCGAGTTTTTATAATGAGCGTAGAAAAAAATCGATACCCGTATCTGAGCATTTTTCCAAAAAAAAACTAGGTATACTGGATTTATTGAATTTATTCCAAGTTACAAATTCGCACTGTATAATGTAATTATGTATGTTCTTTATTTAAATCTAATAAAAAACTTTTGGAACCATTTTAATTAATAAAATGTTGAAATTAATACTTATTATACCATATGTGCGACTTTTAAGTTTTTATAGGTGATAATAAAACGGATCAGCGACAAATGCTTGCTGCACCTTTGTTGTTCACGAATGTATAAAGATGACGAGGTGACGTTTAGTAACATATGCAAAGGTTTGCAAACGTTTGCTACGGTTGCTTTTTGTTTCTAGTTCCTAAGGGTAGAACATGATGCGCGAGGTCTCGGAGTGATCCATGACACACACTAACTCATAAAAAGCCATATAAAGCAAGGTAATCATCAATTGGCTTAATTTGATAATATTTTAAGGTTATTTGCAAAAAGTAGACACGACGTATTTCTCACAACTCTTTTATAAATATAAAATATATTTGTCAGGTACACATACCTCATTTTCTTCTTTCAGACTGGGGGTCTTTTTGACTTCATCTTGATAGTAGGAGGTACTCGTCGACGTAGAAGATAAAGCTACTGATACAAGGCATGTAGTGGCTTCTATTTTGCATATCTGTTAACCTGAACTTGTTGATGAAAAGGATGTCTGTTGTAAAGCTAGGTACAATATCTGTTGAAATCTTTGTTGTGAGCCTCGTTATGAACACACCTTTTTGTGTTTGTGGCCAAAGTCGATTTCCCGAGTATAAAAATCTAGGGCATTAAACCATTTATTAAACAAGTTTGTCTCCTATGAAAAACTGAAAAATATGGGCATTTTAATAGATACCTATTTAAATTTAGCACATACAACATTTTTTTAATGTAAATAAAGGTGGATTCACGCAGACCATTAAGAAAAATTACAGAAATTTAACGATTAACACATAAACGATTTATTTATGCAAATCACTTAACAATTAATTAGAACTTGCGGACCCACAGCTCGGCTGCAGCGGAGAGAATGAAATGAAACATTGGTGTGAATCAAACTATCTCAAAGTCAATGTTGAAAAAACAAACCTACTCACCTTTAAAAAAAACTGAATTTTCTGATACTTCTGTATATGTTCCTCTCGGTTGCAACACCCTTGAACAAACCAACCAAACTAAGTTTTTGGGGCTCATTATTGATCCCAATTTAAATTGGAATGCACAAATACAATCGACTGCAGCTAGTATAAACAGCCATTTTGCTGCTATGCGGCGGCTAAGGCATAATCTAAGCATTGACAACATAAAATCGTTCCATTATGCATCCGTGCAATCTGTAATATCTTATGGTGTGGTTTTCTGGGGAGCAGTGTCAGGCGCGGAAAGTTTTTAAAGCTCAAAAAAGAGTAATTAATAATTGTATGCTGAAATTCCAACCGAGATGTCATGTGTGTATTACTGTGTATACCCTATTTCAAAGAACCTAAAATTTTAACTACTCCAGCACTCTATTTTAAATATCTTGTCATTTTTGTGAAAAAGCACCAGAAATTGTTTTTAAGTAACAAGGACAATGCATCTGAGGCAGTTATGAACACAAGAGGTAGATATGATCTTGCCATACCCCCACATAACAACATTTTTTTTAAGGGGACTATACTGTAGAGCCGTAAATGCATATCAGATGCTCCCAAAGTCAACCAAAGAATAAAGAATTAAGTATACAGGATGAGTCAAAAAGCCGTAGAAAAACAAAGTTATCTTTTTTTAATCGAACACTCGTTTCAAAATTGAAAAAAAAAATTGTATCTCACACTAGGTACCTATATAAACTTAACCGTTTTCGAGATATCGAGTTATAAGCGGTGTCATATTCGGAGACCTAGCTGACCAATCGATTGCACCCTGCGTTCAGCATTTACCAGGAAAAGTTTTGTCTAGATATTTCCGCATCACACGTCTAAAATGTGGTGGAGCCCCATCTTTACCATGTTTATTCTGCCGGTAAACTGGGATAAGGTCTGGAACAATATTCTGTTGCAGAAGTAATAAATATCGTTTAGACGTCAAATTTCCGTTTATAAAATAGGGTCCTATGACGTGTCACCGTAAATGCCGCTCCAAATATTGACTTCTTGTGGTCATTGGGTATGAATTTGTTACATCCATTATGGATTCTGGGCTGACCAATACCTACAGTTGTGTCGGTTTACATGACCATTTCAACAAAATAAGGTAGATTCGTCAGTAAACAAAATAGAGAGAAAAAAGTAATTTTATATAAAAAAAAAAGGTAGATTTTACGTGGTTGAAAGGGTATAATCAGAATCTCATAGAAGGTATTTTCTGAAAACTTTCAAGTTGGTCTCTGTTGGGGGTTCCTTATTCTTCAAAAATGTTGCATGATCGGGATGGTGTTTGTTCTTTTTGCGAATTTGGTTGCTAATATAGGTATTCATTCTGGTATTGGTTGGAGGGAGGTTAGTTCATATGATGGGTAGATTGTGCAGTACAGTTGTTGTTTTTTGTATCTTGGATAATGTATAAATATTTTAAATCATGTTGTTATAGATTGACCTGTTGGTCTAATTACTCTTAGGTTATGATGCTTTCATTATAAGTTGTACAAACTTGAATTAATAAAGCTATTTTTGACTTTGACTTTGACATTGTTGGGATGGCATATCTTTGTAAAGGGACGTGGGATGCATTTATTCTAGTGGGGGCCTGCAGATGGACTTATACAGGGTGATTCAAAAGTACTTCGACAAACTTCGGGAGGTAATTGCCGGCAATATTTCAAGATGAAAAGTTCTTATAAACAGTGGTCCCTGGCGACTTCGTTACGGAGATACAGGGTGTTGAAATGTTAGAAGGAATGGTAATAATTTTTAAATAACTCCTTAACGAGTAATTTTTTTTTTATGAAATTTGGTGAATTAAATAAGCATCTCAGGACACTTATTTTCAAAGTAAAACACATTCGTAAATTTAACCAGTGGCGTCGGTACAAAATGTGGCTATCATATTTTTTGTGGAAACTATGCCTAACCTAACCACACCACTGACTTATTTGATTTTAACTTTTTTTTTATGAATCCCCCATTCAATTACAACAAAAAAGTTCACGTGTGTTATTTTGCTACGAGGGCCAGTTTAATGTCAAATGATTATTTTATTTGACTATACACAAATATTAAAAAATATATTTTAAATTCAAAGATTTATTATGTAAGGGGTAAGGTATAACATTTAATTTAATTATAATTAAATAAGTGCGTTGCAAAAATTAAATGATTTTTAAATAAATTGTTCAAAATGTCCACCTTCAGCCAAGATGCAGGCATCTAATCTCCTTTGCATGGAATCTCGTACGCGTGCTAAGATATCTGGTCTGTTTCTTATTGCCTCAAAACCATCGATTATTCGGTTTCTTAGCACTTCTGCATTTTCGACTGGCGTCTTGTAAACGATTGACTTCAAATGTCCCCACAAATAAAAATCAAGAGGATTTAAATCTGGGGACCTTGGTGGCCACGGTTGATTTCCTTCCTCAACTCCCCTACCTATCCATCGATTTGGATAAATTTGATTAAGATGGGTCCTGGCCACTATGCTGAAATGGGCGGGAGCTCCGTCATGCATAAACCATATACGTCTTCGAGTTTCTAAGGGCACATCATCCAGTAAGGGAGGAAGTTCATTTTCCAAAAAATGTCGGTACGTCTCGCCATTAAGCCGAAGTGGAAGAAAAAAAGGTCCTATTAAGTAATCGCCAACTATTCCCCCCCCACACGTTTAATGAAAATTGGTATTGAAAATTTCGTTCACTAACGGCGTGGGGATTTTCCAAAGACCAGATATGGTTATTGTGAAAGTTTGTAATCGCACTCTGAGAAAAATTTGCCTCGTCCGTAAAAAGTACATAATTTAAAAATTGGGGATTTTCAGCAAATTTTTCCAAAAACCACTGACACAAATTAATGCGCTGAGGAAAGTCCCTGGGTAAAAGAGCTTGTACCCTTTGAATATGGTACGGATACAACTGCTCATCGTGCAGAATTCTCCAAACTGTGGCTTGGGTGGAATTGAGAGCATCAGCAATTATTCGAGTGCTTGTATCTGGATTTTCCACTACAGCATTTAAAACAGCTTCTTCTAATTCTGGAGTTCGGGCTGTTCGCGGTCTTCCAGGAATGTCACGTGACCTCGCAAAACTCCCTGTTTCAGCTAAACGTCGGTGAAGATTTGAAAATGTTTCAGCAGCAGGCAGTACTCTGTTAGGATATCGCTCTTGATAGATTCGTCTAGCTGCTCGTGCATTTCCATCGGCAAGGCCATATACAAAATGCATGTCAGCTAAATGCGCATTATTTCTTAAGTAATCCATACCTTTTAAACAATACTATTAATATTCAATGAAAATGACAAAACTGAGAAATAAACCACATAAGCAACTAACTGTCAAATATGTTTTAATTCACGACAAATGCATTTCCAAAGCCGCCTTATCAAAATACAAAATATCAAAAAAGTATTTCCAAAGCCGCCTTGTCAAAATAGAAAATATTAGAAAATAACATACTATTCATACTAATAAATAAATATGCATGTCACTGAGAACATGTTATACTTAAATAGGCATCCTCAGATGCCTTCCTTTGGCATATACCTACATATTTGTTTATTGTAAGTATGTATAGATCTTAGTTAATATACTTAAATTAATATTTGAGTGTTTGATCAATTATTTAAAACATATTTTTTAATATTTGTGTATAGTCAAATAAAATAATCATTTGACATTAAACTGGCCCTCGTAGCAAAATAACACACGTGAACTTTTTTGTTGTAATTGAATGGGGGATTCATAAAAAAAAAGTTAAAATCAAATAAGTCAGTGGTGTGGTTAGGTTAGGCATAGTTTCCACAAAAAATATGATAGCCACATTTTGTACCGACGCCAGTGGTTAAATTTACGAATGTGTTTTACTTTGAAAATAAGTGTCCTGAGATGCTTATTTAATTCACCAAATTTCATAAAAAAAAAATTACTTGTTAAGGAGTTATTTAAAAATTATTACCATTCCTTCTAACATTTCAACACCCTGTATCTCCGTAACGAAGTCGCCAGGGACCACTGTTTATAAGAACTTTTCATCTTGAAATATTGCCGGCAATTACCTCCCGAAGTTTGTCGAAGTACTTTTGAATCACCCTGTATAATAATGTGTGCCGCAGTTTTTCATGAAATTCCCTTGTTCTTGTATGAAGGTTTAGTTTATGATCTATTGGAATTCCGAGGTATTTTACACTTAATTTTGTGTGGATTATTTGTTGGTTGATTGTATTGGTATTGGTGGGTGACTGTGTAGTGGGATTGTGGTTAAAAGTAATTAGTTGTGATTTCGTGGGGTTGGCTTTAAGTCTCCATTGTTTAAATAATATTGTAATTCGGTTTGATAGATGTCGCTGTAGGGATTGTATGACATTGGATTGAATTATTATGTGATACAAGAGCTGTATCATCCGCGTCACGCGTCACGCTCTCCACCTGACCTCGGATTGGCACAAATTTCAAATTCAAGAATTTTGTGTTTTATCCTCGGTTTTATCATTCTTACTGTAGCTACATGCTACAATTTTAATATATTTCCTTTTTCAGTATTTTATAATAATTGAGTAATATTTAAAATAAGGTACTTTTTACAATTTATTCAAATGCCTACCCTATTGAAATGGCAAATAAAGATCTTTGTGAATTGTGAATAAAATTTCTGGACTCTTACAACAATCTTTTTTTGGCATTCCATATATATTTTTATGATCCTAATCGGTATATGTCTCCCCAGCCTAGTCGCCCAAAACAGAAAATAGCAAAAACTACTAACAAATTACTACCACAATCACTACATAACCAGTTGGGAATCAGTTGGCAATCCCTGAGAATCAGTTAGCAGGGGGCTTAGCAGCTCGCTCCAACCGGATATTCTAGATTCGGAACTTTTTCCCGACTGTTACTTAGTCTATCGCTCTGATAGAAGAACAGACTTAATGGCAGCTTCCAGGGGAGGCGGTGTCATGCTCAGTATTCACAACAGACTCAACTCCGAACTGCTGGATGTCCCCGATATTAGTGTCAGCGCGCCAAATATAGACTTTTTAGGTTGTAAGATTACTTATCATTATTTTGTGTTTTATGTATTTATTGTATACATTCCTCCCAGCACCGCTAGCCTCGAGGTGGAAAATTTTTTCGAAATCCTTTGTCACTGGATACAATGCTCCAAAAAAATATAATCCTCGTTGGAGATTTCAATGTTCCTTCATTCTCAGGGCCGACCCCTCTTGGCCTCAGAAACAAATGCTTACTAAATCTTAGCGAGTTCCTTTGCCTTACATAGTACAACACCATCCTGAATTCCAATAACCGGCTTCTCGATCTCGTCTTTGCCAACTTTAAAATCAATCTGGCGCACAATGATTCGCCTTTGGTCGCCGAGGATCCACATCACCCTGCTCTAACTTTTGATTTTCAAGCAGCACTTCCTCCCGTTGTCAACTTTCCCGTAAACAAATCTGAACCACTCCACTTCAACTTTCGCAAATCTGACTATCCTAAATTGTATGAGCTGATGTCGCACACCGACTGGTTCCCCGTTATTGCTTCTTCTGATGTAGCTAATGCTTGTCAATCTTTTTACGGGATTTTGAATACCAACTTTGCCGCCTGTACACCTCTAAAATCCCCTAGGCGAAGACGATTTCCCCCCTGGTTTACTAAAGATTTAATTAACAATATTTTTAAAAAAGAAAGAGTACGTCGTCGCCTGCAAGTTCACAAATCCAATGCTGATCTCGTGAAGTTCAAAGCCTTGCGCAGCCTGATTAAGTTACAGTCTCAGCAGGCCTACAGGGGTTATATTAGGAACGCTGAGTCAAACATAAAAAACAACCCTTCCAATTTTTGGTCCTTTGTCCAAAGTAAAAAGGCTCAATCTCGAATCCCAGCCACCATGAACTATGCAAATCAACAAGTCCACTGGCCCCATAACATCGTCTCTGCTTTCGCGAATTTTTTTAAGACTGTCTATAAAACCTCTGGGCAACCTTGGCAATCTGAGCCTTTTAATCCAGCAGACCAATATGAGATAATCGGTATACCCAGTGTTACATCCGAGGACGTTATTTCGGCCTGCAAAACGCTAAAAAATAAAGCTACGTCTGGCCCCGATGGTATTCCCAGCTTTCTGGTGAAAGACTGTTCCTTTGTCATGAGCGCTCCTCTTTGTCATATCTTTAACCTGTCATTGAACAATGGCGTATTTCCAGAGATATGGAAGGTTGCCAAAGTTTGTCCCATCTTTAAAAAGGACGATCCATCTCATATTGAAAACTATCGAGGTATCTCAATCCTATGTAACTTCTCCAAGGTATTTGAGATCATCTTGCAAAAGTCCCTATTTTTCAAAATTCGAAACAGACTCTCTATATATCAACACGGTTTTTTTTCCGAAAGATCGTGTATGACTAATCTTTGTTCGTTCTCCGTTTACGTCTGTGACGCCATTAACAAGAGGAGCCAAGTCGATGTCATTTACACGGACTTTAGTAAAGCCTTTGACCAAATTGACCACCACATTCTACTCCATAAGGCGTCTGACCAGTTCGGTTTCTCTAACAGGCTTGTCTCACTATTACAATCCTACCTTTTGGATCGTACTCAGTTTGTTGAGTTTGAGGGGTTTAGGTCAGACTTGTTTGTACCTACGTCGGGTGTCCCCCAGGGTTCTAACCTGGGGCCACTTCTTTTCAACATATTTATAAACGATCTTGTCTCGACGCTTGACTGCAACAGACTCGCCTATGCTGATGACCTCAAAATATTTAACCGCATCGACGCTGTCGCGGATTGTGTGTCCCTCCGCGACAGCCTCGATGTTCTTAGCCAGTGGTGCCTGGATAACAAACTGAATCTCAACATCTCTAAATGTAACGTCGTTTCTTACTCTCGGACAAAAACTCCATTTCAATTCAATTACTCTATAAACGGATCCACACTGAAGAGACTTACCACCATAAGGGATCTCGGAGTCGTTTTCGATGAGAGGTTCTCCTTTATTCCACATATTGATCAAATGGTTTCTAGCGCCTCTAGAACCTTGGGCTTTGTCTTGAGAAACTGCAAGCATTTTTCTGATATATCTACATTTAAACTGTTGTATTACTCCTATGTGAGGTCAAAGTTGGATTATTGCTCAATCATATGGTCCCCCATTTACAATTGCCATAATCAATCTGTGGAGTCCGTCCAAAGGCGATTCCTAAAGTATCTTATGTTTAGAGAGGATGGTATCTACCCGCAACGGGGTTTCGAGCATGGCCACATCCTCGCTAGGTTTGGTGAGTTGCCCTTAACAGTACGTCGCGACTCACAGTCACTATCGATACTCCATAAACTTCTTAACTCTAAAATCGATTGCCCATTTCTACTGGAGCAACTATCGCTTCATGTTCCCATCGGCCTACATTTTTCCTTGCATTCGCGAGATCCAATATTTTGCCTCAAGGTCCCATTCACAAAATGTGCCACAACTTCAATCGTATCTCAGCCCTCTCCGACATATTTCATGACAGCCTCCCAACCATATTAAAACACTTGCGCAATATGTCCGGCTATCCTCATTAGTAGTCATTGGTTCCTGTTAACTTAGCTTTAGTTTCTTACTTTTTGTTATTAGATTTTAAGTATAGCATTTTTTGTTTTTATAATTCGATTAATTTGTTTGAGTTTCCTGTAAGTGGGCTCCGGCCTGTCGGAAATAAATGACTATTTATTATGTGTGACACATATTATTCAAATATTGTTTTTCATTAAATGTTATTAATAATTAAAAAGCAAACATAATTAAATTCTTTTTTCAACACCCTGTATTTCGAAAACAAAGCAACATTAAAAAAAATTTTATATCACATTTCGTCTTACAATTATGTGAGGATTCACCAGTTTCATTCCCGGGGTTAGGAAACACCCTGTATAAAAGCAGCAACTCGATGGAAAACAAAATTTTAATATATAGCTATACTTATAGTCAATTTGAATTTACCTTACTTACCTACTCTGATTCTGATAGTTGAAAACCTTGACCCAGCAGATGATTTAATTATATGATGAAACGAGGGATGAAAGTAACTATAAATGAATTTAAACATTTTTCAAGTAATTTATTAGAAAATCTCATTAATAATTTAATAAATTCATATGTAGATCGAATTTTGAAAAGAACTTAAACATCGAGTAATATACAGTGTCACCATTAAAGTCCGCACCATATGGAACTTTTTTTTATTAATGAGGTTAGTTAAAATTAAATTTCGGCAATCGTTTTTGCTTCAAATTAGACTAAAAATTATATAATCAAATGTCACCATCTGTCATTCGGTATCTGTCAAAAATTACATTTTAATCAAAAAATGCTGAAAAATGGCATTGTTTTACCGAATTTCAAAAAATTTTATTAGAAAAAGTTGTTTCTAGTACAATTCTTGGCCTAAATACAAAGTTTCAGTTTTCTAGCTCAAAGTTGATTTTTTTGCCATTTTTTCTAATTAACTTTTTTTTTATTTAATGTAAGTTCGCTTAATGGATATTAAACTATTTGCTTATACCATACTCAATATTTTATTTAGTTTGTATGAGCTTTTTTTTACTAGAATGCCATTTTTTTTCGAAATTTAAAATTAGAGGCAAAAAAATTTGACACAGGTGGTGCAAAGTTATCCTAATTTAAAAATTTTAACAGATAGACGTCAGATGTTCCGTTTTTCAAATGACAAATACATCTAAATATTTGATAAAAATTTTATTTTATACTTAAACTATCATTATTATTAAAAGGAACAAAAAGGAACTTTAATCATTTTAAATAGGTAACACAAAAGCAATATAAATTTCACATTTCAGTGTGACGTCCTTCTCGCTCTATACAAACACCCGTCCGTCTATAAACGTCTTTGACAGCATTTTGTAAAAAGCTTGGTCTTATATCGGCACAACACTGTCTTATCGTTTGTTCCAAATGCTCGATATTTCTAAACGGTCGATTCTTATAAACTTTCTGCTTAAGATAACCCCACAGAAAAAAGTCTAGTGGGGTTATGTCAGGCGACCTGGGTGGCCAGTGACATTCTCTATCACGCCCTATAACTCTGTTTTGAAATAATTGGTTTATGCGTTCTTTCACTGCTACAGTTTGATGTATGGGTGCACCATCAAGCTGATACCATAAGTTATGTCTATGGTGTAAGGGCATGTTATCCAAAACTTCTGTAATCTCGTTATCAAGAAAATTCAGGTACCTTTCACCAGTTAAGTTTACTCTAAAGAAGTATGGTCCAAAAAGCTCATCTTTCAAAATTCCACACCAAACATTGGTTTTAAAATGATACTGGTCGCGACATTCAATTGTGAAGTTAGGATTTTCTTGGGACCACCATCGGCAATTTTGTGAGCTCACGGTACCATTCGAAGAGAAAGTGGCTTCATCTGTCCATAATATCTTGTATGGAAAAAGAATATTCTCCTCATATTGTCCCTGATACCAAAACGAAAAATCAAGTCGGATATCAAAATCGCGTTCTTTTAATGTGTTTATAAACTTGGGTTTATATGCCCGAAATCGATTTTTCTGATGAATTTTTCTAACGCTTTCCCTCTTGCACCCTGTTGAATCACTTATCTTGGTTACACTAGTTTGACCGTGGTCAATAACAGTTAAACAAACGTCAAGTTTTGCTGCTTCATCGTATTTACTTGCCGCGTGAGGTTTCTTAAAATTATTTTGAACAGATCCAGTTTCTCTAAATTTTGACATTATTCTTGAAACAGTGCTATGCTGCAAATTTTTTTCTGGATGCCTCTCATTAAAAATGGCAGATACTTGCCGGTGAGGCATATTCTCTCCACAAATTAAGACAATTTCTATTTTTTCTTGAATGGACAACATTGGTGATAACACTGAAAACTATAACTTGCGAAAATATTCAAATTTATGACATTTCTTTTATTTATTCGGCACTCTAATTCGTTTTTTTTTCCATAGCCTACTTATAAAATTCAAAATTGCCTTGATATTTTATTGTGCATAAAAAGAAAATGTGTCTAAATTTTGAACTAATCTGATATCTGGGAATTTTATTATAAGTTTTTTAAACTTCTTAGGTGTATGTACTATCAAAAAAATGGAATATCTGACGTCTATCTGTTAAAATTTTTAAATTAGGATAACTTTGCACCACCTGTGTCAAATTTTTTTGCCTCTAATTTTAAATTTAAAAAAAAAATGGCATTCTAGTAAAAAAAAGCTCATACAAACTAAATAAAATATTGAGTATGGTATAAGCAAATAGTTTAATATCCATTAAGCGAACTTACATTAAATAAAAAAAAAGTTAATTAGAAAAAATGGCAAAAAAATCAACTTTGAGCTAGAAAACTGAAACTTTGTATTTAGGCCAAGAATTATACTAGAAACAACTTTTTCTAATAAAATTTTTTGAAATTCGGTAAAACAATGCCATTTTTCAGCATTTTTTGATTAAAATGTAATTTTTGACAGATACCGAATGACAGATGGTGACATTTGATTATATAATTTTTAGTCTAATTTGAAGCAAAAACGATTGCCGAAATTTAATTTTAACTAACCTCTTTAATAAAAAAAAGTTCCATATGGTGCGGACTTTAATGGTGACACTGTAGGTACAGGGTGTTCCATTAAAAAAAGTTTACCTTTATCTTTGTTTTTCTACAGCTTTCTGACTCATCCTGTATACATAATTCTCTTTTTTTATTATAATAGACTTTAAAAAACCCTAAAACTTTTGTGTCGAATATCTTTTGCTATAGTCCGTTTCGTTGCAGTTGATAGCTCATATCGAGGGTTGAAGCCATAAAACAACCGTAAACCATAGGCGTTGGTAATTAGTATATTATTATTATAATAGTAATTACCTACTATGCCTTATTTAATAAGAAAATTGGCCTTTGTCCATTGTTAAATATACATTAGGAATATTAGGGTTAAAGTAGGTACAACAGGAGTAATTAGTAATTAAATTTACCTATTTTTGCCTGCTTTAGGATATTATTACGCCATTTGATGTGCGTTTGTCAAACTATGTTTTTAGTGTATTTAGGTAGATACTGAATTATCCCAACGTTGAATTATTTCCTATACTTGTGACAATGGCTTCAAGTTTTTCGCCAACGTGTCTTCGTCAAATTAGCAAGAGTGCATATTCTCTCCGAGAAAATACATTAATATTAAACGTGCATGATGCTCTAGTGCACCAGAAACCTGCACGTGATGTTTGTAGCATCATTGCAGAGTGTGCCAATATGGTAGGAGTTGGAGAGGCTACTATATATAGGTTCTTGCGTGAAAGAAAATCTAAGAACCTCAGTGAGCCAAAACCACTCCCAGGAAAGAAACCGTTAGAAATTGACGATTTCATTAAAAATGGTATTAGAAGAAAAGTACATAGTTTTTATTTTGCCAAGGAAATACCAACTATAGACAAAATTTTACAAGCCATTAACTATGACGAGGACTTACCACGCAGCTATCACGAACGAAACTATGGAAAATACTTCATGATATGAACTTTCGTTGGGAGAAGCAAAACAGAAAATCTTCTCTTATTGATAGAGCAGATATTATTTGCTGGAGACGTCAATACTTAAGGTCCATCCGAAAATACCGCAGCGAAGGCAAAAACATTTTCTATTTAGATGAAACTTGGCTGAACGAAGGGCACACCGTATCTAAAGTCTGGCAAGATGAAAATGTCCTAAGTTCTCGACAAGCTGTCATGGAAGGCTGGTCAACAGGACTTAGACCACCATCTGGAAAGGGACGCAGACTTATTATAACTCATATAGGAAGTTCAAATGGCTTTTTGGATCAAGGATTATTAGAATTTCAGTCGAATTCTACAAAAGACTACCATGAGGAAATGACTGCTGATGTTTTGGAGGAATATTTTAAGCAAATGATAGAATACATTCCTGCTAATTCTGTAATAGTGATGGATAATGCCAGCTATCACCCTAGGCTAAAAGAGAATCTTCCTACAACTTCATGGAAAAAGGCGGAAATCGTAAACTGGTTACAACGGAAGGAATTGAGTTACGATAATACCATGGTAAAAAAAGAACTTTTGGGTATTGTTAGGCTACATAAATCGCAGTATAAAAAGTATGTTATTGACGAGATGGCAAGAGATCCAGGTATTATAGTGCTCCGTTTACCACCTTATCATTGTGAGCTAAATCCTATAGAATTAATATGGGCTCAAGTAAAAGGATATGTTGCTAGAAATAACAAAACTTTTAAAATGCAAGAAGTGCGACAACTCTTGCTTAATTCTTTAGCAAAATAAATGTGTCATCAGAAAATTGGCAAAACGCCATAAAACATGTTATAGTAGAGGAACAAAAAATGTGGGAACTTGACAACGTAATTGGCACAACTATGGAAATTGAGCCTTTAGTAATAAGCGTAGGACATGATGACTCTTCAGATTTTTCTGAGGACGATTTTATCGAGTTATAATTATTAAAATTGTCAATATTTTTTGATCTGTTAATAAATTAGTTTTCTTGTAAAACATTGTATTTATTCTAAAATAAATCAATCAATGGTTATAATTTACCAAAATTCATAAAATCATAAAATCTATTATATTTAAATAAAATAATAAGCGGTTAGATTATATTAAAACCCAACTCTCCGACCATGGTGGGCCGTTTTAATCATTATCCTTTCATTTCATTTTATGGCTCTATTGTTACTTTATCTGTTACCGGGTGGAATAGGTCAAAATTTCTTCATCCTTATGCTAGATGTACGTAAAAAGACCATTTTATAGGTAAAATATTTTAAGCCACCCGAGCCTTGTTTTGAATCTTTAATGAGGGTATCGAGCTATCAACGGCAACGAAAACGAAAACGAAACGGACTTTAGCTGTCTATACTTTAAGAAATAATCGACCGTTTTTATACATACCTCTCAGCGACCCCGTATGTCCATCGAAGTTCATTTCCAAGGATATTTTTGTTTTGAAACAACAGACATAAACAAATTTCAAATAAAATAAACCTGAACTAACTAAACTGGTTCCTTCTTGATAATATTGGACATTACTTACGCAACTTTAGCAATTTTTGATTGATCGAAATTAGAAATGTAAAATAATTTATGAAATTCCCGATGATTTAGATTTTATATCCACTTGCACTATTTGCAGACGACATGGCTTTTAACCAACTTTTAACACACGTTTTTAATAAATCCATGAAACACCGGTGAATACAGAACATAACAAAAGGTTAGGTTAGGTTGGTTATTAATGGTTATGTTTTAGTACTGACACTGTGACTGACTAGTAAAGGTAAACAACAACATAATAATATGACATTTCATCTTTCAAATTGGCCGCCGCCATCCAATGCGCCATCGGACAGATTTGGTACGCAGTGATCGAGGCGCATTTTACTGTCACTCTATATACACTCTATCTTCCTATTTTAACCAATAACTGTGGGTGTCTCCATCTATGAATTTACTCCAATACTAATAGATTTTAAGAATTTTGAATTTCTGTATCTGCAGCAGCCCCTGCAAGGTTATGCAGTTTGATAAGAGAGTTTTTATTTTTACTTTAGGTATACACTATATAGTGTGCTATTTTAGGTTTATATAATGTCTTTGGTTTATATCAAGTTTTCTACCTCGTCCATTATTTAATTATAATTAATGTTAATTTGAGCCACGTTACGTGTGGCGACACCATCGAAATCTGACGTCACCGTACTGTCCAATCAGCGCGGCCATTCTGGCAGGTTTCAGTTCTGTGGTATTCTGTGATTCGTGTTTGTGGTCCTTTCAGACGCCATAAGTGAAATTGTAAATTAGTGAGTGAAATACTGCATAAAGTTTGTTGCTGATCTGCAATGTTAATAGGTAAGTTAATAATCGTATTTTTATTTTATTCTTTTACCTTTAAATTAGAAAAATTAACCTTTCTGCTTAAATAAATGTAGAAGTCAATTATTTGATGTCGGTGAAACAGAAACAGCCCAAGCTGTTTTTTAGTAAACAAAAGATTTCTAGCAGTTTTAAGACATTTTCGGTTCATATTTCTCAACTGTTTTGTTTGCGATCTGTTTTTGTTGTTTTTGTCGACTTAAAATTGTGTGGAATAGGGATAACATTCATATTTGGTAAACACAGGTACCCACACTAAAGTACTTAACTAAGTAAAATTACTATACTTACCTATATTTTTCTAATAAAAAGGAATGGATCTAGGAGGTACTAGGCCTCCCGGCGAGCAATTTTTTTTAACATAGGATATAATTTCTCGTCTATGTCACTTTAGTTCAATCAAAACTATGTTTTTTTTTGATAAAAATAAAAACAACATGAATGTGGCAGAGCATACACTAATTCTTAACAAAAAAGTGAGTATTTTTTTATTATTTGTTAGGAAATCCTTACTCATTTTTTCTAACCTAAAATTTTTCGGGGTAACAGATTGAATGGGGTTGCTGGGTAGGTTTTTGTTATATACTTAAAAGGTAACTATGTTTAAACAAAAAAGTACTTTGGCAGTATCTTGAACTAGTCAAAAATGAAACAATAGGTAATACTTTGGAACTACCCTGTACCTACTTGTATCAGAAGTAGGTAGGCACCTAATCTAGCCTTTCACCCTAATGTTTATAAGTACCGTTAGAAAAACTGTGATTACAGAAAAGTGATGTTTTAACAAAAATTTTTTAAAAATTTTCAGTTTTTTGTAAAGAATAATTAGGTATGCTTAACTACATTCACAATTCACAACAATTCTTATTTTTATCAAAAACCGTTAGTTTTGATTGCACTTTGCATGAAAGTGATAAGTCACCACAATTTTATTCCTATATTTTGATCTTTTTGATTTTTACCAACCTTTAAGTTCGCACCTAAAAGTAACCTTAACTAACCGCAATTTTTGTATATAAAAGTACTTATAGGAGTGGGCAAAGGTAAATATTAATATGTTTGATCTAGGTACCTACTTATTTATTTATTTTATGTACTATTAGAGTGCATTCTTTAGTTGACCTATGTAAAATTATTTTTAACCATGAATAAAGAAATTTGAATGTGACAGTTTTATTTAAAAAGTAATAAAAAATAAGACATGCAAAAGCTAGCTAAGTATAGGTTCTCCTTTGGTTTTAACCTGGATTTTTCAATTATGTCTTAGCTTAGACCAAAGACATTAGATCTATGTCTTTGGCTTAGACCATATTTCGTGCATGGACTGAGCTTTGAAGATAGCGAAGAGGTCAAATATCTAACCTGGTTCAGCTCATAGAAAGTTCTTAAATAGGAGCCCGCCAAAGTATGTTAGGGACAATTACATCCACCACAAGCGCTGATGTCGTTGTCATGTCGACCCACCGGCCACCCGCGATGTACCAGTAACGCGCAACTGGTTGTGACGTGGACTAGCGTTTTTAAAACCAATTTTGTTTGTCTATTTCCAGTTATAGGTACTTGTAAAATGCATTTTTAACTCTAAGTAGTTAGTAGTGTAATGATAATATTCTTATTTTGATTATTTTACTAATAAATTAGGTTTAAATTTATTTTTCTTAATCGCCGCCCCCTTGACTTGCCGCCCGTCTCTCCTGCACCCCTGGCACCCCGGGTTGAAACGACCCTGGTTCTGTGGTTCAGTTAATATAAAATGCAGATGTGACGTGACATACTGTCATCTGCCATTAGGGGCCGCCCATAAAGGACGTCACGGGTTTTCAGAGGATTTCTGCCCCCCCCCCTCCCCCATGCCACATTTTTTTTTCAGGCACCCCCCCCCCCATATGTCACGTCACAAAATTAAAATCGAAAATTACACATTGTTGCGGTTAATAATTTCAATAGCATGTGGTAAATAAATAGCAGTAAAAACAAATAGGATTAACTAATAGGAGGATTAATTAATGGGATAGGATAACTCGAGTTATAAAATAATAATAAATAAATATTTAGTTTATTTAGCACTTGGCTACTGCAGACATTTACATTTCAACAAAAACAAATATTCACAATATACATTATTTGTACGTAGGTACCACTTTTTATCTGTATCTTATCATACTTTGAAAAACCAATTTAACGCCTTTATGTATCCTTCAAATAGTGTAGTTTAATTTTCTTAAGAAATACTTTTAAGTTTTTTATTGACTTCAGCTCAGTGGGTAGAGCATTAAAAAGTCGCAGGCCGTTTCCAAATACATGTTTTTGCATATAAGAATTTCGCTCAAATGGAATACTAAAATTATCCTTAGAGCGGATATCGTAATAATGTTTTTCAGATCTTGGGATCAAGTAATTTTTTAGATACGGTGGCATTAAATTATTTTTTACTTTAAATATTATCATTATATTTGACACTTCAATACTCTGCTCTATATTAAGCCAATTTAAAGTATTTAACATTAGTTTAATGGGGGTATACTTGTTACATCCTAAGATAATTCGCATTGCTTTATTTTGCAATAGCTGTAAACGATTTATTTCTTCTTTATTACAGGCCATTAATAAAGAATTACAATAAGTAAAGTGCGGATAAATAATTGTATTATAAATTAACAATTTAGACCAATGACTTAAATTTTCTGATATCCTATGAAAAAATCCTATTTTTTTACCAATTTTTTTACATATAAACTCGATATGAGCTGAAAAGACCAACTGAGGATCAAGAATTACCCCTAAGTATTTTATTTGATTTACCATGTCAAGTGTATCATTATTAATGAGAATACTATAATTTTTATCTATAAAAGACTTACAATGAAGCTTGCTACCCAGAACCATATATTTCGTTTTTTCCGAATTCAACTTTAATTTGTTTACGCACAGCCAGTTATATAACAAGGATAGTTCTGAGTTGATATCATTTACAATTTGGTCATAGTCCTTTCCTGTAGTTGAGAGAAGCGTGTCGTCCGCAAATAAGTTTAAATAAGATTTTTTTAAAATTTTGTGAAGGTCATTAATATAAATGATAAATAGAAGTGGGCCTAACACGCTTCCCTGGGGGACACCGATATCATTCCTAGCCGGACCCGAGATTTTATCGTTCACTTTTGTCTTATGGTATCTCTCGCTAAGATAGTCTTTAAGCCACTGAATTGCGTATGACGTCACTCCGTAGCTCAAGAGCTTTTTAATTAGATCATCTCGGTTGATCGTTTCGAACGCACGTTTGAGGTCTATGAAAACACTTACTGTAACATTCCCGTCACTAATGTCTTTACGCCATTTGGTGCAAACATACTGCAGTGAAGACTCACACGAGTGTTTCTCCCGAAATCCGGACTGGCCCGAGAAGATAAAGCTCTGTCCTTCAAAGTATGTACGCAACTGTCTACACACAACTATTTCCAGAATTTTATCGACAACTGGCAGCAGATTAATTGGCCGAAATTCTTCAGGTTTTATTGGGTCTTGCGTTTTAGGTATTGGTACTATTACACTTACTTTAGCATCTCTTGGGACTCGTCCAGATGACAGTGAGGTGTTTATCAAGTGAAGCAATGGATACCCCACCTGATCGAAGACATTTTTTAGAAGCTTAATATTGCATACATCATCAGCTGTCGATTTGTTTTTTAATTGCATAACAATTTTTCTCAGCCGAGATAAATTTATGGAATCAAACCTGTCAAGGTTTACCCCAAGGGGGAGATAATTTTCGGTGTCAAATTTTGGTGGTTGAATCGGGATACTTTGTGCTATTTCTATAATACTGTCTGCATAGAAGTTGTTAAAGTTATCTTCTAACTTGCCCATATTCTGTGGAAACTTAACGTTTTCGAAAACACTCCCCTGGTTTTTATTGCTGCCCACCAAGTCCTTTAAAGTTCGCCACATTTTTTTACTGTTTCCTTTACACCTATCTATATTTTCTTCGTAAAATGCATTTTTTCACTTCTAATGACTCCAACCACATTGTTACGTTTACTTTTGTAGTCCCTCCAATCACTTTCAGATTTTGTTAATTTAAATTTTTTATATGCATTATCTCTTTCATTTTGTGCAATTTTAATTTTGTTAGTCATCCAAGGGGTTGTGCACATGATTATGTTTTTTATCGGTGCTACACTATCAACTGTTTCAACAATGTTATTTAAAAAATCTGCATACAATTTATCTACATTTGTGCTGGTATAGTTCCAATTTTTTTCTATTAGTTTAATTTTAATTTGGTTCATGTTTTGCTCGTTTAGATTCCGAATCCTTTTATTTTCAAGTTTTTTTGGACAGTTTTCTTGTTTAAGGAAAGATCCAATAGTCCTGTGATCTGAAATTTGTGGAAAAACTCCTGATGCCTCTTTTAAATTGTAATCATTAGTAAATATGAGATCTATTAGTGAAGTACTATCCATGGTCACACGTGTATCACTCTGAACTATCTGTCTAAAACCAGCATCGTTACTTATCGCTTCCAATCTTCTTTTATTAGCGCTATCGGAATGCCAGTTTATGTTAAAATCTCCGGCAAAAACACAGCTACATGAAGTCACAGTAGTATCGTTGATTATATCTTCCATAAATTTTAAAAATACGTCTGCAGCACTATTCGGCGAACGATATAAGGCCCCCACAACAATATCCTGATGGATCAGCTTTATTTTTACAAGTATAGCCCAATAAGCTCCAACGTTTGCTACACACCTTACAACAGTTGTAGGTATATGGTCTTTCACATAAATTATGACACCACCAGTATGACGACTATGCGAAAAACACACAAAATGTTTGTAGCCATGAACCGAGATCTCGTTATTCTGAAACACCTCTGTGATATGGGTTTCCGTCAGGCATACTACCAAAGGATCCTTTCTATGTAACAAGTTGCTAATCTCTACCATTCTATTGCTTAAGCCCGCTATATTTAAACATAACAACAGTGATTCGCCTCCTGCGATTTTTAGTTGCTAATCGTATCTAATTTTTTGTTTGGCTTTGTCTACCTCTCGTTGATAACATCTACATTTACGGTCAAATACAGTGTGGTGATAATCGATGTCCAGAATTTTTAAAACATCTTTGGCATATTTACAATTCGTGCAGGTTTTTGCTAGGGTCGTGCAGTTTTTGGAATCATGCTCGCCGCTGCAATTAGGGCAAACATAACTTGCATTAACACAGTTGCTAGCGGTATGCCCATACTTACAGCATTTAAAGCATCTAAGCACGCTTACAAATTCGTAGACCGGAAAGCTCTCCCATCCAAAAGAAATTCTTTTTTGATCCATTAAAAACTTATAGGCCTGTGTGCATGTCTCCAGTATAACGTTGTACAATATTTTTCCCTTTGGTAAATATTTTTTAATAAAAACTATTTCTATTCCATCAATTGATTGCAGTTTGTCCTTTACTTTAGTTATGAATGACTCTGTATTCACCAAATATATTTGAGGCACTCCAATGATAACAACTTTGGGTTTTCTAATTTCTGGTATTTTTATTTCGTATTTATCATCTAAAGTGGCCGTGACAGCCTGCTGAAGTTTTTGTAGCGATTCCTGGGTATCGCATTCAATTCGAATACTGCCCTGAGCGGCCTGTGCGATTTTGTTTATATTAACGCCTATCTTTGTTGGATCGATATTTTTTGTAATACAGTTTTTTGTTGTTTCACTACTTTGCGAGCTATCTTTTGGTTTAATAATTAATGGCGGGTTTTTATTTTTCACCACGTCACTCCAACTTTTATTGTTAAGAACACCATTAGATTGTACCATTTTTAAACACTCCGTGGTTTTTTTCAAAATCTCATCGCTTTTTTGTTCAATTGTGGTAAATCTTGAACTCATTTTTATGCACTCCATTACTACTGGTAAACAGTTATCACACAAAAACCACAAATTCTTGCAATCAGCCACGGACTTGCTAATGTTGTCTTTCATCTTAACGCACATCGTATGATAAGCTTTTTCACAATAATTGCACTTTATTTGTCTACTATTTACGACGAAATTATCAGAGCAAGTCGGACACGTGTGGTCGCCAGCCATACTGCACTACTACTGCTGTTGTCAAACTAAACGATTTGTATTGTTTATATCGAAAGTAGACTGCATGCACTCCGTAAAGTGCTGCCGTCTCGCGTAGCGCGGAAAGACTATGTAGGGTTTGAATTCAAATTATTACTCAACTGGAATTATTATTCCGGACGTCACATTTTCATGCCGCGCCCCCCCCCCGTCAGTAATGGTCACATTTTGCTAGACCACCCTTCCCCTCAAGCCGTGACGTCCTTTATGGATGACCCCTTACCGCGATTTTCAAACTGACGTACCGTGGACTGTGGGACTAAATCCCAAAAACGCAGCCAAAAATCAAACAATTTTTGAGAGGAATTTCGAACATGAAGTTTAAAAATAATGTGTGGACTTTGTCTTATAAATACAAAAGAAAATTGCATAATAATAATACATAAATGATCAAATGAACAATACTTATTCTGCCGTTTTGTCGAAATGACCAGGTAACCAAGTTGCAGAGATGAAGGTGCCTTGTCCACCCAATGCCCGGGTATTTATATAGCGAAGGTACTGACTATTGTTTGAATAAACTTTACATTGGGTGGCACAGTGGTCTAGAGCTGTAAAAAAAATGTGACTATTGTATGGGGACCGCCATTTTGTTGACAATATCTCTCACTAATTTCTAAAATATTTTTAGGCCGTATATGAATAGAATCTTTCTCATCAAAAACGTAAAAAAAGGATAAAGAAATCTAGATCCTGGATAACTAAAGGTATTAAATATTCTTTAAAAAAAAGAGAACTTTATACAAAAATAATCTTAAGAAGTATAAACCAATAAACGATACTCTAAGGTCTAAAAAAAAGCCAAAAAGATAAAGATTATCTGACCCAAGCTTAAAATCCAAGCAAAGCTGTCTGGGATTTTAAATACACTGGGCGATCCAATAAATCAAACCTATCTGTGATCCAATGCTTGACAGAAACTAATACTAATAATAATAATAACAAATTACTTACCGCCTACACGACAGTGCGATAAAAATTACTCCGAAAGGAACAGTTTATAAGATTAAATTGAATTTCAAGGCAAAAAAACGTTTAAAATTAAATGAAAGTTGACAGATTGAAACGATGACTTTGACATCAATGGACAACTCTCCAAATATCTTTTGTCTCTGTCTAGCACGTTACTTCGAATTCAAGACGTATTGCGCAATCCCGGAGATGCTCTATGATGTTTTTATTCGCTTTTAATGCGTAAAACAAAGATCGGAATTGCAAATCACGTTTTCTCTTGGTCGTTGATCTATGACGCACCGGCAAAGATCCACCATGCCGACTGTAGATGCGTGTCCTGACTTAAACATAAACATAAATCATAATTTTGCTTTACATAATATTCGGCCTTCTAATAAAACTCTTTTCCTGCATCCGACAGACACTAATTAAATACCTACTAAATGTCAAAAAACCATCAAGGACAAAAACTCACAAACAAAAATGTGCTGTCAAAAATATATATAATATAAAATCACACATTCACAACATCATGTTCCGAGAAGTCCGATGAACTATCGTCGTTGGGGTCCACAGAAATAATAACGGGCTCTACAGTGTTTTCTAGCATGTTATCAGCTTCGCACATTCTTTCTTCTATTTCAATCACATATTCGACGCACTTACTTCATTTTTCACAATCCTTGTTCCCTTTTGCAAGAGGTTTCCAACGTCTTTCATTTTAAAAGTGGTGTTATGTCTTGCTACAAACCCTTTTACTTGCGCCCACACCACTTCTGTGGGGTTTAATTCACAGTGATATGGTGGAAGGCGAAGTATCGTTATATTTCGTTTTGAAGCGATTTCGTCGACAACAAATTTTGTACAAAGAGGTTTATTCAACTTTACAATCTCCAGTAGCTCCTTTTTCAGCATATCTTTATAAAATGGCTAGTTATTTACAGTAAACCAATGAATGATATCATTTTTTTTCCAAGAAGACGTTGGTATTTTTCGGATTTTCTTGAGTGGTAGCTGGCATTATCCATGACTATAACAGACCCAGGAGGAATAAGATCTAGCATTTGCTGGAAGTATTCTTCAAAGACGTCAGCGTTCATGTCTTCATGATAGTCTCCAGTCCGTTTTGATTTAAATGCTAGTAAGCCGCCATCGACAAATCCATTTTTGCTACCAATGTGAGTAATTATTAATCTTTTACCTTTTCCCGAGGGTGTTTTTATTCTAGTGGACCATCCTTTCATGAACGCTGGTCTGACGCTTTTTATATGTATCCTTCCATATTTTACAACGGTATATCCTTCATTTAACCAAGTTTCGTCCATATAATAGATGTTCCTGTTTTCCCTTCGAAACTCTCTAACTGCCCTCAAATATCGTCGTCGCCAGCAGATGATTTCGTCTTTCTCTATTAAAAGTGGTTTTCTGTTTTGAATTTTTTCATGACAAAAATTCATTGCCTTCAAAGTTTTCCATAGTTTCTTCTTACCCATGGGTGGAATGAAATCATCCTTTTTCTTTTCATACCTTATTTTGTCCAAGGTAGGTATTTCTTTTTTTAAGTAAAACGAGTGTATGATTCTTCTGATGGCAGTCTTTTCATCCTCATTTATTACAGTTTCTTTTCTTCCTGTACTTCTCTTTGGTGACCTGATAAGGCCGCGTTTATCCTCGTGCGCAAGTCGGTATGTTGTTGACTATCCGACTCCAGTCATATTCGAACACATTTCAACTATTTTTGCAACTCCGAATGTTGAATTTTGGTAGCGAAGAGCGTTGAACACATTGAGAGTAATAATTTTCTCATTTTTCGAAAGCGCAGTTTTACTAATTCGTTTCTCAGCAACAAATTCAGAAACACTCACCATTTTCAAGAACGAAGTTTTCCAACAACTGCCGGAAAGTAACTAAACATTTCAAATTTTTGAAACAGTGAGGCACAGGTAGGTAAGCTACTCGCGCCTCTACCTACCAGATCTCGGGACCCCTGACAATTAACATAATTAAACAATAATAATTAGACTACACCTATGGAATACGGCGAAGACTGGGGTTTAGAGTTCAATAATAATTTATTACTCTCTCGCTTTAAGCATACAGTCTATACGTAGAAAAAATTAAGCTTTCCTTTAATATTTCCTTTTTTACTAAACCAGAAACGAGGCAGCAGTCATAAAACAAACTTAATTTACTTATACATTTTAATCACAAAAATATCAAATACCATACAAAATTAATAAAAACATATTGATTATTGAATTTAAGAAAAATATTATATTTACAGGCACATTTTAGAAGGTTACAGTTGCGTACTCAGAGCGACCTTTACAAAGTATACCTTTTTTACCTCATAAAGATTAAAAAAATATAATGCAATATTTTCATTCTAAACGTGGAAAGTTCTGTTAAATACTAATATTTTTATGCGAGGAATCTGTGATTTTGCTGAGTGCCATGTCGGATACTCTGTATATTTTTATATGACGATGCCACTAGTTTTAATATTAATTTAAGTATCTCGGTAGAAATAATGTTTGTAATCTTTGCTTTTTAAAATGGCCGATTTAAAAAATTTTAATTACCGTTGACCTTTGAGTCAGCCTTATTAACTGCCTTTGACTATACCTGTCAAATAATTTTTCACTCAAGCGAAAAGGTACGTTCATAGTGCACCGCTTTCCGCTCAACCGCTTAAACCGCGGCAGTTGCAAGCAGCGAGTTGAGCCCGCGCGTTTCTAGCTGTTGGTGGTTATTGGAGATGTAAAACTATCGATAGTAAAGAGACTATTGATAGTACTATAGATAGTAAAACAAAACAAATCAGAAAAAAAGCAAAAAAATATACAAACAAAAATATAGAAAAATAAAGCAACCATCTACCTAACCACTCTGTATCTGCTTCTTCCTGTTCGTGTTTCTTTGCCTCACTCTTGTGAAGCCTATTTAAATGATCCCGAAGATTTGAAGTATTTCCACTGGTACGGTACTCTTCTTTCCTTAATAAACAGGTTGTCAATTGACGTGTCAATTCATCTTTCTCAAAAAATTCCCAAGTAAATTGTAAAAACACTATCAAATTATAAAACACCATAATATACTTTTTTTACTATTTAAAATTTAGATTATAAATAACAGCATGTCTGCATTATAAGTGCTAATTGGGATTGGGAATTCCCCTATCTCAAAGGTGAGTTCAGGTTAGTTCTTCACTCTCTATATTTTGTTTTCCGAACTAACAAAATAGAACTTGGAACACCACTATACCAGAACCAAACGGGAAGGTTTTCTGTTTTGCGTGTGATTTCCATACTTATTACTGCATGGGTAACGCTTGGTACCAGCGAAGGAAATTTTTACTGCTTTAATTACTATCGATAGTACTGAAAATACTATTGATAGTTCGATAGCGATTGTTTTTATAGAAGTATCGATAGTGTTTAGCGTGTAAACGATGGTTGTGCGCGCGACAGGAACCCTGCTCATTTGCGCAAATTTACCTTAAGAGTTTTTGATCCTTCAGTGACCTTTTGATCATTAATTGCTAACAGAATATTTTAAAATATATCTAGCGCAATACATAAAATATTAAAGTACTTATTTCGCGGGCAATACGATCAAACGTCGTAATGCTGTATTTTCCATTTAGCTCTCACTGTGTAGAAATTTTTAGTCCAAATAAATGAGCCGCTAAAAATACTAGTTGACTTGCTTTTCCGAAAAGTTATTATTTTTTTCTAATTTATACTTTATTTTCTGGACACAACAACTTTGAATACCAAACTACCCACTTCACTCAAAGTAATCAGAAGACGTTCTCAAGAGCTATAGTTTGCCTATAGTTCTTATTTTTTTTGCAAGGAGAATGGGAAACAAGTGTCAGTTAAGCCTCCAATAAACGGCTTGTGGTACATCAGGCTTGGCCTGTGACTTAACCTTTCACTCGCCGTGTAACGGGCCTGTTCCCGTTGATAGGCGGTAAATCGGACATTCTTCAGAGGAAACGGACCGGGCGGGAAGTGGCGCGGCTCGGGCTACCATTTACACGGCGCAAGAAGAAGCATTTTTTAAATGAGAAACAAAGCAAAAGCTCTTCCTACACTATACCACCCCAATACGTTTTTATTGCTTTTTTCCTTCGTTCGACTGCCTCGATAAAGCAATGCGCTATGGACGTACCTTAACTCGTGATATGTGTAACCACTTGACTGAGCTAAGTTCAAGAGGCGGACACGGGAGGAAGTAAGATCCTTACGTAAATATGTCAAAAGTGACGAGCAACTTGGTAAATTTTCTCGAAGTTAGGTTAGTGAACAGCCATTATACCCCATAACATGTACAGTGGAATATTATTTTTATTGGTCCAAATCTGTTTTCAGTCCTTTTCTAAGAAGAAGTAAGTGACAATGAGTTCTGCCATCAATCCATTGGGGAATCCTTCGCAAGCTACTGTAGCTGGGAATCCAGTTACCAAAGCGACGCACGCACCAGCATCCGCGACATCCTACAGCGAACCATCGCTAATGCCTCAAAGTTTGGTAATTATACAAAATTTATTTTGAAATACAAAATGATTTTAAATAAAAGAATATAGAACTATTTTCCATGACATTATGATCATTCAGAGCGAACTTGTTCTTGGCTTTCCATACATTTTGGTCCTAAATCTAACGAATACAAGGGTGTTTCCTAAGAACGGTCAGTAAACAATACATGGTGTTTAAAAATATTTTTATTAGGTTTTTCAAAAATGCTTTGAAATACTGTATTATTGTACGTTGTCACCATAGTCTGACGAATTAATTTTTTTTTTTATTTCAAGAAAATAAATATTAATATTTCAATAAAAGTATTTTTTTATGACCAATTTTACTTTTTCTTGTTAATAAGAGTTGATTTAAACGAAATATAAAAAAATACGGCGAAAAATATTTTGAAAAACTAAAATGAAAATCCTGATAAAATATTAAATACCAATAGTGCAAATCGTGTAGAAAAACGAGGTTTTATAAAAATGCGTTAAAGTTTACCCTAGCCCATACAAACTAAACCAGCACGTTGCCAAGACAAAAAAGGCAATTCTGTGACTAAGCAGAATTTTTCCGTTTCCACGAGTGGCATTCATGTGACGAAATATTACTGAAAGAAAATGTGATACGCTACTGTTTTTTTTATAACAGGTATTTTTCTTAATGGTGGTAATATCTAAGCAAAGAAATCCCTTGGGTTTCTTTTGACCAATTTTTCGAATACAAAATTCAATGTTGGTCATATCACGCTCCTGTACTAACAATAATAATGTATATATCGTTATTTTATTTGTGTAAACATTATAGGTGGCAAGATATTTTTTTCGTTTCTGGCTACTATTAGACGTTGTTTTTACGTTTCTGCTCTAAATCCAGTACGTCGAAGCGTTTCGGAAATATTTAGGAAAAACGTAACAAATGCTTTTTTAAACACCGTATTTCGAAATGAAAATGTTCCCGGATATATGTTTATAGAAACTTTTTTCTTAAAATATCGTAAGGAATTATAATTATACCCTCAAGTTACTCAAGCACTTAAGAAACACCCTGCAAAGCATGCATTTCAAACATTGATGATACGTCGTCAGAATTTAATGGTTAATTTTCAGGGTATCGTGCATACAAATACAAATGCAGCCCACAGCCACCCAAACCAACATCATTACTCGTTAAATGTGCCTAGTACACCTACTGGTCATTACACCAATCAGAATTTGGGTCAGATTCCTGCAAGCAACCATCCAGTTGCAGCAAATTCCGGTTCCACTGGCGCCGTGCAAGGCTACACTCTACAAAAGAATGTTTCTAATTATGCGAGTAACCATGAAGATAACATTTTCCATCAGCAAAATGTAAGTTTGATTTATGGCGTATTGAGTAACGATGAGGGTAGATTAACTTATTACTTAAGACAGCCTAATACAGGGGATTCAGAAGTACTTTGACAAACTTCGGGCGTTATTTTAAGACGATAAGTTCTCATAAACGATCCCCGTTAACAACGTGTCTGTATTATTTGGAAACTTATAAACATTAATTACATTTTAAATCCTGATGTTCTCAAACACAACATGATTGTTCATAGCGCAAGATGTACATTTTTTGGAGATTTCGCCCTAAATATGTAACATATCCACATAATATGTCGCTTTAATCCAGTCCTTACCATAACCGTAAGGGTATACATTAAGTAGCTGACAGTACCGCTTAACGTAGTGGTGGTTAAGGATTGCTTAAAGAACGCTTCCCCCGTCTCGTCAAGGATGGGATCGAAGCTATGTTCTTCATGTCTTATACCCATATATGTATTAGTACTATAGGGTGCCTTACCCATTTAACGAATGTAAACGTAGTAAAGCCGAGACGTCCTTGTTAGGTCAGGGTCATTTCGCACAGTGCGCATGCGCGAGGGAAAATAACTAGACTTTGTCTTTATGGGAAAAAAAATGGTTATGGTGCTTTTCAGTCACATCTTTGATAACAGGACAGGAGTTTGTAAACAAACATTAAAGTTCTTGGTTTGTTTAGGTTGTGAATAAAATGGTTCTTATCGAAAGGTGTTTCTACTCAATAGAATACTTTTTTTCAAGGTGACAAATGCATAAACATTTATACATATATATATAAAAAAAAACTTACAGTGACGTGCTTACAATATTGACCATTGTATATAAATCAAAGTTTTTTTAATATTATAAAGCGAAATATATACTAGGCAGGTAAATATATTATGAAACTTTTATTAGATATTTAACAGTTATTTTTATAGTTCAACAGGTAAAATATAAGTTTTTGTGGGATTCTTTGAATTACATGCAATAAAAATAGGTAGGTACCTAATTATATCAACAGCAGCAGGGGAAATTATAATTTTTTAGGATATGGACTACTTATTTATTTTTTCCTCACAAAATTAACGTAAGTAAGTCAAAAGAAAGCCAGAAAGAAACATCCCGTCTCGGTACAGACCTGTGAAACGATAAATCTTTGTTCGGGTTTTTACGCCTGTTGCAAATAATGTAAAATATTCTGTTTTGCCTCGGCATCGTCACAAATTTATCACACTTCACACACACAATCAAAATTTTCAGAAAAGTAAAGATAAGCAGTAACACAAGCCGTCAACAATAACAACAACACAACTCGACGAAACGAACTGTCAATGAAGTCAACTTTTGCTAGAGATTTCGAGGTTATGTCGTGTGAAAATGAAACGTTTTCACCCTGCAGTTATATGAAATCTTTATTTAACGTGTTTTAGTTTACAAAAGGAAACAATAATTTAAAAACACTTATAATGACCAACTCAATGCTTATTTTGCAGTTTTCTAGCAAGATTTTTGCTAATTTTATCATTGCTCTAATTTTCTACGGCACACTCTTGTGCCCTGTTCTAAAGAAATAAAAGTACATTGGGCAATGCCCTTATGGAGCATCCGCAGAAGTCGGAATGACCCTGATGTTCTATCTCAGTTGCTGCTTCAACTTATTCAGGGTAATAGCCACATAGTACTAACACATAGATGTTTATACCCTATATACTCCATAATGAATAATGCCTATTTACTGCTATTAGTGTGTACCTAATATTACAATATACAATGGGCTTGGAAAATTAAAAAAAAGTATATTATTTCTTTTCAAAAATAAAAACAACTTAATTTTATAAGAACAATGGCGTTTATTTCAAGTCTATAGGATTAGTATTAGCGAACTTATAAAGGTTTAAAATCTGGGGCTATTTTATACCGATGCGGATGCCATTGCAGTTAAGTGCTACGTCATCAGCGCCGAGTGAAGATAGAGCGCGCGCTAAGCCGGCGCGGCCGGTTAGCTTTCCAAGCGCCTAGTGGCATGTCGCAATTTTGACGGCAAACAGATTGGTTTTGCGAGTTGATGTGTTGACTTGTTAAATTGTTAATAACAATAATGGAGCAGGGATTTGTTCGTGGTCAGTCAGACAACTTGCCCATAATCGATTTCCTGGCAATGGCTAGTTATTTTGCCACAAATAACGATTTTATAAGTGCTGAAATCCGCGGCATAAAAGCATCAAGGTAAGAAGTTTAAATTTTGCATTTCATTTATTTTAAGGTGTTTTTTGTATTATATAGTTGAAACCATAAATATTGCAATTTGCAATAAAAATATAACTATACAAGAGGGCTTCCCTGTTTTACGACTATCTCACCCTGTGCAATATTATTATATGCGATCAATAAAAATATTATATGAGAAAAAAAAAATATTTTAGTTGAAAATTTGTTTACTTTGCAGGTCAGCTAGAGAGTCTTATGGCGATAGCGCAATAGGGTACGTGCAGTTGAAGAGGGAAGCTGATATATGCACAGTAAAAGCCCGAATCACACCGGAACATAAGGTTCGTAAGACACCGTATCACGTTACTTTAATTTGTAACGAAAAAACATCTGTGGTCCAAAGTGTCCAATGTCACGATTGTGCTGCAAGTGCCGGAGGCTGCAAGCATGCTATCGCATTTTTATGCGTCGATGAAGCGAAGAACCAGCCCCGACTTCTGTAAAGTGCTATTGGTCAAAATCAACATTGTCTTCAGTGGGTACATCAATTAAGTTTTTAAAAATCAAAGATATCGCAAAAAGATCAACATCTAGTGAAGTTACCGATGGAAGTTTCTCAAAGGCAGTAGTAGAAGAATCGAAACAAAGATCTCTGGAAACTCAGTTAGGTAGCTACTTTTACGACCCATCCATTACTGTTCAACTCACAATTCAAAGATTATTTCATGCCTTTAAAAGCACAGGAGCATGTGCATCTGATGTTAATCTTTTTATAAGTTATTCTTCAGGCCATATGAACAGTGATGTTTGTAATGAAGTAAACAAACTAACTAAAGAGCAAGCTGCTTGTCCATTATGGCACGAAATGCGCTATGGTCGTATCACTGCCTCTAAAGCGTATCAAGTAAGCCATTGTAAAACTTTAGATGGATCACTGGTTGAAAGTTTTCTTGGTGCGAATAGTCTAGTGGATACTCCGGCCATGCAAAGAGGAAGAAAATTGGAGCATCTTGTTTTGGCCAAGCTTCGAAGACAAACAAATATTAAATTTAAGAGATGTGGGCTTCTATTGAAAAAGGATTTGCCTATATTTGCGGCATCTCCAGATGGCTTAAGCGAAGATTACTCTCTGGAAATTAAATGTCCCCTAAATAATAACACATTTAAAACCTATTTTACCATAGATCAGAAACCCGTAAGCAGATATATGGCGCAAATACAAATGCAGATGCACTTTTCAAATAAAAAAAAGAGTATTTTTTTGCATTGCTCATCCCGAATTCGAGGCATCTAAATCTCTTCATATTATATACGTGGACTATGACCAAAATTACTGTAAAGAATTATTTGATAAGTGTTTTCAGTTTTGGACCAACGCTATTTATCCAAAAATATCTGTTTAACTACATATTATGTACAGCTCATTATAACAAATATAAGATTGCAACAGTTTTATTTGTAATATAATAATATACAAGTTTTTGTAGTAACAAATGTCATTTCATTTAACCTAATATTTTTAAAGGAGAACGAAAGCTAGACATACCATATTACAAAAGAATATTAGATTTAACCCATTTGTGGTATAAACATTTTAAAATTTTATTAATTTGTTTTGCAAATTTATTTGGCCACATACTATTATAACCACTTCATCAAATATGGATAAATGTCTAAGGTCTATGCATGCATGTGATAAGATCATGTTAAACTCTCGAAGCCTTCCTATGACTCGTTCAACATGAATTCTAAGAGACGCTATTCTTTTAGATTCAATCACTTCTTCTCTGCTACTACGAGTGTTTGCACTCTCACTAGGAGGTCTGACAAGTGAACAGTCATATTGATTTAAGATGTGTGACACATTTTTAAAGCCCCTATCTGCCATAACTTTCATTCCAGGAGACAAATTGCTTACATACCCGCAGTTTTCGAAAATTGCAGTATCTGACGTCCTTCCTCCAAATCCACATGAAACAAAATTTACTACGCCATCGGGAGTGCATGAAATCATATATTTGACAGTATTGCAACTCTTGTATTCAGACCAAGTCAATGATTGGTGTAAAGGGTTACTAGGCTTTTGAATTCTAATCTCAAAGCAATCTATGATGGACTGGACTTTTGAATACCTGCTTCTAAATGCTATTGGCAAATGTTCAGCTACTTTGTTGGGAGGTGGCCATATAATTAATTCTTGGAAATACTTTAATACGAAAGGAACAGTGCGCCTAAAGATTTGGCCTATATTTACTGACGATCTTCCAAACTGCATGGCTAATATTGTATATGGTTCATTTAGTCGAATTTTTTTAAGTGTAATAAGAATATGTGTATGTGGAACAGGAATTTTATCTGACAAAATTTGCAAGCAAAAAAATGATTCCTTGGGGACACCTAACAAAAGTTTGGGAGCTCTGTCTATTGACATTAAGGTCCCCTTTAACATGCATGCTTTGTACTCATCATCATGGTCCAAAGTTGTGTCAGAAGAACTGCATGCGAGTAGGTCCGTCATCAGATAACTCGAGTGGGTCGTCTTCAACAGCACCACTACCACTACTACAATCAACCCATTCCACTGATGCTGAAGTTTGTGTGAGATTTGACGACTCTATATTTTGAGGATTTCAAGGCGACGTCTTTTCGCTGCAGCACCTCTTTCAGGTTTGATAGACTCGGAACCTGACTGCTGACACTTAAAAATATGAGGTAAAACTCCCTTTCTGAGTCTAACGTTTCCACCCATCATCTTCCACTGCATATAGTTTTCCATATCAGTTTCAAGCTGAAATAATAAAGAAAAAAAAACAGATAATATTATGTTCCTCTTCCACCTTTCTTTATCTGATTTAAACATTTTGTAAAGTGCTATTAATCAAAATCTCTATTTCCCAATTTATAAAATAAAAAATCCTTGGGCACGTCTTAAATAATGACCCATTCCGGGTTTTGATGTTTAAAATAATTTAAAAAACTAACACTATTTAAATGAATTTTTATAGATCTTTTATTACAAGAGCTTTGAATTTAGCAGTAGCAGACCCTGTAAGTATGCATGTATACTAGTCGTACTAAAAATACTATACTGTAATAGGTACCTCAATTTTATTATTAATTTAAAATTAACTTACCTCAAAATGATCTTCACAACAAAACCGATTACATGTACTCGAAAGAGCTTTGTTTATTTTATTGTCTCTCTTCATTGCATTACACCACTGTTTCCGTATTTTCCGTCCTTTTGGCACACTAATGAATACTTTATTTGGTGTAGTTATTGTCGTATTTGAACATTTTGGTACAATACAATATTTATAACGGATATTTTGAGCAACAGACAATTCGAAAAATACAAACAACAGTAAATGGTATGTATTGTCTATAGGCAGAGAGCAGCGCGATACCTACATACCTCTAGCCACCCGTTCGGTGGGCGCCGATGACGTAGCGTACCGGTCGCGCTGCTACAAAGAGAAAGCGAGGCGTGACGTATTTATTCCAACTTTGATAATTAATTGTGAAGTAACTATAAATACTAGAGAAATCAACTAAATTGCTAAATTTAAGTTGGAAACTGCCCTCTTTTATTAAAAAATAAACCAAATGTCGTTTCCAAGCTCATTGAAGAATATTCTATATATTATAAGAAAAAAATAAATGCAAAATCTATTAACACTATTAATCGTTGCTCAGTTTAGTAAAATTTAAAAATTTTTATATATAATTTTAGCAAAGTTCATATCCTCCAGTAAGCCAAACGTTACCGTCTTCCGTACCGTCACAGTCCAAGGCAACTTCGGAAAAGTGTGAGCAGCAACAGTCAGATATTCCGCACTCCAATGGTACTTCGGAAGTGAAATCGCCACAGAAAAGTGATAGCGCATCCGGACTTTCGTTAACTCCAAAAGAAAAAAGCGTCCAACCCGCACCAGTGCCACAGGTACCATTTTTGTCTCTAATAATTAAATAAGCACCAGAGAGAGTTTAGCATCCGTGAAAATTTTGAAACAGATACATTGTGGTGAATCAGACACAAAGTATTAGTTTAATTTACTAAGACAATATTCATTTTTTTTTCCCTAATAATTTATTTATACAGGCTGTTAATAAGGTAAGTACGGAAACTTTAAGGAATTAATCTTTGATTGATTTTAAGAGAAAAAGTTTATATAAGTATAACCCCGCAACGACTCCGTTTTCCAGATACAGGGTGTTCAAATTTGAAAAAAATTTTAGATCTTTCTAAATACATGTTGAATGGTGCCAGCTACTTCATTGAAATTTGTTACACACTAACAGATATTTACATATTACATTTTGTAAGTATTAAGTTAATTCTGATTCAACCATGAGCGTAGATATGGGTAACCTTAGGATTTTCAAGCAAAAAATGGCACGCCACTGACTTTTAAACTCTCAAAGCATTATCAAGTAAGCCCAGTAAGAAATACACAAAAAGTTTGTCTTGCTAATTTTTAATAGGATGAACCATTTTCGAGAGAATTTCCTAATTCAGTTTTTTTTGTACGCCTATGGACAAATTTAAGTGAGAATTAAAATTGCTCAGAGCTCAACAAAAATATAATACGAGATATATCTTATGAAAATAAATTTAAAAAGTTATGAACCCGTGTCGGGAACCGTTTAATGTCCGCGATAAGGGACATTGAAATAACGATAGACACTTTTAATTTTTGTGGAAAAACTGAAACATTTCTTAAAATTTGCTAGAAACAAGGAAACACTGGAAAATTATAATAGACTACATACGCGTTTAAAACTAGAACTGTTAAAAACTATCCAAAAATATTTATTTCTATTCTATTAAACAAGGTGTGATTTAAAAAACAACTGCAGTATTTGGGAAACAACTTGACAGGTACTTATTAGGTAATCAAATTTTTAATTTGTAGTTCCTTAAGCTCATTTTTGGTGATTTTTTTCCGTTCAAAATGATTCAATTTTATTAATAGTGAAATGGCCGACATGCATTTTTGTAATGTTGTTTTTGTTCGTTTGTTATTTTGTTTTGTCATGGTAATGCTGAAGCTGCAAGACGTATATTTTTATGAAAGATTTCCTCAACGTACGGTGCCTAACGCAAGAACGTTTATAAGACTCCACGCAAGGCTTTCTAAAACAGGCACTTTTTAGAGGTCTACGGTCGTCATAGGGAGACCCGTAACAGTTGGAACAATTTAGATTGAAGAAGCCGTCCTAAACGAAATTGAGAGAAACCCTGAAACCAGTACGCGAAAAGTAGCGCACGAATTGAACATTACCCATGTAACAGTATGGCAAATTTTAAGAGATCAGCAGCTATATCAATATCATTTGCAACGTGTGGAAGCTTTAATGCCTCTGAGAGTAGACTTTTGATATTGGTTACGAAGTAAAGTGATAAGAAATACAAATTTTTTAAGTCAAGTGTTGTTTTCGGACGAAGCTTGTTTTTCTCGTAATTCAATTATTAATTTCCATAATAATCACGTATGGACCGAAGATAATCCACACGCCATGATAGAAATATAGAAATATATAGAATATCAAAAACAGTTTTTGGTTAATACTTGGGTTAGAATTGTCGGTGACCACCTTATTGGACCTCATTTCCTTCCACCTTCTTAGAGCACGATCTACCTTAACTATTAGAGGACGTTTCACTTAGAGAAAGATATCGTATGTGTTACATACACGACGGTGTTCCACCACATTTCAGTCTAGTTGCGCGTGAATTTTTGGATAAAAATGATCCTAATCGTTGGATCGGGAGAGCAGGTCCACGACCATGGCCTCCTCGGTCGCCTGATATGAATCCGTTGGATTACTTTTACACCTTAAATCATTGGCGGCCAAAACTCCTGTTCAAAATTAAGAAGACCTGCGAAATAAGTAAAATAGTCAATTCACGTTTAATATTTGTTTTGAACAGGGGTTCGCCCTGGCCTCACATAGACACTGTATCACCACACTGTATGAGTTTGGTTCGTTTTATTTTTGCTAGACCAATTAAACACAACTTATTTTGCTGTCTTTTTATTCTTCACTTGTGACCACCACTACAATACTCAATATTTACATTGTTAAACACGAATACACAGAAACTAATTTACATAGTCTCGAAGCCGCAAACCTATTGCAAAGCTACCGATTAACGGTTTTCGTGACGTGACGTGAATTTAATATTATTTAGTTTAGAATATAGCACGTTTTTATGTTTACAGAAGACTTGATGTTTTCCGAGAATTAGAATACTGCGGTATAAAACACTAATGATTTTTAGCCATAGGCTAGATATTTGACGGTTTTGCCAGTAAAATAGAATAAAAAATATCTTGTTACTACCCAAGAAGACTGAACTATTGAGCACGGGCGGCGTTTTTCCCTTATTGCAGGGTTGTCTATGCGCAGACGTCGTTGCGACGTTGACAGATTAATTTATGTTTATTACATTGATTATTAGAAAACGTGTTTCCCAAACCATAATTAAAAATACATCAGGTATTTTCGAGAGATCCCGTAATTCAATGATGGGGCGAATAGACGGTTGCAATGCGGCCGAAGGTGGTCATTTCCAGCACTTCATCTAAGAAAATGTTACTCTTTAGTTCCTAGCAAATTTTAATAAATATTTTAGTTTTTATTTGTTGAAATCCTGGGAAAGTTTGATCATATATCTCACTTGTACAGGACTATTGATTGGCTCCGGATGGATGAACGTTGAATTCTTCATTTTTGCACATTTGTGGTAAAAATTAATAATAATCCTGACTACCCCATTACGATTCGAGAGCGTCTGATTTTTCGTCATGATATTCGTGATGAGGTAGATGGTAGATGTTGGCTCACCCGACATCGCCCGGTGAAATACCATCGCATCGGCTTAGGTGGCGTGAAGTTGCTCTTTGAGCTAACGTTTCGTCACTGTGCCGATGTCTCCGGTTTCCAGGGTGGGAAATATACAAAAAATGCTGTGATGATGGTTCCAAGATCAATAAATTCCGGAGTTAAAAACGCCCCCCGATCGGATCTCCGGGTGGGGGCGGGTCCTGGCGCCTTATCAAGCGAGATTATCCAATCATCCACCATGTCCAGTAGCCATGCGGGTCCTTCGAACAATATTCTAAATGGAAATGGTGTGAAAACTGGAGTTGTTAAAAGACCCGAGATTAGCAACTTCCAAATTGACTTCTGCAATATAAGAGGACTGAACTCCAACATCAATGCAGTCCATCAACATCTACAATCTACCAAACCTCATGTACTTGCACTAACCGAAACCAAAGTCAGATCATCGATTAGTACGGTCAGCTATTTATATCCTGGGTACGACTTTCATCACCGATTTAGGCGGAATTCTGGCCTTTGTCTCTTTGTCCGGAGTGATATTTCTTGTCAACGAGAGGAGACACTCGAGCCTAACGACTTTGATGTAATGTGGTTTAAAATATCAACGCAGAGAAATACTAAATTCATCTGCTGCCTTTACCGGCCGCCAAGCGATACCCATTATAGAGACTTGTTCTCCTCTCTTGCTAATACTATCGACTTTTTGCAAACCCACCATCCCAATTCCGAAGTTGTCATCCTTGGCGACTTCAACATTCATAATGTCAACTGGCTCAAATACTCAAACATGACTGACGAACAAGGTCGTGAAGCCGAATCCTTTGCCATCAGCTCTGGCCTCACCCAGCTGGTGGGTGAACCAACTCGGATTCCAGACCGAGATGGTGATTTTGCTAGTTTGTTGGATCTTTTCTTAACTTCAAACCCCGACTTGTACACTGTCACCGTGAAGCCGCCGTTAGGAACGTCTGACCACAACCTTATTTCGGCACTGAACAAACTACCAATTAGTGCTGAAGAGCCTCCTAAACCACGCAGGATATGGCATTATACATCAGCTAAGTGGGAGGACCTAAGGGACCATTTTCGAACCTTTCCTTGGCGGGACGTTTGTTTTACCTCTGATGATCCATCCATCTGTGCAACAGAAATATCGGAGGTTATCCTTACTGGTATGGAAGCCTTCATCCCTTTCTCAAAAAAGTGCCCTTCTAACGGCAAGCCTTGGTTTACCAAAAATTGCGAACGAGCTGTTAAATCAAAAAATTATTTCTACCGACAATGGCGTAAAAATCCTACCGCCGAAAATCGTACCATCTTTGTTAACGCTCGAAACCAATGCAAGCAAACGATAAACCAAAGCAAAGAAGCACACAACCAGAGGATCAGAGAAAAACTTCTTGAATGTCCTAGCGGCTCAAAATCATTTTGGTCGGTAGCTAAGGCCGTCAGTCAGAACTTTACCAAGTCAACCATTCCACCTCTAACACGTTCTGATGGCACCATTGCGACCAAAGCACAGGAAAAAGCAAACTTACTGGCGGAACTATTCTCTTCACATTCAACGGTAAATTTTCAGGGAAGTACTCCACCGAACATTACCCCTGTAGAATCGAGAATGCCCGAGATTGTCTTTCGCCACCGCCATGTTAGGCGAATCTTGAGGAGTCTCGACACTAAAAAGGCTTCTGGTCCTGACGATATTCCAGTCATTGTAATTAAGAAATGCGCTGACGAACTGACACCGGTATTTTGTAGGCTTTTTAACTTATCCTACAAAAAAGGAATATTTCCTTCTTGCTGGAAAACTGCGAGAGTCCAGCCCATACCCAAAAAAGGAAAGAAGACCTTGCCAAACAACTATCGTCCAGTCGCATTGCTCTCGGTTATATCAAAAGTTATGGAGAAGGCTATCAACGAAAAATTACTAAAATACCTGGAAGGCTTCAACATTATTAGTGACCGCCAGTATGGATTCCGTAAGTCTAGATCAACAGGAGACCTTCTCGCTTATGTTACTCATGTTTGGAACAACGCAATAGAACACCATGGGGAGTCCCGGGCGGTAGCACTAGATATTTCCAAGGCTTTTGACCGAGTATGGCATGAGGGGCTCCTAACTAAAGTGAGAGCATACGGAATGCCGGTTCAATTTTGTTCATGGCTGTCGAGCTTTCTTAAAGACCGTTCTCTGCGAGTGGCGATGGACGGATTTCTTTCAGACACATTTAACATCAACGCCGGAGTCCCTCAAGGTTCTATATTGTCGCCCACCCTTTTCTTACTATACATTAACGATCTTTTGGAAAAAACTAAAAATCCTATATATAGCTTCGCTGATGACAGCACACTTGTTTCAACTTTTACTTTGGATGCTCGGACATCGGCTGCTAATGCACATCTCTATAGGCAGCAAGAGGTCTCACATCTCAACAAAGACCTGGAAGAAATTTTGTCTTGGGGTGACAGTAACCAAGTAGAATTTAACGCTAAAAAGACCCAGGCGGCAGTTTTTTCTAAAAAAGTTAATGTTGAAGAACCGGATATAGTTATGGCGGGACACTCAATTCCCTTGGCTTCATCAATTCATTTATTGGGCGTTAATCTGGATAGTCATATGTCTTGGCATGGCCACGTTGCGGCCATTGCTAAGGCAGCCTCGCAAAAGCTTGGAGTACTTTTCCGAACAAAGAACCTCTATACACCCCAACAACTTTTGATGCTCTATAAAGCCCAAATTCGACCATCACTGGAGTACTGTTCGCATATTTGGGGCTCTGCTCCTAAACATACCCTGAGATTGCTAGATTCCATTCAAAGAAGAGCCATTCGCTTGATCGGTGACCATAGTCTGACAAACAACCTGGAAAGCCTTGAACATCGAAGGCAGGTTGGCGACTTGAGTCTATTTTACAAATATTTTCATGGCAAGTGTTCAACTGAGGTTGCCCGCTTAATACCACCCAGAGCGGTGCATGGTAGAAATACACGACGAGCCACTGCAGCCCACCAGTACGTGGTTCAGCTTAGTGTCCCTCGAACGACACTGTTTCAAAATTCTTTCATCTGGAGAACGTCATCACTCTGGAACGACCTCCCTGAGATCGTCTTCCCCAACGAGTATAGTCTCCAAAGATTCAAGACCAACGTGAATCGTTTCCTGCGCACACGCACCGCTCCTAGAGCGCCATAAAGGATTTATCCTGTAGTGCTGTGCCTTATCATAAAAAAAAAAAAAAAAAAAAAAAAAGATAGACGTGTTAAAGACAGAGGTAAATTAACCATGCATCATCATCAGAGCGTCTTGTTTCAGCGGTCCTTTTCATATAATGCTGTGAAATGTTATAATTCAATATCCACTGATATGTTGCCTTTTAATGTAAATTTATCTTAAATTAAATATAAAAAATATCTTTTAAATGTACAGAATAATTAACTTTTTAAGATAAATTATAATAATGTTTTCTTTTAAATATTTTGATGTTTTGAGTTATTTATATTTTTTGTCAGTTATTACGATACTCGCTTATTTTAATGCCTATGTTAAATTCTGTAAATGGTTTTAGATACTCATTTAATGATGGACAATGAAATTTTATTTATTTTTGTCTTTGACTGGTTCAGTAGAGTATTACTACAGCTAGACTACGCCAGAGTTTGACATCTATTCTTTGATTTATTTATTGTAAATTTTATTTTATGTTGAAATAAAAGACGTTTATTAGTATTATTATTAAATTGTTAGTATTATTAATTAAAAAAACAATTTTCCACAAAGATTAAAAGTGTCTTATCATTATTTCAATGTCCTTTATCGCGGAAACTAAACGGTTTCCGACACGGGTTCATCATTTTTTAAATTTATGTTTATAACATCTATCTCGTAACATATTTTTGTTACGCTCCGAGCAATTTTAATTCCCACTTAAATTTGTCCATAGACGTGAATAAAAACCGAATTAGGAAATTTTCTCGAAAATGGTTCATCCTATTAAGAATTATCAAGACACCCTTTTTGTGTATTTCTTACCAGGCTTACTTGGTAATGCTTTAAAAGTTGAAAAAGTCAGTGGCGTGCCATTTTTTGCTTGAAAATCCTAAGAAGGTTACCAATATCTACGCTCATGGTTGAATCAGAAATAACTTAATACTTGCAAAATGTCATCTCTAAATATCTGTTATTGTGTGTGCCAAGTTTCAATGAAATATCTGGCACCATCCAACATATTTTATATGCAGGGTAGCGCACCCTATACGACACGGATATTTAATGGGAAAACATCTGAATTTTAAAATTTTCAACAACAAAGGGTGCGCCACTCCTTATTCTGCTCCAACAAATCCATTTTGGTCTGATATTTTTCCAGTGCCGAATCTTTTCGTATGACCCTTTTTCTGTTTGCGGTACTGTACTTTCGTAAATCCATCATCAAATACTAATAAAGTTGTCTTTATCCATCCTTGGTATATCTTAAGAAGTCATTCCTAGGTTTATTATGCTGTTTATTTTTCACGCTGTGTAATTTTAATTTTATTTATTTCCATATAGACATACATATATATAGATTAGCGAATATTGGGAAATGCAGCAAATGAAAGAATACTCTTTAAAGTTATTCAAAGCTTTCGGAAATCATATATTTCATTTCCATCCTCAGGGAGACTACAAATTTATATAAAAAATTGAGATTAGGAAAATTGTTGTGAGAGATTGTTCATAAAGATGTTCGTATAAAATAAGAGACATGTGAGAAGAAATATTCACTAGTCTATTTCTCAACTAGTCAGCAACGACTGCCCTCTTTATATGTTTTGGAATTGTCAAGAAAAAAGATATAGTGAGAATAGAACAGTAACAATAAGTGAATTGTAGAATATTCGTTTACAAATTAGATATAAAATATTCGTTTAGATGATAAAATGGATTAGCTATTAGTTTATTCTTATTTTGTCTCACAAAAGCTCTATATGAGTGGGTGACTTTCATATCAGCTGGCAGGTGGTTGAAGATCTTAAGTGAGATTATTTTAGGACCCTCCTGTATTTGAGTCAGTCTAGCATTAGGGATGTAAAGGTTTTCGGAGATTCGTGTGACATATGTATCAACAATTTTGTTGTATTCACTTTGTAAAGTTACTTTTTTAATCCCTGTAGTATGCTGGTTCGCTATTGGTAATAATTCGTTGGTAGTTTTTTTTTAACAGTATGTATTTGCTTTATGTTTACATTTTAATAAATATCTATTTTTTTTCTCAAGCAAAGTTATCGTTTCGTACAACAATTCTTGTTTTTGCCCTAATTCAGAAATATCCTCTTCTTTTGTAGACAAAAGGTATTTTCGCAATGTTACTTCCTGTATATTAGTGTTTGTACCCTCTGGAGCGTTTGTGACTGTTTGTGTTGTGCGTGTTTGTGCAGAAGTTGATTTTACCTTAGTGCAACGTTTAACCAAGTTATCCTTCCCTACTGCAATTAGTCCTGCCATCCTCATGCACATGATGTGTGCATGACCGCTACTTAAATTCATTGAGCGTTGTACAAGTTTAATTGAACTTGGCTTTCTTGAATAAAGCTTAGTGCAGAAGCTGGCAACGTTGGACTAGAGTACCGACCTACTACATTATCAAGTAATTCTTCTAATTTTTAGTAATATTTTCGAAATTATCCAAATCCATTTTAAATGAGTGAAAACTTTTTATCATAAACGTCAAACTATACAACAGTATAAGCTAGCTTAAAGTTCCTTTTTCTATAAACCCAACTTAAACCTTGTTTGTACAACCGGACATGAAGCGCTTAAATAGCGGAATTTATAATGGTTACGATTACCATTGTTTAGTATAGTAAGAATCAACTAAAAAACGGCCACCGCGTCATCCGCGTGAAGAAGTACGCATTCTATCTCTTTGACTTTGAAATTTTCCTGTCTCGTGTCGCTCGAGATCCATTATCAGTGGCATAAGCAGATGACGCGGTGGCCTTTTCTTAGTTGATTCGTACTCTAACCTTAACCTAGAGGTTGTACCAAAAAGTATACTTTGACTGAAATATATTTTTCTTAGTTTTAAGAATTATTATTATATTCTCTTTCTTTTTTACGGCTTATAGATAAATTGATATATTATTTTGTCTGAATTGCTTATCAAATTAACTAGAAAATGGTCGCACAATAAAAGTTTTATTTCCCAGATTATTGCAAAGCATGTAGGTAATAAAATTCTATTGGAGGAGCGTATTTACTGCTAATATAAACACTATACCTACCCGCTACAGGTGCCTTAAAAATAACCATAAAGTAGTAATTTGGATTTTAATACTTAAAAATTAAAAGAAGACACAATGGACCCTTCTGCCGTGTTAGACCATACATAATCGGGTATAGAGGTTGAATGTTCAGTTATTTGTGTTCACCTGCATACTTAAGCCAAACGAACTTATCAAGTAGTTAACACTTTGAACAATGTGAAGGTTTTTGTTATAATACTTTATATTAAAGTCACCAGTCAGAATTAAGGATGCATGAGGAGGCAGTTAATTTAAAAATGTTTCAAGTTTTAAAAGAAGAGTTTCACAGTTGGTGCTTGGAGAACGGTATATACAGGTTGTGCACTAATTAATGGGACACAGCAAAACCACAGATTCCTTATGTAACAATATTAGTATTTACCTAAACTTACTTTAGTCCTAAAATTCGAAAACAGCCAAGATACAGGGTGACAAAGTTTCGAATTTTTATGAATAACTGAAAAAAACAAATGTTTTGGCACAAAATGTCGTATTTGGGTTTTTTTTAGGTTGAGAAATTCAAATTTTTAAAATATTTTGGAATAGGTTGTAGGTGGCGCTGTCTGCGACCTTTTTTTTACGTGTAAAGGGGCACAACTTTTGTGCACCTCAGTCTATGCACGTACTAAACGAAAAGATTAGGTATTAGTAAATAAGGTACCTATTCCTTGTAGATGTCGCTGCGAGGAGCCGTCTTCGAGATATTAGCATTTAAATTGTTCAGTGCGCTAGTTAATTTTTTTTTTAACTTATATACATATTTTATTTTAATCATATAAATAACAGAAACATTTAACACAACAATATGCCTATTTTTGACAACAATTATTCAAAGTGGTTTCCATTGGCTTCAATACATTTGAGTTCCCGTTTACTGAACGACCTCCTAATTCTAGATAATAATTGTTCGTTTCGTAGTGACCCCATAGCATTCAATTTTCTGTCATAATTCTTTTCGAGTATTCGCTGTTTCTTTATACACCAGCGGTTTCATATATGCCCATACACAAAAGTCAAGTGGATTAAAATTGGGGCTTCGAGCCGGCCAAGGCATCTGGCTCCCACGACTTTTCCAGCAGTCAGGAAATTGAGTATTTAGGTAGTTTCTGACAGGTCTAGTCCAAATAATCGGGTAACTGAGTTTCTAGAAAGTTAAGGTACAGTTCGCTGTACGCTGGAAGTTCAAATGGAGTCCATTCAATGGACCCAATAAATAATTACAAATAAGACCACACCAAACGTTAATCGTAAATTCGTGTTGTCTTTATTTCTGAATACACAAATACTACGTCAACAATCCCATACAAAGGACATTTAAAAAATGTTATATTTATAAAAAGACGAAGTTCAAATGAGTCGTTCTAGAATAGCTTCCTGATCAAATTCAATCTATAATGAAAACTAACCCTAACATATTTACCTAGTTACATGACTGGTGGTTAAAAGGCAGAAGAAATTGTATACATATTAAAGACATCAATTCTACCGTTTACCTCTATTGTACTTAGTATAGTTTAATTTGAAAGCAGATATTGCAAGATTTCTGAAATTTTCCGGAAGGGCGTTGTGAAACTTTGCAATGTTATATAAAAAGCTGCGACCAAAAATTGCGGTCCGATGATATGGTGGCGTTATCTTACCTCTAAACCTAATGCTAAGTGTATGAACATGGGCACTTTAAACTAATAATGTTATAAAAGAAGCATGCAACTCTTTTCTCTTAATCATATCCAGCCATCCGGACTGGATTAGTTCAGGTTAGTTTCCATTTCCATAAACATCACAGTGGCTAACTAAAAAAGTGAGAGTACCAGAGTACCAGAGTCTTCCTGTTCGGGGGCTAAACTCTTTGGACGTCCTTCGGAATCTTGTTAGGACGAAAAGAACCTGCGCATATGCGCATACCATATCCCGCATTTTCGCATTAGAAAACAAATTATATCTCGGCATTTTGCACTTAACTTAATACAATAAATAAATTTAATAAAACACAGTTGGTCTACCTCCACATAATTTATATTTTATTATATTGACTTTACTGCAAGCATGGACTGATTCTTCAATAAATAAATTTTTTTCAAAAATGATTTAGATATGTTGACAAGCAACGGGGAAGTTTGATGGTAATTAAATTTGTGGCGCCTGCGCTAACCATAGCCTACTTTTAGAAAAATGTTACATCTAGTCACAATTTAAAAGCGCCCACTGAACATTTAAATGCTAATATCTCGAAAACGGTTCCTCACAGCGACATCTACAAGGTATAGCTGTTTTATCTAATAAAGATAGAGAAATTAAACTAGAAACTAGACTGAGACGAAAAGAAATTGTGTCCTTTTAAACGTTAAAGAAAGGTCGCAGACAGCGCCATCTACAATATATTTCAACATTTTTTAAAAATTTGAATTTCACATCCTAAAAAAGCCCCAAATACCATACTTTGTGCAAAAACGTTTGTTTTTTCCATAGCTATTAAAAAAAAATATTTAAAACCTTGACACCCTTTATCTTGGTTGTTGTGAACTTGTACTAAAGTAAGTTTGGGTAAATACTAATATTTTTACATAAGAAATCTGTGGTTTTGCTGTGTCCCATTAATTAGTGGACACCCTGTACAAACAATACATATAGTCAAAACTTTAGAAAACGCAATAGAAAATTCAAAATCTCTCTCACAACAATGATCAAAATACTCCTCAACAAAGTCATATAAATTAAAGTTACTGTTAATCATCACCAGCCATGATTAGAATTACTTAGATCTACAGAACTTGGAGACAATTGGTTCATTAAGCCGGGCTCAGACGACTCGTGTACTTGGCAATTATTGATTTGCCATTTGGGAATACTTGTCGTGTGAGCGGTCCACTTGGACAATTATTCGACACTTGCTTGTTTCCGTCGTCTGTCAGTAAAAATAGCACGAATCGAAAGATTCGCGATTATTTGTATACTTGAGAAGTCCAGACTTGTTGAAAGGCGCACACGACTTGACAGCCTACTACGTTTATTGCTGCCGTATTTTGCGATTTCAGGAAAGTTAAAATCACTTGCGGACATTAAACAAAAGTTTTCAAATTAGTCGGAGCTTCGCGGTCATCCAACATATCAGAGATCCTAAAAAACATCACTATGGGGTTTTATTAAGAGGTACCCATGTTCACATGTCTTTTTCGGCTTCTATTTAAAGACATCGTCCACCATCATCGCCTCTTTTTGTTTCTTGGTTTGTTTTAGTTTCAAACAGGCACCACTCAGGACTACATACGCAGCACAAGCAGTGACTTTTTGTGCATATGTGTCAAGAAAACGAGTCGTCGGAGTCAGTGCTCAGTTAGAAGTACATTTAATAGAAACTTTAGTTCCTCTAAAAAAGTTCTAGTTCTGTGGTTTTCAATCTAGCAGACTGCACATTTAACAACGTATTGTCGTTCGTTCTAAAAAAAAGCATCGTTTATAGACTCAAGATTATTACTTATGAAATCAGAAAAGGTACAATGCTATTGTTTCGATCTTACGGCATTGTCAACTGAATGTTTACGCTGTGAATTGGTGGGTCCGATAAGTATTATTGTGAACAAGTTATGTTGCACAAAGAGAAAATCGATTTTTTTTGTTTTGATAATTTATACATACCTATTCTATTGAGATACATGCCATTCTTGCTATAATTACAAAATTCAAACCTTAAATTATAAGGTTTAAGTAAATCAATATTATAGTTGATACATACATATGACTGCCCTGACGCGTTGCGAGCTCGATGCGAATGGGCGAGCATTAAAAGAAAAGTTTCTGTTTGCAGTGTCAATGAGAAAGAAAAGTCAATATTTTTTTTCCAATTTTTAGCTTTGTGAAGTTCAAGAAAAGGCAGAAGAAAAACCAGTGGCAGCCCCATCATCGATTCCGATGCAATTGCCTCAAATAAAGCCGGTAGAAACGACAAATACAAAGGTACAAATAATGCAGCCAGTTCCTAACTGTAAGGTTAGTTTTTGTTACGTGCTACATTACTTTTTTAACTTTTATGGTTATACATACAGGTTGATTGTCTTTTTACCCAAAAAGAAGACAACTGTACTGTCTTTTTTACTTTAGAGTTTGGCTGATTTATATCAATAGTCATTTAATTTTTATTTAAAAAAATATATCAACGTAACGTTCCTCAGTAGTTAACGTCCACATTACGACGGTCGACCCGGAAATCGTTGGTTCTGTTGGCAGAAATTTCCTAAGGCCGTGGAATTGGAGACAGACCACCAACTGGCCAAATTGTCGACTAGCGAAATTTCAGTGTCTGAAAAATATCCCCGTTACCCAAATTGCACTATTTTATACATTTTTTTTTTTGCACAAAAGCAAAATGTTGAATTGTTGTTGCTTTATTTTAAACTAAAAACAAAAAATGCTGCCAGTGGAACCATGTACCTCTGTACGACATATATTTAGATATATAACAGAACAGATTCCTACTATAAAAATGTTATTAATTTAACCAACTAACCTCCAGTCCTCCAAGTCCAAAAGTTAACGATTTATGATTTTTACCGTTTTTTTTTCGTATTAATTTTAGGAAACCCAACGTTTTTTGAGGGGTTTTAAGGATGGGAAAATATATTTCTTAAAAATCTTCTAGTGAATTCTGCTTACATTTAAAAGGTCACGTCTTGAATGAAAATGATACTTTTAAAATTTTTATTACGTAAAAAAGGCATACTTTGTAGATGTCGGTAATCTAACCTACCTTAACTCTTTTTGGGACGTTTACGTTGAAATTGCTCTGTGCGTTAGTTAAAAAAAATATATTTATTATTTATGTATTTATTAACGGGCAAAACCCCTTTTACAAATTTTGCAAAGTAATTTAAATGTAGGTTTACAACAATTTAGGAAAAAGTAAATTATACACATAACAGACGAAGTTTCAATCAAATCAGATCTATAAAGGTATAAGTTGAAACAAAGAATTAAATTAGTCACCCTCAATCCTATTATCATTATTAAACATCCTAGGAATAGGGAAGACCTTCCGTAATTATACCTATGAAAATCAACAATAATGAGAGACTGATCTCTAGTATTTCTTGTAGGAGCACCAAAATTAGTAACAGACTGTGGGGCATTTAATAATTCCGTTCACTAATTTAAATCGGAGATATATATCAAACTTAGTTCCGTGCCCCACCAATAAATCCGCGACCAATATTTGTTTCTCAATATTTTGTATATTTTATGTACTAGATAAGATTTTCTGAATTATTTTTGCGTTTAAATTGCTCAGTGTGCTAGTTAAAAAAAAATAATGAAACATGCATATTATTGCGTTACCTTACAAATTAACTAAGAATCAAATTTTGGGTAGGGATCTATTACAGACAATTGGGAATAATACAAACAAATTAAGAAAGCACAGAGTGGCTTTATTAACAAATATATTTTTACTTAAATACATATTCCATTTTACTACATTTTACTAAATAACCGAAAAAAATATATATTTTCGGTTCAGGTTAAGAAAATTCTTACATTTACAAATCACAATTTAAAAGGCGTACTGAGCAATTTAATGTCTCATCGTAACGACATCTACTAAATATATATTTTGTACCATTAAACTATTGTTTTTTCCGAGGTTATTTAAAAAATCAAAAATAACTTTAAATTTTGACACCTTCTATTTCTGTATTTTTAGTTAAGTTCTAATATTTTTATATAAGGAATCTGCGGCTTTGCTGCATATCTTAGTTCGGGTAAAGCAGTTAAATTTTTTTTTATAAACATAAAATAATTGTAATTTATTTTAAAGCAGGTATCAATCGATGCTGATATTCAACAAACAGAAACATCTGCTTTAACAGCTACTATTAATTCGACCTCCTCCTCCTCCGCCCATACAAGAAATAATAATAAATCCTCGGCTTCTACAACAGTTGACACATCAGGAAAGGAGCCCGAGCTCAAAAAAGCGAAAGCGGACGAGAATCCTGTGCCATCAGAAAAAGTAAGTTGAAGAACTAAATAATAGTTAAAATCGATTTTTCTCTTCATATATTTTGTGTTTGATGTATATTCCAAAATAATAATATTGGAATAATACTTTAAAATTAACCTGGTAACTTTAGGCGAAACTTTTAAAAGATTTCCTAGTTTGTTTTTAAATTTCTTTAAGCTTGAAAATTTAAAGAAAAATAAACCAATCGAGAATGATAAGGAAGGGAAAATTGAAAACAGCAAAACTTTAAGGACAGAACCGATGACAAACAATGACGAGAGAGTTTGTGCGACAGAAAAGGTATTTTGAACACGGAATATTTTTGTTTATACAGGGTGTTGATTTTATGTGGTACCACTTAAAAGCTTTTTATTACAATAATAAGTCACTCCTACATGACTACACTGTTTGTTTACAGCCAAGATTAGAAAAAGAACTACCGAAAATTTGTACTACGTTGAGTTTAAATCACACAATGTAAACAATATTTGAGGAGGGTCATTGCAAAGTGCGTCTTATCCATATTTTATTAAATCTGAATTTACAGTAGAAATTAAAAATAAAGGCACCTTAGCCTTTTAGTTTCAATACATAAATTCCGCTTTAAAATTGCATCTTCTCCCATATAGAATACATGTAAACTTTGCATATCGGTCGAAAACGCACCTTATCCATTGGCAGTGTCACTTCAAACCGAGTTAAATCCAGCCAACCAATTATAAAATTGAATTTTAACTTATAATTAGGTATTTTTGGCGTCATTCGTTCGCAAACTTTGCCGTAAGTAGTTTTGTGTTCAGCGTTTTTTTGTTAAATAATAATAATGGATGAAACAATTAGAGCAGCACCGAGCGGTAGTGGAAGTAAAAAGGGTTCCGATTCAAGTTTACTGGAAAAGAACAATAATTGAAGCATTAGAAAATAAAGCTTTTGCGGACGGATGTGTAGGTCAGAAACGAAATTCGGTAATGGTTGGCATGTTGGTTTACTATTTGAGTAAAATCTCTCCACTTTCTTTAAAAGAAATTGATCTAGTTTTTTCAGTAAGGAGTCACTCTTTTCTATCATCACATCACGTGTTTGGCAGACTGTAAAGAAATTTAAAAGTATGCCTGTTATAACCAACAACACCTATAATAAAAAACTCTTTAAATAAATGCTACAGTTCCTAAATTAGACAATTGTCACATACGGGACTGGCGAAAATCTATTGAGTGCAGTTGTGATATTTTAAAATATTACAATGTAAGCGAATAATTATTCAGAATCAATACAAAGGAGATCTGAGAGTGCGTGGAGAAGAATATTATTAAAATTACTCTAAAAAAGCATTGATCCTATGAAAACGTGGAAAGAATAGAGTTTTTTTTTTAAATTTAATGGAACAGTTTGAACTTTAGATAATGTGGATACCACCGAGCCTAATCTTTTTGAAGAAAACGATAACTTCTGTGAATACTCCGGGGATTCTAAAGACCTTAGAATCTAGCCATTTTATGAAAACTAATGATTTTATGTTTGCTTTGCATGTTTCCTGTTACATTCTTTGTTTTCTGATGTAAGTAATACCTTTCTAATCCAAAATTGCGTGCTTTTTTGTTTCTTAAAATTTAAGACAATTTTTTTTTCTAGACATGGTATTACAACGTTCTGTTGTTCTGTTATTCCACAATGCGCCTTATCCACTGGGTTGTTCCAAACGCGTCTTATCCTGAATTAATTAAATTCCTAAGGCATTATTTGTTTGACCTTCGGCGCATAATCTTTTATGTTAAAGCATAAAATTCAGCACCAAGCCTTGGGAACTTTGATTAGCAGTTTTTTTTTGATTTTCTTAAATTTCGCCTAAGTGGATAACAATCACTTTGGAATGATCCTCCTCATTTCGTAAACATAAGCAAGGCGTACCAAAAAGGGGGTTAATAAAATATTAAAAAATATATCATTGCTGAAAATGTGTATGTTTTAGAAAATTCATAAAATCTTGTTAAACTATTTATAATTAAATTATATTTAGCAAAATAAAGTTGATTTTAAGTCATGTAACAAAAAATCCAAACTAACCTACTTTAGATTTGATATGTATTAATAATTTAATGTTTTTATTACTTATAATTTTATTTTGAATATTTTATTATCCCTTTTTAGTGTTACATTTGTCATGTTTACCAAACATTGCTGATTGGGCGTAAACAAACTGTGTCAGGCAAGTATAGGAACGACTTCTTGTTCTTTGGGCACAGTCAAGTCTTGTTATTCGTCTATGCTTGAAACTTTTCTCCAAACTCGCGTTTTTGCATTATTTAGCATATAATCGTTTTTCTCCTAGACTTGCCCTAAAGAAGACCCTTTAGCAATAGCAATGCCAACGGAAGCGTCCGCAAAATCGCCACCCGCACGAAAAGCGAAACACCCACCTTCTAAATCCGACGATTCCTCCAAGTCTCCGAAGGACCAAAAGATACCGTCGTCAGTTCAAAAATCGCCTTTATCAACCAACAAAGCCAAACGGCAGAGGGTGAGGACGCAACCCTATCAAAGTCCTTTGCCTGAAGTGGAACTGATTTCTAAAATTAGTTCGTTGCCATTAAGAACCCCCAGGAGTAGCGACGACAAGCTGATCGTTTTTTATAAGTAAGTGGTTTTCCCTTATGGCATTTAGGATTAAGGGAGGAGACGTTACGTGCATTTGCTCTTTCAAGAGGAAAAGTCGGACACAGCCCGCAGTGGTCTCAGACGCACAAAAAGCCGACTTAAAAAGTTTTTCCCATAATATACACAACGAGTTTGCATTAGAACTTTTGGGAAAACTATTGTAAATATTATTTTAAAACTTTGTTGGTTTAAGTTTTCTTCAACTAAAATATTTCGTTTTTTAAATAGGGGAGCCTGGGGTATTAAGAACGGCCAAACATTTCAGCTAAGAAGCTCCTATAAATATAACAAACTAAAGGTATAGTCAAAACAATTCATACTGCTCTATTGTATCATTTTGTATTTTTTTGTTGAAAATCTATTTTGTAGGTTAGTGTTTTCAGCTCTTGAAATTTCAGTAGCCGCTAATATAAAAATATAATTATATTTTTAAGTTGTAACGGTCTGTGCCTTTTATTATGAACCTTATCTGGAAGTTAAAGGTCTCAAATGGAGTTTTTTTTGTAACAGACTATTACAGCTTGTTTTATTTTATTTTTTTAAATTGAGTTCTTATTACCCAAAAAAAAAACGTTTTGGCGTAATACAAACGTGGGTACATGGATAATAGGATCTACTACTAATAAAATTTGCCAAGAAACCACACGAAAAAAATTGCAAGGACATAGTGTTACAAGCTGACCGCTATTACTTCTAAAACCCGGATATCTATTATATAGGACGTATTACTAAAATTAATGACGAAACATAATAATATGTTATAAAGTTTCTACTTGAGGGGTTAAATTATATGTTCACATGGAATAACCATGCTACAGAAGAGATTGTGCGCTAGAACTTTATTTTTTATGAACCAATAACATTGTGAGCTTACCCATTCCATATAACTGAACTGGATCTAATCGGTACTTGTTACAAAAAGCAGACCACAAATGCTTTCATCTTAACTTAAAATATGTATTTTTTACTTTTCTAGTAAATAAGGGATATTCTATAAGCCATTTTTTTTAATTACATGATTGATAGGTAGGAATTACCTAAAAGTCCTTTGTGGGATTGAATTTGCCTATATAACTAATGTAAAAGTGAAATTCTTTAAAAGTATTATTCTTAAAATGTCTAGATTTAAATGGTCACAACTTGTTTTCGTATAAACATACAGTGAGGACATAAAATCTGGGAAAGTATCTTTTTTAGGTAAGCAAAGCTGAAACTATTGTCCGTTAATTGTCATGTCATGTTATTTACACGGACTTTAGTAAAGCCTTTGACCAAATTTACCACCACATTCTACTCCATAAGGCGTCTGACCAGTTCGGTTTCTCTAACAGGCTTGTCTCACTTTTACAATCCTACCTTCTGGATCGTACTCAGTTTGTTGAGTTTGAGGGGTTTAGGTCGGACTTGTTTGTACCTACGTCGTGTGTCCCCCAGGGTTCTAACCTGGGACCACTTCTTTTCAACATATTTATAAACGATCTTGTCTCGACGCTTGACTGCAACAGACTCGCCTATGCTGATGACCTCAAAATATTTAACCGCATCGACGCTGTCGCGGATTGTGCATCCCTCCAAAGTCAAAGTCACAGTCAAAAAATCTTTAATCAAAAAATTTAGCAACAATGCACATAGAATGATATAGCCTCATAAAATCACTTAAAATACTAACGAAATACTGACGAAAGACATTAATTTACACAAACAATTTAGTCCTGGTAAAAGATAAAATTACTTTTTTGATTATTCTCCTTCACTCACAAAAATAATTTAAGTTAGTCTAATAGTCACCTATTAAATAAGGCTCTAGTTCAATAAGAACCCTCAAAACTCCTCCTTTAAAAATGCTAAAATTTGCCTCGGCCTTCAAATGGTCGGGCAATTTATTAAAAAACTTTACACACGCATATATCGGGCCTCTTTCAGTTATAGAGAGTCTATGGATAGGGATGTTCAAATTTATATCTCGGCCTCTTGTGTTGAAGGGATGATTCATTTCAAAATCCGAAAACTTTTCCCTATTCTTAAAAAAGAAGATCAAGCACTCATATATATACAGTCCTGGCAGAGTTAAAACGTTGAACCCCTTAAAATGACCCCTGCATGACTCTCCATGTCCCAGAGACAAAACAACACGAATCGCCCTTTTCTGAAGGATAAACACCTGTTGGGCTTCCACACTACCACCCCAGAAAATAACACCAAACCTGAGCAAGGAGTGGACGTTCGCAAAATATACTGATCTAAGGCCACTGAGGTCTAGATGTCCTACCAAGACTCTAAGTGAAAAGCAAGCTGAACTCATTTTTTTGGCGACACTTGATACGTGTTCTACCCAATCCAGATTCTGATCGATGTGGATTCCTAAAAATTTGGTGCTCTTAGCAAGTGTCACCATCCGAGAGCCCAGCTGGATTGTTTTTTTCGGGATGTTGCGTATTAACCACTTGAGCCCAATGAGTATTCCCTGTAGACCAGTATCTACAGTTTTGTCGCTTGACAGTAGCATGAAGAAAAAAAGTCGCTTCATCGGAAAATAAAATATTTGTACAAAAAAATGGATCCAGGTTGCACCGCTCTTGCATATCTTCGGAAAACTGGAGGCGGTCATAGTCGTCTTCATTTAATTCACGTATTAATCTTATTTTATATGGATGATACTTTGCCTTTTTCAGAATATTTTTTACCGATGATTGACTAAGGGTTAAATCTGATGCTACTTGACTTGTAGGTAAATTGGTGGATTTTCGTTATAACTAAGTAAAATATCTAATTTCTGATTATTATCTAGTTTTGGCCTACCTGTCCTGGGAAGATCTTTTACACGACCAAGTTCACGGAATTTTTTGACAATGTTGCTGACTGTAGATATTCTAATTGGTTGTCCGAACAGAGTTCACAAACTTCGCCCAAATGTCTTTGGCGATCACCCCAGAAGAATGTCGATACTTTCTCGCTCTGAAAGCATTTTTAATAAGATAAAAGTAACTCTCCTTTAGTATGTTAACAATTGACACAGTTGTCACTGCTGACAACGAGTAAAAGTGACAATCTAGATACTAACTAGATTTCTACTAGATTTCAATCAATCAATCAATATATTTCATGCCAATTACATAAATGTTAACATTAGTCAAGTGAAAAGTGGACTTAAGACTATACATATACCGGGTGTTGCATCGTCGAGCGGGACATAGGAAATCCCATGTAATTTTAAATGGGGTCAATTATTGGCTTCCCTAATTATTTTAGAGAAAAATTCGATTTAGGTTTATTAAAGAGCACTAAAACCCACATTCAAAAGAATTACTTTAGATATTTTTAATGAGCCCGTTTACGGGTTATCGCCGATTTATTTTTAACTATTTCTCCTTTTTATGGCCCCGTATTTGCGGGCACCAGTCAAGGTAAAAGATGACTGTCAAATAAAGTTGTCATTTTGAAATGTGTGCTTTATTGTTATAAAAACTCGTACATCGAAAATATTAAAGGTGTATTTATGAGTACAAATTAATCTGAATAAAACTAAAATAAAGTATCCAATTACAAGGTTAATTATGACATTTTACATGTTTCAATATTTTACTAATTAATAGGTAATTAATAATTCTTGCAACTCTTCTTTGTTCCTGCCTTTCTTCACATCTGCAGTTATTTATTACAGTGCCTTTTGTCTCAAATTTCTTGATAGTCCTTTCGATTGTAGATTTTGCAGGTATCGGTCTATTCGGATACAGAGCAGCAAACATGTCTGACACATTTTGATAACTATTTCCTTGATAATACCATTTAATCATCAATATTTTTTCTTCAGAAGTGTAATTCATGGCTAATATTTTCGATGTACGAGTTTTTATAACAATAAAGCACACATTTCAAAATGACAACTTTATTTGACGGTCATCTTTTACCTTGACTGGTGCCCGCAAATACGGGGCCATAAAAAGGAGAAATAGTTAAAAAGAAATCGGCGATAACCCGTAAACGGGCTCATCAAAAATATCTAAAGTTATTCTTTTGAATGTGAGTTTTAGTGCTCTTTAATAAACCTAAATAGAATTTTTCTCTAAAATAATTAGGGAAGCCAATAATTGACCCCATTTAAAATTACATGGGATTTCCTATGTCCCGCTCGACGATGCAACACCCGGTATATATATATATATATATATATATATAAAAGATATTCATACAATAAATTACTTATATAAAAGTACAACAAATTACCTATATCTGATAGATAAAATACATCCTCAAGACAGTTACAACAGGTTAAAATAGTCATTCCCTACAACAGTCACAACAGATCAAAGTACTTATACAATTAAAATATTTGCAACAACATACTAAAATATACTAAAAAATCAAAAAAACATTTACATTAATTCAGAATATATGATTAAAGTATTCGTCAAAAGAATAAAAAGCATTCTGCGTTAATAGATCCTTAATTATATTCTTAAAACTATTTATAGGTAAAGCTCTGATATTTAGAGGTAAATGGTTAAAAAATTTTATCGCTCAATACCCCAGACCATCCTGGCACCTCCTTAGTCGTCTGTATGCAGGAGCTAAGTTCTTTCTATTCCGGGTATCATAACCATGAATATTCTCATGGGTTTGGAACATTTCTAAATTTTGTCTTACATAGACCAGGCACTGACAGATATACAGACAAGGCACAGTGAGCAGTTTTTACGTTGCATCATGTTTTCTCTAAATTAAAAAATGTCAATTTTTAACTGGCAATATTTTAAAGACAGTTGAATTTAGGTATAGGACATCCTACATGAAATGTGCTTAGAATTTTCCGTAGAATCCAAAAATGCAATAACTTTCACGTTTCATTTAAAAAAGTTAAGTTAACAGCCGCTTAGTTTTCTTGAAGCACCCTGTATAATTTTTAGTTGTAAAAGATGCACAAAAATAAAATCGACGTGTCCGAGCGTTTTTTACTCAGGTGCTTGGATTACCTAAAAAAGATACTTTTCCAGACTTTATGTCCTCACTGTATTTTCAAATTATCAATATCTTTAAAAATGGTGGCAATAACTGTATTCTGCCTAACAGCAGTTGCTGTCTATTGTTGCTACTTGTTGTTCAACAAATCGATAAATTATGAACTAACTAATACTACCGCATAGTTTTGTTGGTTGGTTGCACAGCAGTTTTTTTTTCAGGGTTAAAAGAACAAACGTGGATACGTTCTTATTACCATAGGGACATTCAACGAAGAGACATTATAGCCCATACTCTCCCAAGTTCTTATTACCCCAACTCGGGTAATAAGAACTTGATTGATAGTGGGAGAATAAGAACCATCGATTTTTTTAACCTTATTACCCCTTGCTCCCCTACAACATATTTTTTATAATATGTTTGCCCAAGTCTTCCAGTCTTTGAGATCATATTTGAATTTTTTGTAATTATTCGGAATATGCGTAGTGATTAAAAATATTTCCTATTTATATTTTACCTTAGCTTCTACTGAAAATATTTATATATTGTATAGCAAGAGGATCGATAAATCAAAAAAGTCTTTAAGTTTTAGATAAAAGTTACAGGGTGGTCTCAATTAATAGTCCACCGAAAAAAAATTCAAGCATTAAATGCTTTTTCATTTTAAATAGAACACCCTGTTTGTTTTATATTTATTTTATGATATTTTATGGAAGTAGAGCGTGATTGAGATGGGAGCAGTCATGCTGTCGATTTAAAATAACTAAATTGTTTTTATTTTTCAGAAAGGAATTTTTGGCCGTTCGGAATGCCGAGGCAAGTTTCTATTTGTGCCAGACGATGCAAAATATTTACAAGAGTTCCTCTAAAATTAAGATAAGGTGGCTCTCTCAGGATAGCAATGATAAAAGTGGTGAAATATACACACCCGATTTTTATGACTTAACTGGTAAGTACTTAACAGCGCGTTTTTTTTTAACTCTCCTACCGTATCGATACAGCTAAATCCTTAAACAGATAAAATTAAGGGTCACCTAAAATATCTAAGGCGATAACTAAATAATGTCAACTGACTCAAATACAATTGACGAGTGAGATAATATTTTTTCCTCTTTATTGCTATAGTAAATTAATAGTTATAATTTGCTTCAAGAGCTTTCCATGCCAACGTGACACGCGACATCGTTTTCTGGCTTGTCTAATTTAAAATTTAATAAGAAAATTTTACGAAGCACTTCGAGCATGGCGGATGATATCTTATCTTTTTGTGAGAAAAAATCGTTTTTAATTTTTTGCAGTTATAAGTGAAAAATATATCGTGCGCCGTAGAAAAATATTAAATGTAAATATTGTTGCTATTCTTATCACTTTACTATTTTTCAATAAAATTACAAACGATGCCCCATAATTGCTACAGATTCTGTAGAAAACTCCTCCATCCCGTATAGTCGCTTTCTCTCAGTCAAAGTTAAAGTCAAAGTCAAAAAATTGTAACACTGACATAGTGAAACGGCGATATACAATTGAATGATGTAGCGTCAAACAAATGAAAGTTATACAATCAGTTTTATAAACAATACTATACAATAAAGTCTGTGCGTTTTAAGAAGTCCGCTAAGCCATAAAACCTCTTGAGCATTATGTCGGTGGCTCTCAAACAATAAATTATATTGAAGGTAATTTTGGATGTTGATGAATTACATTTTCTAAATAAAATAATTTAAAGTAAATAAAAAATTAGTTTAGGTAAAGAAAAATAATAATTTTTTAGCTTTTGTAGTATTCAGACAAATTAGTTTTACGAATTCTTTTTTATAAAGTTTTGGTTCTAAAAAGAACCGATTTTGTAGTCTTGCGACAGAACGTACCTACTTGTAGATAAGTACTACTGCCAAGACGTTTTTGTTGAAGTTCCGTTTGCAAATACCCATGTTTCGTCAAGAAAAACAACTTTTCTTGACAATTTCGATTTTTTGTTGTTTAAATAATCCCGTAAAAATTGCCATCTTTTCGAAACAACATTGGACAGCTCGCAAAGCAGTTTTCTGTTGTTCGTTTTTTTATATTTGAAACCCATATGTTTTAAGATGATGGACAAACTGTTAGTTCCAATATCGCAAAGTTTTTTCTGCTTTATCTTTTCAAGAATAGCTTTGAGGGTAACATATTCCTTGGCTTTATACATATCATAAACAATATTCCTAATAGAGAGTTTTATCCCTTGGGATAAATCCAAGGTTTTTGAATGGAGTCGAACCCTTTTATATTATCTGTCCAAATCCTCTTCACTCTTTTTTCGAAGTCTTCTTAAGGTCTTCTCTGAAATGCCGCAAGCATCAGACGTTCGTTTTTGCACTGCCAAAACAGACTCTAACGGGCCCGAGTTATCTTTTTCTAAAGTAAAATAACGTTCCACTTGTAATACCAAACGGCGTTCACCTGGAGATAAATGCCTTCTAGGCGATGTGCCACCTTGCTGAACATTTTCCATAACTTTGCTTAATAACTGATTTTAATTCACACACGATGAGAAACAAACTAAAAGTGAAAAGCACAACTACTTATTTAAAATAAAGTAGAACATACCATCCCGCACTTCAGCAAATTTTAATTATTTCTTGGAAAATAGTAATTATTATGAAGATTTAATTATAATAATCCCAAAATAATGTCATTATCGGAAAAGTATGTACCTGACAAAATCTTTAACATATTTAACCATCCCGCACTTGAGCAAATTTTAATTGGTTCTTGGAAAATAGCGATTATTATATAGATTTAACTATAATAATAGCAAAATAATTTAATTATCTATTTAATTATTATTTATGCTCAACGCGTAATTCTAAGATAATTTTGTTTTGAAACCTCTGATTTCGCCTAGTAATAGAATACAGTAAACCAGTGGGATGTTCGGTGTGATCAAGTATAGCGAAGGTGCGAAGATATTGTAACTTAACCGACTTACTGTTTTAAAAGCGATAACATCCCTTGGTGATTTAATCCGATATCGGACTTCTTAAAACGCACAGACTTTAATAAAATACTATGAATAACACATTAAATTGTTGATAAAATATGTAATACAGTTACTCATTAAAAAAAGAACTTTAATTTTTTTTCACTATTATCGCTATACCATCCACCAACAGTTAAAGAAGTAAAACTTGCTTTGATCTTCAAATGGTCGGACAATTTTCAGTTATGGAGGGCGATGGACTGGGATGCTCAGTGCAACAATTCAGCCTCTTGTGTTAAGGGGATGGTTTATTTCATAATCCAGAAAACTTTCTCACCAAAGGTTTAACTGAGAGGAAGCTGAATTTATTCTCTTGCAAGCATTGGATACCTACCTGTTTTACCTAGTTCAGGTTTTGATCGATGTGAATGCTCAAAAACCTGGTGCTCTTGGCAAGCGACACTCTCTGGGAGCCCAGCTGGACCTCATCCGGTATATCTCTCCTCTGTTTTGTTCTGAAGCACAGAAAGTATTTTTTTCTGCATTGAGAACCAATCTGTTTTTTACCAACCAATTCTGAGCTGTTTGAAGGTGCTCATTTGAGAGATTTAAAAGGTTGGATAGATTTGATCCTGTTCTTGTGTTATTTCAGAGGCTAGATTGTTTACATAGAATATAACAGAAGGGGCCCAATGACACTTCCCTTTGGTATCCCCATCTGAAGATGTTCTTTCCCGGAGACAAATTTTTCCTCGCCTTTCTATACAACGACCTTTTGCCTCTGATTGCTTAAATAGGATCTAATCCAGCCTAATGCTGGTCCGCGTACACCATATCGATCGAGCTTTTCTCAAAATATGAAATATCTTACTTTTTATTTCCTTCCCAGAAGTGTAAACTTTCTGTTAAGTCGTAACTGTAAAATGTAACTTGAAAGCCAAAAATATAGTACTTCCTGTTTAACCTGAAATTAATATTTTTAAGAAGATAATAAAAAAGTAAGTTAGGGACATGAAAGCTGTTTTGTCTAAGACGTACCGTTAGAAAACTAGAAGCTGTCAAAATCCAAGAAGGCCATTTTTCAAAAGTCGATATCTCTTACAAAATTTCTTTTTTATCGATTTTTTTGTGCAGCTAACATTTCTTGTAAACAGGTAGTACGACCCGAGCTACGCTCGCTCGGAAGGGGGGGGGGGGGTGCAGCTCGGTAGCCCCCCCCCCCTGGTTGCGCCACTGACTAGAGGGTATGGTATAGGCCCAGAAGAGTTTATAGTTTTCAGTGCACACGTTGTATAATAATTTAATAACATATTATGTTATTATAAGGGAACCTTGAAATCTTCTTATTTTAGATTTCGACTGCATCCTAACAAATCTTAGTTTAGATAGAATTGATAAAGGAAAATTTAAATTGCCACCTTCGGAAAAAGACAGAACCCAAAGTATTTTAAATCGATCTCTGGCCGTGGAGAAGGGAGAAGTCACGTCGCCATCTTTAACCGAAGAGCATCCCGATGGCTGTAAGTATCTTTATAAATTTTATTTCATATCAAAGATAAAAAATGTTCTAAATTTGCTTCTCTTTTTTTTTCTACTTTCTATCCTTTTTACCCTCATAATACATAAAAAAATAAACATGACGGTGTAATCCATAGACTTAAAATTGACATTTTACAGAATTAAAATAATATACTGTGTCCGAAATGCACTTGACGAGGCTTATAAATACATTGCCCGTTTTAAAGAGTGTTTAAGAGTTGGCAGTGCATTAGTTATTTGATGATAATTACTTTTATCCCAATTGACCCTAAAATAATATAATTTTAGTGGATCTATCGTTGTACCGGGACGAAGATCAACTGAAAAAACGAAGCACAAGAAAAAGAAAATCTGGCCGAAAACCGTCGAGTTCGTCGGCGGGCAAAAGAGGCGTCTCGATAAGGGACAGTCCAGAGGCCGCCAAAGTCCGTAAGATTTCTCCGCCGCAAGCCAAAACTCCGGCCAGGAACGCGGCAGTCAGAAAAACGCATCAATCCTCGAAAAAGACTACTACGCAACCTGAAATTAAAAGATCGGCTACCAGTTCCAAGAGGTAAGACCATTTTTAAAATAAGTACAGTGCGTTTTTGTAACTCGGGCCATACGGCTTTGCTTGCTAAATTTTCAAGCCATAGATTATATCGATACAACTTCAACTTGGAACCGGCAAGGTTTAAGGTCTCGGATTTAGGTTCACATCTTTTAAATTCATATTTCCGTTAAAGAAAATTCTACTTTTTGTGCACCTTATGATCTTTGTCTCTTCACTGTGGTGAGATGAACTGTCATTTTGCAAAATAATTTGTAAAAAGTCGATTTCTACTACAGAGTACTAGTGGAGAACTATCGATAGTTTTTACCAAATATCGATACCTATATAAAAAAAATAAACTAACCTGAACTAACCCAAACATTAACAAAAACAAGGAAAAATAATATCTCGAAAACGAACGGATATATTTGCATCTTTTAAAGTTAACATCAAAGCATCCCCTTTGACGCTTCAAAAATATAAATAAATTGCAGGGACTTCGAAAGTAGGTACATTTGAAAGTACTTTCAATTTTAAGACTTCTTTGTCCATTAATTCAATTACTTCAGTAATTCAAGGTTTAAAAACTGTAAAACCTAGTTTATATTAATATTTGATAGGTACCTATGCCTCGTAAACGTACGAATTCTTAGCGAGATTTTCCGATTTGTACTGCCAAAATGTAAATATATTGTCCAATAAGTCATGGAGCGACGAGAATCGCTATTAGTCCCAGAATCGTCCTCGTTGAATTAGAGAAAGACGAGTCGACGCGTTTTTGGAATTAATGTTTGGTGCGGTTTATTAAACGGATATCTCAATGGACTTTTACAAAGGCACTTTAACTGGAGAACGTTTTTTACATTTTCTTCAAATTACACCTGTACAACTGTTAGAAGAGGTACTCTAGTATGTGACTACAGCATAATGCTCGAATTGTTAAGCACCATTTGAACAGACAGTATCCCAATCGATGGTTTGGAACCAACAGACCAATAAGATATATATATAAAGGATGTGCAGAAGCGCTTTCTGTGCCACTCACGCTGATTTTTAACTTGTCAATTCAACAGGGCAAATTTCCTGATAGCCTGAAGCATGCGATTATTACTCCTATATACAAATCTGTCAATGCAAGCTGTGTTGAGAACTATAGGCCTATAAGTGTTCTGAACTCAGTTGCCAAAGTATTTGAAAATTTGCTTTATGAAAATATTCTTTGTTTCTGTAGCGATAGCTTATGCCCAGAACAGCATGATTTTCTGCCGGGAATGTCCACTGTCTCCAACCTGTGTGTTTTTACAAACTCGGCAGAAGAAGCTATTAACAATAAAGCTCAGCTAGATGTCATTTTGACAGATTGTACCAAAGCCTTTGACAAAATAGATCACTCCATACTGATTAAAAATTAAGCAAATTTAACTTTGGTTTCAGGGCATGTATGTTTCTAAAGTCATATCTCTCTAACAGACTAAATCAGGTTAAAGTGGGAAAACGCTTATCTGAATCTTTTGTGTCTGAGTCAGGAGTACCCCAGGGTAGCAACTTGGGCCCTCTTCTCTTTGCGATATTTATTAACGATTTGCCAGAATGTGTTAAATATTCCAAGAGCCTTCTATTTGCTGATGATTTTAAAATTTTCAGAGAGATCTCAACATTGCAGGACTCACAGGAGCTACAATATGATTTAAGCTCAACTAGTCAATGGTTTAAAGATAATAAAATGATACTTAACATATCTAAATGTCAGACTTATACAATTACACGAAAAACACAATTTGTGAAAAATCAGTATACGATTGACAACTCTGTGATATGTAGGAAAAATAGTTGTAAAGATCTGGGAGTGCATTTTCAACAAAATTTAAAATTCAATGAGCACTATCGAACTATTGTTGGAAAGGCATATAGAACTCTTGGCTTTATTATCAGAAACTCGCGGTTTTTTAAAAGAATTGAGACACTTATACTATTGTACAATACACTAGTGAGACCCCACTTAGAATATGCCTCTGTTGTATGGGCGCCATATGCCGAATCTAGCACTGATATGATAGAAAAAGTTCAAAAGAGATTCCTGAGGTTCCTCTATGTAAAAATGTTTCATGTTTACCCATATATGGTCTCTTATAATAGTATGTTGACCTGTTTTAAACTTCATCAACTGAGCAATAGGAGAAATATGCATTCAGCCCTATTTATCTATTACATAATAAATAGTGTTAAGTATAAAGACTGCTCTTTGATAAATAGTATAAAATTTTTTGTTCCGAAAATGCATTTAAGAGTCAACAACTCTAAACTGTTTTTTACCAGTAAATTTGATTGTTCACCAATAAACAAAATTTTGGACGAATGTAATATTGTGATTAAAAAGTGTGATATAGACTTTTTTGGTTCCTCCGTAAATCAGATTAAATCTGCCTTTGAGGCCAACTTCTAGTATGCTGAATTTATATTATGTTATTGTATTGTGATTTTATTCTATTGATATTCTATTTTAATTTTGTGATATTTTATTTATACAACTCTATCGTTTGTGATCTCTAGGTTTAGTTTTATTGTAGGTGTAGGTACATTTTAATATTAGGTAATATTGATATTTAGTAGTAGGCACTCTTTTAATGTAATTACAAAATTTTTGTGTTTTAAAGGAGTATAAATAATAAATAAAAAAATAAAATAAAAAAAAGATGACCAGCAAGGTCACCAGGTAAACCAGCTTTAGATTTTTTTCTTTGGGGTCACTTAAAGGATATTGTCTACGAAACACAAGTTGAAGATATGACCGATCTACTAAACAAAATAACATTACAAGTCTTGGTTTACCAAAAATTGGAAACGAGCTGTTAAATCAAAAAAGTATATCTACCGACAATAGTTTTAAAACCCTACAGCCGAAAATCGTACCATCTTTGTTAACGCTCGAAACCAATGCAAGCAAACGATAAACCAAAGCAAAGAGGCACACAACCAGAGGATCAAAGACAAACTTCTTGAATGTCCTAACGGCTCAAGATCATTTTGGTCAGTAGCTAAGACCGTTAGTCAGAACTTTACCAAGTCAACCAATCCACCTCTTAACACGTTCTGATGGCACCATGGCGACCAAAGCACAGGAAAAAGCAAACTTACTGGCGGAACTATTCTCTTCACATTCAACGGTTTATTTTCAGGCAAGAACTTCACCGAACATTCCCCCTGTAGAATCGAGAATTCCAAGACCTTTGACCGAGTATGGCATGAGGGGCTCCTAACTAAAGTGAGAGCATCTACAGAACGTCATCACTCTGGAACGACCTCCTTGAGGCCGTGTTCCCCAATCCCCAAAGATTCAAGACCAACGTGAGCGCCATAAAGGATTAATCCTATAGTGCTGTGCCTTATCATAAAAAAAGGAAAAAAAAAAAAACACCGGCATGTGCTGCTATTACAAGAACGCTTTTAAAAGTTACCTACAAAACTTTTAAAAAATTTTAACAGTTGTGTTCGCATAGTATGAATTTATAACAAAATTTACTGAATTATTATTAAGTCAAGAATTATTTTAGTGTTATTACTGACCCGTTTCCAAAATTAATAAAAGTATTTAAATAAAACCTTGTATTACCTAAAAACAAGTGATTTTTTTTTTAATTTTTTTAAAATTTAATTAAACTATTTTTTTAAATTTAAAGTACCTTCAAATGTACCTACTTTAGAAGTCCCTGCAATCGATTTATATTTTAAAAGCATCGCAACGTCCATGGCATCGAAGTGGTCGTATTGATGTTATCTTTAAAAAAAAGCAGAGTGATCCTACTAAACGATGGCTTATAATGAAATCCCTATTCGTTTTCGAGATGTAAGCCCTCAGAGTTTCAAGTGAAAAATCCTGTATAACTTCACTTATATATATATATATATATAAACTAGTGAAGAGGAATTATTCCTGGATACACTGCACTCTCATCTCTGTACCACCATGCGTACGGATCTGCCACGTACGTCAAAAGCACAATAAAAAATGCTTCACTGATATCATCTAGCTGCAATAACAACGTGCACACAATTACGATCAAAATAAACTCTCTGACGATAACCAACGTGTATAAACCGCCTGGTATGACTTGGCCAGCAGACGCACTGCCGACAACAGAAAATCATCCTTCAGTATACATTGGTGATTTCAACAGCCACAGTACCGTATGGGGCTACGATAGTGACGACGTGGCTGGTACTGAATTGACAGACTGGGCAGAAACCAACAACCTATACCTTGTTCACGACGCTAAGCAACCAGGCTCGTTCCGATCTGCGGCTTGGCGTAGAGACTACAATCCCGACCTATGTTTTGTCAGCAGAAAACCAGACAATATTCCACTAACGTCAGAAAGAAAAGTTCTGTCTAGCTTTCCTCATAGCCAGCACAAACCCGTCCTTATGACAATCGGAGTGCAAATTCCACTTATAAACTCCATACCAAAACCAAGATGGAACTTTAACAAAGCAGACTGGGAAAAATTCCAAAACATCCTCGACAAAACTCTCCATTGGATCCCAGCCAAATCGCAAAACTATGACAGATTTTGTGGGGCGATCATGGCCGCAGCAAAAAAGTCAATTCCCAGAGGATACAGAGATGAATACATTCCAGGATGGGACGAAAACAGTCAAACCCTATACGAAGAATATCTAAACAACGAAGACCCGGAACTAGCAGATGAAATTCTGCAGAGCCTCGATACTGCCCGGCGGGACAAATGGTCTCAAACTGTTGCCAAAATGGATTTTAAGCACTCAAGTAGGAAGGCCTGGGGCCTCCTCAGAAAACTTGGATCAAGCACGCCACCTGTAAGAATCGACCCGGCTGTGACTCCAGACCGGATAGCAAACCACATTGTTTCTACATCCAGGGCACCTAGTGACAAAAACCACACAACCACGATTAAAAAAGAGCTGTCCCAGCTTAAAAAAGATATCGTGGGAGAATCTGAATATTCGGGGCCTTTTTCAACAATGGAGATAGAAAACGCAATAAAAGAAATGAAAACTGGAAAGGCCCCCGGCTATGACGGAATACACGTAGAATTCCTGGCTGAGTGCGGACCTGTAACAAAGAGCTGGCTGGCAAGATTTTACTCAGAGATCCTCGGTACAGGATATATTCCACCAAAACTTAAAAACTCAAAAATAATATCAATACTGAAGCCAGGAAAAGACAAGGATAAGCCGGAGAGCTACAGGCCAATCGCCCTGCTGAGCTCCTGCTACAAATTACTCGAAAGACTTATTTATAACCGCATAAGCGAGACTATCATGCAACACATACCGATAGAACAAGCCGGTTTCAGAAAAAATCGAAGCTGCTGCGATCAAGTTCTGAGTCTTACAACTTTTATAGAAGCAGGCTTCCAAAATCAAGAAAAATCGTCAGTCGTATTCATAGATTTAACTGCAGCATACGACACGGTCTGGCGCCAGGGCTTAACGTGCAAGCTACTCAAAACCATCAGATGCAAAACAATAACAAAACTCATTGACAACATGCTCAGTAATCGCACATTCCAGGTACATATGGCCGACCAATCAAGTAGAAAGAGAATACTAAACAATGGTTTGCCGCAGGGGTCCGTTCTCGCTCCGCTCCTGTTCAATCTCTACGTATCTGATCTACCTAAAACCCGATCTAAGAAATTCAACTATGCTGATGACATGGCTCTTGGGTTTAGACACAAAAACCTACAAATAGCAGAGAACGTCCTGAACGAAGACCTAAAGGCCATGAACAAATTCTTCACTGAATGGAGACTCAAACCTAGTGTAACTAAAACCGAAACATCGTGCTTTCACTTAAATAATAAAATGGCGAATACAGAACTGCATGTCGTATTTAACGGCACCCGACTAAAGCACAATAAGCACCCCAAGTACCTGGGAGTTACTTTAGATCGCACACTATCATTCAAAAAACACTTAACAAATGTAGCTGCTAAATTAAGAACGAGAAACAACATAATCTCCAAATTAAGCGGCACGAGTTGGGGAGCCTCAGCCGAAACGCTCCGTTGTTCCTCTCTGAGCCTTGTGTTCTCCACAGCCGAGTACTGTGCACCTGTCTGGCTAAACAGCCCACATTCAAAATTGGTAGATGTCCAACTCAACAACACCCTACGAACAATTAGCGGCACTATTAAACCCACACCTACATACTGGTTACCGGCTCTATGCAATATACCGCCAGCCCACCTACGACGCTCAGACGCTCTGTGCAGGGAATATAGAAAGATCCTAAGCAACCCACATCTTCAAATCCATGAAGATATCGATCAACTTGGTCACAGGCTTCGTTCCAGAAAACCTCCAATCCAAACAGCTGCACTTCTTACCGCAAAAAACTTTAAACTAGAAGAAGAGTGGACACAATTCTGGCAAAATAGTGTGCCCCCTGATATCTATAACAATCTTCATATAAGCGAATCAGTTCCTGGATCCTCACTCCCTAGGAAAACATGGTGCTACCTAAACCGCATCCGTACCGAAACTGGCATATGTTTGGACTCTTTATACAAATGGGGAAAAACCCAAAGCAACGCTTGCGATTGTGGCGAACGACAAACCATCCATCACCTGGCCTATGACTGTATAAACCGGCAAAGTCACTGCTCGACCAGAGATTTCTTGGGGGCCACTCCATCGGCTGTTACCTGGATCGAAAACTTAGACATTAAGATTTGAGATTGTTATCCTTTTGTTTGACATAATTAAGTAGACTAAGATACATGTGTTGCCATACGATAAATAAAATAAATAACTAGTGAATATTGGGGAGTGCAGCAAATGAAAGAGTACTCTTTAAAGTTATTCCAAGCTTTCGGAAATCATATATTTCATGTCCATCCTCAGGGAGAAACTTTTTTGAGATTGTTCATAAGGATGTTCATAGAATTAATATAGGACATGCGAGAAGAAAACGTGTTGAAACCCAAGTCAATTACAATTAAAATCAAAAATTGGAGACAATACTAAAAACATTGTATATGGACGTAGAAACACACAATTTAAAATAAAATCAAAATTTTGATGTTCACATTTTGAAAATTCGTTACTTAATTTGAAATTATGGAATTATTTAGCGGGAAATCATGACTTGCGTGTCTCCATTTTAAGTGACTGGTAGGTTCTTGAACCCGAAGCATCGAAAACGAAACAAGAGACATTTACTTGCAGCTCAGTTCTTTTTTGGAAAAACGCTCAGACCCCCGTCCATTTTGTTTTCGATGGGGACACAAAATTGGCAAAAAATCACGTTAACACGTGCAGCCCCCTGGGCGGGGGTGGCACCACCCCTAAAATCTTAAATGGGTCGAGTGATACCTTATTTTAAAGGTCTTTCAATTCCCTTTATAATGATGTAAAATTCATGTACTTCAGCTTAGTAGTTTTGGAGATTTATTGATTTATAGCTTAAAGTAGACTTTAATAGGTACATCAGATTAGTTTGTACTACTTTCAGAAGAAATTTGAGTAAAAGCATTTACTTAATAAGTAAATGCTTTTCTTCACTACGCCCATGGTTTGTTTATCATTTTGGTGTTGAAAATAGCGATTGGAGCGTTTTTTGTGGCAAAAAAAGTTGTTTCTTGAAGAAGGGAATGTGTCGTACATTTAATGAGCGACATGAGAACAGTAACGTGCATCGAAAATATGTTCTAGAACTTGTAGCTGAATTTCGGGAAACTGGATCAGTCGCCAATAAAAAACGCAACATTGAAAATCCCATAAGGTACGAAGCAATGGAAGTGGGGGTTTTAGGGCAAGTTTATGTAGATCCTACGTTAAGTACCCGCAAATTGGATACTGTGTGTGGTGTTAGTCGACGTAGTATTCAACGGATTCTAAAGGCCCATAGTTTTCATCCATATAAAATTCACCTTGTACAAGAACTTAATGAAGACGATTTTGATTGGCGATTACAATTTTGTGAAGATATGAGTGAACGAATTATAAACGATGAACATTTCCTATTCAACACTTGCTTTTCTGACGAATGTTCCTTTTTCTTAAATGGCGTAGTAAATCGTCATAACTGCCGATATTGGTCCGATTCTAATCCCAGAATTTATCGTGAGGTACACACACAGCAGCCACAAAAATTAAATGTTTGGGCTGGTATTTTTGGCGATCATTTAGTTGGTCCTTTTTTTCTTACCTGGAAATTTGACCGGTGAAATGTATTTGGAATTACTGCAAAACGCCATAGATCCTGCATTAACAGCCATAATTGAAAATCAGAATGATCGGCGGTTCATTGCGAATAGGTTGATGTTCCAACAGGATGATGCCCCACCACATTACGCATTACGTGTTCGACAATACTTAGATCAGACGTTTCCAGGTCGATGGATTGGTAGAAGAGGTGCCATTGATTGGCCCCCAAGATCGCCAGATTTATCACCTTTGGGTTTCTTTCTGTGGGGTCACTTAAAAAGCAAAATCTATGCTACTCAGCCAACATCCTTAGAAGATTTGCGATAAAGAATTGTGAATAAGTGCCTTCAAATTACTCCTCAAATATTGCAAAATGGGCGGCAACGTTTTGAGCAAAATCTTTATTACTGCATGAAGAGTCATGGTGGTCATTTCCAACATTTACTTGGCTGACTCATTTTTACACTACTTTGCTGCCAAATGTATTGATCTCCGCTAATGATGATGTATTAGAGTTTTATTTAAGCTTTAAATCAATAAATCTCCAAAACTACTGAACTGAAGTACATAAATTTTACATCATAAAGGGAATTGCAGGACCTTTAAAATAAGGTATCACTCGACCCCCCTTTCCATTTAAGATTTTAGGGGTGGTGCCACCCCCGCCCAGGGGGCTGTACGTGTTAACGTGATTTTTTGCCAATTTTGTGTCCCCCTCGAAAACAAAATCGACGGGTCTGAGCGTTTTTCCAAAAAAACCTGAGCTGCCAGTAAATGACTCTGTTTCGTTTTCGATGCGCCACCCTGTATTTCATTTTTAATGAAAACATACATATTAGGATAAAGAGTATTTCTATACTTAATTAATTTTTCTGTTATGTAAAACCGCAAAAATATTTTATTCTCCCAACTTTGCTATAACATTGTACGTCACGTCAACAAACGCAGGATGGCAAACAAATTGGAGAGCAGCGTCCAATGAAATAGACTTGCAGCGAGTGGTTAATCCTCGTTGCCACGAATGTTGTTGATATTTAGAATTTTATTGATTTATTTTTTATCTTCAGAGCACTTGTGAGAGGTAGAAGAAAAACGGACCATTCAGACACAAGTCCCGTCATAGATCAGAAAAAAGCGAAAGTATTAGCTAAGATTGGAAGGAAAACTGCCGTTCCTGCAGCTAAATCAATTCAAAGTAATGCTAAAAGTAAGTATTATACTAACCCAACTATTCTCCCACTTTTAAGGCTACAAGATTTTTATAGCTAGCATTTTAATACTTTTCATAAGCAGGGGTTGGCGCTCGTTTCGCCTTATTATGGCTCTACTTTGCTCCGACTTTGTGAAAGAAATAATTAAAAAAATATTAAGATGCTTAAGGATAAGTCACTTCTTTTGAACATTGGAACGTTGCGAGGTGTCGATTTGAGGTGCATCTCCCGATGGTGTTCTAACAAAATAAAAAGAAACGAACCGTAGTAACGAGCGTGTCCATGATACCCAATTGTTAAAATTTTCTAAACTAAAAATCATTGACTACATTTGAAACTCTAGATCACCCTGTACATGAAGCATCGCCGCGGGAGTAGACACGGGCGTTAAGCAGTAATTTAAAGTTTGAAGAAGTACCGATCCCGTGACAGTAACATTAAAGCTATCAATTTTATTTCGGTTGGGTCAGGTTAGTCCTTTGACCGGTTAAACTTTTCTACATCTCAATATTTTTTAAATCTCAATACATTCTCATAGTTTACATTATTATTACTTAGAATACTATTTGGCCATAAAAATGAAAATTGGTGTATTCTATGTAAAATGTGTCTATGAAAATGTATTTATAGATTTTAAAAAAATCTCGAGAAATAAAATAGTTATCCAATAATGTACACATATCCGACAAGATTAAAGATTTTTACGTATAACACGTGTGTTAACATAAACAGCTAACGTATAACTATATAACGTATCACCCAACCCAACCAGCGGGGACTTATAGAAGTCCAAACGCACTGGAGTGAAACCCACAGTAAGTACCAGGTGGCGCCGAAAGCCGTTTTATCGGTTTATGCAGCGAAAACAGAGGATCAAACAAACTTAAAGAAGTCTCTTATACTTTTCGTCAGACTCAATCCTTGGATGTGTTTCGCGGTATAATGGCTCATCAGCGATTGCCATGAGATGTCGCCTTGTGCTACGTTTTGCCTCAGACCCTATAGCCTTGCTGATGAGCCGTTATACGGATGGGCCTGACGGAAAGGATGAGGGACAAACTTCTTTAAGTTTGTTTAAAATATCTATTTAGACTAATTTAAATATCTGGTTTGTTTTAATAAGGTCCAAAACTACTACGTATAAAAATATACGGAAAACACGCAGTTTTGTTAAACCTTCCTTTAAAGCATTATACCCTAATAGAACACAGCGCTATGATGGCTTTATCCTAGATATTTTGTTACCTCTTGGAGCTGTATGTCCCCTTCTTAGCCACGCTAATTGCATTTAGATCTAAAGTCTGGTAAAACAAGGTATAATTGTACGTTTTATTATTTCTCTCTAAGGTATATATTCAGTATCTGATAGTTAAAGCATTACAGCTTTAGAACTTAAAGTTTTATTTGTCGCCATTATAAAACCAGCACAAACTAAACGGACTTCGGCAATAAATAACGTAACGTATCGACGTCGACGGAACGTCATGGAACTGACGAAATCGGGACGTGTTTACTAGGTAGCTACGTCAATACGACGACGTTGTCTTGCTAGTGGGGTCTGGGGTATTCAATTTATAGTTTATTTTAAAATGTCAGTTACCATTCTTGTAGGCGTAAAATCGAGGACCAAAAGCGGCGCTCCTTCAAAAAACTCGACTCAAGTAGCGAAAGCAAGTTCAAGCGGCACGGCCAAGTCACCACCTAAACACGCCAGGAGGTCTACACGAAAATAGGTGAAATAAAAGAGAAATGCTGACAAAAGCAGAAATTATATTAAGGATAAAACTAAGGATAAGGTAGGATTTGTATATTATTTATATTTTGTTTTTGCTAAAAAATGTTAAGGTTATACATAATATGTTACTGAAGATATTTTCTCCGGGCTTTTGCCACGCTTCTGAGTATTCTGAGGGTTAACCGAAATGCTTTACAACTAAGTCGGACATTTTCAAGGTTACATCGATTTAATATCTCTTAAATTTTTTTATTTCCAAAAAGCCAATAAAAAACAATTTTTTAAATCATTATCAAGGCAGAAAGTGTTAAAAAATTTCCAGGGATACCACTTGAAGTTATTGACAACGCTGTAATCTTATGTTATAAAAAAACGACAAGAACGTTAGAAAATATTAAGTAACATAGCTCCATAGTATACAAAACATAGTGTTATATTTTTACATGACTTTTTTACACCCTGCACGAAATCAACACGGTATTGGGTCAAAAATAATTATAAAATAATCTATGGAATACCTACACAACAATTTAAAATAGTAACGGAGCTATTGTACTTTGCACACTAAACAGCCATCCTGTGGTTCAGCATGCCGTATAACCTTAAAAAGACATTGAAGTAACTTTTTGGCGAAAATCACATTTTTTTTCAAAGTTACACAAGGCGATATATGAAAAAGGTTTCAGACTATCCTAATGAATTACGGGACTAGTGGTTGATACCCCTCTCGTTTTGGAGGATTAGGGTAACTACACTACAACGTAATAATTGATACGGAATAAAGAACATTATTTATTTTTACGAAACGTAGGATGCCTCAAAACTGCTGGACGGATTCATAAAAGCAATGCGCTTTATCAAAACTTAAAAATAGTCAGTAACGAATAGTGTTAATTATTAGGGATTTTTAAACATTGATTATTGTATTATCAGCGTGATTTTAAGCCCGTTGAAAATGTCTTCTAAATGAATCCGCCACACGTATAGAATTTATTTGTTATGGAATGTTTTTTTTATTTATATTTTTATATTAGGTTAAATACTAATTATACAATGCCCCATCTAAAGTTTTAAACTTTTGATCGCTAGTATTATTTAGGGTTTTATTTAATGGTATGTACTTATTATTATGGGTGATTACTAGACCAATTGGTCTAGAAATAACCCCATAAAATAAATAAGTCTGATAGCATTAAGTAACAACCTGTATAGAACTAACTTAAAATTTTGGTATAGGTATTACGTAACTACCAAAATATTACATTTTAAGTGTCAATTCGTGACTTAAAGATGGCGTCGGGAAGCCATTTTGTTTTTTATTAGTGGCGAGGGGGTCCACTTATATCTCATTCGATGGCCCTTTTTACCGATTTGATTGTATTGTGTGCGCTTTTAAGGTGAAAAATAAACGTTAATATTATTGATGTTCATGAGACACGATATTGAATTTGTTGGAATGTCACGGTAGTCCCAAATCACTAAACGTACATCGTAATAGGAAGTTGTTAATATTTATCAAAACCAGTCCTAATACTTACTTTCTGTGTTCCAGTCCATTTTACAGATTTCAATGAATGCGGCGGTTTGTAGATGATGCACACACAGCATGTTAATTTTCACTCGATGTTTACGTTCGTTTCGGTGTTCACGCGCACACAGTTTAGACTGATCGAAGGAGCGCGACATCTAGTTGTCATTGTTGGCCCCAAATAATATCTGGGGGAATACATTAGCAACTTTAAATATCTATATAGTACGTCGTTTCAGTCTGTAGCTCGCGATATCCGTAAAGGGGAAGCGAAGCCATAGAGTAAGGCCTGCTATCTTTATCTACACATTCTTTAAATAGTTTTGGTAGACACAGACTAAAACGACGGTTTATACTGGGAAATACCGAACACAATTTTTTTTTCTTATTTCTGGCCAATTTTTTTAGTTTTGGCAGTACCTTGAGTAACCTTTTTTGATAAATTAGTGGCATTTTGACATTTAAAATATTGGATTTTATGTATCTGTATGTTAAAAGAAACAAATTTTACATTGTTCTCGAATATAATACATTAACAGTCCGTTCACACATTCGGCTTTTTTTCGTATTGGTAATTTTTTCGAATCCGTTTTTCCATCGAGGCTCATGAATTTAAGTATGTACGTTCAGACCATGAGGTTAGTTTCGAAAAAATACCGGTTCGAAGAAAAAACAACGTTTGAATAAGCTATTTTAGCCGTGTGAACATTTCATCCGTTTATCATTGATTTGAAATTAATACCGATATAGAGTTTATTTCGACACAGTATAAAAGTAGCCACTGTTTCAAAATTAATTATTTATAAATAAATAAACTGTAACTCCTCACCGCCATCCATGGAAAGAAAATTTCGCCACCATTTTTAGAAGTAATTTCACGATTTGACATTCAAAGTAGTATTTTAGTTTTCTAAAAAAATTTTCAGTAAAAAGTTGAATTAAAATACGTTAACATCTAAATTGTAAACTATTTTTTCGGCTCGTGCCCATTCGCTTTTTTGCATGTGAAATAAAACACAAAATACGTTTGAAAGAACATACTTTTTTAAAGGTTAGAGACAATGATGTTCATGAATTAAAGATGCGTTTTGAACTTCCGTTGCCATTATTATTTCTTGTTAGCCCAACGAGTCAACTGGTAAAACATCTTTATTATACAAGTATTTATCTGGAGACGATCGGAGTGATAAGGTAAATAATTACAATGGAACTCTAAACAATGTCTGTCATTCATACTTAATTAAGAAAAATGAAACTGCGTTGAAGCGGAGCAAATTGTTCTTTTAATATCGCGTTTATGGCTGTTTAACAATAATTGCGAGGGTAAATGTGTTGGCACATTTTAGTTCCATATAAAGTGTTAGAATCGCCTAGACCATAAATTAAAATGACTTCTATTAGGAAAAAAAATAATAATAAATATTTTAACAATATACATTTTGTAAATATTGATATATTAAGTAAAAACTATTTGTATTCGGGTTAAACAAACAAATATTTTTACGAAATCATGGTAATAGTAGAATATTATATTCTACAAGTAATGGAATGGTTCATACTCCACTTCAAACGTATTGTAGCCTATACTTATTCTAATGGTGGGGGAAGAGCCAATAATGATTTTTGTACGTCATATTGCTGAGTCGCCGTTTCATGAGGGATTTGTAGTATTTAATGAGCACCGCGTCCACCGCTATTTGATCATGATTTAAATGATCTTTATTTATGTAACAACCTTACATAATTGTATTTATAACTCTATAAAATATTCAGTAAGTAATCTAAAATATTTCAGGTAGCTATTCCTGAGGTCTTTTTATGAAAGAAACTTTACATGCCCAAAAATATCTATTTCTTAAAATAGGGTGTTGACGATAATATTTAAACAAATGTGGATAGATGCTCACCACAGATATTTTTGTTATTTTATTTAGATTCAGTTAAATGGTGTCGTGGTATTCGCCATCCAAAGTTATGATTTATTAGACTGTCAAAGATGACTTGTAAATTTCGGCCTGTTAAATAGTTAATAGATTGATACGTTTCAATAGTTGGGTTGTGTCATCTTTTCACACCTTCAGTTTAAATTGTGATATTATTATTGCATGCATTTTTACTGTGTTTTTTGGCCTTTTATTTAATAATAACATGGGCAGAATTAATTTGTTTCTCATTGTCTTCAGATAGTTTTCACGACGACCAATAAAATGCAAAATATCGTAACAAGATATACCGTGGGAGAAAAAATTATTTTCATCCCCGAGTGCTTGAACTGAAAAACGTAGGGCTTGGTTTAGATCACACACAATTTATAACCAAATCGAGGTTAAAATTGTGTCAAATTCATATTATGACATGATATGCCAAAATGATGAATGTTAAAATAAATAAACAAATACAAATTTATTTTTGTTGTTTACAAAATTAACAAAGTAAGAATATAGAGAAAGGAAAATAGAAATCATAGAACTTGCTGAAATTGGCCACCCCCATGCTCCAAGCATAAATTAACGCGTATTCATATTTTCGAAATCGTTGACCAGCATCTCTGGAGAAATGTTACCACATTCTTGGATAATCCTTTCTTGTAACTGTTCTAAATTTGCATCTGGTGTTTTAAAAATATTGTTCTTCAAATGAGGAAAAATGAAGTAATCCGTCAAACAAGGTGACCTGGGTGGGAATTCAATGTCTGTTCGAAAACTGATCAATCTGTTGTCCAAGAAATTTCGTAAGTAGTTAATAGTTTCGGTGGATGTATGGGCGGTTGCACCGTCCTGTTAAAAATAACCAAAACGTAGTTCATCATCAAGTAATTGCTTCACAAATTCCATATTAAATATTTCATAGATATGTGAAATACACCTTTGATGACAAATATCTTAACAACAATAACTTTAACAAAACGCCCCAGAAATTAAAATAATAGTATGTTTTAAGTACTTATATTACATTTTCGTTTTCAGCCTGTTTGCTATCTGAGCGTAATTTATTTTTGGTGAGTACCTTATCTCTTAACAGACTACTCAGATTTATCTCCCTGTTAGTTAATAATATGCCTGTCAGAATTTTTTCATTTAGAGCTTAGTTTAGGAAAAAATGTTATTAATTCTTAAAACAAATTAAGTCTGGCAATAAATTTTGCGGTATTTTTAATAAAATAATATTATACACTGAAAAAATGATGAGACATCTTATGTCAGGTATAGGTATAGGATTGTAAAAACAATAAAAATAACAGTAGCGTGCATGTTTAAAAAAAATAAAAAAAAGATACTGGATACCATAACACGCGCCCCCCGCCTAGTGATGCTAAGTCGTTTTTAAGATAATGAAAAAACAATTCATATATATTTCATAAAATAGACATTTTTGGACATACTATTATGTTAATATGAAGTTTTTTTATAAACATACCTGAGGAATAGCTACTTGAGTTATTTTCCATGACCTAGTATATAAAAAATACAGATATGGCTACCACGGTAGAATATTTTCCAAAAAATATCCACCTGGAATGGGTATCCGGACTGGCTCTAACTATGTGTATAACATAATAAACAATGTCTGGAAAATTTTAAAACTATACAGCAAAAAGTCAATGAAAAGGCCTGGTGCACGTACAGGGTGTGCAACTAAGAGAGGTAAGCGGTTGTATCTCGCAAACCGTTTGAAAAAAAATATTGCTAGTAATTACAACCAAGACAAATTGCTGGAAAATATTTTTCAGTTCGTTAAAAGACCGCCAGGTGGCGTAACACTAAAGTGTAAATGGAAAAGTGGGATGGTCTCTACAGTTTGCCTAGATAAAGTATATTAAAATTACTGACAAATAAATCTTCCGTCTGTTCTGCACAATTTTTCTTGCACATTCTTCAGATAAAGTAGTGGAGGTAAGGCAAACATTGATTTTAAAAAAATACAATGTTTCAGGAACGCCCTATCTAAAAGTAGTAAAAGAGCTACATAGCAAAAAATGTATCTTTTTTACTGTAGTTGCTAGAATTTTAGAACTTTTATTATTTTTCTCGAAAAACTTAAACGTTATGGTAGATATATTGTTTCTTCCGTAGAACGAGTACTAAAATCCAAAGGGAACGGTAAAAACCGAAGGCCCCTGCCTTTTTTCTAACTTAAGATATCAATGAAAAACCAAGATTGCATGGATACATAATCCTATGCTATCGATATTATTGGGGGTTGAAAGTGTTTGATCTGTCACCCATTTACGTAATCATATTAAGTCCTAATTGAAGCGAAAGTGAAGGTGCGCTAAAGAATGTGTGTGATTGAATGTGTAAAGCATTTAAAAATGCAATATTTGCAATTAACCAACTCGAAACGTTCCTTGACAAAGCGGATGTAGTGTGGATCATTAAAATGTATCAAATGGATCACGAGGAATTAATTGTATTAAAAAAAAATTACGTATTGTTTAGTAAGCAAAAGAAAGTGTTTTGACCAAAATATTTGGCACATCGATATTTAACATAACATTCTTCCTCAAATAGGAGATTGAATTACTTTTATGCAGGGTGGCCCTGAGTCACGACGGGGTTTAAAGAGCTTATAGAATTATTTATGAAGTATAAAGCTGTGAGAAACCAAGAACGAAAAACAATGCCCTTTAAATGGAGTTCATTTACTGCTTTCCAAAGACTTCTAGGACATGTACCATGACGGCTGTTAATGTCACTCGTTGTATTGTCGCAATTTCAGTACATAATTATAAATCTCCTGTAGTTGTCGAATCATCTGGGACGTGATGTTTGATCTGAAAAGAATCTGATGTGTTTCCCCATTTAATGAATTTTATTAAATTAAGATACTTTCGGGCATTGCACATTTAACTGAGATATACTACAATGCTACTCTAAACGCGTAATCTACACTTCCCGGCCCAAATTTTCCCCAAGATTTTGGCTGACTTTGTTGTTTTATAATTTGTTTATTTTTTATCAGATTTTCATTAGTTTTACCCAATTTGTAAGTACATTTATTGATAATATTTTGTATCATATTTATAATCAACATTTTTCGTTTAATGTTTTACCGGGGTAAGTCAAAATGTTGTTTTTGCCCACAACTTCAACACCCTATGTAAAAACAATTATTCCCCATAGGATGTTTTGAAACAAAAAAAAAAGTGATTTACCCCGTCATAAACCTAAGCAAAAAACATGAATTATTTATTAAAATAAAACAAACTGTTTAAAAAAATCATGAAACCCTGATTAAAAATTAAAAAGTTTTAGGTTGACAAAATTGTTTGCCGTGGAGTGTGCCCATTAAGCAATATTTTTTTTGTGGCGTGGTTCTCCTAATGTATATTTTACCTTCATGACCAAATGCCAAGACAGGTAGGGTACAGGCACATGTATTATTATTTGTCGGTAGAGGTTAGATCTGTGTTAATGTGTTTAAAATTAAAAATGAACTTAGCAAATAAGGAGTTATTTAAAATTGTGAGTGTAGTCTTGTGAATTATCTTGCGATCTAAGAGGTTTGAACTCAAATATATTATTTATAACATAATAGTTTTTGAATAAAATACTTCGAAGTAAACGATGTGTTTGTTTATTTTTACATGTCCGGCCAGTTACATTTTAAAGGCAGGTACCTAAATTTCCCTGGTAACAAGATGCGCACATCATACACGAATACGCCCCACGCCTATATTGCGATGTAGTAGTTAACTCCCGACATAGCCACAATTAAGGAAGTGTCATTCGCAAAGAAATATGTATATTAATTACATACACCAGATTACAAGAAACTAAAAAATAAATTCAGGGTTGTTCAAAAGTCCTGCATAAAAGTCATATATTTTCTATAAATTATTTTTAAGAAACACGGCAATTGATTTAAAATGTCAACACAGGTCACTATGAAAAGGTCCAGAATAATTACATATTACATTTGACCATTACTTTCAAAGAAGGATGCCTTACTTAAATTCTAAAATATGTTTTTTATGCCTTTGGTAATTAAGATATAAAATTCTTCGTATTGTAAGCAAATGTTATTATTTGGATAGTTTAGTTTCCTATCGTTCTGTGTTTTTGAGTTATGGTACTCTCAGAAAAGCAGCGTATTGAAATTTTAATATTGTTGGGTTGTGGAGACCAGGTACCAGACCAGAATGAAGTTTGTAAAGACTATCCTAATAAAGGTGCGTACAGACCAACCGAGCCAGCAAGAGCGAGCGGTCGTTAATGTTTTTCTTTTCCTTGTATTGCTTGCTCAACCAAGTGTACACAGTGGACAATATTTGTTTTTAATATTGTGTTAGCAGAAAGATCCGAAAGTTGGAAGCAGAATATGACCGATTCAAATGAGTTGCTTTATGCACGTGCTGCTTTAATTGTGCTTCATGATTTATTAAATAAAAAAAGAAAACGACGGAGGTGAGTGATAAGTATTTTCAAAAGCAGAAAAACATAGCGAAAGTCATATGTTGCGGGACTTAAATATCTAAAAAAATACAAACTGTTTCAAAATTTTTCCAGGTTGTCACCACTAGATTCTGAAAAACTTTTGCAACTTACTGAATTGAAAATATTGAAAATGACACAAAGTTCAGGTTGTACCGGTATGTCTCTATTAACTTAATTACAATATAATTTGATCACTCCATTGTCAAAATTAGAACACTGTAAAAACAAGTCGACGCTTCTGCTCGCAAAATAAAATAAGAAGAGCAAATTACGTTCTACTACCCTAAGGAAGCATAAACGCGATTTTGTTTTGATGTAGTACCGACAACTGCCAGATCATCAGAGAACGCGATCGAGCGATCATTTACCCGCGCTCTCATGTTCGCTAAACCCTAGCTTTTTGGCGCCTTGAGAATCCAATTACGCAGTCGACTGTGAGTATAGTATTTTCACAAATTTGAAAGCCATGCGACAGTACGTGATTTACCTAAAAGTGGCCGGCCATCCGCCTTAACTGAAGATAAAAAGAACTTGATATACTCCTTCAGTAAGTGAAAATCCGCATTCTTCAACTAATACCTTAGCGCTAAATAACGATGTTACTAGAGCTTCCGTATAGAGACTTTTTAAAAGCCAGGAGTATCACCTATATGAAGTGCATGTTGTACAGAAACTTCTCGAGGACGATTATGATAGGGAATTACAATTCTGTAAGGAAATTGTGGCGATTTGACCACCACACCATCGAGCGCCTTGTAAGCCTTTACAAGGAAGGACTCTCCAAGCTATTTAGGAATTTTAACGTTGTCCTAGGGCTGGTTCTCTCTGGGAAATTAAACCACTTGAAGTTCTTGAATTTTATTGAGGGATAATGAGGTTAAATTAACTGATTCAATATACAATTATTAAAAGTAGAATGTTTGCCACTTAGGCACAAATAAATAAGATTACCCTTTAAACTAAAAACTCAACTAGTAACGAAACAATTTTTAATAGATAATTATTTGTTGTTTTGAGAAAAAAAAATAAGGATTACATTACCAAGTTACCGTTACGTTAATTACCTTTTCGTAATTGTTGTGAATTTTCACAACAGAAATGATGGCAAGATGCCAAGAAAACATTTTTTCCAAAATATTTGATTTGCTTATAAAGTTGTAAAAAAAAAATAAAGCCTTGGATCACTATTGTTACATCAATACAACATAGGAACAAAATGAAAAAGCAGCTTAAAAAGAGCTTTAATATTTATGATGAACAAAGATACAAAGAATATAGAAACCATTTAAATAACTTATTATGTAAATGTAAATGTGACTATTACAAGAAAAAAATTGAAAACAGCGGATATGATTTAAAAACAATATATAAAGTCATAAATGAAGCTACAAATCAAAATCCCATAAAAAATAAGAATACTTTACAAAAAGAATAATGACAATGATTTTTTTAAATAAAACTGACATGGCGAATTTCTGCAACGATTGTTTTGTGAACGTTGGCATAAATATGCTGGAAAAAATTAAAGCACCAGATGAATTTCAGCTACATCAAAACCCTCTATATTCTATGTCAATAAAAATGAAATAATTAAACAAATACATTCACCAAAAAGTGACTGTGAAATAGGCTTCGACGCAATAGACTTTAAATTCATTAAACATTTTTATATCTTTCTAACTACTCCTTTAGTACATATTATAAACTTAATTTTCAAATTTAATGTAGTACTCCATATATAATTTTCGTCCAATAGTGTAATAAATAATTTTGACAAAAAAATAATATTCTCCCAAAAAACAGTGTGGCTTTATCAGTGACTTAAGTACAACGGATGCTATATATGAATTTACCAAAACAATAACTGAAAGTCTTGATAACAACAAAAATGTCTTTCTATATTCTTGGACCTTGCAAGGGCAGTTGATACAGTGCCTCATCACTTCCTTCTAAAGGTCTTAAATAACTATGGTATGAATGTCACTCAGTGACCAGTCTACAGAAGGTAAGCGAACATCCGCCTATAATTAATAGCTATCACCTCTGTAACAAAATTCAGCAACCTATTCTCGAATAACAAAATACAAAACAGATTTAAAACGTTTGGCCCTTCGAGCCGAATATCATTTGGCCGTTGTGGTCAAATAATTAGAAAAATTTATTTTATATTATAAAATTTCTTGGTAGCCATTTTGTCTTAAGTTAATTTTATTTATACTTTATTGAAGCCTTTAGTCCATTGTAGGTACAGGCGTACTCGATACCAGACATTTACCTTTTTTTGTTAACCATAAAACCACAAAATGACCTTAGCATATTTGTTTATTTCATGACTTGCAAATTTCAGGGCGCAATTAAAATTGTTTTTCTTTCAATTCGTTTTAACACATTTGTAAATAAAGATGTCCGACGAAATTACAAATTCGAGATCGTTTTTACAATAATTATCATACTGCCCGTGCTTTTTTAGATTCTTAGCAAAAGAATTTTCAAAACGGCTAGGTTTACCTACGTATAATTTGTCTACAATATTTACGGCTTCGGCGGCATGAAAACAGTTAGTAATCACTTAACCATTAAATCGCTTAAGCAAGATACTCCTACTTATGATATTGAAGCTATAATTTTAGAAAATACTTGCTTCAGTCAAACATCGATATTAGCCAATGGAATCTCACTCTAGCAGACCCTGACTTTAATAAATAAAGTCTTGTTTGATTTTAGATGCAATTATTTTTCATAAAGTATTATGCGATGGCATAATCGCTTTGGAAAATAATAATTTTATTTGCCCGCCGGTCCTAAGAAATAACCGCTTACTTTCTAAACCTTTCTGAAAACTTGGAGCGTTTCTTGATAAAGATGGTATTTTTGGAATAGGTGGAAGACTTAGACATTCTGAGTTAAAGTACAAAACAAAGCTTCCTATTATTTTGCCGCGATCTGGCAAATTGACAGTTCTTATTATTGAAGATACCCATCGAAAATATTGTCACCTGGGATTACAAACTACACAAACTACATTTCTTACTCTTACAAAATTGTTGGATACTTTCACCACGATGAGCAAGCAATTCGAAAAGTGTTATCAACATGTATTAATTGCTGGCGACTTAAAAACCACTTCCCTATCAACCTTCGATTGGGGATTTACCCGCTAACTGCATAGGTAAAACTATTTTCAATTGTAGTTATATATTTCAAGGGACCTTATTCTATTACCCTGGGAAAAATTCGCAAAGCAAGATAATAAAAGCAGATATTCCCGTGTTTGTATGATTCGCTACTAAAGCGATATGCAGGGTGTTATTTAATAAGTGTCCGATATTTTACAGGACGATTCCTCAGTTGTTTATAAGGTGAGAAGTTCATATTCCGCAAGCCCTTCATTTTTGAGATACAGGGTGTTACAATTTTTAACAGAAACAAAAACAATGTACGCCACTGCCGTTTTCTCTTTTGATAACACTGTTATGTAGGCACTTTATTGGCTAATGCAAAGTACATTTTCATAATTTTTTTATTTCGGCTTTGTTTAGGAGATAAATGCTATTTTATCAAACTCTGATATAGGCATACCGATATGCAGATAAATGCCATTTTTACTTTATTATTCGTTTTCTCGAAAACGATTGCTCGTAGCGACTTCTACCAAGTATGCCGTTTTTATGTAAAAATTTCTTCATCATTTGATGAAGAAAGTTTTACATGAACATTTTTTACTTGAAAATGTAATACAAGTACGTATAAAAGAGTTATGACTCCTCAAAAGAGTAAAAAGACACGTAGGTGGCGCCCTTTACATGTGGGAACCATGCTAACATCAAATTCGAATTTCGCATTTTAAAAAACCCCTAGATACCAATTCTAGTTCAAGTATAGACATTATTTCAAAAATTATTTACGGAAAACAAAAATTAAATTAAATTTTTAACACCCTGTATCTCAAAAATTAAGGGCTTACATGAACTTTTCACCTTATAAATAACTGTATCCTGTAAAGTATCGGACACTTATTAAATAACACCCTGTATATCGAATTAGTGTCAGACTTATCAATGGAAGGAATTTTGTCGGAGCACAGAAATATCTAAATGAGATTTTTAGAAATGCAGCTGAACAATAAAATATGAAATCCACTTTTAACCCTCCATATGAAAGGTTTGATAGAAAAGATAAGTTTACTGGATTATTTTATGCATATTTTAAGACTCTCGATTATTCTGATTCTCAAAATTGGCATTCTCGAAATTTCAAGTGAATATTTTTTAAATTTGTTAATACATTGAATGGTTAAGAGAATCTCTCTTTATGTGTTTAACTTTTTCTCTAAATACTTGTTGTTTGAAATACTAAAAGTAGTCAGTGTATGACTGGCTATGTGGCTGTTTAGTCGCATGCCAACAAAGAAAAAGCGTATCACGACAAATATCCGAATCGCCCAAGTATCTACTAATTTTCAGAAGACTAGATAATAATTGTTTTAAGTTGTGATAATAATTTAATCAAAGAATAAACAAAATTTGTCATTTATTTTATTACTGCACATTTAATTTTAGTGAAGTTCATACCATTTTTTATCGTTTTTTAAAAACTATTATTTAAACCATTAAATAGGTTTTACTTTACTTATAACTGAACTAACTACTTTTTATCTATAAATTTAATTTTGTGAAGCTTTAAAATTGGTGTGATTCCTGGGTCTGCTGGAAATCATTGCCGCTAATAATTTTTCTCTTTATTTACATCAATATACAATACCTTCATAGCACATTTGAAAAGCAGTATTTTCGAATAACATTTAATTTCTTTAACGAAACGTGAAAGGGCAATGTATACTCCTTGAAGAGAGTAACAGAACTAATCTGTAATTGAAATGAATAAAAATATACAGGGTGTTGCATTTAAAGTAAGAAAGTTTTTAATGTTTGAAGTTTTTCACAATAAACCTTAAGTTGTGAGCATTGTGTACATTTTTGTCCAAGTTTAAAAACATTCTTAAATGATCCTTATGATACCACAAAACTTTTAGTCCAGGAGCTGAGGTAAAAAATTTGTTTTTAGTTTAATTTGTCCCACTTTTTTATGGCTGTAAAATACTTATTTTTTGAGCTAGAAGGTTGAGTAAGAAAACCAATTGTAGGGTTTTGCGTAAAGTTTTATGTCTTTAAGTTCAAAATGGTATAAAATGTCAAATGTTAACACTATTGACATAACTTACTTTTTTTTCATTGGAACTGACTATGAATATATGCCACACATGCCATTATTTTCATTAATTTAGCCTAAATTAATATAAATATGATTAAAATTGGATTATTATTTTTGTTTCCAATAACTCATTTATTGTCATAGTTTTTATAGTTTTATATTTTGAGGCATTTATTAGATAGAAGAAACATTTTGTAATTACAACAAATATATTTAGAAATAAAATAAATCAAATTACAAATAACAAACAATTTTTTAACAATGGATCTATCAATTTTTTTTATTTGTTCCTAGTTCTGTTAAAAAAATTTCAGGACATACAAAAAAGTATATATATCACGTGCGAAGGAGGACACGTGGAGCAGCTTCTTATAAATGAAAAAGATATACAGGGTGTTACTTAATGTTGTGGCGTAATTTCAAGGGAGTATTCCTGAACCAAATTCAAATAGAAAAGTTCATATAAACATGTGTCCTGAAGAGTCTGGTTTTCAAGATACAGGGTGTCAAAGTTTAAAAAAAAAAATTGGCGAGAAAATTGGTTTTTTATTAATATCTAAATGATCCTTTTACCGATTTTGTTGAAATCTGGCAGGGTTATTCATTGTAATAAGACGCTAAGTTGGCACTAACTAAAAGAAAATTATAAGTTCCAGTGGCGTCTCGGGGGGCAGTGTCACGAATAATATTGACAAAAAAATGTACGCTACTGAGTTTTTTGAAAAATTTAAATTTTTTTCAGATTGGGCATCTACAAATACAACTTTTTTGTCTCTTAATATCTTTTCGTATATTACTTCCTTTTCGAGGAAAAAATAAAAACGACTTCATTGCATGTCGGAAAATTGTTAAAATAAAATCAAGTTAACTTTGATCGTTCAGTTTATTTATTTCTAAGCCATTTTTTAAAATCTAACAAACGAAAAGTAATGACTATTTAGAAGAAATGTTGGAAATGACTACCTCCCGCTTCTATGCAGGCTTCTGCTCTCCTTCTCATCGAGCGACGAACTCTTTCGAAAATTCCATTAGTGTTACGAATGGTTTCACACCCGTCAATAATTCTATTCCTTAGTTGTTCTTCTGTCTCGATTGGTGTAACATAAACTAATGCTTTTAGGTGCCCCCACAAATAGAAATCTAGGCTGTTTAAGTCAGGCGATCTAGGTGGCCAGAATTGTGGTCCTCCACGACCTATCCAACGATTTTGGTAAGCTCCATTCAAATACTCACGAGCCAATATGCTAAAGTGGGCAGGAGCACCGTCATGCATGAACCAATGTTGTTGACGTAAATATAAAGGAACATTTTCAAGAAGCAGAGGCAAATCATTTTGTAGAAAATGACTGTAAGATTGTCCGTTAAGACGTCGTGTTAAAAAAAAAGGTCCAATCAAATAATCATCTAAGATACCGATCCAAACGTTGACAGAAAATTGTTCCTGAACATTTGACTCTGTAATAGCATGAGGATTTTCTTGGGCCCAGTTATGATTATTATGGAAATTAATTATTGCATTTCTGGAAAAATGGGCTTCGTCCGTAAACATAATGATGGAATCAAAGTGAGGATTTTCTGCAAGTCTTTGATGATACCATCTACAAAATTGCGTACGCGGTTCAAAATCTCTTGGCAGAAGTGCCTGAACTCTTTGTACGTGATAAGGATACAACAGGGAATCTCTTAAAATTTCCCATGCCATTTATAACAAATATTTAATTCCCTACCTATTTTTCGGGTACTAGTTGCAGGATTCTCTTCGACCGCATGTAGGACAGCCTCGTCAACTGCGGGAGTTCGAATTGTACGAGGTCTTCCCTCTGAGGTATTACGTTTAAAACTGCCAGACTCAGTCAGACGACGATGAATGTTTATGAATATTTGTCTACATGGAAGGACACGGTCAGGATACCTTTCTTGATAGAGCCGCCGGGCCTCCGCCGAATTACCATTGGCAAGACCATAAAGGAAATGCATTTGTGTCATCTCCAAATTAGAATAATTATTTGCCATTTTTTGAATAGCACAATTATTAACCTTTTGACCAGAGGAAAAATAATAACAAACTGTTACCGAAAGTCAAAACCATTATGTTTATTATAACAAAACAACATTTCCTAGCAACGATCAAAGTTAACTTGATTTTATTTTAACAATTTTCCGACATGCAATGAAGTCGTTTTTATTTTTTTCCTCGAAAAGGAAGTAATATACGAAAAGATATTAAGAGACAAAAAAGTTGTATTTGTAGATGCCCAATCTGAAAAAAATTTAAATTTTTCAAAAAACTCAGTAGCGTACATTTTTTTTGTCAATATTATTCGTGACACTGCCCCCCGAGACGCCACTGGAACTTATAATTTTCTTTTAGTTAGTGCCAACTTAGCGTCTTATTACAATGAATAACCCTGCCAGATTTCAACAAAATCGGTAAAAGGATCATTTAGATATTAATAAAAAAACAATTTTTTTTTTAAACTTTGACACCCTGTATCTTGAAAACCAGACTCTTCAGGACACATGTTTATATGAACTTTTCTATTTGAATTTGGTTCAGGAATACTCCCTTGAAATTACGCCACATCATTAAGTAACACCCTGTATATTTTGAATTTTTTAAATTGTTTGTTATTTGTAAATTTAATTTATTTTATTTTTTCCTATGTTTTAGTAATTAACTAAAATGTTGTAAGTTTACAAACCACAAAAACTTCCATCTACCTAATAAATGCATCAAAAGTATAAAACTATAAAAACTGGTGGCATTAAATTAGTTATTGGAAACAAAAATAAGGCAGTTATTTTAATTTAGGCTAAACTAATGAAAAAAAAGGGCATGTGTTGCATATTTGTATTCAGAAAAATAATTTATTTTTAAATATTTAATAATATACAAAGGGTGTTTCATTTAAAAAAAAAGTAAGTTATGCCAATAGTTTTGATATTTCACACTTTATGAAATTTTTGACTTAACGGCATAAAACACAAAACCCTACAATTTATTTTTTTAGTCAACCTCCTAGCTCAAAAAATAATGAAAGCACTGTACAGGGATTATGTAATCACCATACTTTTGCCAAATAATTACACATACTGCAGATATCTGAAAAACTAGTAGACTTGGACAGGAAATATGATCTCTAACATTTACTTTTTTTTATTTTGGTTTACTACGAAATCCAAAAATATAATTCCATACCAAGTTGACAGCCACTGCCGGTATAGCCAGGAGTTTACTTTCAGATAAAAATAGAAACATACATTGTAAAATTTCAAAAAGTTTTTTAAAAATATTACAAATTTAATAAGTGAAAAGGTTGAAAATCCGCGATCATCAGTTCACTTCTTTCCTGTTTTTTTTTTTTTTGGGCGGACAAAATATGAAAAATGCCAAGTTGCGATAATTTTGAATCTCGGCTGTATTCTATTGGTTTTCAATGATATCAAAAAATGATCTTCATTGAAGTTATTTTACAATATCAAGAACCATGCCCAGGCCCAACCTATAGAACTCTCCTATACTCCTTTACACAATTTTGGGTAAATATTAACAAAATGAAACAACAAAGAATCCTTAACCAAAATTAGCTGAGAGTATCTGGCCAACTTATTTATAGCCGTAAACTATTTCTTACACAATTTAAGCTAATAACTCAGAGTCCTAACTCAGCAACATCTTTATGATATTCTTGGATCACTGTCTGTCTTCATTGAGAATATCGCTGCTCGATCTTACAACTACGAGATCTTCGGTTGGAAGAGCAGTAATTGCGTTATACGTTTGACCTAAAAATAATGAAAGGCATACAGGGCATCGTCTTAATAATGGTACATAGCAAAACCGCAGAGTCCTATGTATAAACACCCGGTTCACAATACTCGAAATATAAGGTGTAAACGAAATGTCACAGTTCGATTTGTTTTACTAGTTTTTGAAAACGTTATTGCAAAAAAATTGGTAATGGGGGTTTTAAAGAACGAAAAATATATTGGTATACTTTGTAGAGGGCGGTGCCTGCGATCCTTTGTTTATACGTTAAAAACGTAAGATTTTTTTTTGTACATATTCGTCCCGAAGATGTAGAACTAATTTAAAACCACACTGGGGAAAATAGGTCTATGAAACATGTTTAATAAGGTTTTGTTTAATACCCACTAGTATTTTTGATTATTTATGCGGGAAGGAACAAGAAAGTTCTGACACAAGTTACTTGCAAGAATTAAACACTTACTTATCTTTATTAAACGGAGTACTTATATCAACTAACCTGTTTATTAGTTATTTAGCCTTTATTAAACTGTATAATTGCGGATATTAATCTTTAATTCTTGACACATTTTATCGTATGTATAAAAATAAGTAAATGGTTTTATGGCTTTAAAACTTCTTACCCGTTAACAAGGATGATGGGATTTTTATTATATTTATTATCTTTATGTCGGTAGAAATAATTTTTTAACCTGAGAGTTCACTCGCAACTTCTGTTAAACCAAGACTTAGAACTTAGAAGGGTATTTTTTGAGAAAAAAACGTCAATGCCAACGAGGATAACATCGGTTGGTTCTTTAGATGCTTCCTTAATTAATGTATAGTGGCATATCTTGGGTGGTTTAGAGGGCTGATCGACACGTTGGGAATCCGAAAGACCAGCAAAATCGCCATCTCGATCTTGAATTCGGATGGTAGATAATTTAGCTTCACAGTCTTGCCCTTTGTCAGAATTTTAGTGGGTATATGAGTCAATTGGCATTATGAACATTAAATTCGCCAAGGATTACTTCAGAAATCGGATGATGGGTTTGCAAGATGTCGACAGTATCGATAGTTATCGAGATAACAAGTTTCTAAAATGGATATCACCTGGAGGCCGGTAAAGGTAGCAGATGGACTTGGTAATTCTCTGGGTTGATATTTTAAACCATATTAAATCAAAGTCCATAGGAAAGTATTTGACAAAAATAGAATTGCGGACCAAGAGATAAACATCGAAGTTACCTATAAATCGGTAATAGTAGCAGTATCCAGGATACGTTGTCGGATTTCTTGTATCCATTATGATTATACAAAAAGCCCGTAAATTCATTGAAAGAGTTCAATTAATAAAAGGTTTATTTTCTGTCATATACGTCGTAGATTCCACCCTAATTGAATTTAATCAAATTATATTCATTTTTCAGGTACAAGTAAGTTGTAAATGAAACTGGATCAGGAAATTATATTCGATTTTCCAAATATTTCCTTGTATTACGTTAAAATTTAACTTGAATAATATATTATTTTTGAATTGCAATTATGCCACTTGATTATCACATCCTAAGTTGTATTAAACATTACCTGAAGTTGCAAGTCGTTCTTTTTCCGAAGCGTGGTCGCTGCTTGAAGTAAAAAGCAGTCCCAAATTGAACTGAGGAATATCGTAAAATATCGCCAATACTACCATCGTATAGGCTATGCCCACAAACAGGTATACTGTAAATAAGGAAAACTATAAAAATTATTTTCGGTGCTCTTTCAACTAATATAAAGGAACTGTCTATAATCTCAAAGAGATAAATTTAATAAAGAAAACGCAGCTCCATGTCACGGTCTTACGATAATTTTACTCAACAAATATAACACCCTAAAATTCAGTTAAAACTAAAGAGAAACAAACAACCACACTTTATCTGGTGAAACAATCTAATATTTTCATATCTATACATGTCAGATCGTTTTACCAGATTATACTGTGTGGCTGTTTTGTTTTTATTTAGTTTTAATTTAATTAGGGTGTTTTATTTGGCCTGATGATGGCAAAAATGGTGAAACATGTAGCCTTCACTTTTTAATCTTCATTCTTTAAGAAGTTTTATAGGTTTTAAAAATAAAGTATTATTACAGTAATTACTATGTACCTATTTAGTTTTCGTTTATTTTTAGGTGGCTAGATAGATTAATAATTGTTTATGCAGGGTGCCCTATTAGTGTGGAATAAAATATTTACCGATTGTTAATATTTTGTACAAGGGTCGGTATGGCTGTTTGTAGTCCTCTCCTGGTATAAAGTCGCCCAAACCGATTGTTGTCAGGGATACGAAGCAGTAATAAATCGAATCAAGATATTCCCATTCCGACTCTAAATAGTAGAAGATGGCACCTGGTATTAAAAGGCAAAAGATTTTCAAGATGACCACTGAAAAAAAAAACGTTGCATAAATAATAATTTAATGCGACAAAATTAAAAGTTTCGCTCTTGCTTAGTGGAAACACACATAAGATGGAGTTAAAAAGGTCGAAGATTATACCCTTACATTGTAAATTGTAGGTATATTAGCCTTATACATGCTAACACTCACTAACTACCATTTAGTTAGTATTGAGAAAATCCTGTTTAAACAAGGTTACATAATAATTTTAGTACAAACCGTTTATATAATATTTTGTTTCATTTTATGTCAGCGAAAGTATAGTGATTTTACGTATAAAGTTTTTTTTTTTGTTTAGTTAGCAGTTTTAAATTCGACGGAAAACAAATTTCCGTAGTTAATGACTTCTAGCAAAGTACGAAGAGAAGCAAATTGAAGTTAAATAGTTTTATTTTGAAATACAGAATGAATAATAAAATAATACATTTATCATAAAATAATAAATTTACCAGGGGCGGACTAAGGTCTACAACTTAATCGTTAAATTTTTAACACCCTCTATGATAGACTTAAAAAAATTTGTACCATAGATTAAAAAAAGGTACTCTTGTATATTGTCGATAAAATTAACCGTTTCGAGAAAAATAATAACAAACGAATAGTTGTAGAAGACCTATGTTCGTAAAAAAATTGAGTTTTATTTATTTATCGGCACCAAGAAAACGTATTGTTGTTGCAAACTTTACCATTGTACAAAGCGCCATAAAGGACTAATCCTGCAGTGCTGTGCCTTATCGTAAAAAAAATATCTCCGTAGGGAAAGCCTGTAAGAAAAAATTTTATAGGAACTTGTCATCTTATTTTTTTATGTTCTATCTAAATCCAAGAGATATCCCACATTTTCCCGTACACCTTTTATATAAAAATGTTAATTGGTTGAATTTATAAGGATGCGCAGACTTTCTATTTCTGCAAGATCTTGCTCTTCTCATTATATTTATCCAATCTTATACTGAAGACACAGGGGTTAAGACGGTGTTATTTCTCAATAGCACTGTGCATGCTATCTACCTCCATAAACGAGTGCCCTGTCTCCAATATGCTTATTCCTGCTTTGTGTTTGAAAAAACTAAAAGCTGTTTAATCGTTTCTGGCAGTCTGTGAATACAGTGAATTAGAGCTGTTCCAATTTCCTCGCTGCCCCTTTTTCCATTTACTTCTGAGCATAAAATACAATCATTAGGGAATCTCAACCCATGTACCGTAAAGTTATAAATACAGAGTTTACGGAAATAATAAAGTGATTCGCTCGCGGAAGGTATTTGAAGAACTTTTTGTGGATGTACAGTGGCAGATAACATGAAAGGATCGTCATTTGATCGTTGATTATCGTGAGCCTTCGCAAGGTTTGCTTCTTATTTTCTTATTTGATGATCATTATAACTTGTTATTAATTCGTCAGATAGTTCGCTGCTTCTTTTAGACATATTTATTTGTTACAGATCTTTTTGACACGAAAAACTATAAATTATAATGGAGTGCAAAATATTCTTTGGTTCATTAATATCTTCAGATTTTGTTTTATTAGTTGAAGACTTTTTGCCACGTTTATCATCAGTGCCAAATACACCATTTTCATACCCTTTAAATGCTGTATTGATAATAGTTGCTAATATTTAAGATTTTTAAAAAAACAAACTTGATATACATGATTGCTAACACCGTTTTTAATAAAATGGAATGAGCGGCTATACTTTCATTGTTTATTTTATGCAATATTTGCTCCGGGATGAGATGGTAAATTGGAATAAACGCGTTTTAGAATAAAATCCTTTAGTCGCTGGTAACTTGATAAATTCCAAAACATTTTGCAAATATTTGTCGCTAAAGTTTGTCGTACATTTAAATCTACATTTTTATTGTAGTTTGTTATTTTCCCTTCTTTGTTTTATGAGGTAAGCAATCATTGAGCCTTTGTTTTGTTACATTTTGTGACCATTCTGACCAATCGGATTTTGACCAGTGCGATTTCTTCCTTTTTATGTAGGTACTCTTCTAATTGAACAAGTGATGGCTTAACATTTCCTATGACGTTCGAACAACACTCTGCTGTGTCTACTGCGGAATCAGAACTGCTGCTGGAAGCTTTTTTGGGCCTTTAAATGTTGGATCCCACTTTCGATCTTTAATTTATTTGTTTATACTTGCGTTTGTTTCAGCATTAAAATAATACGCTTTCCCTTCTCTACGATCCATATCTTTCCTAACCACTTGTTGCCACTAAAGTACTTTATTAATCAGACTTTCAACTCAATAAATTGAAATATGAAGTTGTTGTTCCATTAAGATATTTTATTGTGGTAAAGAACTAAGTAAACATGTAATTTTGTTGTTAGGTAACAAAGGGTTGTAATATCAGGGATGATGACGATGCACAAATTTGTGATACAAATTGTATAAAAAGTCATTACTGCTGGATAAATTTCTGTAATCATAGTGTGCCACTGTGTCATAAGGACGTAGGCTTTTATAGTAAAGCCCCAGAAGAAAACTTGGCAAATTCGTTGAAGGGTTTTTAATTATTTCTGTAACATTGCAATATTTACAATCAACCATAAAAGAAATCCATATTGTTTATAATTTTCTCAATAGAATAAGAATAGTTTTCAGTCATACCGATTTATAAACTGTAGCGTTATGTTATTTATCCACCAGTTGAAAAATTCACATTTTAAGTGTTAATGCTGTTTTAATATTTCACTACCTTAAGAAAAAGTTGTTTGTAGTTAGTATGACGATGGGGTGGCAAGAACGGCACGCAACCTTAAAAGAGCTTTTCATTTAAATTTCAAAAGACTGCACAACCTCGAAGAAGTTGTTTATAGTAAAGGGTATAAGAAGAGGGGTGATAGAATTGGTGCGCATCCTTAAAATTAGTTAAAAAGTGAACGACGGCGAGACTCGAGGCTGGGAGAAGTTTCAGTGGGGGGATATGCATAAAAGCGAGCATCTTGTCGGATACTTTCAGTGACGATAAATATATTTCTGTGTGCAGCAGTAGTTTTTTAGATCTGCCAGGAAGGGAAGAAATTAAATATGATCAATTCTAGTGCCTCCGCAATTAAGAGCTGCCGTTCGCACTATATGACAACTCATTGCTCAAAAAAAGTTTCCATAGAATTTCTTATAGGTAGCAGTTAATGTTAATAAAATACTGTGTTGCCATTAATGGCTTGCATTTGTTTCCATGGCTTCGACTGCCACGTCGCTACGTCCCTGACAATATTATTAGGTTTAAAGTATAAATGAAAAGCGTTGTTACTAGTAAGAAAATAGGCTCTTTCTGCATACGGTATTACGTTCTATTATTGGATTTGGACAGTATCTTCATCCTTGCCTCCTTTTCTGTATCGTACTTCTGTTCAGAAAATCTTCTTGGGTGGTTTTTTGATGCTTTGTTGATTGTATAGCGCTGTTTTTCTTATTTTTTTTTTAACGTAGCTTTCTAGTGCAGCTTGTCTTTCTTAATGGGAGCCAGTCGCGTGGAAGTCTGTATGTAGCTTGGTGTGGTTCGTGAGTGTGTGACTAAGTGATAGGTATTACATTAAATAATGTATGTTATAACTATTGACTTGAAGAAAAAAAAACTATTCTTAGTGTGTTTTGTTTGTAGACCAACATTATAGGTATTCCAACATTATTACCTACCATAGATTTAAGCAACGATAAAGGAATTAACATGAAAGCAAACAGCTTGCAATTATAAGCTATAATAGCTTACAGCACAATAAGAACAACCGTATATGAAAACGTTGCACGTACCGTTTCGTGCCACCACGGCAGCTGTTGCAAAGAAAACGATGCAGCTTTTTTATATGACTGTATTGCCTATCGTTCATTATCATTATTTTATATGTAGGTATACTAGCACCATTACATAACTACGCCGACGGGCTGTCGCAGCGGTCTACCTCCATGTAAGTGATATTATATCAGACCGCTTACAGCGACGGCAGAGCGCTTTAAACTAAAGATGCAGTAATTGTAAGTAGTATTTTTACACAACTTCATGGGTTAAGTACGGGAACCTGGCTTCAACTTCGCCCTTTGTATTCTGGGTACAATACAGACATTGGTAATTTTAATATTATTACCTATACTTACATATAATAATGAGATGAAGAAGCCGTATTTTAAACGGTTTATACATATGACCTAATTTTAAATGCAACCATTTTAGTAGCCATAATACCGGCACCAGTAGTCTTTCTACTAATGCTGATAATAAAACCAAAGTAAGAGGTATTCCTATCAGGGCGTAGATCATGCAGAAAATCTTTCCGCTCCGACTGAAGGGCGATACCCGACCATAACCTGTAACAAACAAATATAAAGTTGCTTTTAAAGCGACCTTCAGGCGATTAATCTGATTGACATAAAACTTGTTCCAACCAACAGTCCGGGACTAGTTTTTAATCAGTCTACCAGATGAATATTGCATGTGGACCCCGGAATCCTTGTTAAGTCCTACAACTGGTTTATTATATTTGACAGTTTGAAACTGTCAGGGACTGATGATTGGATCAAACCTATAATAAAGGCTTACACACACCGACGCGGCCACGGTGGCGGCCGCGGTAACGGCCAATATGAACACATTGAATTAAATTAATGAAATCATACCAAGCGCGGACAGGTCCAGACCAAGCGGCCTGAGAGCAGACAACTGCAGCGATCTGATCTGCGGTGGCGGCTAAATACAACGTGTCGAGTTTGGACGCGAGAAGTGACTGTAGTAATGGCGAATAATATGATAGAATTATTAATAGATAAAGTCAAATTATATCCCATATATACTTTATGGTTTAAGTCATCCAAATTACAAAAATATAAAGTCTAAAAACAAACTGTATGTTTTGATCTTCTTCATCACAAATAGTAACTAAGTCTCTTCTTTCACATCGTCTATCAATAACAAATATTAGAAATAAAAAATAAACCGGGACGTTTAAAATGACATTTTTATTACTTAAAATACGTAAGTATACAATTAACAGATACCTAACAGCTCCACTCATTGCTTTGGTGTGAATACGTCTGGCCGCTAGTATGATCGCTACCGCGGCCGCCACCGTGGCCGTGGCCGCGTCGCGTCGGTGTGGAAGCCTTAATGCTTTTAAACAAAAGTACCGGGTGTTCCACCTAAGGAGGTAATCGGCTATATCTCAGAAAGTAATAACACTAGGACTTTGGGAAAAAATATATCGATAAAAGCGGCCAAGAGAAATTGCTGGAAATTATTTTCAGGTTCGAAAAATGACCGCTAGGGGGCGTAAGAGAACTTTCAAAATAGAAATGCCAATTTTCTCTTGATTTTTCTTAATAAAAATATGTTAAAAATATAAGCATTATATTCTTCATAAAATTATGCAACTTTATGTTAGGAATCGTTCTTTTCTATTTTCAATAATAAAGTGGTGGGAGAAGGTCAAACTTTTTTTCTTTCAATCGCTGATATCTCTGCTTTGGATAGACCGATTTTATTCAACTTGGTCTTGAAAAAAAGCCCTTCTTTTCCTCTACACGTAGATCTATTAACTATACCATATTAATTCTAATGGTGGCCACTAGATGGCGTTTTTCCGTAATTCCTCAATGAATAAGGATTTTCTCAAAAAAATCAAATGTTATGATATGACTTTTTCATCATATTTAATTTTAGGCTTATAAAGGCTATTAAATAGTGGAATAAAGAATCCAGGTCCGTATTTAAAATAAAAAAGTTGATGATGGTCGCTCGAATCCGAAACGTCGGATTAAAAAACTAACCCCATCAGCTTGAAGAGGAGGTAAAGTTACTATAAGGTACTAAAAACCGCAACGTGATATCTTTTGTTAAACTAGAAAAATTAGGGATAATAATAATTACCTAATATGGAAAAATAGGCCATTTTTTAAAACATTAATTAATCAATTAAATCTCTGGTTTAAAAAAAGATATCACGTTGCGGTTTTTAGTTCCTTATAGTAACTTTTCCTCCTCTACAAGCTGATGGGGTTAGTTTTTTAATCCGACGTTTCGGATTCGAGCGACCATCATCAACTTTTTTATTTTAAATACGGACCTGGATTTTTTATTACACTATTTAATAGCCTTTATAAGCCTAAAATAAAATATGATGAAAAAGTCATATCATAACATTTGATTTTTTTGAGAAAATCCTTATTGATTGAGGAATTACGGAAAAACGCCATCTAGTGGCCACCATTAGAATCAATATGATATAGTTAATAGATCTACGTGTAGAGGAAAAGAAGAGCTTTTTTTCAAGACCAAGTTGAATAAAATCGGTTTATCCAAAGCAGAGATATCAGCGTTTGAAAGAGAAAAAGTTTGACCTTCTCCCACCACTTTATTATTGAAAATAGAAAAAAACGATTCCTAACATAAAGTTGCATTATTTTATGAAGAATATAATGCTTATATATTTAACATATTTTTATTAAGAAAAATCAAGAGAAAATTGGCATTTCTATTTTGAAAGTTCTCTAACGCCCCCTAGCGGTCATTTTTCGAACTTGAAAATAATTTCCAGCAATTTCTCTTAGCCGCTTTTATCGATATATATTTTTTCCCAAAGTCCTAGTGTTATTACTTTCTGAGATATAGCCGATTACCTCCTTAGGTGGAACACCCGGTACAGTGCGTTTATAAGCTAATACTATTAGGCATTTGTTTTCAAGCTTTTATTTAAGTACATGTCATGTTCTTCATAGGCAGGGACTCAGGGAGGTGACACAGCTACTATTAGCTCCGAATAATAAAATCATCCTGTATATTAATAGAAATACTTACCAATTGTTGTTACAATTGTACCGGTAAAAAAAAGAGATTGTCCAAAAGACCAGTTTGGTTCCCCTGTAGAGTTTCCTACTGTGGATAGTCCTCTCTTGTGGGCTTTTACAATCTCAACAATTAAAGTTTCAAGTGCATGATCTAAAAGTAATCAAAACAAATACAGAGGTATAAACATGGTGTTCCACAAAGGTCGATAGGGTATGATATTATAATCTTAAGGCTCGGAGAAAAAAAAAGTATTCATTAAGTCAACCAAGAGAATTGTGTATAACTAAAAAAATCGAATGTTGTCGTTTTAATAACGGAAATAAAAAGATCATTAATTTTCGCGACATTTTGTTTATTAGACTTTTTCGTATCACCAATAATAAGGATATTGGAAGCTTGCAAAAAAAATTTTTTTTTAGTTCCTGTGTCTTCAATACTCTCTATCCAAATCTATTGAGTTTGATTGACAAAGAACTAGCAAACTTATTTAAAAACAGACCTTGATCGTGCATGGTCGCTATTTTACACCGCGTCTTCTAGTGGGCGCTGTTTACCCAAGATTTCGTTTTCCAAAAATGTTTAACAAAATTAAATGGGATGACACATTTTTTATGACTGGCATAAGAACAGTTACATTTTGGCGTTCACTGTTATTCGATATCTTTATTTGTTTCCGAGTTATTTACAAATAACAATTTTTATTAAAAAATTAATGTTTACCTGCAAACCAAAGAGGTTTTTTTGTTATAATTGTTTTATCCATTAAGCAACAATAATAATTGGAAAATTGTTGGCACTAAAATGTTTAGCCTTTTGTCTTCTCCTGTCACAAAATAATTTATTCATTATATATATTTATTATTGTTCAAAGGAAGTGTTTTTCGTTATTCGAATTTAAAAACTAAAATACTTTTCGATATTGCAATTAATTGCCAAATAAGATTTGCAATTATTTACTGTTGACGATCCCTTTGAATCCACCTCTATTTTGGATAAATTACGAGAATAGGCCCACACAAATGGAACAAAAAGCTATATTTTAATAATACCTAGTTCCTTAAATTATGACAGGGCAACATTTACATTATTTTCGATAAACGGTAGAAACATGAATTCTGTAAATTAAAATAGTAATTTGCAAAAAGCAAATATATCGGTTCACATTTTGCGCCAAAGTGTAGCTATTTTTATGCTCTTTATGCCCAGTAGTGAAAACAAATGTATCGTACTTACTTATATACGCTTTATTGTCTGAAATTACATGAATTTATCGACAAAGCGATTTTATTACGGGTAATTAATACATATTAGTAATTCATAAATCAATTACAATAATAATATATTTAATAATTATACTTATAATCATCCTGGGCATGACAATACATGAACGTGTAATCAAAGTGATTATAAACAGTACAAACCAATAAAGTAAACAGTAAATAATAGAATAAACTACAAAATACCTACTGAGTTAAGAAATAAAATAAAGTACAAACAGAATAAGATTGAAATAAATGAATAAATGTAAATAAAATTGTAAAAAATAGTAAACAAAATCAAATATGTAAGTCAGAAATATTCGATTAAAAAACATTTAAGTCTTTAAAAGCCATAATTGTACAATTCGTCTAAGTATGCCCTCTGAAGCAAACCCCTCTTCACCCTTCTGCTGAACTGAAGATAGGGTAATTGTCTACACTCGATACTCAAGTGGTTGTAGATCCTGAGACTTTCATAGAATATTGACCGTTTGGTCAAAGTGGGCCTAGGTATAAGAAGGCGTATATTTTGGTATTGTCTCGTGTGTGTGGTACTGATGCGTTTTCAAGTTGATAAAAGTATTTTTTGTGTAGTAGAGAAACTGTCTCTGCTTCTCATCCTGCACATATACCAAATAGCCCTTTTTTAATACTAATAACAACATATATTTTAATAGGCAAGCCTAATAAAAGATGCTATTAAAAAGTTTTTGGTTATAAAAACCCCAGAATATTATACCATATCAACTGTAGGACAAAGAAAAATATACCATTCTTGCAGAGAAAGAGTGCAGCTCAGCGGACACCACCCTAATTGCAAAATATCCAGATGATAACCTGTTACTCAGCCCGAAAATGTGCCCCTCAAACCTCAACCTATTGTCGATAGAGATACCCAAGAAGTTAACTATCGCTTTATTTTCAATTTCGTCATTTTCTATATAAAGTCTGATGTTGTTAAAAGCAAAGGTTAGTATTTTAGTTTTATTAATATTGAGACAGAGAGAATTTGAGTCACGCCATTCCCTAACCCTGCACAGATTATCATTTATGGTCCTCTCCAGAGGTTCACTACTACTTGAATGCCACAAAAGAGTAGCTTCGTCAGCGAGATAGCCTATCATTGAAATTAATGTACTAGTTAATTTTATTAAGGAAGTTTGAAAAAACGGAAACTTATGTTAACAGGACTCTTTAGAAGACATAATGTTAACAATCGACCCCAACCAGTCGTTATTTTAATAAATGTGAAATTATTTCTCAAACCAGCCCAAGTTAATTAAATTTGAATAAAGGGTATTGAAGATACAGCAATTAAAAAATATTTTTTTACAAGCTCTATTATAAAAGATACGAAAACGAATTATAACGAAAATAGTTCACATCATTATTAGTAAATTAACGCTGACATTAAGCAGTTCTGCGACTTGAAACAGTGTAGAGAGTGTATTATTTATTACTAGGTTGCAAAGGGTGGATGTCAGAACTCCTAATAAATTTTAAAAAATAAAATCTCGTTGCTGATACTGGTTGATTTTAAAGGCTAAGGTACAGTGCAAGAAATACCTACTATTCAGTTTCAGCCAGCCATGCAGGCTGTTAGTAATAGGCGGAGATAATGATCCTAGGTTTTCATAATCTCCAAGTGCAGACATACATTCTCAACTTGACCTATGAATAACAGTCAGAGCCCGCGAAACCACCAATCCAGTATATCACAGAAAGTTGCAAGAAAAAAGTTAAGCGATTTGTAATCACTCTTGCACACTTAATCAGCGAGTCTTATGCTATTAACTTGAATAAAGTAATTTTTTTAAAACACTAACACATTTTTACAAAGAAGGGATTCTACTTGCTTAAATACATTAATCATTGGTAATAAAATTAATTTTTAAGATAAAAAAGATCGCATTATAATGTGTTTGCATTTTTGACTCGTTTCCGAAATGTCTGGTTTGGTCGCTTAAAATGAATAAAGAAACTCCCGACTTTTACGGTTCATGACGGATAAATGTATCTCCAAAAATTGACTGGAGATTAGTTCAGAAAGGTTATTACCTTATCAAAACAAAAATATCTTAATTTTTGAATGGTTCACAAATAAACAAGGCGTAACTAGAACACTCTTTTGTTATGTGAAATTTGTTAGTTCCATATACAAACCGGGTGTTTCTCAAAAGACGCTCACCCCTATAACTTTTTTGTATTTATAGATATTAAAATGAAATTTTGGAATTGTGCATAAGAGATGAGTCTGCATTTATTGGCATAATTTTTGATTTGTTAGCACCTTGACTTTGGTATTTTAAATGGGACACCCTGTATATTTTTGCTTATTTGGATTCAGCATGATATTCTGAGTAAATAATGACATCCCACTTGTCATTTTTTGACGTGTTATAACATTTTTATTCTAATTTTTTGTATTGAATCTAGAGGGCCATGAATCAATTAAATATGTTAATTTATAGTCAAGTAGTTTACGAAAAATAAAATTATGTCATATTAATTGACTTTCTAAGTTTCACAAGCGTTTAAAAAATGAAATGACGTTTACTCCATTTTTCCAAATAGAACGATAGTGGTTCACTAGGATATTTGAAACGAGCATTTTTTCCCCAACAATTTGATACCATACACTCCTATGCTATTTTAAAATTAACACGAAAAAATTTGCCTTAAATCCCAATCACATATTTAAAAGTGTTATGTATTATTATTGCCGCCCTGTCCTTTCTAAAGAAAAGAAATTAATATAAAAGCGGATTTGAAAAACAATTGAATTGAATATTAAAACCAATATGGCTCTAATTAAAAGTTGTTCAAATGTCATTCGTTTATAAAACTTAGATTGTAAATCAGATAAAATGGTTAGTTTTACTAGAAATGAACAAATTGATATGCTCTTAATTTGTGGAGAGACCAGTCAGAGAAATTGCTGTTGAATGTGATATTAGTAGCTCGTCAGTATGGAGGATTTTACATACATAAATACAAATACCAGATTCATCAACGTCTCTATCAAAATTACCATGCCAGAAGGCTTGAATACTGTAACGGGTTTTTACAAAGACATCAACAAGTTCCAACATTTCCGTCGAAAATTCTTTATTCGGATGAGAGTCGATTCACAAATTTGGGCATGTTTAATAGAAACAACAAGCGTTATTGGTCACAAGATAACCTGCATTTAATGGAAGAGGGCAATTTTCAAGAGCGATTTGGATTCAATTGCTGGTTAGGTATCATTGAAGATAGAATTGTGGGACCAATTATTTTTGATGTTCACCTTACCGGCGAAAGATATTTAGGTTTCTTGCAAGTAGAAATAGAACAATTTCTTGAAAATTTGCCTGTATTTAAACAAATGGCTATTATTTTTCAACAAGACGGGGCTCCACTACGTAATTCTCGTGATGTTAGGTAATATCTTCATAACACGTATGGGGAAAATTGGATTGGCACTAACGGGCCGATAAGATAGCCAGCGAGGTATTAAGCTTTTTGGTAGGTATGTCTTTTCATCCTTTAACATTTTTATTTTTTAAATTAGATCCCCCGACCTAACTCCGTTGGACTTTTTTGCATAGGGAAAATAGGAAAAACAAAGTCTACAACGTTCCACCAGTCACCCGTGCAGAACTTAAAAATAAAGTGAGAGCAAAAATTCAAGAAATAAATGTAAACCAGTTGAGAAATGTAATGAGGGCAACTGTCGAAAAAGTAGAAAATTGTTTTCATCAACAGGGAGGACATTTCGAACATTTAGAGCGATGATAATTGTTATTATAATTAAAGTCTTAGATTGATTTATTAATAATGATAAACAATTACTATCTTCTATTGTTGAGAATGAATTAGTTAACTGTTTAGTTCTTTTAGTTTCGTTGATTAAGCCTAGTTGCCTAGATCAATTTCTTAACACCTGCGTAAGTTTTAAAATAGCATAGGAGTATATGGTATCAAATTGTTGGAAAAAAATATTTCAAATATCCTAGTGAACCACTATCGTTCCATTTGGAAAAATGAAGTAAACGTCATTTCATTTTTTAAACGCTTGTGAAACTTAGGAAGTCAATTAATATGACATAATTTTATTTTTCGTAAACTACTTGACTATAAATTAACCTATTTAATTGATTCAATACAAAAAATAAGAATAAAAATGTTATAACACGTCAAAAAATGACAAGTGGGATGTCATTTTACTCAGAATATTATGCTGAATCCAAATAAGTAAAAATATACAGGGTGCCCCATTTAAAATACCAAAGTCAAGGTCACTTCCGGTTAAACCGATCAAAAATTATGCCAATAAATGCAGACTCATCTCTTATGCACAATTCCAAAATTTCATTTTAATATCTATAAATACAAAAAAGTTATAGGGGTGAGCGTCTTTTGAGAAACACCCGGTATATTAAAAAAAAAACTTTATATGTATTACTTCTCAGGCCGTTTCTGGTATTTGAGTACAGTCAAGGATTTCAATAGGGTTACAAAGCTTGAAAAAAGATTGTATGACCATGTGTCGTCATCGCCATTGCCGTAGAACCTGGTTTGTTCTTGTAGTGATTTGCGTAAATTACAATTACCGTATTGACTAATTATTTTAATAACAGGTTTCTTAAGGGTCCATAAAGTATCAAAAAATTGGATAGCATATGCTGGTGGGAATAATTTCCGAAGGGGCCCCATTGCGCAATCATTTGCTATTGTATGGCAGTGTTTGATGGGTTGCGTAAGTGGACAAGATAGGAAACAGATAGAGAGTAGAAAACGATATTGTAAGTATTGTTTGAGAACATTTATTTGACCTTTGGGGAGGAGGGGCGTTAACACCCCCCCCCCTGTGGCTGCGCCAATGCTGTGAGCCATTCCATGGATGGAATGAATGTTTGCCATTTCTTCGTTGGCATATGGGTACATTTTGAACACAACACACAATAAATTGTTACTTAACATCAAATTGACAAAATAAACACAGTCTGTTTTTTAAATCAACTGTCATGACTGATTCTGTTGCAATGAAAACCTCTTGATTGTTTTCTAAGGTTTACTATGCATGTAACTGGTTTCTTGTGTGCTGCCGCTGCAAAGGAGAGATACAACATTTTTTTTTGGGAATTTTCATTTTTATCTAATTTTCATTAATTTGGTTAAAGTAATTTGTAAAGTTATAGTGTAACATAGCACAGGTCGCTAAATAAGTATTTTTTTCGCTTATTTTTCAAAAACTCTTAATTATTCAACTTACAAAATTCCAACGCAGTTTTAACTTTAAACCCGTTTTTTTTCCAAAGCGGTAAAATTGAATGGAGATTAGGTCTGTCTAGTTAAAAATAAAATGCAGTGTGACACATAAAAGTTATGGTTATTTAAATTCAGGTACAACACTGTATGTGGCGCCATCTAACATTAAACAAAAAACTAAGCAAATAATTGAGTTTCTCATCGTCAATACTCAGAGTATCTCAAATTTCATCAAATTGCCATGTTACTGAACAAAAATATAATCAAAAAACCAAATAAGGAATTTTATCTCAAGAACCAAGCCGTTGCGGACCCAAGTTCTGTTCATATGAACTTTTAATTTTAAGATTAGTCAAAGATTCGCCCTATAAAGATTGTACAAGTAGGTACTTAATAAACACCCAGTATATCCTGTGTTTGGCGAAATTCTCCATCTTTGGAAACGCCATTTTATAACTTTTTAGAATATCGACTCTATTGAAAACGAGTAAAATTTAATAATAAAATAATTTAGCTTGCGATATTTTTGTCGATAAGCCAGAAGTTTACAAAACATTTGTTAACATAAAGTCACTTAGGTATCGCATTATTATCGTTGCACTAGAAATTACCTAAAATAATAATAGTGTTGATCTTACAGGGTTGCTCAAAAGTCCTGCATAAAATTCATATTTTTTCTATAAGTTAGTTTTGGTTAGTTCAGATTAGTTAGCTCGCTTGCAATTTGAGTATGTGTTTAAATCGACATTTTGAAGAAATATTTTCCATTTCAAATTAATTTGTGTTAATAACAGTGCGTCACCTCTATTTGCTCTGAAGCGGAGAGACAAAAGTTACATGGTGCACATAAAGTATAATTTTCGGGAAAATTTAAATATATGTTTAGGAGTTTTTTGACGTAAGGATAATCCTGAAACCTTAAACTTTACCTGCTCCAAGTTTCATCTATATTGTTTAAGAAGAACGGACTCTAAAGTAGGATTTAAAGTTTAACACATGGAATCCTATGACTAAAGTTAGCGCTTAACGTTGCAGTTAGCAGTCAAATTTGACACACGGGACGGAAATCTAGCCTATTAAGAATGAAATTTATTTTCTGATAGTATGGCACAATCGTAAGCTCGAGAGCTTTTAAGCCACCTATTTGACACGGGGTTTGCAGTTAACTTTAGAGGGGGCAAGTGCTGTTTAAACAGTACTTAGCCACTACCGTCGATCGACCGGTTCTGTTACAATTGCGGAGGAAACTAGTAATTTTGAATGATTTTTTTTTGTTTAAAGTAAGTTAAATTAATTTTGTTTCATATATCATAAATGACAAGGAATAAAAGTTTGAAATTTGGTAGTTATGTGTAACTTAATATGCTGTTTAAAAATAGTAAATAAAAAACTAGGGTTGCAATTTAAAATAAATTGTTGATTTTGTTATATCTCTAATTTAGGATACACTGTATCAATATTATTTTTTTGTAAAAAAGACCACACCTTCAAATATCGATACCCGTGTCGGAGCATTTTTCCAAAAAAAAAAAACATACTGGACTTCCTGAATTTATTTCAAGTTACAAGCTCGCACTGTATTTAAATAATCCATGGATCAAACGTTGCTTGTTATTTTTTCCTCATTGTACTCACCTGATACGTTTGGATTTAGAGTTTTAAAATCCGCAATTGCATTACCAAATGTTATTCTTGCCTCAAGGTCCATGGGCATTTCAAGAAGTGAAAAAATGGCTGCTCCGGAACATAAAAACATGGCGTAAAGAAATATATAGAAAGAAAAGTAAAATGACGGGTTTTTAAGACCCATCAATTTGGTTGCACCTTTTCTCTCATCACGATGGGATGATAAAAGCGGCAGCTTTTCGCTGGTGCATGATGGATAAGACATTTTAAATAGTTCGGTTTAGGTTATTTTAGTTATGCTTAGGTACCTAAAATGTTTATAAAGAAATACTATAAAACATATCGCCGCTTATTTGACTCATGCATAATATATAAAACATTCATAGTCGCTGGTAAACAAAAATGGGCTCAATCGAATACATATAAATGAGATAGGTACCCTCCAATTATTAAAGTAAAGTTTCCATAAATTAGGTTAAAATTCGAGATTTGGGATAGTATTATTGGGCCGTTTTCCCTACCTGAAAATTTTAACTGGTGAAATGTACCTAGAGTTTTTATTGAAGAAGTTGACTCTAGGAAATAATCAACCGCCTCCACACTTACCAGCGACCATGAATGGTATATGAATATAGGTCACAACAAATATACTTTTTAAAATCACCCGCACTAGGATTGTTTTTTATTAGCCAAACGTCCGTTCACCAAAAAAATACATTGTCCTGAACAACATTATTATAAAATCGTAATATAATTCTAATTATGTTTAGTGAAAAACACACAATGTTGTATTTATAGTTTAAATTAAAACGCCATGATTTAACTACGAACTGCACATTTAAACTAACTTTTACTAGTGGCCGTTGAAAAAAATTATTTAAAATGTTATCATTAATTTCTATTAATTATCTGAAGATAAAATAAGTGGTACATGTTTAATGTAATGTGTGACTTTATCAGCAGGTATCTGAAGTGATAATAATACTCGTATTTATTTATTTATTTATTCACTAAAGCATCATATTTCTTAACATAAGAAATATTATGATTGTACAGTACAGTTTTTATCCAAAAATTAAAAGAACAAATTTTAGAAAGGTAATGTTTTAGTATCCACCTACACAACAACTAACATAATATTTTTTAATAATTAATTTCAGTGACGTAGCAAGCACTACTTGGGCCCTTTCGCAAAATTTTGATATGGTTTCCCAGTCTCCTTCGCTACTCTTATTTATATGGGTAATTAGGTATATTCACAAACTTAAAGAAATTATAAGACTCTTATATGAAATGATGCATTTTTGTTGCTAAAATTCGAATCCACGTGAAAAACTACGTATGTTACAAAACAATTTTTGACTTGCTCCCCGGAATTATGATTAACCGTTAAAACCGATTAAAAGTTGATTAAATTAAAATAAAATTTGACTAATGAATTAAGTTCACTTATTTTGGAATTAATATGCGTTTCCATGGTAATGTGTAATGTTTACTTACGTCAGTTGAACATTTTGGAGTTTTAATAATTATTTCTCAGTTTATTGCTCAAGACATGGAAGCGAATTTTAATGTGCAAGTTGATATGTTGTTAATTTTGGGGGAGTGCAAAAAAAAACTACAGAGAAGCTGCACTAGTATGGGCAGAGAGGTTTCCTTACAACCCGAAATCTCACATGGCATTTTGAAGCTGGCCAGATGTCGTACTACTGGCAGTTTAAAGGCGATATCACGAGTCGGAGTAGAACTGAAACGAACGAAATCATGGCAGTTCGTGATTTAGGAGCGGTAGCTATTGTCGCTATTGACCCTCATGTAGGTTCCATGCGGCTTGCTAGAGATGCAGTAGAGGTTTTTAACTATTTAAATAAAATATTTTAAACAAGGAGGACTGGTCGAGCTATTCCGGTCAATTGTCCTGCTTGGTCCCCAAATTTTACCCCCCTTGACTTCTTGTGGGGCTTTATAGAGGACAAAGTTATGGCAACTGCACCTTCAACTTCAGATGATATGAAAGACCAAATCCGTTCTGCCTGAATATTAGTGACACCTAAAATGTTAGAGCGGCGGGCACGAAATTCATTAAGACAAAGAGTGAGACAGTGTTTGGCTATTCAGGGAGGACATTTTGAACAGCTTGCATGGTAGACGTTAAATAATTTGAAATTAGGTTGTAAGTTATTTCTTTATTGCAATAACATAATGAATCATAATTCCGTAACCAGGGAAGCAATCAAAAATTGTTTTGTTTTATTTACGTAGTTTTCACGTAGATTCGAATTTTAGCAACAAAAGTGTATCATTTCATATAAAATTCCAAACTTGCCCTACACCCATCAATATTAAGAAAGGGGTAAAATGTCAAAAATATATTTAAGTACGTCCCCCCCATATCGCTATTACCTCACCAAAATGTCTTGAAAATTTGAAAACCATCCTCGAAATATCACTTTGTAACACAATGATGAAGAATGTTTTAAACATTTCGTCGCCTTCATAAGAAAAGTACCAAAGATTTGAAAAATGTTTCATGAGACAAAAATATTTTTTTAATTCTATTTTTTACAAAATATATAAGTATAAGTAGATCTTGTTCTTCTTTTATTGCAATGAATTGTTTTACTTCTACTGGCATTGATTTAATGTTCCAATCTTTCTTCTTTTGTGGAATACTTTCTACAGCTGACAGTTTCAGGATATTAAAATTTATTAGTACCACCACTTCAGGATTTTTGAGACATATCTAGATTTATCTTTGCTACGTATTATTCCCATTTAGTTCTGATATTATGGTGTAGATTTTTGTTGAATTGTGAATGTGCTGACAGATCGTAGCGTGGCTAATTTATATTAAGACAAAATCTCACTGGTTATAAGAAAGTTCAGGAGGTCGGGTGTTTTGTTGGGATTTCTGGGTCAGGTGTACCAGTAGATAGAAACGAGTGATTTTTTTTTAGTAGTTGTGAGCCGAGAACCCCAAAGCATGTTTTTGCTATTGAAATCTCCCCCAGCAATAAACCTTGGATCTAGTGTTTTGAAGAATTTTCTGAAGTGTTTGATCTTTATGTTGTACCATGATGGGCAATATACTGCAGAGAACTTAAGCTCATAGGAAGACATTTTACCTTTTAGTGATGCAGGTACAGGGAGTTAATTTCATATTGTGGCATTTCATAATGACTTATGTTTTATTGTATTTGCAAGTGAGAAAAAACAAACCAAATTTGGTTGGATGTATTTTAAGTTTGGCGTAAGCGCGTGTGAGACCAAGCCAATCGAATTTAGATTCTCTTTTCCGCATTGTAGTCATCGCAACGACTTCAGAATCTCGCCCCAGTTTTGCATTACCAGCATCAGGGCCGCGCCAGGTGTTTCTGCCGCCGTGTGCAAACCATAAGTGGTCGCCCCCTATTACCCCTATAGGGACGTTTATACTTTTAAGTTTTAATAAAAAACTATAAAATTTTGTATTACATTTTTACAGCACAAATAAAATAACGCATAAAAAAAAAACCTTAAACAAAATATTAAACTTAAGCAACTGAAAAGCAATATATTATAAAATTAAAAATTAATTAAAATAACAACTCCGAGAAATTAAAATAAAATATTATGCGTAAAACGTAGGTATTTATAAAAAAGGCACTTGCCTTGCCTTAATTGTTGCAAAATCCTTAATAATTTGGTCTACATTTAGTTGTTCACATAACTCGGATTCAATCGAAATGAATGCCAAATTATTAAGTCTCTCCTGGTTCATCGAGAATCTTAAGTAATTTTTTATCAGCTTTAGCTTTGAAAATGATCTTTCTCGGCTTGCAACTGATATTGGAAGGGTTAATAGGATTCTTAAAGCAATCGAAATATTAGGGAAAGGTATCAAATAAGTAATTTTTAAAAATATATTGCAAAACTTTTAAAGGGCATTTTTCATTCTCTCAAAAAGGAAAAATTGACAATAATTCATCACACAGTTCAAGAGCATCAATATCATTTTCACCTCTAGATTCATCACGTAATTTTAGACTTAAATCAGCACAATATTTTATAAGATTTTCTTTATCAACACATTTTAATTTTGTGAAGTCATACAAAAAGTCAAATACAGTGGTATGTTCTTTTATTAATGTAAATCTTTCACTTATTGATGCTATAGTGGTATCAAGAATGACATAGTAAAAATTTACTTTAAAATTCATTTTTTGATCAACTATGGGCTCATCTTCGCCTTCATAGCCAAACTGCCTCTTTTTTGTTCTTTTCCTTAAGGGTCTATTTTCATTAAATACCGGATCCAAATCTAAATCTTTAGCGATTTTTGTAGCATTATTTAAATAAATTTCAAATTCAGCATCAGATCTTTTTTCCATAAAATATGAATGTAAATTTTTAAGCTCATTTAAACAGTCTTTCATATGGATATCGGTTTTCTGTAATAATTTACTTACAACATTGATTTTCGTTAGTATGTCATACCATATAGAAATAGATAAAGCTGTCTGCAGAAATTTTTCTTACTTCGTTTTTAATTAATTCTACTACAGATGGATTTAGTGTAGGAGAAATATTATTTCTCCTAATATTGGTCAATATTGGATTTTAATTGGTGCCATATTAGCTCAATAGGATTGAATATACAATAGTATGGAGGAAGACGCAACACTGTATGTCCATTTTCTGCTGCAAGTTTGTCACACTCGTATTCCTTATTTATTTTAAAAGCTTTTAATACTTCTAGCAGTTCTCGTTTTTTGTAAATTTCTTCAAAATATAAATCATTTTCAATCATAAAATTTTGAATTTCTGCTTTTGTATTATTAGGATTGGGAATGATTTTTGCTTGCCGACTATGATAACTAGCATTGTCCATTACAATGACGCTATTTTCAGGTATATTTTTAAGGAGTTTATGTTTAAACCAATCTTCAAAAAGTTGTGCGTCGGTATCTTAATGGTAATCTAAAGAAGAATCTGCTATGTTTTTAGCTGAAAGCAACAGACAATTTGGAACAAACCCTACCAAACCATACCTACTATATTATGTATTCCTAGAAAAGTAATAAAAACGATGAGAGGCAATCGCGGCGCGGCCTTTATAAAATAAGTAGTTACTTGATTTTCCGGTGTTATTTTTATTTTTATTGACGCCGGGATATTGCTATATTATATAGACAAAACATTTTATCGGGTGGCGGCCGTCGCGCGCCGCCCTTTTAGACTTGCCGCCCGTGTGCGGTGCACCCATTGCACACGTGGTTGGCGCGGCCCTGACCAGCATGTCGTGTTGTATTGTCTGGATAATTTTTAATATATTATTTTTAAAAATGTGGTACTACTGTACTACTAACATACAATTCAGATGTTGGTAAAACTGTCAAATGTTTGGTCTTCTTCTGTCAACAAATTATTTTATTTTTTGTGTTTATGCAACTTATTATGTATGGTATAGTCAACAATGTAAAACATTAAATGTGATAAATAATATAACTACCAACTATGAAAAATTAAATTTTATACATGAAGCATTGTTAAACTTGTTTGCGTTTCGTAAATTAGTCATTATAGCTGTTCCGTAAATTCTACTTTAACTAGGCGTCGTTTATAATGATCAAACTATTTACCTGCCAAATGAGCTTCTTGTTTTTACGATTATTAACTTTTGTTTTATTTTTTCTTGGTTTAAAGGGATCAGAACACAAGAAGACTAAGTATATTCCCTCTCATTTTGAAACTAGTTTGCCTAAATGCTCAACAAAGTGGTTCTGCAAGTGACTAGGTTGATAATTTCGTCCTGTGGTTTCCTTAAAATATTAACTAATACCTACAAAATAATTTGTTGACATTAGTATAAATTGCTGACATTTCTAGTTTAGTCAAAATCAATTTTTACATGCAGTACCTGGTGGTTAAACAAGAATAGACGCCGTATCTCAGTAATCGTTAATCACAGAGTTTTCAAATAACAAAATGTATTATAAAGTCGACCAAGAGAAATTGCTGGAAATTATTTTCAAGTTTCTAAATTGACCACTAGAGAACGTCCAACCTCTAACTAAGAAAATAATCATGATCATTATCGATAAAATGGCAAATAAGGTTATGTCAGAAATTAAATGTTTTACTCTTTGAAGTATACGGAATAACTTTACTTCGATATATTTGCTCTAAATCGCGAAATAGAGTAAGAGGAGGAGGGGAATCTCTTTTGACAGTAATACTCATAACATTTAACAAACTTTGTTTCGCTGTAAAGAGCGTATCTGATAGTAACATCTAAAATTTTTTATAAGTTATTTCTTGTATGTTCGTCGCCACTAGAGGGCACTATTTGCACAATCAACAGATTTTTCAATTTTTTTTCAAAAATTTTAAATGCAACCGTGTATAAATATTTAATCATATAAAAAATAGATTAAAAACTAATAAATAAAGGCACACTAAGTCTGAAATCTGGTGAAAATCGCATGTTAATATCTTAGTTTAAGCCAGAAAGAATATTACCACAAAATAATATATATAAATTATAAATATCCTGATTCTTCCTCATTTAGCTCCTGATCAAGCATTATTCTTGAAGAAAAACCAGTAATTATTATTCAAGAATTAGATTTAATTAACATATTTGCCCGACCAAAGTTAACATATTGTAAAATATGATCAGACAATTACTATTTAAGAAACATAGAGAGAAAAAAAAAGTGCAATAAAAATTTGTAAACAAGGCATCAAATTTTAAAAATGATATAAACTAATTTTAAGAAATAATAACCGCCTATTAGTTAATGTCTACCTAGAAGCTCAAAATGTTTTCCATCATTTTCTTCACAGCCTATTAATTTTTGCGTGGTTGTAAATATGGCAGGCTACCGATCCACCTGTTTAAAAAGTGCCGATCCATTTAGGTACAGCATAATGCGCTGAGCAGCTATGATGCTGAAAATACATCGCTTGCCTTATTTGTAGCATCTTCAAGTAAATCAGGTAATATATCATTTATAAATTTAAATATACGCCACCATTTAATGTCCCATCAAAAATATGTGGGCCAATTATTTTGCATTGCCTTCTACTACTGCCTTGATGTTGTACCGTCTGCCGTCTGCATCCAATTTGGATTATTGATTGACCAACAGTGCACATTATGTTGCTTCATCCCACCCTCACTACTAAATGTTATTTTGTCCGTAAAAATAATTTTATTTGAAAGGTCTGGATCATATTTATCATCCAATGACAGAAATCCAGCCTCCTGTCAAAATCTTCATTATTCAATTCTTGATGAAGTTCCAAAGGGTAGGGATCTATCCTATTGTATAATAAGAAAATAAAAGTAAAGAGTTGTAATAGAAATCAAAATTTTGAGATAATCAATATTTTTGGGATTAAGAGTTTATTTTTGCTTATTCACAAAAAATATTTTCATATTATGTTAAATAAAATAAATGTTTTGTCCAGCTAACTTAAAATTTTAAAGAGAACCTTTTAATAATCTTTAAAAAATTATAATTAAAAATCAAATTTAAATGCTGAAAAAGTGCCATCATCAAAGTTTAAAAAACGAGCGAAAGTGTGTGGTATTTGCAACCATACAAATTATTAAAATTCCGTTTTAAACACAATTTTTTTAAATTTACGCTAAAGTTTTTAAGATCTACATACCCTGTCAGATAACTTAGATCAAATCGAGTAAATAGATGTAAGCCCATTTTCTGTAGTAACTATTTGTATTGTTGAGTAGACGCATAATAAAAAATAACATTTTTATTCAAAATAAATATTTAATAATGAAATAACCAAAGGAAAAAACGATTATTTTTTATAGAAAAGAAAACATTGATTTAGAAAGTCCACCTAAACAAACTTTTATGGGACTCTCTATTTTCGGGCTTTAGAAATGGTAATATTGCTTCTAAATCCGTTTTTCCGATGTTTTCGTCTTGTTCCACCATATAAACCATACATTAACATAAGGATTGCTTGCACTTGACCTACATCTGGCGCACATTGCAGTGGGACGAATTCTCAACGCGTGGTTATACATTTTGTATTACAGTGACTATTTCCCTCATATACTGTAACTACAATGCGCTTTTCACTTGATTTTCGGTGAAAATCAGCCCTCGGTCGCGATTGAGCTGAAAATTGCACTCTTCTGGTTTTTCATTGTTGGTTACCTACGAGAATAACCGTCACTGTCACAACAAGTTGAAATTTCTGCTTTGACAATTTCGCGTCAATTTATCAAAATGATTCGTTTCGGAGCATTTTTCATTCAGGAAATAGTCTAAAAAATATATTTCGTGCATGTAAAATGGCTTGATAATCATGCACTCAGATTTGTTGCCCTAAAGAAACAGCTTTCATGCATTTTTATTGTTATTTACCTTAAAAAGTGCCCTCCCTTCGGTCGGGCACTTTTTGGTAAATAACAATAAAAATGCATTCAAGCTGTTTCTAGGGCAACAAACCTTCATGCATGATTTTCAGCAATTTTACATGCACTTAACATATTACTATTGACTATTTCCCTCATATACTGTAACTACAATGCGCTTTTCACTTGATTTTCGGTGAAAATCAGCCCTCGGTCGCGATTGAGCTGAAAATTGCACTCTTCTGGTTTTTCATTGTTGGTTACCTACGAGAATAACCGTCACTGTCACAACAAGTTGAAATTTCTGCTTTGACAATTTCGCGTCAATTTATCAAAATGATTCGTTTCGGAGCATTTATTATAATAATGTAACTCTTTTTAGATGTATTTTACTTGATCGACCATTCAACAGATTTACAGAATTTGTAAGCAAAAAATACGTATCCCCAATAAAATCGTCGCCGGCACTTTTGCTCCCTTTTAAATCGGATTACATTAATTAATTAAATTCAAATAAATACTGGGGCGCGACATATCTTCTACTTTATAAAGTATAAGCTAAACAAATACATAAAGGTGTTCCACACCTAGGTGTATATAACAGTATGTTTAATTATGTTACATATTTCTAAACTTTTTCATACCACACTGTATTGTGAAAATGATTATTGTGAACTTAAACAAATAAATAAATAAGAAATAAATTATCTCATTACTATACCACATCAGTTTAATATCGCTTTCACCATCCCCATTAAACTTGATTTCGTATTTTGCTGTCAAATTGACTTTATCATAATGGATTGCTGTCTGATATGACACAATATAGTTTAGAAATTAATAATATCCATTTTACAATAAAATGTCAACTAAAGTATTAAAGCTCCTCCAGAAATAATGGTAAAATCCTTGCCTAAATTATTGTATCATGGAGCAAAAATTTTCGTCACATCCGTACGTAAGTCAATTAGACAAGAAATCGATTTAAGTAGAGAACTAGCAAGAGTAAGATATGAAGGAAAATTCGAAGAGTCCAACGCTGTTGATCAACAAAGAATGACATTAGCCGAAGCCAAACGTATTCTCAATATCGACGAACTTAAACCAGATGAAGTTGAAGAAAAGTACAAGTCGTATTTTTTTGCCAACAAAGACTGTTTTTATTTGCAATCGAAAATTTATCGGGCCAGAGAACGAATCGAATACGAACAATCCAAACCGGAGGAAAAACCTGAAAAGAATAAGTTTGCATCAAATAACAGTCAGTACCTTTTACTGCTTTTCGTAGTTAGTAATAAAAAATAAAATGTTATAATGTATGGTGAAGCGATAAAAAATAAACATACAGTTTGTGATGGACACGATGATATTTTATTGGGAGTTTTTGTCATTGCTTATACAGGGTGCGAGTCAATAATCTGAGGCCTAAAATAGCGACTCAGGCGAAACTTTTTGGGGGCCATACCTAAATTTCGTTTTTGTTTATTATTCTAATAATTGCATTAAACAGATGTACTCATGATAAATTATATAATTTCACGTCCATTTCTTTTTATTTTACGCGAAAGGCGTGTTTGAGAAAAGGCGAATAATATATTTAATCATGATAATGACATTATGTAGTATCACATTCTTTTGGTCATGCCCCCCGTGACGTTTGGCTTTGGGCAATCTTCTTTCAGCTATTTCAGTAATGATATTCGTACGTTTTGGGGACATAGGAAGAAATTATGCAAATCCACTTAAATTAACGAAGCAAATTCGGCATTCCTTAACATTTTTACAGGTAGGGGAGATTAGAGAGGCTTGCTACTATAGGAGCCCTGATACACATTTAAAAAACATGTGCTTACGTCAAGCAAATGGCTCCCCAACTAGCAAAGTAGCTGTATAAGTTTTTTCTTACTGAACGTAAAGGTTTTATTAACGTTTTTATAAGTGCTTAAAAATAGTAAATTGACTGTGTTGTCGTCTCCGGTATTACCATTTTGCTCTGTGCAACTAATTTATTCTGTAATATAGTTCTTAGAACGTTCTTTCAGCTAAATTATAAAACGTTTATATAATTGATTTTTAATTGTTCTATAAACGTTTATAGTACTACGTATACGATTGCTATACGTCTGTTTAGTGCGTACAACTAAATGGTTCGGTTACTTTTGTGTATATAACTGTTTTATAAGAACGTAATTAATCACTCTAATAAAACAGCTTTATAAAACTTTGACAAATCACAGTTCAGTTTCTTCCAATATATTTTCACTTCCAAAGATGCTTTTAAAAAACTATTTTATAGAAGTACTTATCAAGTATTTAAATTATATGCATTTGAGTGAACATAAATACCAAAAAGCGTGCATTGCAATCATTACAAAACGGTTTAGCTGTGCTGTCAACACCTAACCTAAAACATTACATTAAGGCTAAAAAAGCAAAGTGTATGTCACAAAAATGTCGTTTTCAAGAATAAAAGATTGAAAGAAAATAAAAAAAAAACGGGTGCATCTCGTAGAAGAGCAAAGAACAATTACCAATTAATTCAGCAAAATGTTTATTCAGATAATAAAAATAATAGCATTGGCAGTAAAGCTGGATTTATAAACTCGAAAAGTTGGCGAGGTTAAGGTTCAGTTGACGTTGGAAATAAGAGTCTCAATTTTAACTAAAGGGAACACTCAGTTCAATTTATAAACTCAGTTCGTGCAAAGGTCGTAAGTTTCGATAAGTTCGATATAACCAATTTTTATGTTCGAAGTTCGAGAGGTTCGTTATTATCAATGAAGACGCTATTTTAAAGTCATGTGGTTACAGTAAAATGTCAAATGTCTTTTATTTGTCGCGTTTGGGCTCTTCGGTGTTTACGGCGCCCTTTCGTCATTTGTATTTGGATGTACTATTTGTTGTAAGCTTAGTATTGTGCTATTCGCCAGAAATTGGAAAACCAGAAATGGACAGTATAGAGAATGATGACACTAATTTATTGTTACGAGTAACCCAAAATTATGAATTTATCTACAACTTAGGCCTTAGGCCATAGAGATTATAAAAGTAATATATAATATAATATAATAATATAATTTATTAAAAAGTGTAACAGTCAATTTTGTATATTTAAAAAACTATGGTGTATCCCAAGACCTCATCTTTTTAAAATAATCATATCCACCTCTCCTCACATTTATTGGTCGCGTTTTAAAGCGGCGATTGCTACTCCTCCTACAAGCCGCGTAAAACAAAAATGTCGTCGCAAGCAAGGTGTAATAATATAACATGTGGTATGATTTTAATTTTTATTTGGAATCGAACAAAATTATAAACAAAGAAAATAATAATTTACAAATTGTAACAAAATTTTCAAAGTCATTTAATGTCAGTATTCTGTATCATTCTATTGGACAAAAATTTCAACCAATCAAACAACAACTTTTCGAACTTCGCTACTGACTTTATAAATGCCATATTCTCGACTGTCGAATATCAAACCTCACCAACTTGAACATAACTTCAACCTCACCAACTTTTCGAGTTTATAAATCCAGCTTAATGTTATTGATAAAATCACTTTCACCAAAGAAGATGTAAAATCAAATACCGATGATAACTCTTTCAGCAGTTGTGTTGCATCTGCTTCTGAAGACTGTAATTTTCACCAAAAGTCCTCAACGTTCAATGAAATAGAGAAAGTGAAGGTACATGATCAGGAGGAAACAAACATAATTAATAATAAGTGTATGTTAGAATTAGATGATGATGATTCCGATTATGTTCCGTGTCTTAACCAATAGAAAAAAATGCCCTACTTAGAGAAGCGTTCAAGGAAGCAAATCACCTCGGTAAACGCTGCGAAATCAGCGATAATTCAACTAGTCAAGTGGAAAGCGCTGTATAAACGTTCTTTAAACGTTGCAATCGCGTACAGTGCGTACACGATCAGATACCTCTGCAGAGCGTTGATATCAAAGTAACTGTAGCCTACAGGTTTGGACTAAGGAAAATTCGTTTCATTATACGTTAAAAATAAATAAATAACTTCTTTTTAAATTTAAGCATGAGTAGAGTAAGTTGCGGTTAAGGTTTTAGAATCCTTGCTTAGTTATAATTTAAAAAATAAATAAATAATATGTTATGAGACCCTAGATATCTTTTTAATTACAGTTAGTTTAAGCTTAACATTTTCTTTTCAACATGATCAATATTTTCTTTAAGTTAGCAGTGTAGGAGGTTTTTTCTCTAAAATTAATATAACGACAGCATATTGACGACAAATAATACTTAGAAAAAGAGATATAACTTTTGTTCGTCGACACTTCAGATTATAGAAAATTAGTTTTGGTTCTTATCTTTGCCGAACACGGCGAATTTTATGTGAATTTTTTCAAAATTCTGAATATGTTTTTCTTTAAACCAGCGATAGAAAGGCGGTTTTCTGAGAAAACCCCAATTACGTAAATTATGATTTGCTTGCTTTGCTAGGAGTGTAAAATTGTGCATAATAAGTATTTTCTTTTATGGAGATTCCTGCTATTAATCTATATTATATGGCCGCCAGATCTTAGGTACATTGTCATGAATACAATACTAAACCTTTACTAAATATTTCTCGCCCTGTATAATGTTTGACCGTACAGTTAGTAAGCAAATTTGCCGACTTATCATAAATTACACACGGAGAGAGATCGGCTTGGCTACAAGTGGGGAGTCAAGTCCGGGCCATGACTATGTGCGCGTGAATATTTGTCAACCCACAAGAGCTAAGCCCCACAACCCTAAGTTAAAATATAAGTATCCTTTCTACCCACTTTTATAATCCGCAATGTAAGCAAGATCCTCTAACAGTGTTTTTACCATCAATACTCAGATCCTGTCTCATAATAAATATGTACTTATAGGGGGAAAGAAAGTCACGAAGTCTTCCTCCACAAGTTTTAATCAAAGATTAATCATATTTATTATGTCTACATGTTTCGAACGCAGAAACGTCCATCATCAGGAGACAATAAATCAATTAGTTTGCTGATAATATTAGCATAGGAGAAAATTCATGGTAGTAAATGACTTTGAAAATTTGTAAAGTGCCACGCCAATATTTTTTTATTATTCTTGTTTTTCAAGTAATTTTAGACTCTTGAGCCCGAGTCTAGTATTACCAAGGTTGCCGACTTGTACTTTTTTAAAGAGTTTGGACTGATTTATCAGTGTTTTTTTTTTAAATATTGTGGGATGGGTTGTAATAATTATCCCCTTATATACTCGCCTGCTTATTCATAGAAAATCGCATTGAAATTTAAAAAATTTAATAGGTCTAGACTTTGGCTAATCGATAACCAACTTTCAATATTTCGCCATGTCGGATTATTACATTTATGGATAGCACTTGTGTAAACGGAATTTATTTACATATTTGGAAAAACGTTTTTTTTTTTTTTTTAATTAGATTTCATCAAAACTATTATAGGCTTATATCGATTATAAAACTTGAGGTTTTAAAATATCGGGTACATGTAAATTTATGTTACGATCAGCTTCTGTAAAATTTTATTATTTATGATTTTTTTTATTGCCTGCAAAATGTTCAAAAAAATAGTTGTCATGATCAATGTTAAACTAAATGCGTCTCTGTTACATTAAGATACTTGCTTGTTTTATAAGCATCACAAGACGAACTGAAAGATCATATAAGTGCTGTGTGTGTGACTAAAATGCTTTATAAGAATTTACGCCATGTTTGGTGTGGTTAGCTTACGTTGGATCAGCGTCTCATTTTCATAAAATGTAAAAAATGCATTTTATAACCATAAAAAATAATAATGCATTAGTTGAGGATGTTTGTTTTGTCTTTAAAATTACATCGGTAACAATAATAAATAATTTGAACTAAAAAAAAATATTTATTTTTAATAAGAAAATCATCAAAATCTATGTTTAAAAGGGACGCTTAGAAATTTCATCATGTAAATAGTATACATTGCACAATAAATCTTAATTTGCACTAAAAATTATGCCACCCCAGTATGGCATAAGTAAAATTAAATTATACGTTGAACTTTACTTATTGTGCCCTCCATATTTCATCAACTTTATAAAAAGCAGTTTAAAGGTACGTGGTATTAAATAGGCTAATTAGATATTTTAGTCTTTTAATGTAGTAAAGCACAGCAAAACCGTTTCTTCAAAAACTTTTAAAGAGTCAAAAAGTCTTTCATGATAATTTACACAGGTTGCTTGGTACAACATTTATTTCACCTTTATAAAATAGTTTTTATAATGTTTTGCTCCTATGTTGTATAAACCTTGTGTAAACGTTTATGTAACAGTAGTATAACTCTGTATGCAGGCTTTATATAATTTTATTTCTGTTGTGTAAAGCTTCTGTAAATGACTATAAAATGGTTATATAAATTTGTTCGCAGCTTTTATAGAACTGGTTACAGAGCGAAAACGTTGTATAAATCGGCGCCCATTTTAGGTCTATAAGCGCTCTAAGACAGCTGTAAACACGTTTATCGGACTTCAAATGGTTTATAAGATTATGCTCTTAAAACGTTCTTACAGCTTTTATAAAACAGAAAATTGTTAGCTGGGTCTTCTTTGAATGGAATCCAGCACTCGCAGATTACGTTAAAGGAGGAGAGCCCAAATGTGTAAGCAGTAACCTATATTTCAACACAAAATGTAACGGTACGTGTGCGAGATGTTATACCTGACGACATCTCGCAATCGAGCAATCCACTCAACCAGACCAGGCGAGGACTTAGAGAAGACCAAACGCTGGAATGGAACCCACATAAGCAGGTATCTACATCAAGTGGTACTGAAAGCCAATTTATTAGTTTCTGCGAACAGCGAGCACGATTTTAAAGAGGATTAAAGAAGTTTGTCGCTTTACTTTCTGTCAAACCCAATCCTTGGAAGCATTTCGCCGTATTTACGTATTATGTAATGTTACATTTTATGTTGAAATGCAATTCCTTTTCGTCACTCTCAGAGGAGCAAATTCAGACTCTATATAGCCTTGCTTGCCAAACTTCTTTAATCCTCTTTAGTAACCTATATACTTTAATTAAGATTATTTTCATATTTTTAAAAGTATTTTGATCACTGATTATGAGTGCCGAAGATACCTATGCAATTTTTTTTTATCAGGAAATACTTTTCAGGGACACATTGTAAGTTAAGCTAAATTGAACTAGTCAGCCGCGGTAGCCCGATGGATAAAGAGCTTGCTCTGGTTCGAATCCAGGCTAGGGCATGTATGTTTGTGTACAAGAATGCAAAATTAAAAAATATAAAGGTTTGAATGGCTGCATGGCGAAAAAGCCCAAAACCAAAAATGAATTACACTTACCTTCTACACATGAATTTTTTCTTAAAAAGTTGTACCTCATGGTTTGAAATTCTTTGACAAGTTGTATTTCCTCAGGTTCTTCTATTGCCGCGAATATTGTGGCCCCAATGCTGAGGAACATCACGTATCCGGTGAGGAAAAGCGTCAATCGGAACATATTTTGGCCTGCTGTAATTACTTGGCTTGAAAATAAAAATATTATATATACTAAAATAACTAACCTGAACTAATATCTGGTGAGAAGTAGTTGAACTGAACGTCAAGGTAGTGAAGCAATAAAATTGTAACTTTAGCATATGAAGAACTGGAGCTACCGGATTTACTTGTCGAAAGGTCCTCCAGGTATGTGTGTCAAGTGCACTTTCCACAATATCCGATGCTTTTGTAAGTTTTAATTTAATTTTCCTTGGATATTCTCTTAATTCCTTTTTGTGATATTTTAGTTTCAATATCATTGACTAAACGAATTTGCATTTTAACTTTACATTTACATAATGAAAAATCCAACGATCTACAAGGTGATATGTCAAAGAGCTTTTCTCGAAAACCGAAAATTTCGTTTGATAATAACTTTTTAGTATTTAATATTTTTTGTAATTGGCTCTTATCATATCGGCTATCCTCTTATTTGACCAAACAGGTATGGAAGCTTTCAACCAAAGTTCTTTTAGTCCGTTTACAACGATTTCTGTTATTTAAGAAGCATTCGGTTTTTTCTTACAAGTCAATTTTCAAATTTTAATTTGGCAAAAACACAAAAATTAACGTAGTTTAACTAAACTGAATAGAATAATAAATTGATTTTATTCATAACAGTGACAATCGCGATAGCACTAAGCTCAAAGAGCGACAAATTAAATAGCTACCCTCAATTATTAACAACACAAGCAGTTTATAAAAAAAACATGCCCACCTCTGATGCAAAGACCAGTCTTCATTGTATAACTATAATTATTTAAAACAGCTTCTGTCCCATGATATAATATCATTTAAGTTATAAATAATGTTCTGTGTTATGCAAATGAGTTTGACAGTTAGGTTAACAGAAATACGTCAAACATTAGCCATATAGATTAAAGTGAACTGATTTTGATTCGATTATCAAAATGTCACTTCCACCTCAATCCCAACAAAGTAGGGTTACTTGGTTTGGTTCAGTCTGAGCCGTATTTTAGGTTTGGTGATTTTTTTTATTTTAACCCTAGAATGGTATCTTGGTACCGCGGGTAATTTTCAAAAACAAAAAATAGTATATTTTAAGCTCGATTTTAAGGTTTCAATAACACAAATATTTTACACGCTACATCTGTTTATTACTTTACTTTTTTAACAAATCCCAGATGAAAACCTATAATATTTTAAACATTAATCTTTTAGTATTACTAGCTTTTATGCCTATAGTACAGTGCGCCAGGAAAACTTTACAAGGCCAAGATGTTAGTTCGGTAAAATATGGTATATAATATGTTTCAAAATAAAACCAAAGCCATCTCACCTATTTAATTTTTCACTTGAAAATATTTCTAATTTAGCTGTTAATATTAAATATTAGGTACTAGAGTGCGATATGCATAAATCAAACCGTTAAAATATACAGGGTCACACTAAACTAAACATAATTGTTCATTGTTTTGTGGATTACAATTTTTTTTTTTTTTTGACAAAAGATGTTTTGATTGTTGAGCTATTATGGAGAATGTTTTATGCAAAAAATTAAAAATTGGATCCAGGGGTTCCATCTGCATTAGAAGAGGAATTTTTGGATTATGACTCAGATGACTCGTTTGCCGATAAAACTTATAGGCCTGATGAATGCTTCGTTTTCTCTCATACAAGTTAATTTCCTATAGTTATAATGTGTATATAAATTTTATATAAATATAAATATGTATTATTAAATTAGTTTGTTTCTTTATTCCTTTACAAAGTGATTAATATTAATGGGAATAATAATAATATCAAAATTATTAATATTTAACTGTAGGTAAAATTAAGAAAGGTTTTTTACAAGCTCTGATGCTTCGTTTTTCGTCTGTTTCTGAAGCAGTCTTCTGAAGTAATTACCTACTTTTAAATAATGTATAAACATACTGTTTTTTTTTTTAAACGCTTCGTATAATTTAAAGTATTATTAAATAGTTTATAGTTAGTTAGTATACCTATAAGTGGTATAACATATCGTCCAGAGAACATTCAATTCTTACATATTTCGTCCCCAAATGCTCTCTGGTAAAACGGTTCACCAGTATTTTTAAAAATGGCGTTTTTGAAAATGACCAAAAAATGTATTTGTCTAAAAAGCCATCCTAAGTACCCTCGTTTAAATTCAAGGTCATCGAGTGAATAAATAATCTTGCCCGTTAAAGGGGGTTAAAATGTATGGGGGCAAAAGTAACACGTAACACTATCGATTGTTTGCGTATATATATTTATATCCGTCTATGTTAAGTAATTAACTTTTTTAGAGAATTAGGGTGAAAATAAATAAATAAATATAAATAAATATAAAATGACACCGCTTTTCATAGAATATCCGGAATTTCGTACTCCCGTGGGATAACATGCTTGTCTCGCTACCCCACATAAGTTACTTCCTTTCTTCAATTTAAAGTAGCCTTGTTCACCCCAAACTGTTCCCCATGAATTTTTTATTATCCAGTATTCCATTCCGGTTTTGTTGTCCGTCCCGTAACCAACCGCCAACACAGCGTGATTGATGGCGTCCGAACATACTCCATCGAAAATTCCTTCGGTGTATGATTGTATTGGGTCAGCATTGATAGCGACAGAAATTGGACCTAAAATAGTCAGTTTTATTATTCATTTGGAGAAATAAATTGGTTTTATTTTTAAGACCAAGGTTAGTAAAAAAAGATCTAGCAGATGCCGTGGAACCTAATCAAAAGTGCTTGTTGGAAGATTGCCATGAGTTAAAGTAATTGAGGCTATGAGATGCAAAGTGACCTAAACCCAAAATACAACTAATGAGAAAAACGACTCTGAAGTTTTTGATATTTTCATACTTTTATAACAATGTTAATATAAGAGGTATATTGCAATATTTTTGTGCAAAACAAGATACAATTTTGACTTATTTTATTAGGTGTTAATTCAAATATGAAAAACCTCAATTTTTTTTGCAAAAATGATGGTTAGGCCACTTTGGTTTTTTCATATAAGAAGCGATATGTGGTTTAGACCACTTTGGCGCACTGGGTTTTAGGTAAAAAATTCTTGATTACAAGGACTTTAGGAACGGATAACAGATAAAATCAATAAACCAACAGTTTTTATTAAGAATTTAACTGAAATAATATATAAGTACATTAAATGTACAATTGAAAAAGTTTGATGGAGTAATGTTTTTATTCTGACATTTTTTCTCTATCCCTAGAAACGACAATAAAATCTTCAGATACATCGTCGGCAGTCTTGAGGTTCGCATAAAAATTATGATGAATGGGGGGTATAAACTGAATTAATTCCATTAGGTCAGGTTTTTTTTTTCACATCAATTTTGCGGCCGTTCGGATATAACAAATCATTCAGGTTTGCAGGAAAAACAGAATTTATTTTCTTTACATCTACGTCATTAAATGGAACTACATAATTCGTTCGTTGTTTGAGTATTTGTACGAAATTACAAAAGACTTATTTTTTTTCTAAACGGATACATTGCATTTTTATCCATTCAACTTTAGATTTTTTATCGGGCGCGATTTTTCTGTTTGTAATGCTGCTTTCTAATTGTTCGGTAGAAAAAAAGTTTTCTGATTTCAAATGAACGATATTGAATGGAATCTTTTTTCTAGCGGTCATAACTACACGAGACTAATCTTCAGGGATGTAAATTTCTTTAAAGTACTTTTTCTCTTTCTCGACGACTCCGAAATTCTGATCACAAGCAAGGTAAGAGTGTCCACTAACTAGAAATTTGTGGTCAATTTGTTCTACTTCGAAAGAAGGAATACATTATGACTCTCCTCGTTGTGACATTGCGACTTAAACCGGACGCGTCACCGTCATACGTAAAACCATACCGACTTTCCTACGCACAAAAGGCAGAAATACATAAGCAAATCGAAAAAATGGAAAAGCAAGGAATTATTGAGCGGGCCACAAGTGAATGGTCCGCACCCTTGTTGGTTGTGCCTAAAAAAGTCGACCAAAAAAGCATTAAACGTTTTAGGGTGGTTATCGATTTTCGCCTCCTCAATAAAAAATTAAGGGATGACGAGAAGTTTCCACTACCATCTATAACTGAAATTTTAGATTCAATGTCTGGAGCTATGTATTTCTCGCTTTTATACCTTTCCCAAGGATACTATCAAGTGCCTTTGGAAGAGTCTAGCCGACCGTATACAGCATTTACGACCGAAAGGGGACAATACCAAATGACACGACTTCCGATGGATTTAAAAATTAGTCCAAGCGCATTTTCCAGAATAATGACTATTGCAATGACAGGTTTAAATTATGACAGTTGTTTCGTGTATCTTGATGATTTAATTGTTTTTGGAAACAGTTTAGGGAATCATAACAAAAAATTAGTGAAAATTTTTCAGAGGCTTAGAGACGTAAATTTAAAATTAAATCCAAATAAATGTCAATTTTTGAAAAGAGAAATTTTGTATCTTGGGCATGTGATTTCGGAAAAAGGAGTTTTACCTGATAAGGAGAAATTAAAGGTCCTTCAGAGTTATCCCGTACCCAAAGATGCAAATGAGACTAAACGATTTGTTGCATTTGCCAACTATTATAGCAAATTTATTCCAAATTTTGCAAAAATTTCAATTCCATTAAATAATTTAACCAGGAAAAAAGGTAAATTTTGTTGGACACGTGAGTGTCAAAAATCTTTTGAAAAATTAAAAACCGCACTTATAAGCCCTCCAATTTTACAATATCCAAATTTTGATGAAGAAAATAATTTTATTTTAAAAACGGATGCATCAGGGGGTGCAATCGGGGCAGTTATGTCAAATATGGACGATAAGCCAGTGGATTATGCCAGTAGGTCATTAAATAAAGCAGAACGTAATTATTGCACAGTAGAAAAGGAACTTTTAGCGATAGTATGGACAGTTAAACATTTCAGACCTTATTTGTACGGACAAAAATTTTCACTTGAAACTGACTTAGCCACTTATTTCACTTTTTGGTATGACTAATCCTTCTAGTAGACTCACGAAATTTCGGTTAGTTTTGGAAGAATACGGATTTTGATATTAAACATGTTAAGGGGAAAGACAACGTCATAGCAGACGCCCTATCGAGAATAGAAATAAATAGTGAGGAACTTAAAAGTTTAGGTAACAAAAATGTTAATGAATCTTTATTCGCTATAACTAGAGCAGCTGCGAAGCGACAGACAGACAAAACAGATGACGTAGGTTGTAGTTCGGATACTTACGAACGGATTGATCACCCGGGAGTAACAGAGGTACTGAAACGGCCTAAAGAATCGTGTGAACTCTGTCTAGTATCGAATGCAACATTTGTTGCTTTATATAAAGATAAAAAATACGATTGTAATGTAGAAAATTTCGTATATTTTAAAAATAAAAATGTTATTTATATGGACCAGGATTTTCGATCGGCGTTGGCCAGAAAGGCATCGTTGAGAAACCTGAGTTCTAACGACGCGGAATATATATTTCAGAATATCCGATCGGCGTTACCCTTGAGTGGATCGTTGAGGATACTGGAACCAATATGTAATAAATATAAATGAAACCGGAATAAAAATATGTATAATTAAAGACGTGCAAAGAGTATACGATCGTGAGACAAAACAAATAGTATTAAATGATTTTCATTTACTGCCGACAGGATAGGTTATGCAGGAATAAATAGGATGTATAATAATGTTAAAAAATATTATTCATGGATAGGTTTAAGACGAGACGTCGAAGATTTCGTTAAAAGATGCGATGATTGTCAGAGATATAACAAAGTATAGAGCCATGATCATTACGTCTACTGCTAATTCGGCATTCCAGAGAATTTATTTAGATCTAGTTGGTCCTTTAGAGCCAGATTTTGATAACAACAAATATATTTTAACTTTACAGTACGATCTCAGTAAATTCGTGGAATGTTATCCTTTAAAACGTAAGGAAGCTATAACAGTAGCTCAAGCGTTCGTTGAAAATTTTATTTTGAGGTTTGGAATTCCAGATAAGATAGTGTCAGACCAAGGCACAGAATTCTTAGCTTCAACCCTTACGCAAACGTGTAATTTGTTTAAAATTAAAAAAACTTAATTCAACGGCCTACCATCATCAGACCATAGGCGCATTAGAAAATTCTCTTAAAACGTTAGGAGCGTACTTACGGATGCAAATAGCAAAAAACCCGAGTAATTAGAGTGGTTGAATACCCCTTGGTGTTTTTCCTATAACACTAGTGTTCATACCGAAACTCGGTACACACCATATGAAAATGTATTTGCGACAAAATGAAAATCATAAGACAGGCACAGAGATGTTCCTTTAAACTTGGTGTGCCAAGATCAATTAGTAACGAAATAAAAGCAGGTACTTTCTGGCCTCAGGGTGCCATTGTCAACCATTTTCTCAACCTCCAGAGCCGTCAAGTTCCGAGACAGTGGCCTCGACGCAATGCAACGACGGGGACCTAATAAGAATAATGCAATATAACATAGCATCACTAAGAAACAAAATTAATGAATTGGAAGTAATTCTTCAGGAGAACAATATAAATATACTCTTCTTGTGTGAGCATAGTATGGAAGAAGAAGAAATAAACACTGCGACTCTAACCAACTTTAAACTTGGTGCCCATTTCAGCAGAAAGATTTATTCAAGAGGGGGAGCAGCCGTATTCCTGAACCAAAGCATGGAGGCCAGGGAATTGACTGACATTAGAGAGCTTTCGGTGGAAAAACATGTGGAAATTTGCTGTTTGTATGTTGCGGATCTTAATATTTTTGTTATTTCAATTTATAGGTCACCCTCTGGCAATCTTGACACTTTTCTGGATACTCTGGAAGGTACTATTTGCCACATTGGCTGTGATAGGAATATTTTATTGGCAGGTGATTTTAATATAAACTTCGGATCTGATGACACAAATGACTGTAGGTTTAAAGATATCTTAAACTCATATGGTTTTAGACGGACAATTTTCTTGGGAACTAGGGGTGGAAACTGTATAGATAATATTCTTATTAATTTTAATCCAGTATGGTTGCAGGCGGAGAGTAGGGACTTTAACTTATCAGATCATTTAGCTCAATTATTGGAAATTCAAGTCATTACTAAAACTAATGTAAACCAAGTTTCTAAACGCATCTCTGTAGACCAATAACACAAATGGGTAAAACTAAATTTTATGACCTGGTGGAGAGCATTTCATGGGGTTTTGTTGATGACATCTCGGTTAGTCTGGAGGATAGAATAAACATATTTATAACTAAAATTTCTGATGCATATGAACAGGCTTTTCCACAAAAAACGTATCACAATAAAAATAAGAAAAGGTATAATTGCCCATGGTTTAATGACTACCTGCGTAATTTCAGAGAAAGTGTGAATTTTTTTAATGAACTTTACAAACAACAACCAACTCAACAACACCGACAACAACGGAACTTTTACAGACGTGACTACAAAAAAGCAATAAAAAAAGCAAAGATCGAGTATAATAGTAATCTTATAAAGAACTCCACTAACCCCTCCAGGACAATGTGGGATGTCATCGGGAGATGCAGGAATAATGATCGGGGGGGATCTAGGGATGACATTAACATTACACCGGATGATTTTAATCATTATTTTGTAAATATTGCACAGAGATTGCTTGATGGGCTGCCGGGCCGGGATATGGATGACCTTGCCACTCCTGAAGACCAGAGTACGATGGGTCCCGGGTTTGCCTTTGCAGAGGTATCTTATATTGAAGTTAGAGACATAATTAAGAGTTTAAAAAATAAACACAGTAGGGACATTTACCAACTAAATGCACCTCTAATTAAATTAGTTACAGAAATAATCATATATACCCTCTAACAAAACTTATTAATATGTCAATTCTGGCGGGATACTTTCCAGATGCATTGAAACGTGCTTTGGTTGTTCCCATATATAAAAACAGGCGCGGATACAGGGGGGGGGGCAATGGGGGCAATTGCCCCCCCCCCCTGAGACCGACCAAAGCACATAGGTAACACGATGTATACAAGCAATAACCAATAACAAGCTCTAACCTGTTACAGAATAGATCTACCTTTTAACCTTTTTACAATAAATCCACCTTTTGACTTTTTCCTTTTTTTGCATAAACTTTAAGAAACAAACAAAAAATTCCCTTCACCAGCTTTGCACCTGGGTTCACGACTTGAAAGTCTACTTTTAAACCTTCTGTACTCTGTACTTTAAACTCTTGAAAGTCTACGCGCTAACCACTAGAATATTGGTATCCTTCCGCAGTTCCGCAAGTTAATTTTAATTACTTATTGATGCGGTCCCAGACCAGAGCTACGCAAACTGTCGCAAACGCAAATTTCCAAGAGGGTATAGGGTATCTGATCTGGCAGCGTGCAGAAAATCTAGCCGATCAACTGGGTGTCGAGCTGAATATTCCTCGGATCCCTCGCCATGGTGGACGCCAAATTTATCGTGCCAACCATCAAATGAATTCAGCGGAGGAATACTACAGAGTATCAATCTATGCACCATTGCTAGACTTTGTTCTCACAGATCTGCGAGAAAGATTCTCAGCCGAAACCTTGGACATCTTTCAGCTTTCAGTTTTCATTCCAGAAAATATTGTCAAAAATTCTGCTGGTGAAAATGACATAAGTATAAAGTCCCTCCTCGACCGCTTTGGATTGCTTCTTGAAGTTGACAAGGGCGCTGCTTCTTTTCTGCTAAAAGATGAATTGTTGTTGTGGAGAGAGAAATGGATTCAAGAACAGAGCTTCAGAAAAGAGCTTCCCATAAGAGCTCTGGATATATTGGCTTGTTGCGATAAGGATGTATTTCCTATAATACATGAATTTGTACTAATCCTTGCAACCCTTCCGGTGACAAATGCATCTGCTGAGAGGTCATTCTCGTCGTTGCGGCGCCTTAAAACATATTTAAGAGCAACCATAACTGAAAACCGCCTCCTCGGTCTTGCCCTAATGCACATCCATAGGCATGTTCCCATTGATGTTGAGAAAGTAATTTCAAGATTTGCAAAAGCTGGCCCTAGGACAAGATTGGAATTTAGTATTTAAGTGCATACTTAATTACTTCAAATTAAATTGTTTGTATTTCTTTTTTTTTTAGACAGCATTATTCAAATCAAATGCATTATTACATAAATAACAAATTAAAATTTTATGAAATTGTTTGTTTACAACGAATTCTCTGGAAGATAGGTAAAATCGCAAAAATTAACTCCCCCACTCCTAAACGCACGGGGTTGCTTTTGTGATTTTCTTGAGGATTTTGTGTTGTATTTTTTATTTTACCACTTGAGAACCAAGCACCATGATTCAAAAAAGGGCGTGGCACCCAAAAAATTTTCGCCTGCGGCGCTATTTTCTTAGCGCCTTCGGCGCTTTTCCATTTTGCCCCCCCCTGGACAAAATCCTAGATCCGCGCCTGTATAAAAATAAGGGCGACATGAATGATGAGGGTAACTATCGACCTATCTCACTTCTCCCAATATTCTCGAAAATATTCGAGAAGTGTATGGCAAATCAAATTCTTGGATATTTCGAGGATAACAATCTTTTTATCCAATCTCAGCATGGCTTCAGGAGGGGTAGGTCCACTGTGACGAGTATCATTAAGTTCGTTACATATATCTTGGACGCTTTTGAAAATATGGAATACACCAGCACAATATTTTGCGATCTAAGTAAGGCTTTCGACTGCGTGTCGCTTGTTCTTCTAATAAATAAACTTAAGTCATAATATAACTTTAATGAAAGCAGCCTACAATTTATGAGCTCATATTTGAGGAATAGGTCTCAAATAGTTAGGTTGAGAGATAACTGCTCGAGGGATATGAGGTTGACAGTGGGTGTACCGCAAGGATCAATCCTTGGTCCTCTCCTATTTTTGATATATGTTAACGACCTACCACAAAGTAACGACACTGTTGACTTCAACCTCTTTGCTGATAACACCACAATAACTCTTAAAACTAAGGACTGCAATGAAATACCGGAAAGAACGCGCGATGCGCAGTCGAGTGTTCATGAGTGGTTTGTTCAAAACAACCTTATATTGAATGAATCGAAGACTCACTGTATGATCTTTACCCTGCGTCAACATAATATTGACTTGGTGACACAGGATAGTGTGCGATTTTTGGGCATTGCCTTGGATCCGGTGTTAAAATGGGATGTCCATGTGAATGGCTTGGCAGCCAAGATGAGCAAAAATATCTATCTCCTCCGTAATCTGGCAAATAATGTATCTGGTGAGGTCTTAAGAACGGCTTACTTTGCTCTCTGCCACTCGTTGCTTTCCTATGCCATTATAGTATGGGGGCATGCGGCGGAAGCCAAACGAATTTTTGCACTACAACGAAGAGCAGTTAGGATTGTAGCGGGAGTAGGGTATAGAGATGATTGTAAACACGCTTTTATTAACCATAGAATCTTAACCTTTCCAAGTATTTTCATACTTGAAAATCGTCTCTATGCCAAAGAAAATATCAGTATGTATGCCACAAACGGTGATAATCACTTATACCAGACACGGACTAAGGATGGTCTATCTATAGCATATTATAGGTTGGGAAAATGCCAGAACGGACCGAATTTTCTTGCCATAAAGTATTTCAATAAACTCCCTAAGAGAGTTCAGGATCTACCGATCAAGCAGTATAAGGAAATGATAAAGCATTTTTTGATATCGAGGGCTCTCTATTCGTCTGATGAATTTTTGACCTGTAGGGATGTTGCTTTTATGTAGTGTAGTGTTTTTACTATTTTAATCTGAAGTATTGTAAAGTATTGTCCATTGCATCGTATTGTGACATCTTAAGTGTAACATTTTGAAACTAATTTTAAATTTATGAATGTCTTTTAGTCTCTTAAGTAGTTTTATTCTTATTATTTTTGACTTGTGCACATTGAACAATTTTAGCATGAATAAATTATATGAATATGAATATGAATATGAATATGAATATGAATATGAATTAGTTTTGGCAAGACGGCAAGTTTTCGTATGTTTTACGGGTTATCTGCGTTATCAGTAAAGATAGAAGGTTGCGGTTTTCGCGGCACTGTGTTACTTTTTTGAGAAACAAACGATGCTATCAACAGAATTTTCATAGCCCCCTTAGTTTTTTTAGATATGGGGTGATTTTGAAAATTTTGCATTTTGGGACCCAACTTATCAAAAAGGTAAAAAATGAACTTATTAGTTTTTTCACGTAGAATCCAGTGGCTTAGTCAGATTTTTTTTATGTTAAATTGTTTTCGAGAAAAAGAGCAAACTTGCATTTTTTTTATTGGGCCCCCCCCCCCCCTATATATTTTTAGCTATTATGATTCAGTTTATCACAAGCTTTTCAAAAATATATAATACTTTATAGCTGTTTTCAATGCGAAGCTCAAAATTTACATTTTTCATTTTAGAAGAAGTAGCTCACTTAAAGTCGATTTCTCGCAAAAGGAAGGATAGTTTTCTATATTTAAGTCTAAAAAATCAGTAAAAACATATCAATTTCTACAGCGAATTTTGGAAAAATAGGTAGCTCAATTTCAGTCACTTTTTGATCTTTTTACAACATTTTTTTAACAAAAGAAAAAAAAAAAAAACAAGAACAATACACATACAAAAATGCTTCTACATTATGAACTAACCAGAGTACCTAGTTCAAAATAATTTCTGCATTTGTATAAAAAATATTCAGTATTTTGTAAAGTTAGCAGTATTTTTTTGATTTCTGTGTTTTTAACAAATAATCAGTGTTTTTAGTAAATTTAGCCGTATTTTTAACAAATATGTATTCAGCATTTTTATAAATTAGGAGTATTTTTATATTTCTGCATTTTTAATAAATATTCAGTATTTTTCTCAATTTAGCAGTATTTTTTAACATAAGAATCATCATCTAAAATCAGTAAAATACAAACAATTACACTAAAAAGGTTGTCTAAAAACTAATATACCAACAAATCATCGTTTGTTCTTGAATTATTATTATGATTATTATTGTAATATTCCTTCATGTCTTCATAACATTTTTCCCTAGATCCATGCCTGTACCGAACTGCCGACCCTGGCTGCCAATCCACGATTGTCACATTTAATAATCAAATAGTCACCTTTAACTTTGATAAAGTGGAAATCATTTCACAACAAAACAATCTTTTTAGGCGCCTCTTGTAGATGAAATGATTCAAATCAAAAGATTGAATAGTGTCAACACTAAAAACGACATTGAGGGGTAAGTTCATCTTACTACAATCGAATTGATAGTATTCGAAGGGTAAGAAAAATGTTGAATTGACAGTGATTGATTGAATGGAGAAAGGAAATTTGTCTTTTCCCTTTTTTTTTCTAATTTTTAAATTAATTACAGATGGGCATAAAACAGTGCATGTTCTGAACCTTTTCTTTTCGCCTGCCCCTCCAAGTTATCGGTAAATCCATTCATAGGTATTAGTTGCGTTGAGTTGTGATGTTGACTGTTCAAATATTAAATGTTAATTAAAGTGTCATTTTTTTAATGTTCTCCAACACTTGTTCCATATGTAGGAAATATCTCTCTTTGTTTTATGGTAGTTACACGGAAATACCGCTTTTTTAGTGAGTACTGTTTTCTTTTCTTTTTGTTTTAAGCATAATTTTTCCAAGTTACAATTTTACATAATATTTCATTTTTCTTTTTTGGCAATGCGCGTGTTAAAACACTTGCATTATTTTGTTCCCACCACTGTACTTTATGTAAAGAAATTAAAAAAAAAACATTTCTAATTATATTTATCTGCTCGTAGAGCCATGAGGAAGGTTTCAAATAAATTAAAACGTGGGCAAGAGAAGAAAAGGTGTATCTTTAATAAATTGGCCTGATCGCGTAACCTTGGCAAAATAATTAAAATGGCCACCAACCTGTTAATTTTATTTAAATTTTATTTATCGTATAAGGGTGTACTTGTACGATTTGAAGCAATGTAGATAATGAGGTATAGGAGCAAATAATGCAATAATTTCGGAATAATTTTAACAATATTTATGTATTGTGTAGACAAGAATTTAAATGATGTGGAAAGATTTGAAACAAATGGACATGCTTTAAATAATTTTATAAATAATAATCCTGCAGCCGACTGACGGAAAGACGAGACGATCTCCAAAACGGTACAAATGTTGTATATAGCTCTGGTGCTGTATAAAACATTATGATAATATTCTTATGACATACCGAAGGATAAACAGAATCAGCTATATCTGGTTGCCGATGAGACTGCAAGTACGTCTAAATCTATGTAACACTGGTCAATTGTCACAAGGCTGCAGCGCCATACTAAAATTCTGGAAAAGTGGCTTTCGGATTGGAAAATTCGTCTGAATCCCTCCAGAATAAAGGCCACTTTCTTTTCAAAAAATAACGTGAGTAGGCCTGAACCAAAACTGGAAATTAAATTGGGCCCAGGCAAATTGGTACAACGAAGTAAAATACTTGGTATTTATTTTTGATACAAAACTGAATTGAACGACAAATTCAGAGAAAAGCTAAAAGCGAACCAAAACTTTGGAAAATCAAGGCAACTGGTATGCGAACGAGATAAACATAGACACAAATACACACTTCAATCAAAAAGAGCTTGCTCAATCATTAAAAATTCAACGAATAAAGCTGAATAAGCAAGGGACGACCGAGAAGAAGTAAAAGGATTAACTCCTGATTTTGATTGTTTGTAGATTGAAGTTTCCAAAGAGACGATCATTAAAATGTATAATAAATTAGACGTTAGATAGGTACAGGTGTTTAAAAAATATTAAAAGAAATTTCTTGTAAATACAGAATCATACTCTATTACTAACTATGTAGGAAATTTATCATTTGTTACTTTAATATATTCTTTGTGATGCCGTTCCATTTTGCCTTGTCTGCTCCACAGTTCTGTCTATCAATGCAATTATGAAATAAAAATGAAATTAATTTAAAAAAATAACAAAGTAGGTAGGTACGTCTTTAATATGCATTTAAGGGATGTCTGGGACTTTATAATTTTTTTGATGTTTTAAGACGGCTTTTCTCAAGCTGGGAAATAGGAGTAAGGGCGTCCAGTTTAAATAGAAGCAACAAAATTTAAATACCTATCATTCAAAGGATCAAAGAACCTAAAAATAATTTTTTAATAGCCTTACCAATTAGCCCAACAGCTTGTTTCAAATCAGTCTCATTGTATTGAAGAATATTAACATACGCCCCGGTCTTCACAGCCCTGATTTTACTCTTTGAGCTGCTGCAGCTTCCTTGCACCCCTTGATATGGATAGTTTGCCTCCAAAGTTAATCCATTCGCTGTGACGTAGTCAATGGCATCTTGAACTACCCCTCCTGAACACCCCGTATTTTCTTCAGTATCACAGTCTATCAGCTGCTGTTCGCTGAACGACAGTAGTTCACCTGTATTGATCGCCAGTTGGCTTTCAATGGTTCCAGTCTAAAAACCAAATGGTAAATTACTTAGACTTGTGTATAAGAAACAACTATTCCAAAGATTATCATTTTTTTTAAATAAACAAATTATGTGGAGAAATGCCCGCTATGAGAGCTACATCCCCTAGAATTTTACCCTGAAGATGATTTTCTTTAATTATCGCCGAAACCAACCTGTAATTTTAGTATTATAATAATATGTGCTTAATCCAATTCTAAAGCCAAAATCATGGAAATTTAAGTCAGGAGCGTAATATTCGGGGACATAGCGGGAATTAATTAGTCATATATACATATTTCTTGTGTATAATTATGAATCCTTGGTTTATTTCTTAGTCTTCTTTTTTAATAATTAGAAAATATTGATATGATAATTGAGAGCTTAGAAAAAATAGTACCTATATTACGCTTTCCGCTCGGTTAATTTTTCAATGAAACAGGAAACAGGTGTCCTGCGTACTGTAAATTACGAGTTTCCAACTACTTAGTTCAATAATTATTTTCGGGATCAGTAAATTGGTCGTGTTAACCAATGGTCGGCGCGATATCCTGATCTAACACCATTAGATTATTTCCTATGGGATGGCTTAAAGCAGAAAGTCTACGACAATTATTCCAATGATAAGAGTAACCTACTAAAAAAAAATTGTGAAAGTTGGTGACACTTTAAATGGAATAGGATCGCGTCTCTCTACAAAGAAATTTAAACCGATATTATTATGATAAAATGTGTTCTGGTTGAGGGTCTACAGTATACGTGTTTAACACCTAGTTCCACTTTTATTTAAAACTTAACCTTACTGTTTTAGTTTAGGGCCATAACCTTTAATTGTAAATAAACATTTTTTTGAAACATCTTTAAAGATTTTTTTTTAACGTGGTATAATGATAAAAAAATATCCGTTTTGGAAAGAACGGGTATAATCTTTTACTGTATTATTCTTACCGCACTAAATGCCCAACATCCCCCACAATTCCCTTGGTCCTTTACTGCAGTAACGACCGATTTTGATCTCCAATCGATGCTCACAGGAAGTTCTTCCGTATCATTTTTAGTTAAATCGTATTTTTTATTTCCACCCTGTAAAGCTTTTTCATCTAATTGAAGGGTCTTGAACTTCGCTGAAAATTCTTCACTAGTTAAGTCACTGAATTGATTGATTCCAAGCTTATACGAAACCAGACCTTGCTCGTATTTTTTGTTGTGTTCTTCGATTGCCTGAAGATTTTCGTTGAATATTTTCAGACGCAGGTTCTGTTCCGTTAGGGTTTTATAGACTTTGTGATGCTTTACCTAAAAATAATGTATGTATTAGCACCTAACTCCACAGTCAACTTTTATTCATCATTTTTTATTTTAAGACATGTTTTTTTTTCGATTTTTAAAGTAACTAAACCTTTTAGCATATAATATACCAATGGATAAAACGAAACCCTAGCCCCTAATTTAATATTTCAAAAGAAGCACTTTTATTGACCGATATTACAGGTTCGAATTACTTTAAAGGATGAATTATACAACCTGAGGATTAGGCAATGCCAATGTCCATTCCATTAGTTAAACTAGCGATTGATGTTTCCAAACTATTTTTACGAGACATAAATAAGCTTTCAATTGATATAGACGAAATATGTCTGAAATAAGACGTTCTTTTGGAATATCCATTCAAACTTGCTTAATTACATCATTCATGATATTAACAAAAGAATTGATGTACTCTAATGTAAATAATTTGACAGTAAAATCCTCCAAATCATTTTTTAAAAAGCAATTTCACCATTTTCCATCATTTTTAATATCTTCACCTAAACTAAAATATTTATTTTTATTTAACAACGCTATAAGAATAGCGAATAGAAATTTGAGGGTGTTAGGCAAGGTTTGCTTACAATTTTTTAAACAAAATTTAAATAGAGTACTATGATGGCCAAATTATTATTTTAACTAATACGTCAGAATGAAGCTTAAATTGGACTTAAGCAGACCAATTTAAAAAAGTAAATTAATTTAAAAAAATGATTTGGACTTATTTTTAAATCCTTTTGTAAACCTTTATGTATTCTATCTAAATCCTGGAGATTGCCCACATATTTTGGGACACTCTGTATACGTAAGTACTCTTCGACTTAAATTTTCCAATTTACTTCTTTTCCTATCTGCATTACGACATAAATGCCAAACAAAAGAGTAAATAGATTTAAATATGTATTGTAACTCGAATAAAATATTATCAAAAATAATAAGACCTATGTAATATGCATTCTTTAAAATGCACGTAACCAAAAATTGCAACTACTGTAAAAAAGTACAATTACTAAACTGTTTTAATTCAAAAACCCAGTCCAGGTAAAATAGTAGACTTTCCTATAAGCAAAAAACACACATTTTTAGCTTAGCAATGTTCTTTATCGCCACATTTTTTAACTACCTGAAAGATCCTGAGAGAATGAAAAAAAATTCTTAATATAATCTCTTGGTTGTCTGTAGGACTTGTTTGGATTGGAATAGATGTGTGATCGTTTATTCAATCAGGCAGAGCTGATATTGCGTGTTAGTATACTCCATTATTGAATCTTTAATATGAGACCAAAAAATATTGCACGAGCTTTACACTAGGTTTACACAAGCTTTACACTAAATGACGATATTTGTAATATACGGTAAAGTCTGTTTACAGATTTAAGAGAATGAGTACCTGCCTTTAGTTATCACCCATCATAAAATTCTTTGTTGAAAGGGTTTCATGGATCATAGAGATAATGATTTTATTATCCAGCTAGGGACCATACTTGGCCGTAATTAGTTTACAAAGCCTTATTAAATAATAGGAAAAAAATAAGTAGACAAATCAGTGTTGCAAAACCAGTCATTTTATTAGTTCGTGTGAAATAAAAACGCAGCTTTGATTATCCAAATATGTGGCGTCCGTGGATTGGTGAATCTCTCAGACGAACAAAATATATTTTGTTCGTCTGAGGTGAATCTAGTATAGAACAGCCGGAGGGGGTACAGGTACAACCACAGTGCGGAAATGAAAATGGAAGAAGACACTTATCTTTAGATTCTAAAGAGATTATTAAAAATGTATATGCAACTCTCATAGAACGTGAAAAGTTGAGTAAAATGGAAAAAAACAGTATGGAAAATTGTGAATAACCCCATCACCGAAAGGAAAAGAAGGAAAGATTCTGGGACTTGCAAAAAATTAGATCGCAGCGATGAAGATTTAGTCCCGACGCAAAATGATAAGATGTATGAAGAGCATACGGTACCAACACTGGATAATTTACTGAAAAGACTTGAAATAGATAACACGGATATCAATTGCGGTAGGACAACGATGTGGAAGTGTCTTCAACGAATCGGCTTTAAATTTAAAAAAGTCGATAAACGGCAAGTTATCATGGAATCGCAACGACTTAAGCCATGGCGATTTGAATATTTGACAAAAATCGCTCAGTACAGAAGTGAGAACAGACCTATTATATACTTAGATGAAACCTGGTTTGATACCCATGATACCCCATCAAAAGGTTGGGTTGATTCTAATGACAGGTGTAGAACAAAGGCATCATCAAACAGAGGAACAAGAATAACCATAGTACATGCAGGGTCCGAAGATGGTTGGGTACCAAATGCACTTTCATTGGCAGCCAAGAATATAAATGACTCCTGTTTGGATTACCATAATGATACCACAGCGGAGTTATTTAAGGATTGGTTCATAAATAAATTAATTCCTAATGTTTCTCCAAACAGTGTGATTGTTATGGACAACGCAAGTTACCACAGTAGACAGTTAAACAAGCACCCTTGTTCAAAAGATGCGAAAATGGCAATACAAGAATTTATGTATCAGAATGATATATGTTTTCATGAAAGTTACACTAAAAGAGAGTTACTTGATGTGCTTAAATTTCTGGATCTAGAAAAGGAGTAGGTACTACTGCGACAGCTACGCTAAAAGTAAGGGGCATACAGTGCTAAGGCTTCCGCCGTATCACTGTATATTCAATCCCATAGAACACATATGCCATCAATTAAAATCTGCCGTTAGACGCAATAATGTATCACCCACTATAAACGCTAGTGTACTGGATATTATTATTACTGAAGTGGACTAAGTGCCTGTGAGTAGCTGGAAAATTGTATTTCGCATATTAAAACTGTTGAAAATTGATACATTCAAATTGGGAATATTACAGAAATTAATATAGGTGTTGATAGTGACAGTGAAAATGAATTAAATGAATAAACTGTAGTTGCATTAATTAATTATATTATATTCTATCTAAAATTGTTTATTATTTGTGTCAAATTATCCATGCTTAAAATACAATTCAGTACGGGCCTGTGTAGACCCCAGTCTGCTTTTAAACAGGCGTCACCATGAGTCGGTAAGTCATTCTCTTAAATCTTTGAACGGACTTTACTCCAGTACCACGGGCGGGCACCAATTCAACACTTTATTACCACTAGGTAAAACTTGTTTCCTCGAGCGACCGGCCAACTCAGCACCAAGGTCCAAATGAAGACGGACCACTTCGGAACTTTATGGCCCTTGATGATTTGGTTACTGGTAAAAATCGAGTGCTTGTCACAATAACTAGTCTACATAGTTCATGTACGTTCAATAAAACGCATGATCTAATAGGTATACGTATTGAAAATTATTCACATTATCCAAAAAAAATCCCACCTATGTACAGTACCACAGTACCTACACATATATGTCACTTATCTAACTAAGCTTAATTGTAAAACTTAGCGTGAGACCACCTTTATGACAGGGTGATACTGGCTTTCTTGTCAAGCACAGTAAAACCAAGTTGATGGTAAAACCCTATATTTTATATCTATGACAAACTAATTTCACATAATCGTACTTTGATATACGCTCACTATTCCGTCCCACTATTTTTTGACGTTGAAAATTTTCAGCTTCCCTAACTCTTTTTGTTTTAACAGCAACTGAGATATTGACACTTTGAGTTTTATGATAAATGAGGAATTGGTATCCTATGAGTGTTATCAGAAAGTATGATAATGATTTAGAAATGTGGGGGTGAAATGACTTGCAGCGGTTTGTTGTTAAAGCATGCTGCTTTTTTTTGAAGGAGGAAAAGTATAGTCTTTTGTTATATCTCTCAAAATACCTGCTATAGGGGAATTTCTAAACATTTAAAAGTATCTGAATTTAATTTAACCTTACCTAGAAATCATTATAATCCGGCCCCGAAAATTAATACTGGGAATTTACGGGTGCTTACGAACGCACTTGGCACTTTAGTTTACCTGATCAGCTAGGTGCTCAATTCACCTGTTCACTTTTATTACCCCGAGGGTTCGGTGCCCCTGTACCCAGTACCACAGTGCAACTATTTTAGGTAGAGCCAGGAGTAGTTTAGAAGGTACGATCAGTCGTTTTGCTCAGAACAAAGAATTCTAAGAGGATCGCGTAATTCCTTTTAACTAATTTTTTAATTGATGCATTATAAATACCAACCCCAACGTCGCACGAGTTGTTAATAACTATCTGGTTGATAATGGGCAGATTTATTTGGCCCCTACGTGACCCAGATTTGAGTCCGATCGAACATATGTGGAATATGTTAGTGAGGCTTATTCACAACCGACAACTTCAAACCATTCCAGATCTCCGCATGACTCTTCCCTGAGAATGGAAAACAATTTAAATTTACAGTTTATGGAACATTGATTCCTTTCAAAAAAATTGTCGAATAAAAAGGGTTGCTCTTAAAAAAGTAAACTGAAAATTTATTTATCAATTTTAAAGTACTTCCGGTTCATGATTCATAAGAGAATATCAAAAGAATATTTTATTTAAAAATAATTTTGCTAAATTAGTGACCTAAAGATAAAACGTATGTTATTATGTTAGTAAAAAAAAATGTATATACCTACTAAAGAAAGTTTAGGGTCTTAAATTGTGTATTATTTTTGATCCACATATTTTTTTTTAATAGAATTGCTAAATATTCTAAAACGGCATTTTAGATTTTAATTGATAAATCTCGCGCGAAAACGCTACACACCGTGTTTGTTCGGGTGTGATTTTACTTATATTGTAAACAAACCCAGGTATACATGCTTTAATGTATTTGATGATATTCGTTCATATTAGGTCCCTATAATTGATTATTTTTCTGTTTAAATTGCCTAATAATGAGTTAAAAAATATGTTGCAATAACTATTATTTGTTTGTGAATACCATTTCGATATAAGTACAATGCACTAATACAATCTTATCTTATACCAATAATTAATACAAATTTGACAAAAGTGAAAGGTAATAATTGTCATAAAAAAAATAAGTTAGGAGGTTATGTTCCGATATTCGATATATATTTTGTAAAGCTATTTTTATATGTGATACCCATCCGATAGATATTTGGTTAGTTGTTGTTATCAAGGTGGTAAAGAATTGGGGTTGAATTAATGTTATGAAATGAAATAGAAAGTGGTAGAGGTTGATATTGTAAAAAGATTATTGTATTATAAATATATATAGTAAGATTATTGCTGTGAAATAGAAATATCTGATGATCGAGTAGTTAGGGAAAAAATTTTAATGTTAAAATGATATAGTACAGTAAAAGAGATGAAGGTTCAAAGCCAAATTGGAGAAATGAAGATAGAATCGGGTAAAAGTCGAAATAGTTATAAAATAATACAATCATAGAACATTTAAGCAATTTGAAAAAGACCACATACGTGTCAATTCACCTGTGTATGTAACAACGTGGTCACAATTCAGCATAGAATTGTACATAATAACTTTAACTTCTCAAGACTACGCTGGTCGATTACTGTATCCCCTGATGATGAACAATGATTGTTTGATGATTGACACTGTGTTTTATTTGTTTGTATCGACTCCAGTGCAAGCATGGACTACTTCTTCAAGTTCAATATCTCTTAGCTTAAAATACCCTATCCACATTAATGCATAGGCTTTGATATTATGGCACAAGAAATCTACTAAGCGATGGACAAGGAATCAGGAATCAACACAAAATCTACTGGAACAACAGACAGGGATTAAACCATAGTAGGTAAATATTTCATTGGGGACCCAGACCCGAACCTAACAATACAGCTACTTCTGATGAGCAGAAATCAGCTGAGAATTACCACAGGAATTCTGACAGGACACATTGCCGTCAAGAAGCACCTGCACCGTATGCAACTGTACAACGGAGACCTAAGCTGCAGGTTATGCGGGCAAGAAAGTAAAACGGTACCTACAGCATATTATCTGCCACTGCGAGTCATTGAATCGGAAAAGGCAACAAATAGGTACTCGGGCAACCAAGACTAGAACCAGAGGAAATTCCTACCCCACTCTCCCCAGTTGACCTACACAAACTAGTGCAAGGAACTGGAATAAATGAGTGGGTGTAAGAGCAAACTAGGGTGAGCACAATGGTCCAAACCTGGCCGAAGTGCATCCGGCACTAGGACGGACCCTCGGAAGAAAAAAAAAAGCGTGGCGTACCCTTAAAAGAACGCTGTTTTATACTTCACCCGATATTTACTGCGGGTTTGTAGTTAGTAACCGGGATCGTGCGTTGCGATTTTCCGGCCACAGGTGACAGAATTGTTGCGTCCGTGAAAAAAATTAAAAGAAAAAAGGGATGCAAATTATGCAATATAAACTTCTATTGTATTATAGATGGCGCTCTTGTGCTTTTTCTGCTGAATATATGCTACATATTATAGCAGTTAAATCATAAGATTGCCGATTTTTAGAGTTAGTGTACCTGGCGCCTGGGGCATGGTAATCTGATGAGTGGTAATAACCACGAAACAGCTGTTATAGTCTACCTGGCCCTGATGTTTCTATTATATCTGAACTCCTTATATGGTGTAATGCAAAAGTTTATACTAAATACTTTTTGTCCCGTTAACCGACACACCTTGTCTCCTTCAAAAAAATGTAAGTTAATCATAATAAATATAATCATTAGATCCCTCGTGTTTGCCTAAATCTTGTTTAATATTATACCGTTATTTAATGCCAATAATATAATATAATAAATAATTTATAGGTACCTGAAAACTATTCCAAGAATTTTCATCAGCCTGTGCTAATGCCAAGAACAATCCAACCAATAGCGAAAAAGTCTTCATTGTGATATCCTGAAACCCATAGTGTAATATAATGTTTCAAACTCAAAGCTATACTCGAATGTTTGAATCTTACCTTATTATGATGAATGATGATTGTCCTTTGACAAAAGTTACCCTACAGTGGCTATCTTGGTTTAGAGTGGATATTTATTAGTTAAGATAAGTTTATTTTTATCACTGAAAATTTCGGATAACCTTTTTTTTTAATATGTGTTTAAAATATCTGATTATATTCTAATGATTTAACTTACTCATACTAAATTGTAAGAATCGTATTGCAATTTAATAGATAAGAATTACGTAAATATACTTCGTGGATTTTTTTAAATTGCAAAGATTGAAATATTGGCATAAAAAGTACGACTTCTGTATAATTTGTTTCGTATAGGTATTTCTAAAGAATAACTGTAATAAATAGGCTGACCGATTAATTCTTTAGGATTAAATTGAATAGAATTTGAAAAATTAAAATTAAAAAGGTATTTTTTATTTTAAGTACCTACCTCTTTATATGCCGCCGGCTGTTCCGAATAACTATAACTACACTCCCCGGCACAAAATTCCGTCACTCAATAATTTTGGCTAATTGCACTCTTTCTGCCGTTACTTGGTGGAATTCCATGATAAATTCAAAGAAAAGTAAAACACACTGTTTACTAATTCCACATTAAGGTACAATGACGTGCAGTGCACCTCATTGTACCTTAGATGGTAGGTTGGTAAGTTTAAAAAAAAATATTTCGGATGAATCGGATTTTTAGACGGTGAGTATGGTAATTATAATACATATAATATAAGCTTTTATTTCAAATTTTCTAGTTTATAATATTATACAGAACATACCGTGCGTTCTCGGTTTAAGGCGGACCGGTAAATATTATTTAACGTGGTAAACTCCGAACCCTATTTTAAGAAATTTAAAGCGAAAAGTCTTTTAAAATATAGTTTCGGATTATACTTTATACACTCAGTTCCAAGAAAAGTGACGCACCTAACTTTTGATGCAACTTTGAAGCTTTGTCATTTCTGAACGATTGGACCGATTTCTATTATCTTTCCATTTGTTGGTAGGTAATTTCGTTACCTTTAAGAAAAAAATAAACTGGTAGACATTTTTTCAAAGCCCCCTGGATGATAGTGGAAAAACTCAAACCATGTTATTTTCTTAATTTTTGACTCACCCTGTACCCTGTGCGTTAATCAAGTAAATGTATAGAAAGCGCTTATACTCCATATGAAAGTCGCTTCTTTTACGAGCATTTTGATTTTTTGTTCATTAATTTATCTCTAAAATTGTCCGAATTACAGCTTTTTTGCTGAAACCTTACGTTTATCCCACAAATGTAATTTATTGTAGGGTCACATTGCCTTTAAAAAAACAATTGCCCTTGCCATGGCAATTACTCCATAGTTGACCCTTTGTCGTTGTGTCATTAAAAAAGTCAATGTCATTATAAAAGTTTTAGTGGCTAAAATTACATAAAATGCCTCAAATAAGTTCAGAGCAAGTAGCAGCATTAGTTACTTTAGTTAACGATGGGCGTAGTAAACGTTACGCCGCTCGTGCAGTGGGTGTCCATGAAGCAACTGCTCGTAGAGCAATTCACAAGAACGAGCAAACAGGAAGCACTGCTCGAAAGGTTGGTTCTAGTCGCCCTCGAAAAATTTCTCCTAGAGATGATCGCTTCTTGAGATTGAGGATATACCGTGATCGATCAAATACTGCGGTAAATGTTCAGTAAGATCTTCGCCAAATTCGGGGTGTTACGATAAGTAAGCAAACGGTATGTCGACGTCTAAACGAAGTTAATTTGAAAGCTAGGAGACCTGCAAAAAGTCCCAAATTATTGCCACAACATCGTGCTGCTAGAAGAAACTTCGTTGAAAATTATGGACAATGGAATATTCGTGAATGGTCGAATGTCTTGTTTACGGATGAATCACGGTTTTGCCTTAACATGGCGGATGGAAGGAAAAAAGTATGGAGAGGACAGGTGAAAGGTTTAATCCGAATTTAATAATAGAATGTGAAAGTTATAATGGTGGGTCGGTTATGGAGTGGGGAATGATTTTAATGAATGGAAAGACACCCCTTCATGTTTTTCCATTGAGGCAGTCGATGACAGCGCTAATCTATATTGACATTTTACAGCAGTATGTCTTACCTCATGCAGAGTTAGTGGGCAATAATTTTATATTGATGCAAGATAATGCCCGACCACACACCGCAGCAATTGCTCGAAACTTCTTAGAAGCTACGGATATCACCACATTACAGTGGCCTGCCAGAAGCCCCGATATGAACCCTATCGAACATTTGTGGGACGAACTAGGGAGAAAGGTACGTTCTCGCCAGAGGCCTGCTGAATATCTCGCAGAATTAGCATATGCATTAGTGGAAGAATGGAATCGTATCCCAATGGAAACGATAAGAAACCTAATTTCTAGTATGCCGCGTAGATTAGAAGCTTTTAGAGTTGCTAGGGGAGGCAATACATGGTATTAAGCAGTTATCCTAGTTAATAATTTTGTGTTTAATAAAAATGTTTTTAAAATTCGTATCTGTTAAAAACTGTTTCTTGATAAATTCATAAAGGTTGTAATATGCAAGGTTTCAGCAAAAAAGCTGTAATTCGGACAATTTTAGAGATGAATTAATGAGCAAAAAATCAAAATGCTCGTAAAAGAAGCCACTTTCATATAGAGTGTAAGCGCTTTCTATACATTTACCTGATTGCCGCACAGGGTGAGTCAAAAATTAAGAAAATAACATGGCTTGAGTTTTTCCACTATCATCCAGGGGGTTTTGAAAAAATGTCTACCAGTTATTTTTTTCTTAAAGGTAACGGAATTACCTACCAACAAATGGAAAGATAATAAAAATCGGTCCATTTATTCAGAAATGACAAAGCTTCGAAGTTGCAACAAAAATTAGGTGCGTCACTTTTTTTGGAACTGAGTGTATATATATTATATGTTTATTAAAATGTATAATAGTATGTATAATAGTCTGTATACCATTATACATTTCTCATACACCCAGATATTAATGTTTTAAGTTAAGAGTTTAAATCTTTAATTTTAACCTCATAGTGTACAATTTCACCAAAATATCTACCCGAGGTTAACTTGAGGTTTATTATTATGACACAAATTTAAAAAATAATTTTATAATAATTAACTCTAACTTATACAACTGGGCGTTAAAGATTATAATAATTAAAAGACGTAAATAAGCACTTATAATGAGTATTAATTAGAATTGGAATATGTTCTACTACCTACTTATAAAACTTTTATCATTTTTAACCTTTAGAAGTATAACTGTTTCTTATATCTACAATTTACACGAAACATTCTGATAATAAATGAACGGTGTGATAAAAGAAAAGTCAGATAAACCGTATTTACCTAATTGATTTTATATTACATTTATTTATAAATTATAAATAGTATCTGATATACATTAATATTATAAGCTACACAATCAACAACTTAATTCGGGGATACACCGTAATACGCCGTGTATGAAAAACATATATACCAAAAATAAAATTATTACTTCACTAATTAAGTTTAACTTCGGAATAAAATCAGACTATAAATTAAAAATGTATTGAAAATAAGCTTATTTATTCATAAGTTAAAGTTGATAATATCAGGCGCGGCTGGTCCATAAGGACATTTGATCAATGACCCAGCTAATAATTTCTAATCTTATTTATTTTTTATAATCAAGTAATAATTTGTGCATTTTCATACGAAAACCCCCCACAATAAAGAATCGAGCTAAGCAAAGCACCAATAATAATAATCATTCCTGTGCTTACCCTGGGCTCGGCCGTATTTTAAATTGACCTCATCGGTTTATATGGCAGTAGAATACAATACCATATAAATGCATTTAAAGCAAGACGGAAACAAACATACGCACTGTAAAGAATTTTAAAAGAGACAAAGACAAATCTTTGGGTTAGACACAGAAAAACTCGTACGACTTTCTTATTTTTATTTTTTTTTTCGAATTTTATTTATGTTATGCACTTTGTGTAGTAGTTTAGTACTTACTACTCATAATACTTACTCCAGTACTTGTATTGACAATGGCTCTAACCGTTGATTAAAGACAGTAAAGATACGCAGAGGCCATGTATTTTTCTGTGGTCACTATTCCCCTTACGCCGCCTGCCTCTGGTCCATGGTGTTGACGACTGTAAGGTGGAGCCTCTACCGGTTCAACACGAAAACGCTCACTTTATTGTATTGCGAGAAGCGGCACAGTTAAAACCGAACCGAACATCGGGCTAGTGGGGGATGGTGTGTTGAGGTAGTATTTGCAGTCGACAGTTGACAAAAAGTCATTCTTTCTAAGAAATTTTACTTGCAAAAAACGAGGATTTTTGAATAAAAAAATAGGAGGTAAAAATCTTAAATAATATTAATCATTGTAATGTCAATTGATATAGCATAAAAAATATACAGCAAAAACTCAGCTTATCGGCGATATTTCATTACGAGGCATATAGGCGGCGTGCGACGCGACTGTAGAAATGAAAAAAATATTTAACTACATTAATTTATTTTACTTTCCATATATCTACCTACATCATATTAATATGCATATTATATGATGAAAATATAAAAAATGAGTGCTACGACTCTAGGCTTTCAAATTTAAATGTTACTGTTATTTATAAAAAATAAACATGTATTTAGCGAAATGCCTTGACGAAAGGAACAAAAACTCTAAAAAAGTAAAGTAAGTGGGGCAAATTTCCAATTAGCATGGGTCAAACTTCCAACATCACTATTCAATCAACGCAAACATCGCAAATGAAAGGGCCTTTCTTTTCATAGGCTGTGCATTGCTCGTGTCACCATTTAGAACAGCTCTCACATTCGATCCAGTCTTCTCTTGGCGGATCTATATGTATTCTTCTGTATAAGCAGGACAGGCAACGATTTCATCAGTTTTCTTCTTTTTTCTGATTTTTTTCAGTGCTGTGTTGTTTTTTATCTTTATCTTCATTCGCCGTTTTAGAATTACTCCTCTGAAGAATGTCATTAATGTTTTTCTTGACATGCTTTTTCGAATTTCGATTCATTTCAGCAATTAAATAATATTTGAATGGAGTGCTTGAAAGAATTTCTGATTTTTGACCTCGTCTTCTTCTGGTATTCTGATCTTCTGGAAAGCGCTAGAATATTTTGTGGACTCACTAGCTCGATTTCAGTACAGTCACGGGATGTAGCAGGAGGATACAGATCATCTAATGAATTATTTTCTGTCGACTGGCTTCCAGGTGAATTTTCAGTCTCTTGATGTTTTTCTGGAGTAACTTGATTCGTGATAATTTTACGCAATTTAGATAAAGGAATTGAAAATGCTTGATCAGAATCTGAAGACTCGTTCAGTTCTGCTACATTTCCTTGAGGATTTTCATGCCTTTCTGTAACGGATGATGGAAGAAAGTCCTCATCAGTAAATATGTTCTTATTCATTGGATAGATTCCACATATTTCGAAAGATTTGACCCCTTTTTTCATTGTGGAACAACGCTCATAGGCACGACCAATCAATCTGGCTATTTGGAAATGTGTTATTTGACGTCCTGCGTTAGTTGTTAGCCAACGGTCACATTCATCTGCATAGGAAACTTTCAGCGGCTTGAAATAGCATCGGTCCAATGGTTGCAGCCTGTGGCTGCCATGAGGTGGGATGGTTAATAAATGTATGAAATTTTCTTTGCAGTATTCTATAGCTTGCAATGAGCGGTGGGACAAATGATTGTCCAGTATTAGCAATACTGGGTGATCCTTATCTGCCCGAACATTTTGTTGGAAATGCTTTAACCAATCAATGAATAAGGTGGTGTTGATATAACCCGAATCAGAGCACATTCCTAAGCACTGTGAAGGTGAACCATGCATCTATCAACTCATTTTTCATTCGCTTCCTCGGAAATATAATGAGCAACAAAACTGCCACAGGCACTCATTGCACATACAAAGGTAACTAGCTGACCATGTTTAGCAGAAGATATTTTCCAACTAGTTTTTTCCTTTGGTGCTAACAACTTTAGGAATTTTATTAGGGACTGTGGAAATTCCACTTTCGTCCATATTATAAATTGAACCTGGGGGAAATTTGTACTGTTCATAAAGTTTTCCTAGGTTTTCGAAGAAAATATCTATCTGAGTTATATTGAAACCCATCATTCGTGCCAAAGAAGTTGGATTGGGCGTTCTTAATGATAGGCCATATTTTTTAACAAAATTATATGCCCAGTCTTTGCCAGCCAATTTTTTGTCGTTGCCGAATGGGTGAAACACGTTGTTCAATGCTGCAAATTCGTAAGCTATTGTTCTTAACGTCTTTAAAGTCATACCATAAAATCGATCATCCATATCTTTGTAATGTTGAACCAGCAAACGCTCCATTTCTCCTATAAAAACAGGTCTGAATCTTCCGAAACTTATTGCGCCTTCCGGAACGTAGCCTTTTACGCAAAGTTGATTCGTGTACACGAAGCGTTAAAGCAGCTGCTCGAATAGAATGACAATCACGTATAAGATCTCTGGCCGCATTTAATATCTCATTAGTGCAGAGCTTGTTCTCTGTTTTTCTTTGGTAGTTTCTGAAAACAAGAACAAATATTAGGATACTTTTAAACAATCTTAGAACTGAATGACATGGGGCAAACGTCCGCATAGATGGGGTAAAGGTACACGCGGATATTTGCCCCACGAATAAATAGGAAATTTGCCCCACTTGTATGGCAAAGTTTCAAATTTCCCGCCATGGGTATGACATTTGCGTACATGCATACAAATATATCGTACAACTCTTAACATGTCAAGGATACTCTAGACTACGTTATGTTAAGAAAACTTTACAAATAGGCTCACACGATGTTAAACTGCTTAGTGTAAAAATTACATGCAAACGTTTGAAAACGTGACTTACCTCATTGTGGCCGCCTGGCCCGCCTGTCATTTGACTTGCATTTGAAAACACACTGGCTACTAAAACTCGGTTCGCATCACGCGTTCATACTGTGTTGCCAAATTAGGTATTTTCGCCTTAATTGTAGATTAGGACTTTTGCCCCGTGCGTCGTTTTGCCCCATTCTACTCTATGTGCATATGAACTATAAATGGAGTTTACTCCTCACTTTCTCACTATCGGAATTTTCAGAACTTGAGTCGCTATTTACACTAATGATAATGGGAGTGATCGGTGGTAAGATACAAATTTTACATTATTTTTTAATTACATGGAATACACACGTCCTCCATATATCCCTTTTGCTTATTTCATTTACTATAGTACTAATATATCGCCTTTTTTTGTTCTGGTGTGGCATTTTTGTTTTGTAACTAGAACGGTACTATGCATTGTCCATAACTATTTTTCTCCCAGAGCATGGAGTACCTACTTAACCTACACTTTTTGTTGTTATCTACCCACACATATTGGATGACATGGTGGGTATCAAACCACGTCTCGTCAAGATAAATTATGTTTCTATTTGCATCCCTGTATTGTTTTATTTTGCGCAAGTACTCTTGTCGATGGTCAACTATTCAGCTGATTTCATAATAACATCCGTTTGTCCAATTTTTTGTGTATACAACCGCCATCGAGTAAACCATTCCTCAAAGTATCTAACGATAAAAGGTACCTACCTATATAATCTGGATAGTCAGTTAACTTATATACCGAATCATCTCTAATATTGGCACCTTATTTTTATGGTAAAACTCATACACAACTTGACGAATAAATTCCTTGACTGCCGTATCAAGTTTCTTAAGTTCTTGTCCAACTCTGTTCCGTTTAATAGAATGGTCGACTGTATTTCCAGCTCTTATAACCCTATTAATTGATGCACGGCAAACTTGACAGTTCACAAATCCTACTCACAATATTGTTCTCTGAAGAACTACTACATTTTTAACTATTTAAAATGATATGTTAAATTTGAAAATGAAGGTCTTTATTTACAAATTCCGCTTGAATTGACTTTAAATTAGAAATACAGTCACCAATGCTGGAATTAATTCAAGTTGGAGAAATTCGAGATATACAAGAAAAATTGACCAATTACTCTTCCGTGCACTATTGCACACCACACATTTGTTTCTTAAGGGTACTGGCTGTGAACCTCCATCATCCAATGCGTATTTTCTGTTGCCAAATAACGACAATTTCGTCTGTTCTCATTATCATTCAATCAGAACGTAGCTTTCATCGGAAGAAACAATATTTTTTACTGAATTATTTTCTAGACTGCTCATATTTTGCATGCGTTCACAAAACTCTAATATCTCATGCACTGGAATAACTTTGTATGGGTGATATTTGTGCTTTTGAACAACTAATTTCCGCATGTGTAAATTGACCCAATGTGCGACAGAGGAATACATGGATTTTCTTCCATGCAAGGAAAGCAAGACGTCGATTTGTTCATTTTCATCTCGAGCAGGACGATCAGATTTAGGCAAATCTCTAAATTTAGCCTCTATTCTACTCACCACCTTTTGACATATGGGAGGACATATCAGGATGGATTTCATTAAATAATTGAGCTGTTGCTATTTGAGTACGTGTTCTATCACCAAATCCAACCATACATTGAATTTCAAATTTTTTCATTAACTTCACCATTGTGAAAACCGCAACTTCTTGCAACTACGCTTGACAGTTACTTATTTGAAGTTAAATTGACATACATTTGGGACTAAACGATGACAAGTCAACATTCAGAAATACCAAAATTGAAAGAAAAAAAAATAAACACACAATGGAATGTTTGCTCAATTTACAAATAAATCCTCAGAAATACTGTCTTATTTATTGATATGTATGTTCAATCGCAATTTTCTTGATAACTGTTGAGTTTATGTATAGGACATGGCACATGAAACATACTTAGAATTTGATGCAAAATTCAATAATAAAATAAAAAATGTATGTTGTCTTTGAAAAAATGAAGTTGAAGATCGTAACTCTTTTTTGGGCTACCCTGTATACATGAATTTAACATCAATAAAACCATATTAAGAAATAAAAATTGACGGGTCCGAGCATTTTTCCAAAAAACACGCTGTCGAACTTTAAATTAATTTAGACATTACATCTGGGACTCACTGTATATACAGTGTGTCTACTTACTTAAGTTGGCTGCATATAAGAAACTCTGTGATTACTAATTTTACGAAAAAAAGTTACTCACTTATAAAAAGACCTTTATTGAATTCATCTGAAGGCGTGTAATAAAATATGAATTTGGCGTAAGAGCAAAGTACCACAATTTGTTATAATATTGAAAAAGGTTATAAAGAAATGTTGTTTTCAATTAAAAGCAGGTTCAAGTTATTAAGACATAACTTTTCGATAAATTAACACTAATATTTGGTAGGCTTTTTAACGGATCCTTCAAAAAGGAGTTATTTTCTTCTCGCTGGAGAGCTCCGAGTCCAGTCTATACAAAAAAAGGCAAAATACCCTACCGAGCAACTTATAACGAGTTGCATTGCTTTCGGTTGTATCAAAGGTGTTGGATAAGGGCATCAACAAAAAAAATAGTTAAAGAACGTTGATGCTTTAACATTATCAGCGACCACCAGTATGGATTCCATTAGATCAACAGGAGACCTTCTCGTTTATATCTTTGCCTAGTGTTCTTCGAACGATACTGTTCAAAAATTCGGTCATCTGTAGAACGTTGTCACTCTGGAACGACTTTACTGAGATGGTAAACTAATATTATCGCCAAAGATTCAAGACCGACGCAAATCGCTTTCTTCGCGCATGCACCGCTAGTCAGGCTACAGGATTTTCCATATAGCGCTCGACCAAAAAAAATATTTTTTTATTTTTCAAGCACTGAGTGATAAATTAATGGTTGGTCTAACAGACCGGTTGTTTTAAACGTTAATATACAGGGTCCTGCAATAGTGCGTCAGGCTTCCATAGCTCCTATACGAATTTAGTTAGGAATTTCATTCATATGCTAACTTATACTGTATCATACGGGGTACTTCAGGAAAATATTTTTTTATATACAGGGTAGCCCAAAAAAGTGTGGACATAAAAAGTTTTGATTTTTTAAATGGGATACCCCATATTTTTTTGCATATTTAGATTTATGCTATTGTCCTTTATAAATGCCTAAAATTTTGTTTGATTTGCTTTTTTAGTTTAAGAGCAATCAATTAAAAACTAAAAAAAAACATATTTTGCAGTCGTGAAAAAAATATCAAAAAAACAATCTAAAATTAGTTTTTCAACCACGGTATGAAGTGAGTTTAATGACAAGAGGTTTAAAGATACTATGAATCGAATAGTATTTATCTATTTTATACAGGGTGTTCATAATATGGTTTCAAAAATGACACATTTCAAACCTATTTTTCTCAACTTTTCCAAATGGAACACCCTGTATATTATTTCGGTATTTTATATAAAATACACAAGCAATTTTTTTTTGTAGTTGAAGCATATAAGTTATTTCCAGCCGTTTTCGAAATAAATGCAAATTTCATAAATTATGTTGATTAAACAGAGTTTATTTTTAAAATTAAGCGTAGGCGACTAGACTAATATTTAAAAACTACAGTAATTGTTCAAAATGTCTTCCATTTTGTTCTGTGCACAAGCCAACACGCTTTTCAAAAGATCTGTTTACTTCTCTTAACATTTCAGGGGAAATGCTCGCAAACACGTCTCTTATCCTTTGCTGCAATTATTATTAGCAGTTGTAGGTGGATCTTTGTAAACAATTTGTTTTACGTGTCCCCATAAAAAAAAGTCTAGTTTTGTAAGATCCGGCGATCTAGCTGGCCAGACCGTGGGTCCATTTCTACCGATCCATTGGTTCGGAAAGGTATCATCAAGATAATTTCTTACCTCCCGTGAAAAATGTGCCGGAGCACCATCTTGCTGAAACCACATCCTATTTCTTGTATATTGCGGAACGTTTGCCAATAAACCTGGTAAATCATTGCGTAGAAAGTTTAAATACATGGGTCCATTAAGATGACCTTCAAAGATATGAGGACCTATCATAGTTTCACCAACAATTCCACCCCACACATTTAATGACCACTGATGCTGGTGATCGATTTGTCTCATATATCGCGGATTTTCCGTGGAGTAATAATGAAAGTTATGTCTATTTACACTACCGGTGTTATGGAAGGTTGCTTCGTCGGAAAATAAAACATACTTGAAAAACATTGGATCCGCTTGTATTTTAGTGCTTGCCCAGGCACAAAATTCGGATCGATTTTGAAAATCTCTATCGCTGAGCGCTTGATGCAATTGAATATGATAGGCATGGAATCGATGCTTTTTTAAAATCCGTTGCACAGATCGTTCACTTATACCTGTTGCGTTACCGATTTTATTTTGGCTTACGTGTGGATCTTCTGTGACTGTCAACAACACCGCAAGTTCATTTTCCTCGTTAGTAGCCGTCTTTGTTCTTTCTTCTTTTGTATACACAACATTGCCTGTTTCAACAAATCTTAGTAATAATCTTTTAAAACTTTTTTCTTCCGGGCGCCTTCTCTCTGGATAACGTGACGCATATAAATTCTAGTTGCTAACAAGCAATTTTTTTCGCTCTCGCCAAGTACAAAAATCATATCGACCAACTCATCTTTATTAAAATTCATTTTAATTTCTTATAACTTATTCGCCCGATATTACACCTTTTTAAAATGAATTAAAGAACTTGTCAAACTAAGTATAAGAATCCATGTTTTATTTCAAAGCCTACTATGGGCTTTAGGGATAAAACTTACTAATGAACCTTTTTGCTGGTATTTCAATTGAAATGTTAAAAGGAAAGTAAACAGACCTTTTCAAAAACATGTTGGCTTCTGCACAGATCAAAATGGAAGATATTTTAAACATTTGCTATACTTTATAATTATTAGTAGGTGTAGTCGCCTACGCTTAATTTTAAAAATAAACTCTGTTTAATCAACATAATTTATGAAATTTGCATTTTTTTCGAAAACGGCTGGAAATAACTTATATGCTTCAACTACAAAAAAAAATTGCTTGTGTATTTTATATAAAATACCGAAATAATATACAGGGTGTTCCATTTGGAAAAGTTGAGAAAAATAGGTTTGAAATGTGTCATTTTTGAAACCATATTATGAACACCCTGTATAAAATAGATAAATACTATTCGATTCATAGTATCTTTAAACCTCTTGTCATTAAACTCACTTCATACCGTGGTTGAAAAACTAATTTTAGATTGTTTTTTTGATATTTTTTTCACGACTGCAAAATATGTTTTTTTTTAGTTTTTAATTGATTGCTCTTAAACTAAAAAAGCAAATCAAACAAAATTTTAGGCATTTATAAAGGACAATAGCATAAATCTAAATATGCAAAAAAATATGGGGTATCCCATTTAAAAAATCAAAACTTTTTATGTCCACACTTTTTTGGGCTACCCTGTATATAAAAAAATATTTTCCTGAAGTACCCCGTATGATACAGTATAAGTTAGCATATGAATGAAATTCCTAACTAAATTCGTATAGGAGCTATGGAAGCCTGACGCACTATTGCAGGACCCTGTATAAAAAAAATATTATATGCATCCATAGAAATTTACAATTTTAAAGATAATTTCGACTGTTCTATGGCGCCAATTATAATAGGGTCGTCGCGACGCCCTACGAGACGCACGCGTCCCAGGGAACCCTGATCAATAACGGTGAATTCACGAACGACGCCGACGCTCGGCACGGCCTTTTCGAGGCCCTTCTACGTTGGAATAATAATATCGTGTTAAACAAGTGCTAGTCCAGAGATGTAAGTATTATTTTAAAATGTACTCATTTGTGTTTATTGTTAGTATAAAGGATGTTCATTAATTGATGATTTACTATCTGTGCAAAACTAAGAAAGGCTTTTAATGTACTAAATACTCTTAAAAACTATTCAGGTAAAAAAATATTCTTTGGAATATACAATGTACCCGAAAATTGGTCATGAAAGTATTGCGATCTCAAAAACTATCTATGACAGATAGAAAAACTGTTAAATAGGGAAAGCTTTAAGCAATTGTGTTAGTAGTTTAATGGCGCTTGTTTATTTTGGTATTTCAGATATGTTGAAAAAACTATAATGTTGCATTTCTTAACCCCTTTGTAAGATTTTTATTTCTCAAATAATTTTTCATAGAATAAGGTTGGATATATTTTTGTTAAAACGTTTTGGTTTCGCTGACGTACAACTACCTAAGAATAATGTGAATTAAATTAAAACAATACGAGTATATAATCTTCATACTACGTTCACTAAATTTTAAAAAACCATGGTAAGAGACTAAAATATTAAGTTGGTACATGCAGCTGATACGTATATTATCTTATTGTAATAATTACTGTAGTAACAGACACATTGAAGCAAAGTGGGGGACCAGAAAGGCCAAGTACGGCGTTAGAACGGTAGAAGTGGATGAGAATGTGATGGACATGATAGAGGAAGATCCCGGAACCTATACTCGAAATATTGCAAATACCTTGAATGTGAGTAATGGGACTGTTTGGAAAGTCCTTAGTGACTATTTGTTCAACCCATACCACATACAACGCATTCAGGCACTTGTTTCTGCTGATTTCTCTCAACGGATTGCATTCTGTCAATGGCTCTTACACACATTGGTTTAAGTCCCTCAACTACTGACGCTGATTCTTTTTACCGATGAATCAAATTTCTCAAGAAATGCAATAAAGAATTGTCACAACAGCCATGCGTGGACTGAAGAAAATCCACATGAGGTACTTGAAGATCGTTTTCAACATCAGTTCTCGTTGAACGCTTGGGTTGGGATTGTGGGTGACTGGCTAATTGGACTGATATTTCTACCAGGAAGACTTACGGCGAGGTGTATCGCAACTTTCTGGAACAAACGCTACCTCATCAGTACCTGGCGGATGTACCATTGACAACAAGAAATGCAATGTGGTTTATGCACGATAGTACAGCAGCGTATTTTAGTGTGGCTGCTCGTGAGTCTTTAACAGTAACATATGGAGATCGATGGATTGGTCGAGGTGGACCTCACTTATGACCTTCTCGATCCCCGGACCTAAACCCCCTGGATTATTTCCTATGGGGTTGGGGCCATCTAAAGTCATTAGTTTATACTACTCCAGTGGAGAATGTGGAAGATTTAAGAAATCGGATAATCGCTGGGTGTATTCGGCAGTCAATGAGGAAAATATTGGATTCTTGCATCTTAGCTGGAGGCAGTGGCGTAACTACCGGTGTTCCATGTTTTCCAAGAACACAGGCCCCCCAGCTTTGGGGGCCCTGAAGAGGCCCTCAGAAGTCGGGGACCTGGGAAATTTCAGAGAGCTGCACAAATTTTTGTGATCAGCGCCTTTTTGAAATCAATGAATTCTGCTTCGCAAATTCTTGATTTCATTCTCCTAAAAAATTATTCCTCGAGCAGTAGTTTTTCTGAAATCGTTACTAACCTGCTGTCTGTATTTGACCATCCCAGTTACCGTCGCAAAAGCAGAAAGATCATTTTCGAAATTAAAGATAATAAAAAATTATTTTCGCAATACGATGGGACAAGAAAGATTGAGCTCGCTGGCTCTAATTTCAATCGCGAATAATATAGCGAAAAATATGGATGTAGAAAACTTCGTGACAGCATTTGCGAATGCAAAAACTCGAAAAAAATCTTTTTAAATGTAATCAAGTATGTAATGTGACTGTCGGCTGTAAATAAACTCATGTTCTACGCTCAAAAATGTCTTTTTTTTTATAAATAAGGGGGGGGCTCCTTTTCTCGCCGAACACAAGTTTTCTCAACGTAGTTACGCCACTGGCTGGAGGTAGTACTTTTTAACAGTTCTTGCAGATTACGAAACTTTATATGTAATTTTTGGTAATAAAATGTTGTCATTGTTTTCAAAAATCATCAAATGACAAAATATTCTTATAATAGTTCAGGGAATAACTTCTTCAATTTTTGCTGTATGTTTAATAAACATACACCCTGTATAATTATGTAAGTTTTATACACTGGTTTTATTTAACAGTGATCCCGTGCGCCTGCTAGATCCCCGAACAATAATACCTTTAGATATTTATTTATGAGGACGTTATGGGAAAAATTTATATCATTTTAGGTTCACGATTGATGAGGCCTTTACTTGATGAAAATCCATGTTCAAAACACTTAAGGAAAACAATAATTTTCGATTTTCACTATATTTTAATAAATAAACACATAACAGCTGTTTCGGTACACTGTACCTTCTTCGTAAGAAGGTACAGTGTACCGAAACAGCTGTTATGTGTTTATTTATTAAAATATAGTGAAAATCGAAAATTATTGTTTTCCTTAAGTGTTTTCATTTTAGGTTGTTTAGATTTACACTTTAAATAATTATTTTCAATTTTTAGAGTAAAGTTCTTCTAAAACTCGATTTGATTTTCAAAACACGCTATATGCTATATTCATGCTTAATATAATCAAGGGAAGTTCAAGGAGGGACTAAGTATTAGTGTTTCCCTTAATTTTTTTTTTGTAAGAATACCAGCTTGTACAGGCTTTTTTTTCGTATATTTTGGAGCACTCCTAGAGCGTATATTTTAAGTTCCAGAAAGAACTTTAAACTACGAAAGTTGAATGATTTGATGATTTTCCTGAACCGTACAAATTTGTCACCGCATTATACTAATAAATAAACATCGTAAATTTGTTTAAACTCACCTACTTGTTAAAACATCCTCTATATTGCTGCTAAAAATCCCATTTCAAAAATAAATATATTGACTATTATTATAGTTGCTTCGGCCGTTTTCAAAATATTTATATGCGATATACTTCGAATAGAGATTGGTCGATAAAAGTAAATGAAATATGCGTTTATTGCCAGTTAATAGCATTTCGGATGCAAATTTGTGTTAAAAATGGTAACGGTCTTTTGTTTACTTTTATCGATCCATCGTTACTACGATATACACGGTCTTATCTAATGGTAAGTACTTATTCTATCAACATTATTGAATTATAAAGTTAAGGAATATAATAAAGAGCGTATATAGTTTTAAGCGCCTCCTTTTAATAAAATAACATATTAATCATGTTATAGAAAGACAAAACGAAAATCAACTCAAAAAACAAATTGTGTTTCTATAACGATAAACCTAATCCGTGGTTTAATTAAGAGATCATCATTCTAAGCATATTTGGTTCCATAATAATAAATTTCTATTTATGGTGCTTGCTTATTTTGGATCCGAGTTATGTTTTTGTATCGGTTTCTCTTTATATTTTCAACACTCAATAGTAAAACTTATATAATAGAAAATAGATAATAAAATAAAAAAAAAATATTGCAATTATTAAATAGTCATTACTGTAAACCTGTAACGGTATTACTTTGAGGTATGTTATACTGATATTTTTGGATTTTCGAAACCACTCTTCATTTTAAGTTGTGTTGGTTCAAATTTGGATGATTCTCTGTGACCCTTGCTGTGAGTTTTAAGATTGTCGGAAATTCGGGGAAAAAATTAGGAAAATCAGTTTCTATCTGCAAAATCTGCGTATTATTGGATATTTGTATCCTGGAGCAAATTGAAATTAATACGTGAAATTAATACCTGGGTTTTCACAATGTAATTCACTCAGTAGTGCTCGCTAACGGGCCGACAAGAAAGATTCAGAAGATCATGAAACAAAGTAAAAGATTTCTGATCTGAACAAATACATATTTATACAGTGTACTCGCCGGGGTGTTTCTGCCGCCCCACTTCATTCTGTCCATAATACATTTCCCATTTCCTAATGCATTGGTTTTGTCTCATACATTTTTATTAAATTATATCATACATCATGTTATGTTTATTATATTTTCAACAACTAGTGTCACCCTAAAATAAGTCAAGGCTTCCCCGGACACCCAACTGCCGCCAAACAGCTAACATCCCAACAAATTGAGTAAGGGGCACAGTTTATGTTCCCCGTTACTTATTTGTGTTAATCAAGTTACAGTAAGCGGACCTCTAACTTACTTGCATGTCAACGACTTGAAGGAACGGCACCAGTGTACCTCTGTACCAGGGTGCATTATTGACCACATAGATATATATACTCATCAACATTTGCAAAATGGGTAGATACTACATATTAACCATGAGTATAAGGCCTGTACTTCAACATAGATGTATCAACTCAAACACCAAAATCGGCATTGCCAAACATCTCACTCTTAGTACTCTCATTTCAAAAGCAACTACTCCCTTCGCCTGGGAAGCACTGAATAATCTTTTTCATAACACATGCATTAAACATATGTCTTTCGATGCCAACGGAGCGGGTCGAAAGTTGAGTTTTCGACCCTAGAGTCCGACATGAAAACAGCTGATTTTTAGTGCATTCCACGACGAGTTTCTCGTTGACACGCATAGATCTTTTCATTTTTGTAAAAACCGAATGGGCATCCAAAACTTCATACATTTTTTTAGATCAGTCCCCTTTCTTACGGTACTGTTTCCCAGTTTTTTGATTATTCGTACTTTTCCGATTAGGTCAGACTTGAGTCTTGGGTTTTCGGCCCATCTTCAATGAGCAATTTGTGAGACATATTTGCCAATAATACTAAGCATCAGCAACAACGAGCCACCTCATAATTAAGGGAACCAGCCACCTACAGGAGGACCCTGCTGATCAGTACCTTTTTTTTTTCTAGCGTACCCACGTAATTTTCTCTTTTTGTTTTAATAAAATAGTTCCAGGCCCCGTGATTTCTATGATCGCCCGCCGTGGGATCATGAGCTAATAAAAAAGAAGACAGAGAAAAGATTCCCGTTGTTTGTTTTTTAATGGTAAGGCACAGCACTGCAGGATTAATCCTTTATGGCGTTCTGCGCGCGGTGCATGTGCGAAGAAAATTATTCACGTTGGTCTTGAATCTTTGGAGATTATACTAGTTGGGAAACACGGCCTCAGAGAGGTCGCTCCAGAGTGACGACATTCTCCAGATGAAAGAGTTTTTAAACAGTGCCGTTCGAGGGACACTAAGCTGAATCACGTACGGGTGGGCTGCAGTGGCTCGTCGTGTATTTCTACCATGCACCGCTCTGGGTGGAATCAAGCCGGCAATGGTTGACTTGGTACAGTTCTGACTGACGGCCTTAGCTACCGACCAAAATGATCTTGATTCGTTATGACATTTAAGAAGTTTAGCTCTAAGAGCAACTTCCCGCCACCTCCGATGCGATGGTAACATAACACTGTAGTGTTCTTTACAATGATTTCGCTTACACCCGGTATATGCACTAAATACCGAAAAGAAATAGGTAGTTTTCATATTGGGCTTTGCCCGACCCCTATTTTATTTGTTTAGAAATGATTAAAAATATAGGCCAATTGTAAAGAAACATCCTTTTTTCAATTTGTTTTCATAATGAGTCATTATTGATTTATTTATTTTAACTTTACTTTTCAGTTATATGTCGTGTCTTGGGGAGTGTTTGGAGATGGGTCCACCGCCAAACAGCATCCTTTTCATGCCGCCCCCACCGGCGCCCACGTTTATGATTCAGGATTCAACGACTCAAAACGGAACCAGTTGTTTCGCAACGCAATTGTGTAACACCGCTGCCTGGACCTCGACGGGCAAAATGGCCGTCGATCGGGGAGAATTTGTCGAAATGCCAAGAAAGGGTATGATTAAAAACCATTCCTTCTATAGCTAGGAAATCTAGTACTCGACATTTTTATTAATTTTAATGGGCAAACTGTATCGTTTAGAAATGTTTCATAATGTGCTGTACGTTTGAAGCGAATCCCAAAACGATAGAAATTTTATTTCACGCTAGACTTAGAACTAGACATTTTAAGGCCGCCGTTTTGACGCCAGCCGTTTGGACGCCAGGACATTTTGGTACTGGACTTTTTTTTCTAAAAATATAGGCGGATTGAAAAGAAAATGGTAAATTGGAAGCTTGTTAGCCCCAATTCAGTCCATGTAGGAGTAGTTTAAGTACCCATTTACTATATAAAAAAGTAAAAAAATTAAAAAGCATTATTAAACTGTACTATTGTTAATAAACTTTTCAAAACTTTTTTTCCTCCCTGGAAAATTTTTGGCTGGTTTTTATGTATTTGGGGCTGATGAATCTAGCTCTGATCTAAATTTTAATATCAGCCTCCAATGATAAGGGAGGCAGACATCTTTTAGACATTTAGAAAAGTTCAATAAAAATGCCATTCATATCTAAGTAATTTATTGGCTTTAAACAATTGCAAACTTACTATATTAACAGTAATTAAAAAATTAATTTTTCAAATATTTACTTCCATTGATCTTTCTTTTGTAGGAACCACCAGACGTTTCCCATATTAAATTCCAACAATAGTTGGCCAACATATTTGGGCTCCATTTATTGGTATACGGTTTTTCAATAATTGTTGCAATGTGGAATCGTTCTCCATGCTTATCTGATACTGCTCCCAAATTTTCGGAAAAGTAATCCACTGGACGGAATTTCCCATTTTATTACTCTACACCTTTCTAAAATAGACTATAGCAATTTGAAGGTCAATTGCATACCAACTTAGGTCCAAATTTTAAAAAAAAATCATTTATTTCATCGGGAATATTTTTCTGTTGAACAGTGATAGTTAGTCCAGGCGCCCAAACGGCGGCGCGGAAATGTCGCATACCTCGCTAAACTATATCCAAATCACCTTGTTTCAGATATTGAAGCAAAGTGGAATGTTTCAGGAATCGATGACACATGGATATTGGTATTGGTCGCGTCATCGATTGGTGTTCTTTTGCTCGGCGCATTGCTTGCAATGTTTTTACTCAAATGCAGAGAGTAAGTAGTATAACACACAACATAAAAAGTCTTGTATCCCCTGCCTATGGTTAGTATTAGCGCAGCGAATCTTTAATAATTTTTTGGTATTTGTCACAATCGTCACATTTCCTTTCATCGAGGAAAAATAAATCATCTTTCTTTTAAAATTCTAATTTACGTTACGCGATTTTTGCGCTTTTCAAATATTGTCGACTATACCATATGCGCAAATGGACAGGATATTATTATGCGACGTAAGCTCTAACTAGATTCGTCGTTGGTATATCTATTAACTCCAAAGAAATCGTTATAATACTAGGACGTGTAATTTCCACTTCCCCCTTTAATAAACGAAGAATTATTGTCTTAAAGATGCTGAACATATCAGTCACCCGGTATCGGATACGTAATGTTAAAACAAGACCACGCAGTGGACGTCCTCGTATTGTATCAAATGAAAGAGAGGATCGTTATTTAGTCCTATATTCCAACAGATATACCACAATGTTTCAGTTGCTCTAGAACTGATTTAATTAGTTTCCAAACCATAAAGAGGGGAGCAAGAATACTGATCTTGCCTTACTGCACTCCACCACTGATTCCATGTACAAATTAAAGGGGGATCCATGCGAGCAATCAAACACTAATCTTTCAAACTAGATAAATTATATGTAGAAAAATACAAAAATATAAAACTTAACGTCTAATAAAATACCTTATATGCTGATAGACCCCTAAATCAACATCACCTAGGGTTTTAGCAATAAACAACAGCACGTTAAAACCTAAAACTATGTCAAACTTAGTCCTACTGCTAGCTTTACTGGTTTGTCGGAAACTATAGGATTATGCATGCTGGATATCCATTAACCATTCTTTAAGTACCTAGGGAGTTCTTAATTTGAGGCTTGTAACCAAGGGATTTCTTGCGTCAAATCTTGCGACAAATATGTGTGTGAAGAAAACTGTTATTTTAATGAAGGGACATCAACTTCTTTATTAAACTGCGACTTGTCCTCTACATATTTTCTTTAACTGTAACATTTTTGTTTACCGTGATATTTCTGTCATTGTTTCTTTTTTATATTATCAGCAACGTATATCGAAGTGATTTGATTAGTCTTAAAAACTAGATAACTTTATAGGTCAACAAAGAAAACGTAAAATTACAATAAGTGCACAGGTTGAGATGAAATTATGAAAGTAGCTTCCTTGTTGAAGGATGTTTCTTCAACAGCTTTGAGGCAGAATTACAGTTTCTTTTTACCTTTTGTGTGCAACGTCTGTTGTTTGTGGTCTGAGAATTGTTCATTCGGTTCTTCTCCACAGGATGATCCTTCGTTTTGGGCTGCATTTCTAGATTGTTCATCCGCCTATTTTGTGGGAAATTGATTTCTCTTAGTAGATAGTTACTGAGAGCGCGCCCGCCTCCTCCCCTCACCCTGAGAAACCCATTGAGAGAGCATCAGCCTCCTCCCAGACCCTACTGCGCAGACACAGATCATGTACTATCAAACAGCACAACATACAATACCGTCAGGGTAAAATTCAAGGAGAGCACAACTTCTTGACGTCACAACGTAAGATCCATCGAAAGCGCACCTTCATCCTCCCAAATACTACCGCGCAGTTTTATTTCTTTAGCATATTATCTGATTTTAAGCATAGTAGGATAGCTATAAAGTTGCATACCTACATAAAATTTAATGAAAGAACAAGACACTGCAAGACCAGATAAACAAGATGTAGCACAGTAAATCCTTAGATTCTTTAGGATCTTTCAGATCGTCAGGAAGGGCCCTTTTATTTTACTTAGGTTCTGCATAAAGGTAAGAACACATTGGTAACATGTATTAAGACGACACGTCAGAATGCGAGACATCAGATATACGAACACATCACAGTGCCGTGAAACGCGTGTTATCTGACGGATGTTTTGTATATATTTACATTTGCCTTAATAATTATATTGAAAAGAATATGTGTTTAGTAATATCAAGTGTCAGAACCCACTTATAGTGATGGATTGGTTGGATATGGTAAATACTGCCTGTTTTAAAAAGTATTGGAACTTTTGTACACTTAACAATAGATATTATTTTGTTAATAATTTAGAGACATTTTACCATTTGGACATTTAAATATTTAACTGAAATATTTCACAGAGGAAATTTCTTTCCAGCGTTAAACTCACATACAGGGTATTTATTAAACATATGGCAAAAATTTAAGGGTTTATTTCCTAAACTACTGGCTACTATGAGTGGTTCTACGCCGGCGTATTCAGATTGACACATGGCCCAAGGAAGGAGTTGAATAACATTAAAGATTCAAAACAAAAAGTCCTGGTCGTTCTATTACTGGTTTTCCTAGCAAAATATCATCATTTTGTAATTCGTTCGGCACTACATAAAGTTTTGTTCCAATTTTTAACCCCTCTTTGGTTACTTTCTCTGACGTCACACCGATTGGCGTTACAGTAGACCTTATTTTCATCCGATTGCTAGTGATGCCGCCGAGACGAGAAATTCTCGTGTCTCGTCTCGTCTCGTCTCGTCTCGACGAGACGAGAGTGAAATTTTTTTCTCGAGAGAAGTCACGAGGCGAGACGAGAGAAGACCGTTTCTCGTCGAGAAATTTCTCGTTTTTTCTCGAATTTTCTCGTTTGTTAGAACACTGAATTTTAGGTATCTCCTAATATATAGACAGAAAAATAATGTGTTTAACGTTCTCACTCTATCGTATTGTGAAGGCATTTACCTTAAAAGAGATATTCAAGAGAACAGAATCAAATTGTCTAGCCTCTTTCATCTGTCTATGGTTAGTAGTTGACATTTTTAAATAATTAACCAAATCTGAAAGAAAGCATTTTCGATTGAAAACGTTGTAGCGGCGGTGATCTTAAACCAATTACAGTTTACATTGTATAACTCATATGTAAAAGAAGGACACAATAATTATCTAATGTTACCGCGATTTAGTCCGAATATTTCATAAACTGTGAGAGATTGATATGTCAAATAGAGCATTTTCGGAAATACTTTTTTAAGTTCTTTCTCTTGCACTTTCTATTAATGTAATAAAAAAATTAAGATTTAAGAAGTAGTCCATGTTCTGTGGCGAGATTGTAAATAGAAATAAAGGTCTGTCTTTACCACCAAATAACTTTATTTGCCCCTCTAGGGTAGAAAACAAGGGTTATAGAAAATACATGAAATGATGAAGAATTAAAATAAATTTCTTAACGTTGTTGTACTAGTTTCGACTTTAGGGAAAGTCATCTTCAGCAACTAATCATTTAAGAAATTTTGTTATGAAAAGTAGTTAAAACAGTTGGGAGAACAATGGATGATTCAACAATAAAATACAATGAAATGCAGATTATGCAACCATTGGAATAGACAGCAGCTTATTATAAGGACGAAGTATCTCAATGCAATGGTAGGAGATGATTTAAACGCAAGTAGGATAAAAGACCCTAATCATAATACAGTGATTTAAGAATGTTGAAATTAGAACATGTTGTAAAAGAAGAAATTCATTCCTAATTTAAAATGAAACTGACTTAGTGAGGGGACATGTATATTGTTGTGGTGGATTAGATTTTATGTAAATTAAATTAAATGAAATTGCTTCTCCTTAAAATTGTCAAAACAAAACTATGTCATTTCTGGTAAATTTCTGGTAAAAATTTTTTTTTGGTAAAATTTTTTAGAAAACGTTAAGAAATTTATTTTAATTCTTCATCATTTCATGTATTTTCTATAACCCTTGTTTTCTACCCTAGAGGGGCAAATAAAGTTGTTTGGTGGTAAAGACAGAACTTTATTTCTATTTAAAAAAATTAAGGTTTTTCCCCGGATGACATTCTGGGCTGATCCCTTTATTTAGTCGAATATTTTCCAAACTATTGCAGTTAATTATGCCCCGAATTATGCCAAAAAATAAATAATAAAAGAAGGGTAGTTCCATTATGAATCAATTATTATTATTATAAATCGTTCTCCATTCTGTATCTTTTACCACCCCGTATATTTTGGACTGAAAATACCTCGGTGCCAAGCCTATTACATTACGTGAATTATGTCTTATGGCCGCTTGCAATATTTTGTTGATCTAAGAAAAATAGTTTCTAAGTCACATGCCTAACAAACCGACTTATATTAAACCCTTCTGCGAGACGACCAGATACTTTTAAATGTTTACCCCCTTTAAGATTCGTATAAAAAAAATATTTTTTATGATTCCCTACTCACGAGAAAAAACGAGACGAGACGAGACGAGACGAGACAATGGCACTCTCGAGCGAGAAAAACGCGTTTCTCGTCGAGACGAGATAAAAAAAAATTCTCGCCTCACGAGACGAGACGAGAATGGGCCAATTCTCGTCTCGTCTCGTCTCGCGGCATCACTACCGATTGCACTAAGATTTAATTTCTTAGTAAGGCCTATCTTAATAATATTACATGTACTACCAAAATCGATATAAGCGGAAACAGTTAAATTATCAACTTTGACCTTACCTGTCTGTGTAGAATAAGTATTATTTAATTTACTTTTCACTCACACCACGATATTATATCTAACTCATTTTTACGAGATATAATATCAATAGACCTGTAGAAATATTTTCTATTCCTGTCACTATATTTTGAATGTTTCGTAATCGAAAAAAAAATATTTGATGACTATCTAACCTTCTGATTATGCAAAACTATTGATATATAATAAATAAATCTTTCTGGTGGCTTAGAACTTCTGAGACACACTGTATAGTTTTTCGTATTATAGAATGAATCTGTTGGGTGCTTCTGGCCACTGTTCGATGCACGCCCGCGACCATCGACCCATAAAGAATCTGGACTCAAGAGATTGTGGCACTCTTACCAACGGGACAAGTAAATTAATTCATCCGGTAGACGCCAACTTTTATCATGGGACGCCCAGTATGCAGGATAACCGGATGGTTTGGGCAGCTATAACGCCCCGAGGGACGCAACATTTTATTTCCGAGAACTATCCCAGGTAAGGGCATTTAGTTTTATCCTCTATAAGGTTGAAGAACAAAATCTTTTGGAAAGCTCCTGTACTCGCACTAACCGAAATAAAGGTCAGATCATCGATTAGTATGGTCAGCTATTTATATCCTGGGTACGACTTCCATCGCCGATTTAGGCGCAATTTTGGTCCTTCTCTTTATCCGCAGTGATACTTCTTGTGAACGAGAGGAGACACTGAGTCTAATGACTTTGATTTAATGTCGTTTAAAATATCAACGCAGAGAATTACTAAATTTATCTGGCGCCTATACCGACCGCGAAGCGATACCCTTTCCCCTCACTTGCTTATACTATCGACTTATTGCAAACCCACCATTACAATTCCGAAGTTGTCATCCTTGGCGACTTTAATGTTCATTATGTCAGCTGGCTCAAATTCTCAAATACAACCGACGAGTAAGGTCGCGAAGCTGAATCCTTTACCATTAGCTATATCCTCATCCAAGTCGTAATGTGAACCAACTGGGATTTTAGACCGAGATGGTGATTTTTCTAGTTTGCTTGATCTTTTCGTAACTTCAAATCCCGACTTGTACACTGTCACCGTGAAGCCCTCGTTAGGAACGCCTGACCACAACCCTATTTCGGCAGTGAATAAACCAATTAGTGCAAACAACCTCTTAAACCACGAAAGGTCTGGCATTATACATCAGCTAAGTAAAATGACCTAAAGGACCATTTTCAAACCTTTCTTTACCAGAACGTTTGTTATACCTCTAACGATCCATCCATCTGTACTAGAGAAGTATTGAAGTTACTGAAATGGAAGCCTTCGTCCCGTTCTTGAAAAAGTGCCCTTCTAACGGCAAAAATTGCGAACGAGCTGTTAGTTAAAAAAAAATATTTCTAATGCATTAAAACCCTATCGCCGAAAATTGTGCTATCTTTGTTAACGCTTGAAATCAATGCAAGCAATTGATAAAGATATAGAAGAAAAGAGAAAGAAAGCGATAGAAAGAATTTTAATGGACCAAGAAAAGGAAAGAAATAGATACAACAAAAGAAGATCCAAAGCAAATGTAACTAGCAAATGTAACTACTAACCTGAACTAACTGAAGATATGGTCATGCTTAGAAGGGAAGCCTCTGCAACGGGCGATTCAAGGAAATTATTACCGAAGTGTAAAGGGCCATATACATATAGTTGTCGCACGATTATCCAATGATCGAGATCAAATAGAAGATATACCTGAAATACAGCGCACCCAGAAATTTTATCGAGGTGTAGCAGCAATAGACGCTTTGAAGCGATACTCAATATATATCAATGACTCCGACTCAGATGGTTCAGACTCAGAAGACTTAGATCAGAGTTGCATAAATAAGCAAACATTAGCCCAACCAAATAGTCAGAAAGAAGGAATAAACTCTACCGAAGATGAAGTTAAAGCTGTGAGAGCCAGCACAAATAGAATCAGAAGAAAGCCGAAATATTTAGAAAATTACCAGATTTTCGAGGACGACAATAGGTCATAAGGATGGCTGAGTGTTAATTACTTACTTTTCATCATTTCTATATGTAATGTAAACCTAGTCCTATTATCCGCCTCAAGTTTTCCACCACAGGGTGTTTTGACAATGTGACAAAAAACAACATTTTATTTACCCCGGTATAACATCAGCTAAGCGAAAAATGTTAAGTATTAAAATAAGACAGAGTAATCATAACAAATGTATTTACAAACTGGCAAAAGAAATCATGAAAATTGGATTAAAGATAAAAAAGTTATAATATATGAAAATTGGCCAAAATTTTGGGTTGCGGAATTTTGTACCGCGGAGTGTATGAAGGAAAAATGAAATCAAATTCAAACTCTTATAAGTTAAGTCTAAAAATCGACAGAACAAAATGTATTTCACTTTCCATGACCAAGCGCGACGCGACTAATATAGAATATTTAAGTCTACATAATTCTACTTGTAACCTGCCAGTACCATGTTACCACCATGTAATTGTGACGCAAAAATCCAATCCTACATTACTGTAAAATCTCTTTATCAACATTAGTATACTAATTTTCGTATAATTTCATTTTGAAATGACTGGAAGAATTAACTGGATTGGATATGTTAAGTCATGAAGTCTGCCTTCCACGTTAGGTACCCATTGAAATTTCTACTAAACACAATGAAGCCAAATTATTACTATATTATTATTATTTATTGCAGACATCTGATAGACTACGGTGAACTGGAGGACCACTATGAAACCATTGACAATATAAACAACCAACCAACTCAGCCTCCTTTGAACAACCTTGAGTACTATGGCTATCAAAAAGGTGTGTATCTAAAAACGCTCTCACATTTTTATCTATACTGCGATTTCCTTAACTCAGGATATGCTAAATTTTCAATTTCATGTTAAGAACTCTTCTACCGTACTAATACAGCTTAAACTTGGAGTAGGTAATGTTGCGTCATTGTCCTGAATACCAGCCATTTTTGCCTCATTACTAAGGCTAAAGGTGAAAGAAGTTATTAAAATGTGAGTCAGCAGTTCAATTGAGGCTACATCAAATAAATGGTCTTTCGAGCCGGAAATAAATCGAAAATAGAACCGGCGAAAAAGTTGAAAAATGGAAAGTTCTACGAGAACAAATAAATAGAAAATTATTCAGTAAGTAAGCAGTAAAATAAATAATCGAGTTAGAAATTTGTTAATGACTTAGTAACAAAACTTGATTTTTCCACGCTACTTGAAACAAGATCTATTAGTTGTTTTTCTTGCAGCGATAGACCGGTAGGTGTACTTTCAAATTGATTTATTACCCAAATTGTTCCAGTCAACCAATTTCATGTCTTCTCCTTGTGCCGTAAAATTACCTTTACAGGACAACTTTACGTACCATGGTGCGAACGGCAGCTCTTATGTTTAAGGATCGGAGTCCTTGCCTTTAGCAGTTGTACACTTTTTTTGACTTCTTGGACTCCACCTATTTCAAATGTTTAAAAAACTATAAAAAAAATTATTTAAATATTGACATATTAAGGAAATTAATCAAATATTTAAAGCAAACACTTAAGAGCAGGCCTTACAAAAGGTTTTTACTCGCTTGGTAGTTAGTTTTAATAAAATATGTAGTTGATTAAAAAAATAACGTTCTAGAACCTTCCTAATTGTATAGTAATAATTCCTGAGTTTCGCAATTAATATTAGCAAGGTGGTATTAGAAATAGTAGTGAATTTAAATGTGTTAAATATTTCTTTTAAAAAAATTAATAGTAACTTAATACCCTGGCCTTGTTTCCAAGATCCCATGTTGTGTTGATTATAAATTAGCAGGCATCCTTCCTCCAGTCTCGTGGACACGAACAGTAGAAGATGGCATACATATGTAAAGGCTACAGACCCATGTGGTCTTCTAATGAAGAACCACTTCCACCAACAGCACGTAGTCAAAGAAATACGTAAAACTTACAGCGTCATTAAACATACAAAAAAATCCTCAACAAAAAAAAGCCGAAAGAAAAACTTGAACCAAAAAGAAACCTTGAAACCTCATTGGTTGTCCGATGCTACCATCTCAAAAACACAAAGGAATGAGGACGCTATACTACCACATGATGTGCCAACTAAAGTTGGTGCGGTGGACCTTTTCAAATCAAATAAAAGGGGGCTCCTTAAAATCAGCCGATCTTAAGTGAAGTGACGTAAAGTAAAATCTCCTCGAAAAGGAAAGAGGCAGGTGTCACAAAATTTGTATTAAGATTTTTTAACCTATCACATCCTGGGAGGGGTAGTTACCCCCCATTACCCCCTCCCCTAAATTCTTCTTCTTTTGTGTTATACGTATCTATCGTATAACCGGCCCAGATTCGCAACGACACAACTCACAAATGTTGCACTACTGCTGCTTTTAGGGCTGTTATAGTCGCGTTGTCGTGGATTTTGAACCCAGAAAGTTCGAGACGTATCGGTCTCCACCGCGAAAACTCAAGTAACAGTATGTCATACGTCCGTAGCGTAGCCAATATTGCCAAAACATCGGGTAAAATAGGTTCCTGCGTACAGTGTTGCGTCAGAGGGGGCGGAAGAAATTTGCACTTTGGTAGTGATTTTTAAAAAATTAAATTGAATGCTGTTGAAATCTTAAGTTTCAATTAAGATTAATTTTTTGTGAAATGGCGAAAATCATAAGAATTGACACTTTGATACGATTAATCGTGTAATCTGGCAATTGCCTGTTGGGTTATTTTCATCTACCTCATTTTATGCACGGGGCGTAGAATTATTCAGGGTAAAAAAGGGGGACGCAAAATACGAAAGTTTGTAAACCGCGTACTTACGCTAAAACGACGACTTTTAAAAAAAACTGACTGTATCTCTACAGGGTACCCCAGAATTCGTAGGCAATATTTCATATTATAAATTAGAACACAACACAACACAACAAAATAGACTTCAAATACTTAAATCTTGTGTTCAGGTATGAAACATATAATTCAAATCCAGCTTAAGATTACAATAACAAGAAATCGTTACCAGAAGGGCTTGACAGATTTTGACAATCAGAGAATAATAATTGTCATTTAAATTAACCTTAAGTTTATAGAATTATTTAGCAAGGCTAAAACATCAGTTTTACATTTCATGACCACTTTTGAAGTTGATATTTAATGTCTCGGTGAAATTGCGACAGGAAGGAATTTAAGAATTATTATCTTGTAGTTTTTATAGTTTTCTTTTTGTTGTATTTCTTGCGGATTGTTCAAACCTGCAAACCTAAGATATACGCACCACCTCCTTAGATTACTTTAATTATGGCTGAATATCCTCGAAAGTGTTCGATCCTTTCAGAGGCAGATCTACATAATGTAGGAAAGCTTTGTAATTGAATTATAAAGGTATGCCAAATACCATAACTCGCCGGGATGAGCTTCTTGAAAATACAATTTTGAAATTTGTTTACTTTCTGGCTTTGATTGCCCTGATAATGATAATTTGAGGCATACAAAAAATGGAAGTGTACTTCCGAGTAATAAAAAAAAGTCAACGAGAAATATATTTTATAGGCTTGTATAAACGTCAGAAACTTAACTTTCATCTTCACCTTTCGTCTCGGCTTTATCAAAAACTACAAGCGGCGTGCAGGTATCTTTGTAGATATTTTAGGATAGTAGTTGAGCTGACCTAATTTAAAAGTCCTAAACTTAAAGCTTTAGCTATATCGATACAATAGAAGAGCCTGAATGGGGTTGAAAATTTAGCATGCAAAATCCCCTGGCCGGATTTAAAAAAAAATGGGCACCAAAACAGTTTTAGAAATGTTGATTTCTCTTGCAATATTAATAATTTTTCGATGATATTTAGTTTAAATAGCAAGTGCCTAATTACCTACATAATATGAAAGCACCAAACTTCATCGAAAACTTAAATAGTTATTGTAAGGATTTGGACTATATTTTATCTATAGCAGGAACTAAAGGGTTTACTGTTTATTAAGTTTTTATGCCGTAGTTCTACAGATATAAGGCGACTGATTAGTGCGGATAAAGGATAAACAAAAGTGCACATTTAAAAAATATTTTTGGAAATACAGAATGCGCCAAGAAAGCGGGGCATTATAAAAGTAATATGTTTTAAATGGTACCACCCATTTCTTTTATCTCATCGAATTCAGCATAAAATTTTACGTATGATACACTATCTTTTTGACGTTTTATACGACGTTTACCAGAAAATTCAGTTTTTCCTAAATTTTTCTCGGAAAATATCATATCGAAAAAATATTTTTAAAAAATTACTAATGTAAATTAAACATAAAATTTCATGTATTTATAAACCTTTTAGCTATTTGGAAATATTTTGTTGAAACACAATATCAATATCTTATACAGGGTATTTTCTTTAAATCGGTACAAATGCAGAAATATTTAAATAAATATTACTTTTTAAATGGACCCCCCTGTATATTTTTATGTTACTGTATAGATAATTTCAGCCTCTTTAAATAAGCAATTATAATGAAGGCTCTAAAACACAACGTTCTTTTAATATTTCATGTTTTATTTAAAAAATGTAAAAATATTGGCACTTTTAATAGGTTGGTCACGAGTTGAACAAAAATCCATAATTATTCGTACTGTCATAATGAATTTAGATTTCTGACATATTTTATCTAACAACTTTATGGTGTTTAAGAAAAAATTATTATTGTTGATCAAAAGTTTTTTTGTTGGAACGCTATGAATTTTTCTACAGACGAATTAGTTGATATGGTTTTTATACTAGGCGCAATTGACAGAAACTGTCTACTTGCCGCAAGGCTTAATCGGGAAACTAATCCTGATAAAAGGCAACTAAGAAAAGAGGCATTTGATAAATTATTGGAACGTGCCTTTGGGACGGGAAAAGTAGAATATGAAGAAACTGAAAAAACTAAAAGTGTTTATACAAAAGAAAATGAATTAACCGTCCTGCTGAAACTAACTGAAAATCCCTATATCTCCAAAGGAATAATTTCCAATGAAACAGATATAAAACGTTGGACCGTCCAAAACATTTTGAGTAAAAATAAAATGCATCCATACCACATTAACCTGATGCAAGAACTGAACGACCAGGGCTATGGAGTCAGAGTTACTTTCTGCAAATGGGCTTAACAAAAAATTAAGACCGGTATTTTTTCAATTATATATTGTTCGTCGATGAAGTTACGTTCCATAAAAATGGAAATGTAAAGCATTTCCATTATTATGCAACCACCAACCCACATTGTATTAAAACTCACAAGATGGTCACGGAATGCGTGCATCTGCATGGGATAGCATAGTTGAAAAAATTATGCCATTTGCCCTTATTTTTTTGAGAGACGAGTAACTGGGCAAGTCTATTTGGATTTGCAAAATAAATTTAAACGATTTGCCATATTTTGTAAAAGAAAGAATTTAGTATTTACATAATGGAGCTCCAGTCCACCATACGGCAGTAATCCATGGACATTTAAACAATGAGTTTCCTGATTGATGGATAGGTAGAGGTGGACAATTTCAATGGCCACCTTGATCTCCAGACTTAACAAGAATGAACTTCTTTTTGTAAGGATACGTCAAAGATAAAGTAAAAAAACTATCTCCAACCACAAAAGAGGAGCTGAAGAATCGCATGACACAAATTTTTCGGAATATCAATAACAATATATTAGATGAAGTTAGTAGATCATCAAGAATGCATAGGACCTGTTTAGATGTTTATGGAGGTCGTATCGAACATTTGGTAAAGTTTCTTTTTATTTAGTTGTTATTTTGTATTACTTTTTGTTCAACTCATGGCCAGCTTATTAAAAGTGCCGATATCTTTACAATTTTTAAAATAAAACATGAAATATTAAAAAAACGTTGTGTTTTAAAGCATTTATTATAATTACATAAAATACCTATTTCAAAAGGATGATATTATCTATAAAGTGACGTAATAACATATTCCATTTGAAAATCGAGTAGTGTTTCTTTAAATATTGCTACATCTGTACCGATTTAAAAAACACCCTGTCTATAGGATATTGATGTTGTATTTCAACAGAATATTTTCAGATAGCAGAATATAAGGTTTATGAATACATAAAATTTTATTATTTAGTTTATATTAGTAAAATTTTAAAATTATTTTTTCGTTATGATGTTTTCCGAGAAAATTTTAGGAAAAATTGAACAATCTGGCAACGTCCGTCGTATAAATCGCCAAATGCCCCGCTTTTTTAGCGCATCCTGTATATCCAGAAATATTTTTTTTAATGTGCACTTTTGTTTATCCTCGAACATTTATATTTAATATCTTTTGATATTTCTAACAATAACGGAGATATTGGCCTTCCTTGCACTAATCAACCACCCGTATGTATGGCAGCCAAATTACCCCCTTCACTTTCTTGGCACGCAACAATCATTTTCTCTCATTTTTAATAGCATCTAAGCACAAGTTGGGTCTATTTCACCAATTACCCACCGATTCTCAGATAGGTATTGACTGTTCTTGGATTGTTGACATACACCTGGCTTTTCCCGTAGCTCCAAAAAAAAATAATAATTTGGCGTTAAATCGCACGATCTTGGCGCACGCTATCATTTCTTAAAAGTATTCTCTCCTCAAATTTAGTTCAAAAAAGGTCAATAATTGTCTTCCAGGAGGTGTTTATCTGGTTGTTCCATCTAGTTGAAATTGCATACCGTCTAAATCCATATTATTCTGCAGCATGGTAAAATAGTGTTCGTCAATAAATGACGGTAAATTTTACCGATAGTGCTTGCCCGTCTCTATTTTCAAAAAATTATGGATGCAAATGAGTCAAGACTGTTACACGTTACAATGTTGTACCTTGGTTTACATTTACTCAGATCTAATATAAGATTAACCGAAAACTGCTTCGCACTAGACTTTGAAAAATTTCCAGATATTGTTAATTAAATTATTCATTTTATAAGTTTAATTACTCTTGTCAAAAACTTGACATATAAAATGAATTCATAAACCACGCGTGCAAAAATTTTCAAGCTTAATGTGAGGTATGTTTTTTTTTTATCTTACGTTAACTTACCAGTTGTTAGCCATAATGGATATATCTCCAATGCCTAACAAGAGCACATCAATTTTTGTCGAATAGAACCACATTTTGTATTAATATATTACCTCAAAATTTTACCAAAACTAAAGAAAAATTATTTGATAATGATACCATTTTAGATTATGACTACGAAGATCCGACCCCGTTAATTGAGAGTTACCAAATGAACGCAATGGAAACTCCAGAAGATCACCAATACCAAATCATAGGTAATATATTTTGACATTTAACTTATTTTTGAGCCAAACGCGTTGATCCTGATTTTCGGGAAAGAAATTAGTTAATCTTTATGTACCGGGTGTTCCACCTAAGGAGGTAATCGGCTATATCTCAGAAAGTAATAACACTAGGACTTTGGGAAAAAATATATATCGATAAAAGCGGCCAAGAGAAATTGCTGGAAATTATTTTCAAGTTATTCAACTTGGTCTTGAAAAAAAGCCCTTCTCTTCCTCTACACGTAGATCTATTAACTATACCATATTGATTCTGATGGTGGCCACTAGATGGCGTTTTTCCGTAATTCCTCAATGAATAAGGATTTCCTCAAAAATTCAAATGTTATGATATGACTTTTTTATCATATTTTATTTTAGGCTTATAAAGCCTATTAAATAGTGGAATAAAAAATCCAGGTCCGTATTTAAAATAAAAAAGTTGATGATGGTCGCTCGAATCCGAAACATCGGATTAAAAAACGAACCCCATCAGCTTGAAGAGGAGGTAAAGTTACTATAAGGTACTAAAAACCGCAACGTGATATCTTTTGTTAAACTAGAGAAATTAGGGATAATAATAATTAATATGGAAAAATAGGCCATTTTTTAAAACATTAATTAATCAATTAGATCTCTAGTTTAACAAAAGATATCACGTTGCGGTTTTCAGTTCCTTATAGTAACTTTTCCTCCTCTACAAGCTGATGGGGTTAGTTTTTTAATCCGACGTTTCGGATTCGAGCAACCATCATCAACTTTTTTATTTTAAATACGGACCTGGATTTTTTATTCCACTATTTAATAGCCTTTATAAGCCTAAAATAAAATATGATAGAAAAAGTCATATCATAACATTTGAATTTTTGAGGAAATCCTTATTCATTGAGGTATTACGGAAAAACGCCATCTAGTGGCCACCATCAGAATCAATATGGTATAGTTAATAGATTTACGTGTAGAGGAAGAGAAGGGCTTTTTTTCAAGACCAAGTTGAATAAAATCAGTTTATCCAAAGCAGAGATATCAGCGTTTGAAAGAAAAAAAATTTGACCTTCTCCCACCAATTTATGATTGAAAATAGAAAAAAACGATTCCTAACATAAAGTTGCATAATTTTATGAAGAATACAATGCTTATATTTTTAACATATTTTTATTAAGAAAAATCAAGAGAAAATCGGCATTTCTATTTTGAAAGTTCTCTTACGCCCCCTATCGGTCATTTTTCGAACTTGAAAATAATTTCCAGCAATTTCTCTTGGCCGCTTTTATCGACATATATTTTTTTCCAAAGTCCTAGTGCTATTACTTTCTGAAATATAGCCGATTACCTCCTTAGGTGGAACACCCGGTATATGTTAATAAGATTGGCAAGTTCAGTATATTTTTTTTTTTTGGAAAAAATACATGATGATTGGATACGAGGATAGGAGAAGAACACAAAACAAAGTTCTTCATTTATTCAGAGAAAAATATCCCGATTTACCGCCCATGTCCCAGGGTACAGCAAGCAAGTTTGGCCAGCAGTTTCGAGAAAATGGGCTTGTTAGAAAGACAGATATTCATCGAGAGAGTGCGCTCAATGAAGAGGACAAAGTGAATGTAATAGTAGGTATTCAAGAAACTCTAAAATTCCCACTAGACAGCTAGCTACCGAACACGAAATAAGTCAATCTACAGTAGTTAAAATTCTTCATCTGCATCCTTACAAAATGATAATTCTACAGGAATTGACAGAAGATGAGACTTCACTTCTGCGAGCTAACGACTAACGATGGACAGAGGAATAATCTAAACACAGAAAATAATATTTTTTCTGATAAATCAACGTTCATGTTAAATGGTAACGTAAACCGACAAAATTGTCGTTATTGGACAAACGACATTCCACACTGTATGAGGGAAAGCCACACTCAACACCCAGAAAATGTCAGTGTTTGGGCAGGTATTGTTGGTGATCAAATTATAGGTCCAATTTTCTTTGAAAAAAATTTCAATGGAGCCAAGATATTTGGAATTCTTGCAGGAAGAACTAGATCCGAATTTGGCTCTTCTGTTTCCTGATCCTGTCGACTTTGATGTTTCGAATAGAAACATCTGGTCTCAACAAAATGGTGCGCCTCCCCATTTTGAAAGAGCTGTCCGTGAATATCTGGATGCAGAATTTCCAGGCAGATATCCATCTATGGTACAAGGGTATCCATTGAATGGCCACCCAGGTCTCCAGACCTTACTCTCTTAGACTACTTTTTATGGGGGTACTTGAAAGGCAATTAAGACGAAACCGGCAAATGTTGAGGAGTTGAGAGCGCGAATAGGACAAGAGTGTGGGTTAGTTTCTCCCGAAGTTATTAAAAATATTCAAGACGAGTTTTTCTTCCGTTTAGGATATTGACAAATAATGAATGGACAACATTTTCAGCATTTTTTATTAACACAAAAATTTTTAAGACGAACAAAAGTATTTTTTTTGTTTAAAGTAAATATAGCAAAAACTAGGGTCACCATTTAAAAAGATTCTCAATGAAGTCATATCTCTAATTTAGGATATACTGTTTCAATATTTTTTAAATAAAAAGACCACACCTTGAAATATCAATAGGTAGGTACTCGTGTTCTAGCATTTTTCCAAAAAAGAAAACGATACTGGATTTACGAATTTATTTCAAGTTGCAAGCTCGCACTGTATAGTGTATTCTTTATGAATCCTTGTGTTTTTGTCAATCCTCTTTGTGCTCTACGGTAGCTTATTAGTTTTACAACACCTTTAAAAATTCACGCAAGGATATTAGGGATGGAGCCACAATAACAATTAAATACTGGAAACCTTTTGTTTTTCAGGAAACACCGATATGCGATGTGCAAGTTTAGGATTCGGAACGAACTCCTTAAGAAGCCCGATCCCCGTTAATAGGCCAAGGGTGTCGTCACCAACAAGGATTGAACATCCCAACCTTCCACCTCTCAATCTTTATCCACAACGAGGCAATAACAATTCGCTTAAAAAGAATACTTTGAGCTATCGAAACGTCGACACGGGTACGCTGCCCAAATATGGAATTTAAAATTATTTGTACATGTGTTTTGTTTAAAACAGATTTATTATGACGCTTGTAATAATTATTACCTAATTTTTCTTATATACATTGTGTTGTGTATTTTATGAAACAGTTCGAAATATTTAATCCATTAATCTGCGAATGTCGAACTTACATTTCTTTAATTTCAAATACTTGAACACAACGATTCGATTAGTAGAGTAAATCGAACCCTTCTCAGATACAAAGTGTTTACATAAACTCAAGCTGTCGATAAGTTTGTCCATGTTTTAACTTGTGAACAAAGCGTTGTTTAGACGAAGTCAAACTTTACTTACTTAACTTAGAAGTAAATTGACGGACGATGTAGCAATATAGCGACATCTCATGGTGCTTGAAAGCATTACCTGGCCCAAACTGACAAGAACTTGTACAAGTTCGAAAGTCAAAGAGGAAGCCCGCAAAGGGCACTGGTCACAGTTGCAGGAATCACCGCCAGGCGACGTCACACGCCAATCTCATCGGCTATAAACCGAAAACCATTATAAAGCAACAGTTTAAGAGACGTAGGTAAATTAGATATTTAGAATTTTATTTCCGTCTCGTCAGACCCATCCCCAGGCGCGTTCGTGACCAGTGGTCTTTGCAGGTTCGCTCTCTGACTTCTAAATGTTTACAAGTTTCTGTCGGTTTGGGCCAGGTGATGCGTTCGAACGCCACGAGATACCGCTTAGGCTACATCGTCTCGCAACCTACTCTATCTTATGCCGGAGAACAGTATAAATAGTAAATACATTTCGTCAGGTTAGTTAGCTGACGCCCCGTGATACGGCGAAACGCGTTAGGAGATGGATCTGGTGAAAACCAAATTCACGAAACTTCTAGAAATATATATAAATTACGTTTCGTAAACGGAACGTGCGTGTTAAGAATTTTCGAAAGCCGACTGACAAGCCGTTTTTTTTTTTTTTATATTAATGGCTTTATTTATTAGACGTAGAGTAATATAATTTAAAAATTGTTGTAATTGTCCGTATATTGTATACCGTTAGTTAATTTTGCTAATTGTTTTTTTCTAAATAAAGTAGTTGTCCTAATACGAGTGTTGTATAATTTCTATTTTCTTTTCTTGTAGTATATTTTCCTGTCTTATATACCATTCTGTGAACGGGAAGTATAGCTGTTATGCCATCGCTTAGGTGGTATTTCTAAGGGTCGTTTAGTTTTTGCGTTCTTAGTCAATTTGCCAACCGTACTGATCCCATCCTATCTACGTGACTCCTCTCCATCTGACTGTCCTCTCTCTCGAGTATGGTGCATACTCTGCATACCTATCTTAGTATTTTCATTTCTGTTTTGCTCGTTTTGTGTTTTGGTTTTGATGCCTTAGCATTCGTCTTAAGGTATGTTTCCGCGGCCGCCGCATGGAATTTGGCTGTTCAGAACCGGCATTAAACTGCGAGGAGACCCCTTCCAGCCGATAAATCATCAACATCATTTATAGCAGAAATAGTTACAAAAAGGTCCCCTACGCCAGATATCTGGTATAGTACTTAGTAGGTAGTATAAGGGCTATCCGCCACCCGCTTTACATGGATTTAACATAGGGAGATTTCTGCCGCTGCTTTAACATGGGGGGCTATATCCGCCGCCCGCTTTACATGCATTTAACATAGGGAGATTTCCGCCGCTGCTTTAACATGGGGGGCTCTCCGCCGCAGCTCTTGCATACCTTTTACATGGTGGGCTATCCGGCGCCGCCCGCTTTACATGCATTTAACATAGGATGTTTTCCAGCAATAATAATGTGGGAGACGTAGCACTGTATGTCCCATTTTCTCTGCCAATGCGTCACAAACATATGTTTTTTTATACAAAATGCCTTTAAAACTTCTAAAAGATTTTTTCATAACATTCTTCAAAATATATATCGTTCGCCGCCATGTAGTTTTGAATCTCCAATTTCGTATTATTTCTTATACAGACAAATATGACTTAACTACTTGAAGTTCGAAAATTAAGTGGCCGCTCGCTTTTAATTCGGGAGCGTATTTATAATCTCAGATAATATAAACAACTATGGCATAGTTTAAAGAATAATATTATATTCTTTAAACTATGACTATGGTTAAGATATATACAATAATAAGCGTTTTCTAATTATATAATTCAGGTGACCCCACTTGGCAAGAAAACGTGAATTTCATGTATAATTTTACGTCAGACTGAAAAACGTTAGAATACGAATAAACGTGTTTTCAATGTGTAAAACACGCTTAATGTTACGGTGTTCTGACGTTGGTTAAAATAACGTTACTAATTTTAACGTTTTTATAACGTATTATATTATGGTACAATTCTGCGTTTTTGTAACATATTTTTAACTTATAAAACTAAATTTTTCTTCAGGAAAGTAGCGTATTATTTCATACATTATTATTTGGGTACTTATAAATAAACAACAAAACATTCAAGTTATGAACTTTTATTTTTTCAAGTTGCGTTAGTTTACCGTATACAATTTACGAATTTTAACTTATTTTAATTTAAAATCTAGTAGCTATTTAGTATAAGTTTTCATTTTTTTGTTTCTTCAACGGTTGGCGGCATACCTGAAGTGGTCCATTATTATTTTTTCCATCGAGTACTCAGTAGTTCCTCCAAACTGAACTTGCGCTATTTCTAAATTAAAAACGAAACATTTTTTAAATATTGTTCCAACAACCTAATTACACGAGATATTACATTACATAGGAAACATAGGGTCCTCAATAGTAATAAAGAACTACAATAATCATTTTTTGTAGAGGTTAAAGTGTAGAATCTAGAGAACTATTCAATTAAAGGAAAAAATAGAGTGGCGTATCTCGTTTTATATTTTGAATTAACTTCAAAAGGCTGGTATTTTTGTTACATTAAAGGGATCCTTTTAGCATTTTTTTTGTAATGAAAATAAAATTCACGAGACGCCATTTTGCCCTTCAAGCGTTTGTGGTAAAGAACAAAAGAACTCGTAAAATATACAAAGAACAAACAACAGTTATTTCATAAAGACTAAATTATAAAATTAAGAACAACTTACGCTTACAATAAACGAAAACTCACAAAACTTAAAAGAGATTCGGTGCTATCCAAAATTTTCACCAACTGCTCCTTCCACTATACACTCACAACACAACGACACAACGTCAAACGTCCATGACAGACGTGACAATCGCCGATCGCTGGGTTTTAGGCGCGAAATTTAAAAATGTTAAGATAAAGTGAAAAATAGGTTACTTATTTCGACGTTATAAAACATGACGCAAATTAAATGTTTTATAAGTAACGTTACTTTTATTTACATAAAATTAATGTAAAAATGTAACACAAATTACAACGTGAACAAAAATTACATTAAAATAACAGTATTAAAAAAAGATCACGTTTTTAAAACGAAGTTTTTGGTAAAGGGAAATAACATTACCATTTTCACGTAAAAATAACGTTTTTTCTCAAAATATGTCAAGTGGGACCCTCATGAAGGGTAATTAAATTTAAAAGCCCTCTTGACATTTATTTAATTCGCTCTCTTTGGTTAATGTGTCACTCGCCTATATTTCTAAGCAGTTACATTTTTCACAATTATTGTTATACAAAAATCGGGAAAATTATTAAAAGTAGGTTTCGCAAACCAGTTCAAGGGATAATATTATTTAAGTGTTAACCAATATAAATAAAGAAATAAATTGTAGCTGAGACAGAACACGCTGCATGGTGGGGATTGGATAAGCAAAAATACAGCAAATTACGGTGAAACACTAAGTTTTTAATTTAACGAAGGGCTAAAACAAAAGGTAACATAAGTTTGGTACCGCACCTTCGCTAAACGAGAGCAATATACACATACTTAACAATATTAAATAGGCATAACTTACCTAAAACAAAAAGTAACACCAGGGCGTTAAAAGGTAATCTAGAAATAAAACCAAATTCCTTACAGCAACCCCAAGGGTTGTCACCAAGATGGCTAGCGCTGCGTTAACTCACGAAATGAAATCCACGTTTCCAATGGGCCAATAAGCCGTTTTTTTAACGATGGGCGAAAATTAGACGGTCCGAATCAAATTAATAGAACCGGTTTTGAGAGCGTCCCATCACATTAAATCTATTTTTGTTTATATAGCGGATTTTAACGTCATTCGGGGCCAGACACCTTCTCACTTATAGGGAGCATGAAGAAGGTGAATTCCTACGAAATTTGGGAGTGATTCCAAACAATTTTTGCCTACAGCGCTTTAGCTCCGCAGTCTGCGCCCCTCCGATAGTTCGCCGTCCCCAACCCAAAATGCCGGCTACGCCACTGGATGGTACTCCGGCACTAACTACGTACTACCACGGATCCCAAAAAATATTATTCTCACTGGTTTAAAAAATTTAATAACCAATAACGACAGATGTCAAAAAGAGACAGATTCGACGCCATTTTGAATTTTTTTTAATGGCAACCCTTATAAATAACCACACAAGCAAATTGCATTTGGCGATCCGATTTCAAAATCAATAGGTACATGGTCTTCCAACGAGGACTGAACAGGGGCTCATTTTTGAGCTTCCTTGTATTTAAAGAAAAATCCAAAATAGCCAATCGATGTACTTTTTCCTGCAGAATTCAAAAATGAAACCAAAATTTTATTTGAACCAGAAACAAAAGAGTTACGCTATGGATAAGGTGTTTTTTAAATGGAACATAGCTTTTTTTATACGATTTTTGGAACGAGTGATTTTTTTTTGTCCGTTCAGATTAAAATATTTAATATTGTGACAGCTATTTTTATTAAATTTTAATGTTTTATCCAGTATAATTTAACTTTAACCTGTTTGAAACATACACTAGGTAATAAAGGTATAATCACCTTTGAATCCTTCAAAGTCAAAAAATTTGACAAATTTACTATAATATTGCCGAAATGAAATATTCATTAGATGAGAGATTGCAGATTGTTATCTTGTTCTACAAATGCCAAGAAAATGCAAGAGAAGCAAGGAGAAGATTTATTGCAAATTTTCACAGAAATATATCCGTCAATACTATTCTAAGGATAAAGAACCTATTTGAGGAAAATAAAACATTACATGACAGAAAAAGAAATCCAGAAAGGAATAGAAATCGAGACCGTGCCATTGTGAATTATTTTCGACTGAATCCAACCAAATCAATTTCGGACGCAGTTCGGGACGTTCAATACGGCGGCGGTGTAAGACGCAGAAGAGTTACCCAAGGAACTGTTCACAGGACTTTAAGAAATCATAAATTTAAGTCTTATCATATCCTTCCACTTCAACATCTAACACCGGCACAAAAAGAACTTCGCTTCCAATTTGTTTCCCAAATTGTAATTCGGAAAGAAAACGAAGACCCTAATTTATTCAGAAATATCTTATGGACTGACGAAGCCACATTCACAGCATCGGGGGCTTTCAATAGACATAATAATCATCACTGGGCCGTTGGAAATCCAAGAAAATTTCAGACAATTAAATTTCAAGGAAGGACTTCAATCCATGTTTGGTGTAGCATAAAAAATGATAGAATTTTGGGACCAATATTTTTTAACGGGACTTTAAATGGACAGAGATACTACGAGTTCTTAGAAAACGAAATTGAGAACTTTTTGGAAGATTTACCATTGGAAGAATATCAAAATTTAATTTGGCAACATGATGGGCCCCTCCGCATGCCGTGCGTGAGGTTACTCAATATTTAAACGGACGCCATGAAGAATGGATTGGTAGAAATGGAACCTATGCTTGGCCACCCAATAGTCCCGATTTGTCAATATTAGACACATTTCTTTGGGGCCATTTAAAGAACGTGGTATACAAGCAGCGAAACCACGATATTGAAGAGATCATGCAGAAAATTGTGAATGAAATAAATCGCCTTAACCAGGAAAATCACAGTATAACAGCAAGTTTGGAAAGGCTACAAAGAGGCTATCGCACATGTTTCGAGAACAACGGAGGTCACATTGAACAATTAAATTATTAATGTTTTTTTTTTTTAAATTAGTATAGAGTTGGATTTCTTTTTCTGGCATGTAATGTTTTATTTTCCTCAAATAGGTTCATTATCCTTAGAATAGTATTAACGGATATATTTCTGTGAAAATTTGCAATAAATCTTCTCCTTGCTTCTCTTGCATTTTCTTGGCATTTGTAGAACAAGATAACAATCTGCAATCTCTAATCTAATGAATATTTCATTTCGGCAATATTATAGTAAATTTGTCAAATTTTTTGACTTTGAAGGATTCAAAGGTGATTATACCTTTATTACCTAGTGTATATTTCAAACAGGTTAAAGTTAAATTATACTGGATAAAACATTAAAATTTAATAAAAATAGCTGTCACAATATTAAATATTTTAATCAGAACGGACAAAAAAAAAATCACTCGTCCCAAAAATCGTATAAAAAAAGCTATGTTCCATTTAAAAAACACCTTATCCATAGCGTAACTCTTTTGTTTCTGGTTCAAATAAATTTTTGGTTTCATTTTTGAATTTTGCAGGAAAAAGTACATCGATTGGCTATTTTGGATTTTTCTTTAAATACAAGGAAGCTCAAAAATGAGCCCCTGTTCAGTCCTCGTTAGAAGACCCTGTACAGTTTTAGGGAGAAAAACAAAATAATAAGTTTAAATAATATTAAAAATATAAGTGGTACAGTACAGGCAGTGGCGGGGGGAGGGGGGGGGATTAGGAGAAATTAGACTTGACTTTTACTTTTGGGTGTAACATTTTTCTACTATACTGGCAAAATTCTGAGGTCCAAGGGAGGGAAATTTCCCCCTCCTTTTACCTTAGAATTTATTTCTAAACAATGTTTTGTATTTACTGGCTAATTTATTGTAAATTATTTGGAAGTATTAATATTATATTATATTGTTATTGAGAAACACCTTGCATAGAACAATGGAACATTGTATAAACGCATTTACGAAAAGAATAATTAATATACAATAAAACCTAGCGTAATATATGGTACGAACCCAAGACATTAATAGCGAATTCCATTGGTAAAAGAAGTGCGGCACCGGTATGCCAGTAAAACTGCACCAGTGCACAAAAAGTGTTGCACTATTTGAGTACCAATGGTTTTCAGATTAGACCTTGGGTGCATTTTTCCAACAAAGTTGATGATAATACAGATAATACTCCTCAATCCTCAATGATTTTACTTACCACTGGACAAAATTTGAGACCAAATAGTATTTTAAAGATCGAAAAAATTAAAACACTGTATTTTTTGACATTTTCATCCAGTTTCGGTGCAGCACGGTCTCCAAGAGCACGTGCGGAACTGATTGCACTCGGAGCAACACTTGTTGCACCGGTTTCCCAATGGTTTACAAATACTTGCACTGAAATGTCCAATGGTTTTCAAATTTTGCACTCGTTTCGCACTTTTTTTACCAATGAAATTCGCTATAAGTTCTAATGTCTTTGGTACGAACGTATACAGGGTGTTTCAGAATAATATGCTGATCCTTAACGGTGTGAATCCTTAGGTGATTTTAAGAAGAAAAGTTCAAATTAACATATATCCTTAACCTATCAACTTTCGAACTACAGGGCGTTAAAGTTTTAAGAAAAAAATCGTTTTTCTATCATAACTTTAACAACTTTCTAGCTATTTTTATGAATTTTTCACACATGTCCTCTAAGCATCAATAGCCATTTTTTGGTGTAGAAAAATTTTAAAATTTTTTAACCAGTGGCGTCCTGAAAGGGTTTCGACTAGACATTTTGGAAAAATATTATGTACGCCACTGCTTTTTCTGAAGATAAAAATTATTTTTAAAATACTCATTTATTTTAGGCCAAATTTAATATCTTGCCTTTTTATCGTCCGATAAACAGTTTCCGACAAAAAAAATAAAAAGCATTAAATGCGCATTCGCTATGTGCCTATGGTTTCTGACAAGTAAGCCTTGAACTTTGTTAAGGAAACAATGACAATAACGAAATATTTAATGCCAAATAGTTTTGACAGCTATTTATTTATGTACACGGCTTTCCACTTAACTTAAATTTTAAAAACGTAATAGGTACTTTTTAAACGTATAAGTATCATGGTAAATTTTACAAATGTCGAGTTTGCGGATATGCATTACCTGTACGGGCTTGCTGACGGCAATGCATTCGAAGCCAGACGATTATACCAAGAGCGTTATCCAAATAGAATCGTTCCGGATGCACGAACGATTTCAGGAACTCATAGAAAGTTATGTGAAACGGGATCTTTTGAAACAAAAAACTACTTAAAAGGGGCACAACTAACCTAAACTACACGAACACCGGAAACCGAAGAAGCTGTTTTAAATTTAGTGGAACAAAACCCTAATATAAGTACCAGAAAAATTGGGAATATTTTAAATATTACTCATGTCCTAGTCTGGAGAATTCTTCAAAGTTATTTGTTATATCCGTACCATATTCAACGGGTCCAGGCCCTATATACTTTCTAGGGATTTTCCATTACGCATCAATTTCTGCCAATGGTTTATTCAAATGGTTACCGAAAATCCCATTATCATGTTGTCATGAAAATTTTCTTCTAAAGGGCGCATATGACACTACATTTTCTTCCAAACTCTACCTGATGTACCTTTCAGCTTTGGTTCTACCTATTCAAAACGTTATACGTTTCGTTCTTGATTCCAGAAATATCCCTCCCCTATGCTATCACACCTCCACAGTCAAATTGTACGGGGTGGTCCACGTAAGATGACCCAGTACCTTTTCTCGGAAACTGTAAGAGTTATAAAAAAAAGTTCAAAGAAAAAATGTATACAGGGTTAGTCGTTTGGCTGGAGTTGATACCAACTTTCCTTTTTTAAATAGAACACCAAATATCTTACAATATTTTTGGATTCTATATGAAATAGCAATTAATTTTTAATAAGCACACTACAAGTCTAAACTTAATAGTTTCCGAGATATCGACTTTTGACATTTTTGAACTTTGACAACTTTTAACTCTCTAACGGTACGTCTTAGAGCAAAACGGCTTACATGTCCCTATCTTATTTTTTATTATCTGCCTAAAAATATCAAGTCCAGGTTAAAACGAAAAAGGAAAATAGGGACATGTAAGCCGTTTTGCTCTAAGACCTACCGTTAGAATGCTAAAAGCTATCAAAGTTCCAAAATGTCATTTTTCAAAAGTCGATATCTCGGAAACTATTAAGTTTGGACTAATAATGTACCTACCTATTACAAAATAATTGCTATTTTATGCAGAATTCAAAAGTATTGTAAGATGTAGATTGTTCTATTTAAAAAACGAAGGTTGGTATTAACTCCAGCCAAACGACTTACCTGGTGCCTTGCAAAGCGGGATTCATTTGTGAAAGTAACGTATCGCCAATAATCTATACTCTATCGTTGCTTCAGCAAATTGAAACCGCTGCCCACTATGATCTGCGTCCAACAGTGGGATGTTAAATTTGGTTCTCACAATATTTCTCTTACTTTATCGAATGAAACAATGTTATCATGGGCATCTGTAAATCTCCTAGCCAACGCTGTGGTAGCAACTGTTTGTTCACGGATAACTTTTAGCCGAAGAAAACCATCTTTAACTATATTTGTTGCTCTTCATTATCCAGGTCTTCTTAAGTAAGTGACAGTTTCTCTGAATCTTAATATTACAGCGGGTACAGTACCTACTTTGAGAAATGCGAAGGAAGTTTGCGATATACCAAATGTTACAACCATTATTACGTAAAGCAATAGCTTGATATTAGCTGCTTTTTCAGGACTCATTGTCAGTTTGTCAACCTTGATATTGTTAACTTAATTCGTAACCACAGCAATACAAGATAAAATACAATAATAAGAGCAATAGTATTTCAACTGTGCTGGATGGTTAGTAAATGTAAAGTATTTTTTATGGGCTATATCTCCTTTTGGTGCCAGAATTTTGTTCACGGACGAAGCTAATTTTTCCAGGAACGCCATACAAAATTTTCATAACAATCACTTCTGGGCAGAAGAAAACCCACATGCCATTACGGAATCCCACCACCAAGAGCAATTTTCTGTAAATGTTTGGGCTGGAATTATTGGTGATTATTTATTTGGGCCTTATTTTTTATCAGCCAGATTGAACGGAATCAATTATTGCCAATTTCTTGAACACACTTTACCAAATTTGCTAGACGACGTCCCTATTTTAACCCGACATCGTATGTGGTTTATGCACGATGGTGCACCTGCCCATTTCAGTCTCTTAGCACGAGAGTTTTTAAATCAACATTATAGTAATCGATGGATAGGGCGCAGAGGAACACAATCGTGGCCACCTAGATCCCCTGATCTAAACAGTCTAGATTTTTTCCTGTGGGGACATCTGAAAACGTTGGTTTACAGCATCCCAATAAATACTGAAGAGGAGTTGAGAAACCTCATAATAGTTTGTTTCGACACTATCAGGAATACTCCAGAAATTTTTCAAAGGGTACGAGACTCAATGAGGAGAATAGCTGAAGCATGCATTCTTGCAGGTGGTGGCCACTTTCAACAGCTAATCTAAATTATTTTCCTTTTTGTTCACACGTTATTTAATGTTAGCTGTTTTAATTTAATGTTAAAAAATAAACCATAGGCACACAGCGAATGCGCATTTAATGCTTTTTATTTTTTTTATCGGAAACTGTTTGTCGGACGATAAAAAGGCAAGATATTAAATTTGGCCTAAAATGAATAAGTATTTTAAAAATAATTTTTATCTTGAGAAAAAGCAGTGGCGTACATAATAGTTTTCCAAAATGTCTAGTCCAAACACTTTCAGGACGCCACTGGTTACAAATTTTTAAAATTTTTCTACACCAAAAAATGGCTATTGATGCTTAGAGGGCATGTGTGAAAAATTCATTAAAATAGCTAGAAAGTTGTTAAAGTTATGATAGAAAAACGATTTTTTTCTTAAAACTTTAACGCCCTGTAGTTCGAAAGTTGATAGGTTAAGGATATATGTTAATTTGAACTTTTCTTCTTAAAATCACCTAAGGATTCACACCGTTAAGGATCAGCATCTTATTCTGAAACACCCTGTATATTTCCAACTGCCCTCATTATATTCCTAAACCAAAGGGCCTTTAGCCTAGGGTATCCCAAATAACCCATAAATACTCTTAAAGATTAACAGGACTGCGAAAGAAATATGATACGTTGACATGTTAGCAAATTAGCATCTCGCCTATAAATGGTCATAATTTCTGCCAGATACAGGGTGTTATTTTCTTAAGTTGTTACAATTGTTAAGAACTCTATAATTGGTTGAATAATTAGTATTGCTAATACAGGTATGTATATTCTTAATAAATGCGGTTTTTGAGCCGAAAAACCGGAATCCCCCCCCTTAAATAGTTTTACAACGTTAAGCGTATCCCTTTATACAACCAACGGTCAACGTAAAAATTAGCCTGTGTACTGTGCGTATAATACCATAATAATAGTAATACAATACTAATCTGAATATAATGCGCGCGCTTTAATAGTTTACCACTGCTCGGAACGTCTGCAGACCCAAACTGTGCCTGAGCTGCGTTATCTTGTCCTAGTTGGCAAAGTTCCCAAATAAATGAAACATCTCAGTATCGATCGCACCAGAATTTAACGTCAAACCACGTTTCTGTGCCGCGAACAGCTGATTTCCACGTGTGTGAATCAGTATTTTCAATCTTATTTTTATATTTTGCTCTTTATGGTTATGTGTTGTACTTTAAAATTTTATGTGAGAGTAGCCCACTAGAAATATCACAATGAAAACTAGAGAACAAGACGAAAACGCTGTCATCGATCAAAAAACGAAATTTTTGAAAACTGATACACAAAATGGTATTATTGCGACAACAACGGCTAAACAAAACGCCTATCAAGAAGATCAGTGTCCTGCGGATGGGGGTGCTCGGGCCTGGATGGTCATGGTTGGGTCCTTTTTCTGCAATGGTATTTTATTCGGTGTCATAAATTCGTACGGGATCTTGTACGAAGAAATGTTCCAGAATCTGAAAAAAGAAGGCGTATCGAATGCTTCTGGAAATGCCGGTAAGTCATGTTACTTAAATGTGACAATTATCAAAATGTACCATTATCGGGGGTGTCACAAAATAGCGGCTATAACTTTTTGCCTATAAGGGATATCAGAGCTAAAGGTAATTATTTGGAACATAGGAAACAGAGAATTTTTCGCTTAATTTTTGCATACACCCTAATTGGAGGTCGGTGATCACGACTTTCCTGTCACGTTTTGGGGGGAAACGCATCGTTGATAAAAAAAAAATGTTGAAGTTTTTTTAACTAACGGGTATGGTATTCGCATTTAATCCTAAAATTGGGCTATTTGCAATAAAATATCACTTGTAGGACTCGTAATATACACTTCTTTGTTGAAATAAATAAAATATATGTGACAAGAAAACCCGGGGAAAAGGCCAAAAAACGTGGTAACTTGCAAGTAAACAGAAAAATGTAGATTGTCAGACAAAAACAGCTGACGACCTGACCGAAGCGCTATTGGCATGTTTACCGTTAACGATATTATTGCTATATCGCGAATTTAAACCAAAAAGACGGATTATAGAAATCGATTAGCGCTCTTTAACCCATGTAAGTCTAGTGTAGCAAAGCAGTAGCATTGTAATAATTACTAATGGTTTCTTAAAAAATGTAGCAAAGTTGAACCAGCTGTAGTTTGAATATCCTATATTTCAGTTATATAAAGAACCATGGCAACACCGCGTCAAATTATCGTGACTTAATTTCATTAAAATTGTCTGCGTTTTTAACGAGGATTTTTATTGAATTTGTAGTTTTTCCGTTGTTTTTTTTTGATAAAATGGTATTCTTATTTTATGGACAGCAGTGTTGCCAACACCAAAATTTTAAATTGTGGGATGGCTGGATGCAAAATATGCGATTTTATGCACCAAGATGAATTTTATAAATTTAACAAAATTTAACAAACAAGTCACTTGCCGCGCAAGAAAATGTTTTGAGTTTCTGAATAAAATATGTTTATTACAAAAAAGAAGCGGATTATAATTTCCTTGTTAACGAAGTTTAAGCGATGCCGGCCTCGGTAGCTCGGTGGGTAGAGAGCTTTGCCAAACTATTGCCTCGCTCCGCTCACAGCGGAATGGAATAATCCTTGCATTTACAATCATCCGTCACAGGCGGATGCAACATGGGTTGTGTGATAGCTAATCTGACCGGGTTTTTTGCAATTTTTCCCGGAGTGCTTCCATTGCTTTCCATCCCTGCTAACTGTTTTAAATAAAGTATGGTAGTTTGAGAGAACTATCTTTTGCCACTCTTGTGAATTCTAACCCTCAACAACTCGTCATGGCACTTGCCGGTACGGGAGTGAAGTGTGCTATATACTCACCTAAATGCTGTTTTCTTTAACCACAGGCCATAACAACGGCCGCCTGGCTTGCCAGGTTTTTTGGGCGCATTTTGGGCCGTATGTTTACGGTCCATATGCGCCCAAGTCATTGTATGTCTATTTAGGCTTAGTTTTGTAAATTAGGCTAGACTAGACATAAGATAGTTTTAAGAATAGCATTGTAAAGAGAAATAGGAAATAAACGAATTTAAAGGTTAAAGGTGCCGGGCAACCGATAGGTCCCTGGTTCGAATCCGGGCAAGGGCATGGATGTTTGTGTGAATGTGAATGATTGTAAACTAGTTTTAAGAAAAAATCCTGGCTGGATGCCGAGAGGCAAGAGGTCATTGCAACACTAGGAAAAAAAAAAAAAGTTCAAGCGATATATTATATCTAATAAAACGGCAGCGGCCGACAAATCCACAGGTACACTACAACACAACTACCATGAAGTTAGCGCATTTTGCCTTGGGGATCACTTGCTTTAAACGTTATTGCAGTCCTAAAATATTTATGTAAGCTGCAAAATTCTAACGTTATTAATTTTATTATCAAATTATGCGAATTGCATTAGGGTGCAAAAAATATGCGCAGGCAGGTTAAAAGATGCGAAAATCGCATAATTATGCACCGATTGGCAACACCGATGGGCAGATAATTTAGTGCAAGTTTAAACACTGATTTTAAAAAGAAAACAACAATATCCAGGAAATTAAAAGGAAAGAGAAACCTAACCTGTAAGTGGCAAAAATTCAAAATTCTTTTTCTCAAAAACGACGCGTTTCCCCCCAAAAGGCAAAAAGAAAATTGTGATCGGCGACCTTCAATTAGTCTATATCGGGGTCTATATAAACAAATTTAGCAAAGAATTCTCTGTTTCCGGTGTTCCAAATAATTACCGAACAAAATTATAGATAGACAAATGGGATATTGTTTTGCATTCTTTGACCATGGCAATGTTGTCAAATTTTGTTTAGTTTCCAAGAATTTGCTATTAAGTTTTGATTTTTAAATTTGACACTCTCTAGATATCTATATCTACAAGCGACGAGCTTGCATTTGAACTTTTAGAAAAAATATTAAGAATTCATCAGTTTATCCATATATGCTCTCCTGAACTTAAACTAAAATCTTGACATGCTTCTGTTACTCCGGTTAGGTATACCTACTAAACGTAGCTGTCAAATTTAATCTTTAAATACAATAGTATGATATTTTTGACGTTCTTAATAACTTCTAAGAAAATTTACTATGTTATTTGCCCAAGTTTAATAGTATTTGCGATATATCTTCACTTTTTGTAATTATTTGTAAATAGCTCTGTAAATAGGTACGTGGTGATGAAATACCCTATATATGTTTTACCTTTTGGCCTCTAGACTAAAGTGGCGAGGGTTTGCATGCTCGTCAGGTTTTTTTATAAATGGAGAAAGAAAATGGCTGCTGGTAGGCCTGCCGGAGGGCGAAAATTTTTGTGAAGCCACGCTCAAGTTTTGCGAAATCAAAGAAACAAACTAACAAAATGATAGGAAATAATTTAAGAAGTACCTACCTGCACAATTTTACCGTTCATCTACGCATTTTGCTTTTAAAGTCACCATATCCATCCGAACTCCAAACGTTTTTTTAACAATATTATAAACGTTCTGTAAAATGGCTTTCGCAAATCCACTTATATGTATTCTATGAAGACGTTTGAAAGGTCTGTGTATATTGCCGGCCGTCCTTTTTTGTCCTTAACTAGGGTACTTATCGGGGGAGTAGGTCTTTCGCCATATAGAATTTTGCTCTTCTCCGCTTCGTAACGCCTTAAAAAAGGCGTTTCTTTTAACGACATAACAATGTCCTTAAAAGGATTCATGTTCGCGTCAAAAAGCACTAAAATACCAAAAGTCTTAAGACACAAACCAGAAAACAGGATTGAAAACGTGAACGTCGATAAATCACGTACACAAACAATTGTCGCTCGATTCACGGGAATCACGAATCGATGTTATCGCGCGTTTAATCAATATCATTGTTGCCACACCACAGTTCTGTTATGTCAACTTTTATACATTTTATTCATTATCGGTAGATTCTTCTGAAAAAATATTCACTCTGGCAACGCCATGAAAATCCAAGAAGAAGTAAACTCGCGCCCCGCGCCCTGGTGAAACTATGACTGGCGCCTCAAAACACACAGAGACACACCGTTGACTCAACGCTCTGTGTGCGACATAGCCGATAGATTAGAGAAAAACGGAATGGAGCCTCAGCTTGCAGGTTGCAATGCCTTGCTCGGTTTTTACTCCTTTGTCAACTTGTCAAGACTGTGTTAGAGAAGTATCGGAGGATATCATTACTGTCATGAAAGCCTTTTATCCCTTTCTCAAAATAATGCCCTTTTAACGCCAAGCCTTGGTTTACCAAAAATTGCGAACGAGCTGTTAAATCAAAAAATTATTTCTACCAACAATGGCGTCAAAACCCTACCGCCGAAAATCGTGCCATCTTTGTTAACGCTCGAAACCAATTCAAGCAAACGATAAGCCAAAGCAAAGAAGCACACAACCAGAGGATCAAAGACAAACTTCTTGAATGTCTTAACGGCTCAATATTTTTTTGGTCGATACCTAAGGCTTTACCAACCTCTAACAAGCATGCCACACCTCTAACAAGCTCTGATGGCACCATGCATTACGACCAAAGCACAGGAAAAAAGCAAACTTACTGGCGGAACTATTCAACTTCAAATTCAACGATTAATTTTCAAGGATAAACTCCACCGAACATTTCCCCTGTAGAATCTAGAATGGCCGAGATTATTTTCGGGCAGCGCCATGTTAAACGAGTGTTGAGGAGTCTTGACACCAAAGAAGCGTCGGGTCCTGACCAAATTCTAGGCATCATAATTAAGACATGCGCTGATGAGTTGACACCGGCATTTCTAATTGTCGATCTCGTAAATGCAGCTTTTTCCATAAATAAAAGTTTTTTATAAAAGGTTGCATTTGGTATGCTCATTGTTTCGATAAAACGGCAAAACGTCAGCTGACTTTCAGGATCCATTGGCTAAAGATTTTGCACCTGTTGCATTTGATGCGGATGGAGTAACTGCTCTCGTAGAATGTTATTAATGGCATTTTTGGAAACCGCTTATTCGAACCTCAAGCCTCTACAGCTTAATTTGGTATCATCTTCAATTCTGTTTAAAACTACCTCTTCGAGCTCCGGAGTCCTTCTTAATTGTGCGTTGACGTCCTCGATTGACATTATTTCCATTGAACCTACCTGTTTCCCTAAGTTGCCTCTGAATACTGTAGTGTCATGTGTTTACAAAATTGGTATCTTAGATCATTCGATCTTAAAGCATTCGATGTTTACGAGGATTTTTACCTCATTTCAATCTGATTTAGTTTCGGTTAATTTTTTTTTTGGTCACATTTCTGCAGACTATGGTTTGGACACATACAAGTCTTCAGTTAAGATAGATTGTCATTTTTTGCGTATAGCCTGCGGCCGCGCATCGTTAGGTGTTTAGAGTAAACACGCAATTTTTCCGTTAAGTACCATTGAGCGCGTATATTCTTCAAAAATAAATTAAAGCACAAAAATAATAATTTAAATGATAAAGGTTAGGTAACATTTTAAAAGTATTTTAGATTAATAATTAGAATAAAATATTATATTTTGTAATTAAGTATTTGATTAATTGTGAGAGGCCTATACCGGCCACGCAAAATTTGAATCTAATATACCCGAGAATATATCTAATTATTAAAAGTATAGATGCCAATTATTTATTTAATTATCATTCTCATACTAGAATTAAGCATTGCAATTAACGTGTATGTTTGTTTATTTAATTAACTGGATAAAAAATTGTATTAATATGCGCAATTTGTATATGTTTCCATCTAACGTCAATCTGTGTATGTGTCCATCAAACAGCCAGCTTTTTACTGGATTGTTCAAAAATCCTGCATAAAATTCATAATATCTATAACTTATATTTAAGAAAAACGTTAAAACACGGAAATTGATTTAAATTGTTGTTTATCTTTCTGTAATGTTTTTAGCCCCCTTCCTTCAACCTCTAGCTATACCCCAACTTTTTTTTTAATGGCAACCTAGGTCACATGGGGGCTCTAGGAAAAGATCTTCAAAAACTAAATCCCATTGTACCAGAACAGTAGGGGGTTGCTCTTTTTGCACCTGTTAAACAAGCCCAAGTAACATTTTTAAAGAATAATTGAATTTATTGGCTATTCGAAATTTTGCACTCATCTGATTCGACTTGACATGCTCCAAGTCAATGGTAAATACGATCTACCGCAGGACGAACACTTTCGGTCGGCTATTTATCTCCATGCTTATTCTATTCTTTTGAAATTTGAACTAACAATAATTATTATTATTTAGAATTATGCGGTCGTTCTGCAAACAGGTACTCAAAAATATATTGTAGTCAATGGAAACCACTTTAAACATATATTGTCTAAAGCAGACATTTTGGGCAAAAACGTTTGTTTTTTTCCACAGTTATTTAAAATAATCGAAAACTAATTTGAAACTTACATCTTGGTAGTTGTAAACTTTAGGACTAAGGTAAGTTTAGGTAAATACTAATATTTTTACATAAGGAATCTGTGATTTTTCTGTGTCCCATTAATCAGTGACATTTTTGGGGCCAAAACAATGCTAAATTATGTTATCGTTAAATTAAAACTCATATTATACTTTACGAAATATTGTATAATATAAAAATTTTCCATCAAAATGTTCAGGAGTATTTAAAATTTGTTATTTTATGTTTTAGAATGTTAACAAAAAAAGGTAGTTCTTCATGTTTCCCGATATTTAATAAGAATGAAACTCTACTCAAGCATAAACACTAAAAACGGTCAAGAACCTAACAAAATATTTTAAATGGAACTTTTACATTACTTTTATTCATGAACACCTTTCAAAAATCAAGGCGATTTTTTAAATCCTTATTAAAACAAAAGCGCCCCGGAATATCACCTGAATCATTAAAACTTTGTTATTTTATATTTTAGGTTACAAAAAAACAAATATTTCCCGATTTTTAATATGAATTTAGCTGAACTTAATTATAATTCGGTACACCAGATATAGTAAAAATCTCAGGTAAAAATAGTCAAAAGCGTTGCGAAATATTTTGGGTATTTATTTTTATTAACAGTATGTCCGGCGAGGTGGTAGCCATAGCCAAGAGGGCAAACGGACCAAAAATTTCATTCTTCAAGGAAAAGTCATTCTTTATAAAAATATTTGCTTCTTGAAAAAATACGATTGTCGACGTAAAAAAAATTATATACAGGGAGTCCAAAAAGTTAAAAATTCAAATTATTTTCAAGAGTAAAGTACCCTTATTCTAAAGTTTTTAGCAAAATGCTATTTGAGATAATTGTTTCAAATTATCACATCTCCTAAGATATTGGTTTTCATTAAGTTTGGATAGCAATAATATTTTTGCTTTAAATTTGCATTTCACTAAAAAGTTTAGTAGTGGTACCTTTGATTTTGTATACCTTTAAGTATCACCTTTGATTAGGCACCTTAGAAATAAATTATTACAGTGTCAAGCAAAACGTCATTGTTAGTAAACGCTTAAGGTTTTTATTAGTTTGCAATGTTAACAACGGAGCAAAGAATACATTTAATCCAATGTTATAGTGATGGAGATTTTTCATTCAAATACGTTATTGAAAAATTTCATGAAGGGTTCCCCAATGTACCCGTAACCAACTGGGCGGTCTGCAAGCTGGTCAAGAAATTTCATGAAAGGGGATCCTTATTAGATCTAAAAAAAGTAGAAAAATATTACAATGAAGATGATGCAGCGACTCTGCTCGTATTATGTTAGAGAAATTCCCAAAAGTACTATTCAAATTTTAAACCAAAATAAAATATGTCCCTACAAACCCCATATGTATAACCACATATTAGAAGAGGGCGATGATGGCAAAATGTTGGATTTTTGTTTGTGGGTAGATGTAAGGTGGTAATAGGGGATTCCATTAATGTATAATGTTCTCGGATGAGTCCACGTTTTCGACGAATGAAACTGAGGTATTGCAACAGGTTCGCTATTGAAGTGATGTTAATCCTATGTTCAGAATCGCAACCGGACGTTGATATTTAAAAAAAGTGAATGTCAAGTGATGAGAGCATTTTAAAACAAAAAATTGTACAAGCTGTAGAAGAAAAATTTCTAGAAGTGCGGAGGAGTTATGACTATCTTATGGCCTAACTGGAAAAATGCGTCCTTCATGTATATTTACCTAATGTGACAATAATAGATTGTTAGATTGCATAATTTGCTGCTTTTGTGGCATTCTGGACGATATTTTGATAGTAATATACATGGCCTTTCTTGTTCAAGGCGTTCTAGATGTTGATGTAAATGAGAATAAATAAACTTATTAGTGTGGATTATCGGATCAGAATAAAAACCAGAAAGTCAACAAAATATTTGTATTTAGCAACGTTTCGACACGAAGAAGGGCTTTACCGAACCAAACTGAACAAAAAAACAGCAGATATCCTGGCCTAATCTCTTTAATTTCACAACTCAAATATTAAAACACTATTATCAACAATGATTATTATAAATAGGTATTTCGAACAAAACTACGTTAATGGCAACGTTCAAATTTAGGACATATATTTTTAAAAAGTTAAAAGCGCCTTATCTCAAAAATGTTTTAAGCTAATATTTATAGAGAAACTATATATTTTTGAACCAGAAAAAGAAATATCTATAATTTTAATTAAAAATGTATATCTAGGGGGATTCATTTTAAAAACCTAAAATTGATTGTTTTTACCATATTACAGTTATTGTGTTTTTGTTAATTTTTTGCTCACATTCTGATGATTAAGCAAAATCCTGAAAAGTTTCATATTTAAACTTTTTTTCTCGCCCCTTTAGTTATCGCTCCCAAGAGGTAGGTCTAAATAATATAAACGAGACCCTGTACATACAGTTAACTTAAATAGATTATAACTAATGTAAAAGATTCTAACTCAATCATCATAGACTCTTACATCATGTTACAATAATAATTTTATTCTCTTTTGTTAACAGAGCAGACAGTGATTGATAAAAAAAGTTATTGAACTGCAATATTGATGCCACCAATTTAAATTTTTATACCATTGGGGCCAGCGTTATTCTTTTAGAAAAAAAAACATGAAGATAAACCTTAATTAAAGATTCCCAAAATGGGAGAGAGTTTGGACCACTTTCCAAAAAGTCATTATAGAACTTTACAGGATGTCCGGATATCGTTGTATTTGCGGGTTATCTCATGGAGTTATTAGTAAAGATACAAGGCTGCGGTTTGCACGTCAAATTCGATTAAAAATAAAATTCAGTTCGTGTTTGTGTGCTGATAGGTGTTGACACTTAATTTTTATTATTATTTTGCCTTAATTTCTTTAATTAAAGTGTCAAAAAATCACAATAGTTTACTTGCTATCCTTAGGGACGAAGAAGAATTTTATTATTGGAAAAAGACCTTCTTAAAAATAAGATGGTGGAAAGGAGCTATAAATTAACAATTTTATTAAAAAAACACTACTACACTGAAATAAACAAAAAATACGAGAATACTTTCGGTTGCCCAAAAAACGATTCCAATTAGTGTTGTAGTATTTAAGAGATAATTAGGTATATATCTTAATAATTAATAGCGAGTACGTTATTAACCCCTTTTTCGCATTTATGAGTTCAGCTAAACGATTGCTTCGAAATCAAATCGAACTTAAATTTATATTTGCTAGATTTCAACGGCGCACACCCCGACGTTTTGCGGCATCGCGCACAGTTCTAAGAAACCGTAGCTTAACACTAAGCCAGACGTTTATTCTTCAACTTAAGAGAAGTTAATGCTCTGTTACGAGACTTGACTATTCACATTTTAATTATGGTCCATCGTATGTTTTTTTTTTAACTAATAAACTATTCTTGGACAATTTTTATACTCCGTCCATATGAAATGGTTTTATTTAGGCTACTTAAAAAATATCAATATTGTTTTTCCCAAAAACCTTCATTGCCCTGTATCTTCGAAACAAGCCAATTTTCTAAAAATAATTAAAGGATGATTTGTAAATCACCCAAGGAACTAACCCCTTGTATTTTTCCCGTATGTTTAGTAACCCTGTATAAGAAAATTGGAACGTGTTTAATTTTTTTTGTAATTTAGTTAGAAAAGGCCATTTTCATTCTCAGAAGCGATTTATTTTGACATACATCCATTTATTTTTACCAAGACAAGCTAAAATAAAGTAAAAAATATCTAAAATATGTAAAGAGAAGAGAGTTACAATGTATATAATATAATATTAAAAATTACAATGAGGTACTGATACACTGTATAAATAGACACTAATTGTAGGATTTTACTTATGGGAATAAAAGAGGTAACGATAATAATTCATTTTCTACAATAAATAAAGTTGGAAGAGATAAAAGGCAATAACCTGACAAAGATCAGACACCAGCCCGGAACAAAATAATTTAGGGGTTGTCGCCACAAAACTTATCTATGGTATAACACGCCCTAGCAACTCTTCTCTTTCAAATTTTTTGTCATATTAAATTTAGAGAATTAAAAAGTTTTCTGCCATTGTAGCAAATAGAGTTTTTTTTATTAAAGTTGAGCCACGAATTAGTAAGGCTACAGTGTGAGTGTTAGGTAAAGGGTATATTACAGTTGTTCTAATTTCAGGCTTCTTTCCTACAAGGCAAGCCGTTAGTATTTTGTGTTTTATAAAAAATGGCTTACATGAGTCTCGAGGCGTTGCTTGACATAGAAACCTAATGGCTCTTTTTGTAATCTAAAAACCTTATAGAAATTATAGTTAGAGCATGAACCCCAAAAACAGATGACGTACCTTAAATGAGACTATTAGAGCCAAATAGAAGTTGCGGACTATAGCGAACTTTAAATCTTGAGACACGACCCTTATTGCATGTCATCCGCGAGCTATTTTATTATTTAAAATAAATATTCAAAATATGGCTTCGAATTTTAGGTTCAAAGCAATGAATGGTTCCAAATAATAATTCTTTGAATTCTTAACAACCTGATCATGTAAATGAATATCGTTAATTTGACATTTAAAACTTACAATGTTCGTTTTGGAGATATTAAATCACATTTGTTTGCATTACACCAATCTTTAGCCATAATCAATTCTTTTCTGATTACTTACTACTCAGGGTGACATGTTTTTTGCTATTTTCACTCCCCCGTCTTGAACCTCTACAATGGGGTGGCTTTCCTAAATTTAAAGGGAATCGAATTACCTTTGCTCGTTGAATTTGGTTTAGTAGTTTTCGAGAAAATAAATGGTAAACAAATTTGTGTTCAATGTGAATAAAGAAATTTTAATGGTAAATCCGCAAAAAAAGGATACTATTTTAACAAGAGGGCTTTAGACTTTCACTTGTTCGGTCGAAAACACTGGTATTATCAGTTTATTTTTGGTATCAGTAAAATTTAGAGTAAGAATTAAATTTTGCTATAGATTTCGTTGTACGCAATAATTGCGGATTAAAAAGAGGCATATCCTTTAGGAAAGGGTTGAAATTATTTTACTTTTCTTTAGAAATAATTGCTCGAGCTGCCGCGCTGCCCATTATGAGTAAAATTACACCCAAATGCACACTTGTCTGATACTTACGTGCAGGAATTAGTAGCAAAGTTTTATGAAACAGGTTCAGTGCTGAACAAAAAGAGAAATATTGAGAAGTCTGTAAGAAATGAACCTTGAAGCAGTGGCGGCTTTTCAGGAGCGGCATGGTCGGCGGTGCCAACCCAATGTCAAACAGACAACAAACAGTATATATTATTTACCTACATCAATTTGCATTTCTATTGACCCTCAAACTACCAGTGTATAACCGTTATACTTTTTAAATTGCCCTTGTAACTTGTAACCCAGGACGGCATAGTAGATTACTCGTAAACACGTCACCATCAAATTAATTGTATTAATTTTCAAGGCGCCTTTGTAACTAGGTCCGGCAAGCCGACCCTACCATAAGAAAGAACTTCGAAATTCCAGGCAACCAAACGTATACAACGTGTTACTTAATGATGTGGCGTAATTTCAAGGGAGTATTCCTAAACCAAATTCAAATAGAAAAGTTCATATGAACATATGTGTCCTGAAGAGTCTGGTTTTCAAGATACAGGGTGTCAAAGTTTTAAAAAAAAATTGTTTTTTATTAATATCTAAATGATCCTTTTACCGATTTTGTTGAAATCTGGCAGGGTTATTCATTGTAATAAGACGCTAAGTTGGCACTAACTAAAAGAAAATTATAAGTTCCAGTGGCGTCTCGGGGGGCAGTGTCACGAATAATATTGACAAAAAAAATGGACGCTACTGAGTTTTTTGAAAAATTTAAATTTTTTTCAGATTGGGCATCTACAAATACAACTTTTTTGTCTCTTAATATCTTTTCGTATATTACTTCCTTTTCGAGCAAAAAAATAAAAACGACTTCATTGCATGTCGGAAAATTGTTAAAATAAAATCAAGTTAACTTTGATCGTTCAGTATATTTATTTCTAAGCCATTTTTTAAAATCTAACAAACGAAAAGTAATGACTATTTACAAGAAATGTTGGAAATGACTACCTCCCGCTTCTATGCAGGCTTCTGCTCTCCTTCTCATCGAGCGACGAACTCTTTCGAAAATTCCATTAGTGTTACGAATGGTTTCACACCCGTCAATAATTCTATTCCTTAGTTGTTCTTCTGTCTCGATTGGTGTAACATAAACTAATGCTTTTAGGTGCCCCCACAAATAGAAATCTAGGCTGTTTAAGTCAGGCGATCTAGGTGGCCAGAATTGTGGTCCTCCACGACCTATCCAACGATTTTGGTAAGCTCCATTCAAATACTCACGAGCCAATATGCTAAAGTGGGCAGGAGCACCGTCACGCATGAACCAATGTTGTTGACGTAAATATAAAGGAACATTTTCAAGAAGCAGAGGCAAATCATTTTGTAGAAAATGACTGTAAGATTGTCCGTTAAGACGTCGTGGTAAAAAAAAGGTCCAATCAAATAGTCATCTAAGATACCGATCCAAAAGTTGACAGGAAATTGTTCCTGAACATTTGACTCGGTAATAGCATGAGGATTTTCTTGGACCCAGTTATGATTATTATGGAAATTAATTATTGCATTTCTGGAAAAATGGGCTTCGTCCGTAAACATAATGATGGAATCAAAGTGAGGATTTTCTGCAAGTCTTTGATGATACCATCTACAAAATTGCGTACGCGGTTCAAAATCTCTTGGCAGAAGTGCCTGAACTCTTTGTACGTGATAAGGATACAACATGGAATCTCTTAAAATTTCCCATGCCATTTTATAACAAATATTTAATTCCCTACCTATTTTTCGGGTACTAGTTGCAGGATTCTCTTCGACCGCATGTAGGACAGTCTCCTCAACTGCGGGAGTTCGAATTGTACGAGGTCTTCCCTCTGAGGTATTACGTTTAAAACTGCCAGATTCAGTCAGACGACGATGAATGTTTATGAATATTTGTCTACATGGAAGGACACGGTCAGGATACCTTTCTTGATAGAGCCGCCGGGCCTCCGCCGAATTACCATTGGCAAGACCATAAAGGAAATGCATTTGTGTCCTCTCCAAATTAGAATAATTATTTGCCATTTTTTGAATAGCACAATTATTAACCTTTTGACCAGAGGAAAAATAATAACAAACTGTTACCGAAAGTCAAAACCATTATGTTCATATAACAAAACAACATTTCCTAGCAACGATCAAAGTTAACTTGATTTTATTTTAACAATTTTCCGACATGCAATGAAGTCGTTTTTATTTTTTTCTTCGAAAAGGAAGTAATATACGAAAAGATATTAAGAGACAAAAAAGTTGTATTTGTAGATGCCCAATCTGAAAAAAATTTAAATTTTTCAAAAAACTCAGTAGCGTACATTTTTTTTGTCAATATTATTCGTGACACTGCCCCCCGAGACGCCACTGGAACTTATAATTTTCTTTTAGTTAGTGCCAACTTAGCGTCTTATTACAATGAATAACCCTGCCAGATTTCAACAAAATCGGCAAAAGGATCATTTAGATATTAATAAAAAACCAATTTATTTTTGAAACTTTGACACCCTGTATCTTGAAAACCAGACTCTTCAGGACACATGTTTATATGAACTTTTCTATTTGAATTTGGTTCAGGAATACTCCCTTGAAATTACGCCACATCATTAAGTAACACCCTGTATATACAGGGTGTAACATAAAGGTTGGGAATAAATTAAACGGTGGATTCCTTAGTCAAAAATAATAGAAATTTTTCATATAAGGATATGCTCTACGGGATTTCGTTTCCAAGTTACAGGGTGTTGAATTTTTCTTAAAAATTTAGTTTAGGTTTAATATCTTTTGAACGCTGGCAGATAACGAAACGAAATTTTAGCAGTAACTTCACTTGATAATGCCCTAGGTAAAAAAATTGTCTTCCTGGGATACTCAGTGGCGTGCATACGGATATTGCCGTAGGGTTTTTTAATGAAAAATGTGGTACGCCACTGGTAGAATTATTTTTTTGTTAAAATTTATGAATTTTTCTTTTATTCTAAACAAAATTCCCCTCTTGCGTTTTCTTTGTATCTCTTGCCATTTTCCCGTAATTAAACATTTTGCAAATATCAGTTTTCAGCAATTTCAGTACCTAACAGTAATAAAATCGAGTACCTACGTTGTGATCCAGTGTTTACAAAATGGCAGAAACGACATTGAAACTTTTAGATTTTTGAAACACCATAATAATATGTAATTTACAAAAATTAAAATACTAAAAACTGAAATTGAAAACAATTATTTTAATAAAGTATGTAAACCAACTCAACAAACAAAATTACAAAAGGTGCTGAAAATGTTGCCCCTCAACTTCAATACATTTTTCAATGCGTTTTCTCATGGATTGTCTTACTCGTCCAAAAATTCCAGGCATCTCTCGAATTTGCTGACAACCCATTTCAACTCTTTGACGAAGAATCTGTAGGTACGTTAGGAATGGGAACGGAATAAACCATGTTTTTTAAGTGCCCCCATAAATAATAATCCAATGGATTAAGGTCGGGTGAACGAGGAGGCCACGCTCTTGGCCCTCCACGACCTATCCATTTATTGTGGTACGTTTCGTTGAGGTATTCTCTAACTTCTCGCCTAAAGTGAGCTGGAGCGCCATCATGCATAAACCACATTTGCTGTCGCGTTTCAATTGGAACTTCTTCTAATAAAGGTGGTAATCCATTTTGAAGGAAATCCAGATATGATAATCCGTCTAATCTATTTGGTAGTACTACAGGACCAATCAAATAATCGCCAATTATTCCTGCCCAAACATTAATAGAAAATCGTTGCTGGTGCCGGGATTGTATGATTCCATGAGGGTTTTCATCAGCCCATAGATGGTTATTATGAAAATTAATTATGCCATTCCTTGTAAATCCAGCTTCGTCGGTAAATAAAACGGATAAGTGAAATGAATGGTTTAAATTGCATTTATTTAAGAACCATGTACAAAATCTAAGACGTGGTGCATAATCCTCGACAGAAAGAGCCTGCACTCGTTGTAAATGGTATGGGTACAATAAATTATTATGTAGGATTCGTTGGACTGTCATATGGCTTACTCTTTCCATTCTTCCAATTCTTCTAGTACTAGATTCAGAATTCGCCTCGACAATCTGAAGGATTCGTTCCTCACGCTGTTCTGTTCTTACGTATTGTGGTCTTCCACTGGAGGTGCAAGGTTTTAATGATCCGGTTTCACGTAAGCGAGCGTGAATCCTTGAAAAAGTCTTCCTATTCGGAATGCGTCGATTTGGAAAACGTTCAACATACAGACGTACAGCTAACACAGTATTTCCGTTGGCACGGCCATAAATAAAATGCATATCTGCTAATTCTTTAACTGAGTAATCCATTTTTAATAGGTTTATTACTAAAATTAAAAAGCCTAAGCAAAATTAAATAACCTAACTGACAATGACATTATCAGAAAATATCGTGGTCCAAGGCATGCTCGATTTTGTTCCTATTACCCTCAATTTCCTATGTAACCTGTGGAAAAACTGATATTTGCAAAATGTTTAATTACGGGAAAATGGCAAGAGATACAAAGAAAACGCAAGAGGGGAATTTTGTTTAGAATAAAAGGAAAATTCATAAATTTTAACAAAAAAAATAATTCTACCAGCGGCGTACCACATTTTTCATTAAAAAACCCGCGACGTGGTAGACAAGAAGGCAAACGGACCAAAAGTTTCATTTCTCGAGGAAAAGTCATTTATAAAAATTTGTGCTTGCTTAAAGAATACGATTGTTGATAAAAAGAAAATATTGTATAAGGGTGTCCAAAAAGTTCAAATTATTTACAAGAGTAAAGTACCCTTATTCTGAAGTTTTTAGCAAGATGCTATTTGTGAGAATTGTTTTAAATCATCACATTTTCTAAGACATTTTCATTAAGTTTGGATAGCAATAATATTTTTGCTTTAAATTTGCATTTTACTGAAAAGTTTGGTAGGTGTACCTTTGATTTTGTAAATTTGTATACCTTTAAGTATTAACTTTAATTAGGTACCTCAGAAATAAATTATTTTAGAGTGTCAAGCAAAACGTCGTTGTCAGTAACTTTTAAATATTTTATTAGTTTACAATGTTAACAACGGAGCAAAGAATACATAATTATTTATTTCAAATTACTTCGAAATATAAAATAAAAGAATTAACAAATACGATAAACATAAACCAATACATGATTATAATATAAGGCATAATTCATAAAAATAGACCAAAATCAAATAACAGAACAATAATTATTCAAACACCGCTCGGCCATGAAGGGCGCATTTTTTCAGTTGGGCTATAGACAGAAAAAAAAGTATTTAACATATCATATAAATCAAGGACAGTATGGGATTTTCTCTAACTGACTGCAGTACGAGTAGAGTCGCTGCATCGTCTTCATTGTAGTATTTTTTACTTTTTTTAAGTAATACGGATCCCGTTTCATAAAATTTCCTTACCAGCTTGCAGACCGCCCATTTGGCTACGGGTACATCGGGGAACCTTTCATGAAATTTTTCAATAACGTATCTGTATGAAAAATCTCCGTTACCATAATATTGGAGTAAATGTTTTCTTTGCCCCGTTATTAACATTGTAAACTAATAATTTCGGCACTGAACAAACTACTAATTAGTGCCGAACAGCCTCCTAAACCATACAAGATCTGGGATTATAGAACTGTTTTCGAACCTTTCCATGGCGGAACGTTTGTTTCACCTCTAACGATCCATCCAGCTGCGCTAGAGAAGTGTCGGAGGTTATTCTTACTGGCATGGAAACCTTAATCCCTTTCTCTAAGAAGTGCCCTTCTAACAGCAAGCCTTAGTTTACCAGACATTGCGAACGAGTTGTTAAATCAAGAAATTATTTCTACCGGCAATGGCGTCAAAACCCTACCGCCAAAAATCGTACCATCTTTGTTAACGTTCGAAGCCAATGTAAGCAAACGATAAACCAAAGATCAAAAACAAACTTCTTAAATGTCCCAACGACTCAAAATCATTTTGGTCGGTAGCAAAGCCGTCAGTTAGAACTTACTTTCCACCTCTAACACGTTCTGATGGCACCATTGAGACCAAAGCACAGAAAAAAGCAAACTTACTGGCGGAATTCTCTTCAAATTACCGCTGAATTTGCAGGCAAATACTCCATAATCTGTTGAATGGTCATATGTCTTGGTATAGTCACATTCTTTTCCGAACTAAGAACCTCTATACACCCCAACAACTTTTGATGCTCTATAAAGCCCAAATTCGACCATCGCTAGAGTACTGATGTTCGCATATTTGGGGCTCTGCTCCTAAGCATACCCTGAGATTGCTAGATTCCATTCAAAGAAGAGCCATTCGCTTGATCGGTGACCATGATCTGACAAACAACCTGGAAAGCCTTGAACATCGAAGGCAGGTTGGCGACTTAAGTCTATTTTCGAAATGTTTTCATGGCAAGTACTCAACTGAGTTTGCCCGCTTGATTGCACCCAGAGCGGTGCATGGTAGAAATACACGCGTGTGTCCCTCGAACGACACTGTTTCTCTCTTTCATCTGAAGAACGTCATGCACTCTGGAACGACCTCCCTGAGGCCGTGTTCCCCAACGAGTATATATAATATCCAAAAATACAAAACCAACGTGAATCGTTTCCTGCGCACACGCACCGCTCGCAGAGCGCCATAAAGGGTTAATCCTCTGGTGCTGTGCTTTATCATGAAAAAAAAAATCTTTAACAGTTACTGACAATGACGTTTTGCTTGACACTGTAATAATTTATTTCTGAGGTACCTAGTCAAAGCTGATACTTAAAGGTATACAAAATCAAAGGTACACCTACCAAGCTTTGCAGTCAAATGCAAGTTTAAAGCAAAAATTGGATTGCTCCCCAAACTTAATGAAAACCAATATATTAGAAAATGTGATGATTTTTGAAACAATTCTCTTAAATAACATTTTGCTAAAATTTTAGGATATAGTACTTTACTGTTAAAAAAAATTTAAATTTTTAGCTTTTTGGACGCCCTGAATAGAATTTTTTTTATCGATAACCGTATTTTATTAGCAAGCAAAGATTTTTATAAAGAATGACTTTCCTCAAAAAATTAAATTGTTGATACGTTTGCCATCTTGTCTACCACATCGCCCGCTATTCTATATACCCATCAAGCTTACGGTTGTGCTAAGGGATAGGGTCATGCTATCCTATCAAGATATTAATTTTAGTTTTGGATCGAGTTTTTTTTTTGGTGCCACACTCTTTTTTTGGGCTACCAACTCTATGAGTTACGGCAAACAAAATCAAAGAAGTATAAGTACATAACAGTAAACTAACAAAAATCCAACGGTTTGGTTATTTTTTTAGGAAAATTCATCAAATCAAAAACCAGAGACCGGAGGTGAAGTAACAAAAACTGGAGTCTCCGGATAAATACCCTGGGCTTTAACCATCGATTTTCGTTTTGGTCCCCTATGCTGCAGTGAGTAGGTATAACCGGGTCTTGGTTTTGGGGTATCTATTTAAAAAAAATATGAAATAAAACGCGGAGTCATCCTATTGGTAAGCAGCCGCCGCATGCAAATGCATAAATTCTCCTCCAAACAATGTTGCCGGTATTGAATTCAGAATTGATCCGCACTTGGCGGACGCTGCTACATAAAAGAGAACATTGATATTTAGTTTATTTATTTTGCTTTTAGATCTAACAATAATACTTTAATGTAATTTGTATTAAATGGGGGGGTTAACCCTCTAAACCTTATATACGTCCCTGTGAGTAGCCATAAGTATATGCATTTGCATACTGATCTTTGTGCTTATTCAAGATTTGACAGTAGGCGAGCATAAAACTTTTAATTTCAATTTCTTTATAATTTAAACGAAAATTGCTTGAAACATGTTAGCTGTTCAGTAATTTATTGTTTTGTCGTAAATAGCCAAGAAGTGTTAAAACGATTTTTATTTTACTATAATAATTTAACTCCACTAAAAAAGGTTTTCTTTTCTCAATTTTGGGAATCCGCAACCCTTAAGTATAGCCGTAGGTATTTTACCGATTTAATTTACGATTTTAAAGTTTCTTTCTTGTTTCATCTACATCATAATTTGCTGTTGGTTATAGGTAAATTTATAAATACTCTATACCGGTGAAAAAAAAACAGAACGAGTCCTGGGGGATGGTGTTAGCCCTAGGAAGAGAGAAAACATGTACAATAATAAATAAGGTAAAACGGCTTTGCTGCAATTTGCTATTACAGTTAAAGCCAAGAAAGCAGTACAAAATTTTAGAAGAAACACGCACACACGGCCCATGATCATTCAATGCTTCTGCTGATTAAACAAAAACGTATACGAAAATGCTGAAAAGTAAACGATGATTGGAAAAAAGTCAAAGGTTTTACCTAACTTAAAACCACATACAAGAACCAGTATATTATTAAAATATGGTATAATAAATGTTTAAAATTTAAGTAAAACAATCCAGTTTCCTCCACAGTTTAATTATGAAAAAAATTTTAGTGCCCTACATGTTTCGAATGCTTAAACGTTCATCCTCAGGGGATACTAGGGATAGTACATTATTAAAAAAATACCAGTAAAGAAAACATGAAAGCCAACGTGAGACTTACCCAATATCAATTTGTTTAAAAAATGTATAGATGTTTTAAATTAATGAATACAGCTTATAATAGTGAGGAACATATAAATGAAGATAAAGTGTAATTACTGGTCATACGATTTATGTTAAGATATTGGTTGTATAAATATTTTAATATAAGTGTCATTTTAAAATGTCGATGTAAAAAATTATTTTTATTTAATGAATAAGAAACATTCTAAATTAAGTGAAGTTTTTGGAAATAAAATTAGAAGATATATTGAGAGAAACATTGTTGAAGGAGAAAAGAAATTGTTTGTAAAATTTTATAGAAATTAAAATTTTTTATTAGAAAAAGTTAAAGCTAGATGGTAATTGGGAGTCAATTACCATGTAGATATATAATTTAAGGTGTAAGTTTAAATTTTTCATTATTATAATTTGGAAAAGTAGGTGGTTACAAAATTGGAAATTTTTTTATCGATACGACTTTCCTACTATTTACTTTGGATTTAATGCCTTCTGGTGTTATAGGATGCCCTAATAATTTAACTTCTCTGCGTAAAAGTCATGCTTATCTTGTTGGATCTTAACATTGGCTTCTCTTAATTTTTTAGAGACTAATTTAAAATTTTGAGTATGTTCTTGTGGTCCGACGCTAAAGATAATTATGTCGTCCATAAAAACCATACAAATTTTATTTTGGAGTTCGTTTAGGACTTCGTCCATTACTCTCTGAAACGTTTATGGTGCATTTTTTAAACCAAAGGGCATTCTAAGATAGTCAGTTCGAGTGTTGTGAAATATTGGGCTCGTCCTAATTTGTCTAATATATCGGTAATGTTTGGAATGGAGTACCGGTCCGAAATCGGTTTGTCATTGATTTTTCTGAAATAACATACTACACGCCACTTTTGTTTCCCGGACGCATCCAATTTTTTTCGGTACAATCCATATCGGTGATGACCATGGACTACACAAAGTTCGAATCTCGCTTTTTTCTAACATTTCGTCTATTGACGTTGGACCTTATGAATAAAAAGGGTACCTATACGATTTAGTATGGATGGAAATTTCGTCTGTTGTTCTTATGTTATGTTTTACTTTAGATGTAAAAGTTAATTTATTGCCAGGTTTTAGAAAAATATCCGAAAATTGATTACATAGGTTCGTTATTGACACTTTTTCTTCCGTATTCACATGTTCGGTGCGAATTATGTCTCGATACTCAAACGATTTTGTTTTGGGCTAAAATTTTTCCTATTTTCGCCAAAAATTTTCCATAGTCAATATTTCGAATAAATTTAATTCAAAGGGTTCAACGGGTATTGGTTCGGATAGGGTTACTGAAATAGTGTTGTCGTTATTATTTTGTATCTCTAAGGGTCCAAAGCCATTTTTTGATACAGTTAAAATCTGGGGTCTAAATAAATCATTGATATTGCTAGGTATTGTTAAAATTTTACCCTGATAAATACTGACGGGGATATTTTTCACAATTTTCTCGCGTGGTCCCACTGAAACTGGTTTACTTCTGTCGGTGTTCTATGTTTGAATGGTATTTCAATATTTTTTCCTACTAGTTTTTTATTCATAAGATCAATATTTAAATGTATTCCTATTAAGTCTCAAAGTCCTTAAACACCATCAATATAATCGTTGAAGTCGAATAAAATAAAATTAATTTTGTGGTCATGATTTAATTCGGAAAATGCAGGTATTGATGCTTCGAACTATGTCATTTGACTAACAATAGCTGTTTTAATATTATTGTTCGATTTATAGATACAATTTGGGTAAAACTTTTCTGCAATAGTCAGATTTAATATTGATCGCGAACTTCCCGTATCAATTAACAATTTCATTTTTGGGTTTTCTATTTCTACGTAGGGAAGTGCGTTAAATATTGATTTGCGTCATATTTGTTGATTTTCGAGGCTTGTTTCCTAAAAATTTTTTGATTCGTCTTGCTCGGTGTCATCCGGGCTTTGATCGGCAATTTCCGATTGATCGGTGTTTGGGGGATATTCATTTTCTTGGTAATAAGTTAAACATAATTGACCTTCTTCCGAATAATAGCTATCGGTAAAGGAGGCTGATTGGCTGATATACGTTTTGATCGGCATTATCGTCATAATCATTCGAATAGAGTTCTTCGAAAACATAATAAGGTCTTTGATTACTGAAATTTTGCACGTGTTGATTTTGGAAATTTTGGCTGCTTTGATTAATCGAGACAATTAGGTTACGCGGTGTCGTTGACATTGAAATCGGTTTCGGTAATTGATTTTGAGATATTTCATTTCGTCTAAAAACATTTTGGTTCATAGCGTCCTCTAAAGATTTGGATTTTTTAATTATACATGTTATTTCTTAGGGTAATATTACAACCAGCAATAAATGTATTTAACGCCGTTTCTTCGTAATGGTTGATTTGGCATGCTTTTTGTGCCTCTGATAGAGAAATATCGTTGCTTATGCGTTGGATAACGTTACTACGTAAAATTTGCAATCTGCTACCAAAATCAATAAGATGTTCAGATTTATATGGTCTCATACGCGTGAGCTCTTACACTCATCAATCAATGCCTCGACTATCGGAAAAACATTGGAGCAATGCCGTTTTTAGTTTGGGACAATTATCTAGTTCAACACGTCTGCCTACCATGTCATTCGGCTTTATCCACTGTTCACAAAACTGCATTCTAAGAAGAGTATTACAGTATTACGAGATCTTACACACTCCTAAATTATTTGAATACTTTAGTAAGCTGAATGAGACTGTAATAGCTATTGGATTCTTTTTAACGGCCATGCATACTTTCATTGTTAATCCTCCCTTTACTACAGTTGCATTTTTTTGGATCTTAGAACTTACGATAGAGCCACACAGTTCTGATGGAACTGTTATATTGTTGTGCCGAACGTTACTAAATGGTCAGAGTTATAAGTGGCAAAATTACTGACCCCTGTAGTGTACTTGATCCTTTTTCTAATTTGAGATTATTAAGGTAACATCTACCTCTCCCAGGGTGTTAAACCACGAAGGTTGCAAATATTCTCTAAAAGTGTCCCCTTGGCAATAAAATTTACTTTTAGCATATTGGTTAATTTGTCTGCGTCACAGATTCATCGTAATTTGTAAATTTGTATCATTCAAATTTAGAAAAATTCCAAAGGAAATGGCAGTCGAAATGCTGAAATAACATTCGGGGGACCACCCTGACTGTAAGACCTTTCATTTATTTATATATATTTTTTTTTATCAAAAAGGATAACAAAAATGAGTATCCAAATTGTATAATACTGTTTTATCTTCAATATGCATAATGTTATGTGCTGTCAGTATTTGAGAAAGATAATGCATATTGTGAAAATATGTTTTAATTATTGATCAATAATCTATTAAAATGAGTGTTATTTACTAAAATATTATCAGAAGAAAACAACATGACAAAGGATAGTGTAAAATTATACAGTTACGGCAATTAAAATTAGGACACCAACTTAATATTTTGTGACCTTTATGTGAATATTGATAAGTTAGAAATAATGTCTATCTGCCTTGGATTAGTTTATATTATGTTTCAATATATGTCAATCTTGCGTATTGATACTTTTCGGTAATTTAAATCTTCCTGCGCCGGCAGAATTTTTGTAGCATTTGTGTAAATATGAGATTAGTAGGTATACGTAGGTATATTAATACAAATTAATAAAAAAAACTTAAAAATAGAAATTCAGATATAAAATGATTAAAATCAAATAGCATTCCTCAACATCATACAAGACAATGTAATGATTTCCAAATCACCCAAATCAGATCAAATTTTGGTAAACGATCAATTTTACATGAAGGAATTAATATTTATTATCATTTCCAACGTTTCTCATCAAAATTTCTTATTAAGATATCCCAGTAATAAAAAAATTTAAAAATAAACTAAAACAATTCTGGAAGAATAATTCTGCTAAAAGTTTGTGAAATTATTATTTTTAATTATTTTATCTATTGTTTCAGTTAATAAAAGTCTAAGTTTGAATTATATTCCCTGTAATGAACTATATTAGTTAGTTGAGAATAAACAATTAAAAAAATAACTATTCAGTTGCCTTAGAATGTGCAAGGATTGTTACTATAGACGATAATAATCCCACTAACCTTGATTTTCCATTGTTTCAGCACTGGCTGGAGCCTTAGCGATGGGTATGACCTTCTTCGTATCTCCAGTATCCGGCGTTCTGACCGACTACATAGGCATAAGAAAAACAACATTCTTCGGTGGTTTAATTGCGTCCACCGGCATGTTCCTCTCATCTTTCTGCTCGCGTAATCTCACAGCTTTCTGTTTTACCTATGGCGTTATGTATGGACTGGGTGGAGCCTTAGCTTATACACCGTCACTAGCTGTATTAGGCCACTACTTTAAAAAATACTTGGGGATCGTAAATGGCATTGTAACGGCCGGCAGTTCCGTATTCACCATCACCATGCCTTATGTTTTGGACGCGTTACTAAAGAACCTAGGCCTTGTGTGGACATTGAGAACACTAGCTCTCTTAGCCGGCCTTATTATGGTGATCGCAATATTATTTAAACCGGTAAACAAGACAGTGTCACTCAAGAAGGTGTCGGTGAAGGATATTTTTAATATGTCAGTGCTACAAAACATGAAATACATAATCTGGACCACTGTGATTGGTTTCTGTCTGTTTGGGTACTTCGTTCCGTACGTTTACATGATAAACTTTGTTACAACGAGCTTCCCCAAAGGCGTAGATAAAAACCTTCCAGTATCGTGCATTGCCATCACATCTTGCGTCAGCAGACTAGTGTTCGGATGCATCGTGGATCGATTTAAAGTAAATAAAATACTGCTTCAGCAGCTGGCGTTCCTGACACTGGGCATCCTAACAATACTTTTGCCATTTTCCGTTGGCATATTTCCTCTGCTTCTAGTCATATGCCTGGGAATGGGCATAACAGATGGATGCTTCATAAGTCTGTTGGGTCCCATAGCTTTTGAGCTATGCGGACGGGATGGTGGGACCCAAGCCATAGGCTTTCTACTAGGCGTCTGCAGCGTACCTTTAACTTTAGGACCGTACATTGCCGGGCTTATCCTGGATTCTCAGCAAAGTTACATGCTGCCATTTATATTGGCTGGTTTGAACCCCACTCTAGGATCATTTGGCATGTTAGCCATAAAACTAGTTGGTTGCAACAATAGGAGAAATATAGAAGAAGGCACAGTACAAGAACCTCTAAATCACGAAAAGGAAAATAATCTCATGACAGGTAGGTTGATTCTAAAGAAACAAATGTCTCAAAGTTTTACCGGTGACACAACTGATTATAACATAGAGGATAGTTACAGCAGACGATGCTATAGTTATTCAGTTTTATAAGTTTATAGGCTGTGCGATTGTAGTTTAGTTGAAAATTTCTGTATTTTTGTAAATTTTTATACCTTTTGTTAATTAAACATATTATTTGTTTTTCAAAGGTTAATTTAATTTAACTTAGGAAAGCATAAATATCGTTAGATCAAAAAAAAAACGTTCTCAAAATATGCAGTGGAAAGAATCATGCATGTTTTGAAATATTACATTTGAAAGGTAACATAGGACCTAAGTAAAAGGTAAAAGTGGATAAAAAAATAGAACTGTCAACTTCTAAAGTTTTTATTTTTAAGAAAATTAAATACGGTAATCACGACAGAACAAAAAGCTTTTATGATTAAAAGTTACTTCAGGAATGATACCTACAGAAGGAAATTTCCACACAGTCATGGATTTTAACCAGTTTCGCCAAGTTTTGACTAGATCTGTGGTTTTCTTTAGAGAGACAAGAAGAGTGAATAGAAAGGAAGGAACACCGGGAAACCCACAGTTGTTTATGGGTAATTTGCATAACAATTACGACGTCTTTGAAAAAGCCTTTTTTACTGACGATGCATGGTTTACCTCTCTGGATATTTACATTGTCAACAAACGAGAATGTGGAATCCGCATTTCTTTATAGAGAAGCCTCTGCATTCTCAGAAAATTGACGTGTGGGCGGCCATATCGAAAAAGGTTAGTTGGACCGATTGTTACATACGAGTTTTGCGCTTCGTGTGTTATACGTCGCGTCGTGTTTGCTACAACTTGTGCCTCTCTCGTGGTAGTGTCAATTTGACAATGTTTCATTCGTATGATGTGAACTGGTAAAAACTAGAATTTTCGTGTCAATTTTACTATAAAATTCTCAAACTTTTGAATGATCCTCGTAGCCTCGGTTTTTTTGGCAAATGCTAAAGATATGTTGTTCCTAGCATTATTATAAAGCATCGTATAAAGTATAAACGTGAACTGGTGAAGACTACTATTTTCTTGTCAACTTAACTAGGTATAAAATTTTCCAAACTTTTGAAAAAACCCTGAAGCCTCTGTTTTTTTGGCAAAAAGCTGAAGATATGTCGTTTCTAGCAATAGTTTAAAGCATCGTATAAAGTATAAACCTGAACTGGTGAAAACTACTATTTTCTTGTATCTTTCAATCTAAAAATTCTGAATGAATCAATTTTTTAATTTTTTCAAGAACGGTTCGCGGTGCTATAAAATTCGAATTTACAGGGTGTTTCGGAAAAAAATATAAACATCAAAGTAAAAAAAATAATGGCTCTTGTGGCCGCCGCACCACTGGATATAATCGATTTCCAAATTTATATAGAACCTCAGCCTTCGGAAGCCTATAGTTTCTGGGCAAGATCGGAATATGGCGTGTATTTGCCTTGATCGATTAAAAATTTAATTTTTGGTACTTAATAGCCTCAAAACGAAAAGTCGTACTAAAATGCAAATTAGGCTACAAGATCTCAAATTGTCTTCTTCTTCAAAGATATAATAATTACATACATTTTTACGTAATACCGTAGCTAGAAGGAGCATATTTGGTTACTATCGTAGTATATTTTGGATCTAGTAGGAAAAATCACATATTCTGCGTTGAGGTTTCATATTGGAGAAGGAGGCGCAGGATATGATTTTCCTACAAGGTTTACATACTATTTTTAATAAAGGTGCAACCATAAGAACGCAATATATTATGACGCTTACAGAAAAAAGTATATAACAGTCAGAGTCGGACGCTATCGTGTTTCGTTCAGTGTGCATCCGCCTTGGAAGACACCTCGGGGTGCACGCATCTGGGCTCAACAAATTATGTTACTTATGTTAGGTTTTTAGGTTTCTACTCCTATTAATTAATTTACCATTTTTACGAAACATCTTTATAGGTATACCTAAAAATTTTAGAAATTGTAGATTTTAGAAGAAACTAAAAATATTTTTAAAAAAGGTTTTAAATTTTGATCAGAATTTTGACTACATCATCCGAACACGTAAATAATATATTTACAATTTTAACATTTTTATACAATAAGTAGAGTGAGCAAAAAATTAAAAAAATTTTTAAACAGACTTATCTTGCACGCTAAAAAAGTTTTTCAGTTGAACCGTTCTTAATTAAAGTAATTAAATTAAACTTCAGATTCAAACGCATTATGGCAGATTAAGTAGAAAAACTCTGCTTGACCTCGCCACAACTTTGTATTTCATTATTATAGGTAAATAAAAGGCCTGTTTATTTATTTATTTATTATCATAAATATTGATAATATTAAGTTATGTTTGATACAAATTATTGGAAATGACCACAGTGACTTAATAGGCATGCTTCCGCCCGCCTTCGCATCGAGTTGCGCACTCGTTCAAATATTCCTTGCGTATTCCTATCTCCTAAAGGGTTAATACACCAGAGCTTTAAGATGACCCAACAAAAAGAAAACCAAATTATTGAGATCGGGGGATCTGGCTGACATTTATTGCTGAGGTTCCCCGTGACCTATCCAATTATTCGGATAAACTGGATGTAAATGGTCGCGAACAATTACACTGAAACGAACAGGAGCTTCATTATGCAGGTACCACATTTGTTAAATTAATTACAGGAAATCTTCAAGTATCAAGGTCGTATTTGAGAAAATGTAAGACTGTCCATTAGGCGCCTTGGCAGAAAAATACAGGGCCTGTAAGAAGAATAGAAGAATAATTCCTGTTTACATATTAGTCAAAAATTACTCTTGAAAATGGGTTTCCGTTATGGCATGAGTATTGTCGTCATACATATCAATGATTGTCGTCTGCTCACACATGATTTTTGTAGAGATTTCGAATAGCATTCCTAGAAAAATTTGTTTCGTCTGTGAACAATATTTGTGGCTCAAACTGCGGATTTAGTGTAACATTCTGAACGTACCACCGACAAAAGTTCACACGCTGTCGAAAACCCTGGGAGGCAATGCCTTTACTCTTAGAATATGTATAGTAGGCAAAAAATCAACAGAAATTTGCCAAACAATTTGATGATAAATATTCCTTGTAGTCGTCTCAGGTCGATTTCCTGCAACATCGCTTCCTCAATTTAAGGTGATCTGACAGTTCGAGATCTACCTTCCGAATTGCTTTTGGAAAATTGCACTAAAAAGACGATGAATATTTAATAATTTCATCAATCTGGCACTGCAGGATTAGGAATTAGGATAACTTTCCTGATAAACACGTCTGGCTTCTGTTGCATTATTCGTCAATGAAGCAATTTTAATTTAATTATTTTATTCAATAATGGTGCGTCTGACGAGAAAAACGCAAGCGATTGTTTTATACACAATTGACCAGGGTAAGCAGAACAAATATCCAATTCGAAAAATGTTAGTGGAGCACCACATTTTCTATAAAATAATATCGAGAGTACATGTTTGCAGGGACGCAACTAGTGGAGCAATAGAATAACTTTTCTAACAAAAATGTGCGGTTTTATATCTTTTAATACACACTGATATTAAACAATATCTAAAGTACTTTCGGAGATATTTTAAAATGACGCTAAAAAGGGTCAGCTTATCTTCATAAAATGACATGAGGAACTACACCCCGAAATGTTAGCACGTCATTAAAGTATGCTCTGTTCACGAACTTGTATTTTCGTAATATTTGTAAACATAATTATGTTTTGTGTCCAATGTGACATTTCAAGTCATTAATTTTATTTATATTTTAATGTTTTTGGCATAGCTGGTGCCTGCAGGCGTTAGTTTTACTTTATAACAATAATGAGCGACTTTCTGGCCGCAAAACTGTACCATAAAGACCTGTTTATAATGAAATCGTACATACAATTCATAAATTTTGCATATACTTGCTCATACCTTTCCTTGGATTTTACTTATAACAAGCAGCATGTAATGTTTCTTCGGCTGATGAGACTGAAAATTTGGTGGAACACGGCAATCTAGATCTGAAGGGGGACAACTTTAGAGGTATTTGTTGTTGTATTAAATTCAACCCGTAACACCCAGGGCACATGCCCCTAAAATCTTAAGTGACATCCCCCACTTGTTTGGTAATCTTGTTTGTTGTGTTTTTAATATAATAGATTTCAAGTGACCTCACAGAAGGAAACCGAGTGTTGTCAGATCTGGTGACCTAGGTAGCTATTTAATAGGTCCTCTTCTACCAATCCACTGTTCCCGATAATGATTATTCAACCACTCCCGTACTCGACGTATGCCTTGCTCGAAATGTAGCAGATTTTCATCTAAAGCAAGATCTCCAATAACGTTCCTACAGTCATATCTACCATATGCGCATAAATTTCACCAGTTAAATTTCCGGGTATGAAGAGAGGACCAATGATGGTATCGCCTAATACACTAGCCCAAACATTTAATTTTTGAGGTTATTTTATATGCCCCTCTCTAAAAATGTAAGGATTGATTTCGCTTTAGTAACGGCATCACTGATACAAATGTTTTTTTATTAACTGGTGCTGAGCAATATTCCTGTTACTCATAATCATCATCGCCTAATTCTAGAGTCATTTGTAGCGTGTATGGGTGGAATTGGTGAAGATTTAATGCTTCTTTGACGAACACATGCGACGTGGGCTGCAGCAATTCATTGTTTAAGCTGCCAGATACCAATATGGGAGTTGTGATGCGTTACTACCCGGGATAGATTAACTCATGATTCGAGCTATCAAAACTGGACCTTTCAGTTGTTCTAGCTTACTTAACGACTATAGATTTAATCTGTCCTAAATGTTGGCAGGGAATCTCTATACGAGTAGAGCCAAGAAACACAAGGAATATTAATAATATGTACTTTAATTAACAAACACTTTTTACGGAAAACACATGCTAGATTAACTGACATTACTGACATATCTAACAACATATGATAAACGTCAAGTGCAAAATAACTACTCTATGAACGAAGCTAGGCAGGCACAATAAGGTATGGCACTTTTAATATATTCCAACACTAAAATTGTATTATTCTTATTTTCACGCACCTGTATGAGAACAAACTCTGAACAAAAATAAAAAAAGATCCCTCCGATCAACGATTGCGCGAATGGCAAATAAGTCCAGTTATGTGGTCCATGACGACGCGACGTGCCCGAGGTACTAATAACAATGGGATGAAGTTTCCGCGCCAAATCGGCACGAGCGTGAATTCGGAACTTCCCGTGACCTTTCGATCGGTGATTTACCCTCGACATGGGTTTTTAGAGCACTCGTTTATGACTTATTTCAACTCAAAATAATTTACACATGGTAATGAGTTAAAATAATGCACGTCTGGGTCAAAACGGCACTTTAAAATCAGTTTTCCCAATCCAAAAACTGAGTTCAGGTAACTCATAAAATGGTTACAAAATGAAGGATTGTGATAATCCCAAATGTGTTTAAAATGTTGATATTTGTGTGTTGAGGCGAACCAAAAGAAGCCGAGTTATTGTAGCGTATTTAAATGATTTGTGATAATTCGTATGCTTAGTTTGAACAACATAGAAACGTGCGTTAAGGTAGCTCTAATTCTGCAACCCACGACATCGGTAAACTGGCCAAGTACTTCAATCTGAGTGTTTTTCTATTGGAAACAAAATCCGGTTTCTTTAAATTTGGCTATTAGCTCTCGGATGTACTTGTGCCGAATATTAAATATAGTCGCCTTCCTTGCAAAGCAACGATTTTTGGCTTCATAAATAAAAAATTATTACCACACGTTCAGAAATAGTGTAAACCATTTTAAGAAAGAGGTACAGGACTAACAAATCGAAAATTATTCAAATCGTACACACCTGCTACAACTTACTTTCACTAATCGAACCAATACATCAAATGTATGAACTGACACCTTGCGGCAAAAAATAGAAAAGTATTTTTATCGCTCCTGATAACAATAAAATATAGGCAAAACAACGCCAAGGTATTTTGTGTTTAGAAGCAACTAAATGTACACAAGCGAAAGAATCTTGAAGTAATGTACCTATCACTTAACCTACTCTTCCATGCACTCAATATTTTAAAATAAGTAGTAGGACTTAGTTACGTTATTTCAATTCTGAATTTACTACATTTCGACTTTGGAGCATTTCATCGAAGTGTGCGGTTAGTTCAGGTTAGTTTCTTAGGTACTCAGTTGTTTGACAAAAGAAATAAGAAAAGATGATTATTGTCTAAAATTACATAAGAAATTCAAAAATTACTAAATAAGTGGGGGTTGTCATTTAATAATTAGGGGTAGGTGCCCTGCATGGGGTAAGGGTTGAATTTAATACAACAAGAAATACCTCTTCAGATCTAAATTGACGTTTTTCACAAAATTTCCAGAGGAAGAAATATTACATGCTCTTCGTTTTCAAATTGACACCGTGTATAAATGACAGTAACTCGCCTTTATTTAGTCAACATAATCGCAAATATGGAATAGTATACACACAGGGTATTCCATTCAAACTATTTCCCTCATTTCATGATACGGTAAGTAACTGTGTATCATCGCAAATATTTCGGATGCATCATTCAAGAACCTGGACTTTGAGTGAAGATTAAAAATACTAGTCGTTCTTGTCGTTTTTTTTATGATATCGAAATAGATGGGACGTACAGTGTTGCCTAAAAAAATATTTAACATATTAACCGAACCTAACCTAAACAATAGGTCCCGAAATTAGGTATCGAGAAATGCCTATCAAGGGAAGCAACACCACCCCCGTTGGGGTACCCTGACGAAAGGTTTCTTCAATTATCATCTTCAAACTGTTTAACGTAAAAACTTGAAATTATAGTAAGCTTTATATGTTAATTGTACTTCTAACGGTAAACTTGTTAAAATTTAGCCAGGGGCGTAACATTTGAGGCATATAAGAGGGAATAAATTATTCATAACTTTTTTGAGTATAGGTTTTTAAGTTTTTTTGAATAAATTACGAAACCCGAATGTTTTTAAATAGACAAAGGTCGGTATTATTGGGTCTTGACGCTAGAATATAGAGTTTTTGAGAAAAATGGATTTGAAAATTTTGCTGCATAACCCCTATTGAATCTCTATTAAAAATATTTTTTCTTCAACTAACCTCAAACCTTTGGATTATTTTTTTAGAGGTCATATCTAATACATTATCTATGCCGAAGAACAACTTTCGGAAAGAATCAAGTTTAGCTGGCGATTAGACAAAAGAAAATAATTTAAAATTCTTCGGGCCTCCCAGAGCATAAGAAGACGACCTAGACTGTATTATGTAGATGGGCAGCTGGTTTGAACACTTACTTAAAAACTGGACGATATGGAGTTATATGAAAAATTAATTTAAATTTTACCGGTAAATTTTCTTTTTTGTTAAAAATATGTTTTAAATTTAATTGATTTTTTGTTTATAGTTGATTAATATTTAATAAAGTATCAATTTTATTTATGTATCAAAATGAGTATTTTCTTCTGTTCGTAATAGTAATATTTTAAGCCACCGAAATTTTCAGCACTTAACGTTTGCAGTTAACACTGTTAACAATTAAATTTGACATACGGGTCGAGAAATCTAAACAAGCAAAGTAAATTCTAAACAGACAAATAATCCAAAGCAATCGAGCAGGGTCGGCAGTTCGGTACATGCGTGGATCCAGGGAAAAACTCTAGGGACGCCTAAGGTGCGCCGAAGACGCAAAAGTAGCGCCACAGGCGAACATTTTTGATGATCACGCCCAAATTTCGGTTTTGTCTACTATTTTAATATTTACATTAAACAGAGGTATAGTCTATCTTTAAATGATCCGAAGTAATAAATCAATCAAACCGTCTTTCCATGGGCGTCCAAGATTTTTGGGCATGTATAGATTTAACCAGGCCTGAATTTTTAAATTTCTGCAGAATTAGTATAAGTATCGACATTGGATTCAAGTTTTGTCTTCAAATATATATTTTAATATTAAATTTTTTAAGCTTAAAATTATGTACAGCCGTACCATTTACCTGGAGTTTTAGAAAGCAATTTTATCAAAACTAATTAGAGTCTAGGTACTTATTCCATTTCTGCTCTAATCACTTTATTCCTTTGTTTTGTACCTAATCCTGGTTATCTGTTTGCTAATCATGTGGTTATTATGCCTTTATGGGTGCCTCTATTGGAATAATACACCTATTTATATCTATAAGTACCTGCCTTATGTGTTTGTTTCTCACTGCAACTAGTAAAAGTGTGAGGTGTCAGTATTTTTTTAATTAAATATGGAGAATTTTCAACAATTGCCTAAACGCCCTAGAGTCGCCCAACTAGCAAAATAAGTTTTATAAACGTAGTATAAATGCTATACAATACTTTACTAGTTACCGAGATACCTACATCGAAAAATGTACACCCTGTACAGCCGATATTCAAACTGTCGTAGTCCCCTTGAAGTATCTCATGTTAAATAGCTCTACATTCTTTGATAATCCTGCTGGAGTTGTTCAGTTGAATTTGATTGTGTTTTGAATAAAATAGATTTCAAGTGACCCCACAGAAAGAAATCGAGTGGTGTCAGATCTAGTGACCTAGTTGGCTATTCAATATAGGTTGTCTTATACCAAACCACTACTCTGGATAATTATCCAACCACTCCCGTACTCGGCCTACGGTGCTTTGTTCTGTTGGAAATGTAGCAGTTGTTCATCTCAAGCAAGATTTACATTAACGTTCCTACATTTTCTATCGAGTAAATTATAAGAGGCTCTATAGTCATATCTAACATTTGTGCACAAATTTTACCCGTTAAATTTTCAGGCGTGAAGAGAAAAATTTTGCTACTAGCTCTCTGATGTATAGAGACATTTTTTTAAGTGTCTCCCCGATTGGCGATTTTCCTGCTGACTATAATAAAAAACAAATTGCATATTTCTCAATGATTTCGATAAGAAGCCGAATTTAATGTCAAAAATTACATAGACTTACAAATTTGACAGATGCGACGCCATTTTGAATTTTCTTAAATGGCAACCCTCATAAATAACCCTACGAGTAAATTGCACAAATCACAATAACGGGTTGTTCAACTAAAACTTCAAAAAGTGACAAAGTGAAGTTGCTTATTAAACAAGTTCAAATGCATTTGAATTAAGCCAACTATGATTTGTTGCGAAGCGCTTGGTATCCTATGCGTTACATTTTTAAATGAAGTTTTTGGTGGAATCCACGGGTGAATTTAAAAATGTACCCAATGTAGTAGGTACCAGTAAATTCGTTTTTCTTTTTGGCAATGGGTGTAAAAGAATAACTACATTTTAAAATAGTACCTATTCAAGCATCTTCTTATTTTTATTACATAGCCTGTTTACTGTATTTACGCACTGCAGTCGTCCTTTGAAGTCCGTTTATCTCGAAAACGGTCGACTATATACGACTTTATACCAAGGGAACCTTTTTTACGTAAAAATGTGCAAAGAATCATAATTCATTTAAAAGATAGCGAAAATACACTAGGCGAAAAAAATATGACCCTAAATAACTAACCACCCCTTTGTTCCCACGCCACTGGTTGCAATATGGATCCCCTGATATTTTCAAAAGGTGACCTCCAATCACTCTAACTTATACGTAGAAGTTAATTCCTGTATTGTAAGTAGATCCTAATAAATTAAATAAAAACCACTTTTATGACACCATCTTCAAGGGCCTGTAGCTCCCTCTGGAAGCATTTCCAGACCTATGTTAATATGAACTTTTTTTCATATCTTTTTATGTAGAATCATACCTTAAAATTTTTCATCGTCATTTCCGGACACCCTGTATACTATCTTTCCTGAAATCGAAAACGAAATAGAATAAATAATAAAATAAAATTTAAGGAAAATCAAATTTTGTTCGAGAATATGTTACTTTGCCGCCCTAGGCTGGGAAAGTAACTTTCTTGTACCGTTAATGGTTGCTTGGCAACGGACTAACATAATTGCATAGTGTTTTGGGACCTACAATTGCGATTTGCGGTTTTAGAAAAAATAATTTTTACACGCTCAGCAATAGTGTAAACCATTTTAAGAAAGGTGTTTATTACCTTTGTAGTTATTTATAATTTAATTGTTGTTAAAGTTAGGTACGTAGCATACGTTTAGAAAATGCCTGGCAACGCGATTAAATAAAGTGAGTAACAGAATGTCATTTTGCCTGTCGCACACGGTAAGCTGGGTGTGTTGTTCTATTAGTTCAAACTCTGTATAAATATTTCAAATATATATAATTTCAAGCTATCGAAGTATTGTATGTATGTATGTATGTAAGTGCGGGCAGCTCTGACACCGCAGCACTCAGGCCTGTCGACCCATTGTGCTCTGCCGCGTTGGTTAGGGTTGCGCCAAACCTATGCCCTTCACGAAGGCGAGCACTAGGGTTGGTGAAAGCTCCTTGATATCCGCTGGTGCAAGTAGTCCTGCACCCAGGTACTGGTGCCTTTTTCGTATAAGGCTATTACAGAAGCATAGGACATGCAGTGAGTCCTCGTTCTCCTGCTTGCAGAACCTGCATACTGCTGAGTTGTTCAGCCCCATTGTATACAGATGCTTATTCAGACCGCCGTGCCCAGTAAGGATGCCCGTAACGATCCTTAGGTTTTTCCTACTCATTCTGGATAGCGTGTCGGCGAAGTTTTGACAGTGCCCCTGAATGAGGAGCTTAGCCTGTCTGAGCCCCGCTGTATTTGTCCAATTCTCTTTGGCTTCCCGTTTTACCCACTTGTCAATGACATTGTTGGCAAAGCCCGCTGGAAGCCCCAGCACTGGCTCGGGCCCCCTGAATGAGGCCGCTGAACCACGTTTAGCCAACGTGTCAGCTTCCTCGTTGCCTTGTATATTTTTGTGTCCCGGAACCCAGATAAGCCGCACCCTATTGGAGTTGCCTAAGACGTTGAGATTTTCTCGACAGTCTAGGGCTCCTTTCGACACAAATTTGTTTGATGCCAGCGCCTTTATGGCTGCTTGGCTGTCGGTGCAAATCGTGATTTGCTGATTCCTATAACCTCTGTCGAGGTTCGCCAGTACGCACTTGTTGATAGCGAATATTTCCGCCTGGAAAATTGAGGCGTGTGAGCCCAGTGCGAAGGTTAATTCGCACCTTGGCCTCCTGCCCCAGACGCCAGCACCCGAGCCCCCGTCAGTCCTAGACCCGTCTGTATACCAGATGAGCCCTTGACCTTCCGTCTGAGCTCTTTGGTCCTCGCCCCAGGCGTCTCTAGTCGGTATCTCTGTGCTGAACGATTTTCTGAACACGTATGTGGGAGGAAGAATGTCACTGGGCGATTCCAGCATACCCTCCCCCCGCACAAGCGTTCCCAGAATGCTGGCATGGCCTAGGCCATGGCCCTTATCTAACCACATACCCCATTGTTTTATCCTGTAGGACGCTCTCATGGCCTCCGCTTTCACTATTATATGAAGAGGCGGAAGCGCAAGTAGAGCCTCCAGGGCCGCAGTTGGAGTCGTTCTTATAGCTCCCGTCGTGCTCGTACACGCCAGACGTTGTACCCGAGCTAAGCGGGTCCTTACTGTTGATAGTTCTACCGCAGGCCACCATACTACCGAAGCATAGAGCAGCATGGGCCTGATTACCGCTGTCCAAAGCCACAGGGTGGCTTTGGGGTTAAGTCCCCAGGTTTTGCCCAGGAGCCTTTTACATCCCCAGAGTGAAGCCGTAGCCCTTTGGATCTGTCTATCCACGAAGTATTACTCTAATCCAGAAAGTGTATCATTCACAATATAAGTGGTCCAAGCGAACCGAATAGAATCAATTGTTCAAGCGAAGCCAGTCAAAATCCGTGAAATATCATCCGTGACGTGCTGCTTCGCCACCCTGCCAAAGTGGTACAGTACAACGTACGTCATCCTGTCAAACCTGGTAAAGATAGAAATACAAGCGAGCACTATGGAATACAAAATTGCCTTCATATAAAAATAGAAACCTTAGGAATCGTCTGGGTCACATGTTGAGATCTGCTGATTAGTATACTGTTTCTCATGGGAGCCGCTGATGAAGCAATGCTATCCTTCTTTTCCAAGAGCATGTAATATTATAAATTTTAGTAGTTTGTAAGATTAGATTTAGATTTGTCTTGTCGGTTGCAACGTTCCTGTGTATTTTAATTAAAGCGATCTTTTTTTAAAAACGCATTTTTCTTGGCCAACAACGAAACTGGCACAGTCGCTAGTATTGTCGCGTTACATCAAGCTAAAAATCATTTTTCCGAATGTTTGAGGGGTTCCTTTTAAGGATTTAAACGCGAAAGGTCGGAAAAAGAAAAAGTGTTCTGAACTGATATCCAAAAATCGGCACCGTCTAACGAAGACACTAGCCGTAGTGCGTATGCAGGAGCAGCAAGTGAATCTCCAAGTTATTGGTCAATCGCTGATCGATAATTTGGCTGCTGATAAAGACAAACCAACCAGACGTCAGACAACTGGATGGACAAGCATCGCCATCTAGGCATCTAGTTTTAAGGACCTAGAAACTAGTAAAGACAAAAAGGAATAAAAATACTATTGATTTTTTTTATGTAAGTTAATTTTAAGGAAAATACTTTCAAATTTTAAATTTCACACTGGATAAACTAATAAACCAGATTATTAATTTAAGAACAGCAGATAATAATCAAACGGCTGTAAACTATACACTTTTGCGTTATCAAGCCGATAACATTCCCAAGTTCGATGGGAACCTAAAACTTTTACAACGATTTATTAGCTCATGCAAAAATTTTTCAAAACGTCCAAAACGCAAATTATTCGATCAATGTTTGTTTACTTGACACAATATTGCATGAGTTAATTAACGAGCAGAGTCGCAAATTTGATCGCATCAAGTGCTGAATTGAATACATGCAAAGAAACTTATAGCTACGCGATACATGGCAATTAATTAAGGATACTTTAATTGTTACATTTTCTGATCAAAGATCTATAGATTGTTTGATGCAAGATCTTATAACGTCAAAACCATTTAAAAACGAACCATTATTAAATTTTGGTATGCGTATTCAGGATGCGCGTAGCCTTCTTTTTGCTAAGCTTAGTGCGACAAATCAAGCAGAAAACTTAAGAGTCATAAAAGTACAATACTATGACAATTTTGCCCCAAAAGACGGTTATTAATGGATTGCCATCATATAATATGCAATTAGTTGTTCGGTTAAAAGAACCTCAATCTCTAGAACGAGAGAACGAGCAATGTCTCTCGTAAGAGAAGAGGAAAATTTTATTTATTTTAAAAATGAAAGTCAAAATTTTGGTAATAATGCAAATTCTTTAAATCACAATAAAAATATTAGACCTAATTATCCTTTAAAAATACTTATGCTCACACACCATTGCCGTCATTGCCTTTTTACCATAGACTACAACATTTTAACCCAAATCACACAGTAACTTTTGGACAAAATATCTTTAGGCCCCCTTTCGGGCAAGAAAACTTTAGCCCCCTTTTGGAGAAAATAATTTCAGACCCGCTTTCTCACAATTTCAAAATAACCTAAGACCGTTTCCAAATAAACCGCAAAGAAGTACCCAATCAAGATTTAGAAATTAATCAACCTGAACCACTGGACACTAGTTTTTTACTGAAACTGGACCCCCAACAAACAGATTTCTATTCAATTCAATTCAATTCAAATAATTTATTGTGTACATTTTCTTTTTTTTTTATACAGAAACAACACAAAAGGACAAGGTACATAAAAATGATACAAACACCATGCCCTACATATTTACAATTAAAAAATTTGATCGACTACACATTAATATTAGTAATTCACTAAATATATATTATCACTTGGGTGCATTAAAGCATATATGAATATAAATTATACATAACATGAAGAATCAGAAAAACAGAAAGGCCCGGGTGAACCTGTTACATCTTATTAGAACGAATTTAAATCGACATTGCGTTTAAAACTGTCATTCGAGATCTCGGCCTTTAAACTACTCTTTAATGTCGAAATAGAGACACTTCGAAAATCCAGCAGATTGTTACAGACCAGAGGAGCACAAAACGAAAAACTAGCCCGAAACGCAGACGTTTTGTGTCTGGGGGTATCAAAACGATAATCAATACCCCTTAAGTCTCTATTGTGCACGTCGACCCGTCTTTTTAACTTAGTGGCCAAATACTTTGGGACGCCAGAATTAAGGATTCTCTGAACGAAACAGGCATAGTGAACAAAACGGGATTCATTAAGCTTAAGCAGTTTGAGTTCACGGATATACGGTGTTACATGAGCGAACCTGGGTACAGGCGCTATAAAGCGGACAGCATGATTAAACATCCTCTGCAGCTGGTTGCGAGCGCCATTCGTGATGCAAGGACCATAGACAACATCACAGAAGTTGAAATGGGACAACACCAAGGAAACAATAAGTGTTTTCTTTGTTTCGGAATCAAGGAGATCCCTAAATGGGAAGAGGCATTTAAGGCTAAGATAGGCCTTCTGACAGATAAGGCCAACATGTCTGTCGAACTTGAGGTGAGAATCAATAATCAGTCCAAGATTTCTGGCTGATTTTACCGTGGGAATTGGATCACCACAAATACTCAAGGAAAGTTCACCGCAGGATTGCAAAACCTGCGGAGAACCAACCATGAGATGCACCGTTTTAGATGGATTAAGAACCAGACCACTTCTGTCAGCCCATGACTTCACAAGGCCCAAGTCCGTATTAATAAGAGAGCATGCTTGATCCTTGTCCCTTGGTGGAAACTGAAAGATAAGCTGGATATCATCAGCGAACATATGAATCTCACACTGTTCCGGGACATTCACCAGATCAGCTATTAGAATTGAGAACAGGAGAGGGCCCAAGACAGATCCCTGGGGAACCCCAGAATATAGTTCTTTCAATGCTGATATGGAAGAGGAATCAAGATCATCCAACATAGTCAACTGTAATCGTTGTTTTAAGTAACTAGCTAACTAGTCATTAGTTTTGTTCTGAATCCCATAGTGATTGAGTTTAGCCAACAAACAGTCAAAGTTAACCGTATCAAATGCCTTGGACATATCCAGCAGAATTACCGAAGTAAGTTTTTGATTTTCAAATCCGTGCAAGCACTAATCAACGATAGAACAGAGGCTGGTGCATGCCCCAAACCCCTTCCTAAATCCAGACTGCCTATTGGGCAAAATAGAATTTTGTTCCAAGAACAATGATAACTGGTGGTGAAGGACAGATTCGGCTATTTTGAGAGGTACGGAGAGCAAACTTATTGGTCGGAGATCACCAAAGTTATTTATTCTGGTCTGTTTCTTCGCTATCGGCTTAACAATTGCGACTTTCCAAACATCCGAAACTATTCCAGTCTCAAAAGATACATTGATTATATGTGTTAAGAGTCTTAAAATGTACACCAAGGCCAGTTGAAGCATTCTAGCAGAGATGTTGTCATATCCCATAATGTGTGGCTTTTGTTTAAGAATTTACTGCTTTATAAAATTTTCATTGTCGTAGGAAAACTGAAATGACGTGGTGGAGTGAGAAGATGAGAGAAGCTGAGTAATAAGATCACAATCAGGACGCGTTTTTGGAATACTATCCACAAAAAAATTGTTGATAGCCTCAGCGTCATGCAGCTCGGGATCCAGAATTAATGACTGGTCCCTCCGATGGATATTCCAACTCTTTAAGTGAGACCACATTCGTCTGCTATCACAACGACAGTCCCTAAGTACCATGGAGAAATATGCCCTCTTCTCGCTAAGAAGGGCTGCGTTATATGTATTCCGCAGATCACAGTAGTATCGCCTATGCTCCGGTTTTCGGGTTCGGTTGAACTGTGACCAAGAGTTTCTAGTCAGTCTGCGAAGCCTTTTAAGGGTATCTGTAAACCAGGGATTAGTTTTTTTAGATTTTTTATAAGTAATATTAACAAAGGGAGCATGCTTGTCAAACAGTGACAGAAGATTGTTATTAAAAAATGCTATCTTGTCGTTTATATCAGATATATAATACAAAGAATCCCAATGTATCTCGGCGGCATCAGAATTAAACTCGTCAATGTTCAAGTTTTTGAAGGCTCTTACAGTCTTCACTGTCTTGCCGGAACACTCACATTTAAGATCAAGAATACATGAAATTAAGTTATGGTCGGATAAATTTAGTTCAGAAACAAGAGTATTAGTTAGTTTTAAGTTAGAATAAATAATTATTCCCCCGAATTACCTCATACTCGAAATAAATTAAAAAGTTTTACATACGCTGACAAAAATGGATTTACTGATGTCGTGGGTGGCAGAATTAGAGCTACTTTAACGCACTTTTTCATGTTATTTAAACTGAGCCTACGCATTATCACAAATTCTTTAAAAACGCTACAATAACTCGGCTTCTTTTGGTTCGCCTCAACACAGAAAAAGACTTTTTATCAACATTTTAAACACATTTGGGATTACCACAATCCTTCATTTTGTAACCATTTTATGAGTTACCTGAACTCAGTTTTTGGATTGGGAAAACTTATTTATTGATTTTAAAGTGCCGTTTTGTCCCGGACGTGCATTATTTTGACTCATTACCATGTGTAAATTATTTTCAGTTGAAATAACTCACATAAAGAGTGCTCTAAAAACCCATGTCGAGGGTAAATCACCGATCGAAAGGTCACGGAAAGTTCTGAATTCGCGCTCGTGCCGATTTGGCGCGGTAACTTCATCCCATTGTTATTAGTACCTCATGCACGTCGCGTGGTCATGGATCACATAACTGAACTTGCTGTCCGCGCAATCGTTGATCGGCGGGATCTTTTATCTTTGTTCATAGTTTGTTCTCATACAGGTGCGTGAAAATAAGGATACTCCATGCAGCTTTAGGACAGATTAAATCTTTAGTCATTAAGTTAATCATCGTAAGCTAGAACAACTGAAAGGTCAAGTTTTGATAGCTCGAGAGTAGTAACGCATCACAATTCCCATATTGGTCTCTGGCATCTTAAACAATGAATTGCTGCAACCCAAGTTGCATGTGTTTGTCAAACTCAGTTACGATTAGCTAAGCTAGCTAAAATAACCCACCTTCAGGGCTATAATAACTCATGAACAGTGATTTGATGCAATTCACAGGTCTGAGCTGTCCCCTATTAGCAACACGCGTCGATCTAGGACAACTCATATTTGAGCTATATCAACTTGATATTTCGCTCAGTCTATGGACACTATCCTCGCTTTTCCAGAACATAATAATATAATGTTATAAATACAGGGTGGTCCAACGAAAACTTAACACCTCGATTTTCCTGCTTTAAAATGAAAATGTGGAAAATCCCTCGGACCCGTCAACTTCTGATTCGAGGGGGAATAACTTTTCCGCTTTTTTCATCTCCGTAACTTCAACCCCCTAACGGGGGTGAGCACAACCCCCTGATTTTGAATAGGGATGAGGGGTGTTGCGATACCTCATTTTGAAGATCTTATCGAGTATACTATCTGACCCTAAAATTTCGCTTGAAAATTTTCATCTTTAACGAAATGACAGCTCTAAAATAGTGGAAGACTACTTACTTTTGTGATTAGTTTATTAAATGCTGAAAATGGCCACCATTCACTTCCATGCAGCAAAGAACGCTGGTGTATGAGTAGAGAATGTGGAATTTACCTCGAGGATAACTCTTATCAGACGCATTTGAATTATTTATTTATTTGTTAATTTTTTTGTCCGAAAAAAGTAGACGGACCATATTTTTGATTTACCTTAGTCTTGTCTATCGTGAATTTTTAAGAACGTTAAAACTGTGTCAAAGCGATTGTAACTTTGTAGTAGAATTAAAATGGTGTGTTCCGTAGAAGAAAGGGTGGAAATGATAAAATTATTTTTTAGAAATAACGACTCTGCGCGAGTAGCAGAGGCTTTATTTAATGAACGACATCCTGAAAAAAATGTATCCGCTGCTTACGTTGTGCAACTGGTTGCCAAATTTGACGCTACTGGTTCAGTCGGAAACAAAAAGAGGGTGTATGAAAGAGACGAAGCGAGGGAAGTGGCTGTCTTAGGTCAAGTAGCAATGGATCCGACCCTTAGTACTAGGAAATTGTCCGATGTATCTGGTGTTTCACGCACAACAATCATGAGAATCCTTAAACAACATAAGTTCCATCCTTTTAAGATACGACTGGTTCAGGAACTGAATGAGGATGATTTCGATCGCCGACTCCAGTTCTGTGAAGTGGTCAGTGGAATTATTAACAATAATCCTAACTACATGTTCAATATCTGTTTCTCGGATGAGTGTTCATTTTACCTTAATGGCATTGTAAACAGGCATAACTGTCGGTACTGGTCAGATGAAAATCCAAGATTATTTCGTGAAGTGCATACTCAGCATCCCCAAAATTTAAATGTTTGGGCGGGTATTTATGGAAATCACATAATCGGCCTTTTTTTTATACCCGGTAATCTCACTGGCCAAATTTATTTAGAACTATTAAAGAACGCTATTTATCCAGCCCTCGTTCAAGTATTGGAGAATGAAGAAGACCATGTAAGGATCATTTTTCAACAAGATGGCGCACCACCTCATTTCGCTCAATCTGTGCGTCAGTTCTTAGATGAAAATTTTCCTCAGGCCTGGATTGGAAGAAGGGGACATATTGAGTGGCCACCCAGATCACCTAATCTGGCTCCACTGGACTTTTTTCTATAGGGTCACCTGAAATCTAAGATTTACGCTACCCAGCCTGAGTCACTGCATGGATAATTTGCGAATTCGGATCATTAATGAATGCCGTCAAATTACACCAGAAATGTTGAGTAATGTACGTGAACGTTTTGAGCAAAATTTATTTTACTGCATGGAAGTGAATGGTGGCCATTTTCAGCATTTAATAAACTGCATGTGTAAGTAGTCTTCCACTATTTTAGCTGTTATTTCGTTAAAGATGAAAATTTTGAAGCGAAATTTTAGGGACAGATATAGTACTCGATAAGATCTTCAAAATGAGGTATCGCAACACCCCTCATCCCTATTCAAAATCAGGGGGTTGTGCTCACCCCCGTTAGGGGGTAGAAGTAACGGAGACGAAAAAAGTAGAAAAGTTATTCCCTCTCGAATCAGAAATCGACGGGTCCGAGCGATTTTCCACATTTTCATTTTAAAGCAGGAAAATCGAGGTGTTAAGTTTTCGTTGGAACACCCTGTATAAGTAGTTTATAAGATTATAATAAGATTTATCTTGTCTATTGCAGCAGCGTTCCTGTGTATTTTAATTAAAGCGATCTTTAAATATTTTTTTAAAAACGAATTTTTCTTGGCCAGTAACAAAACTTCTGTACTTTCAAATTTTTAGTTCATGATACAAATGGTGGAATTTGCTAAATAAATCCCTATACAGGGTGTTTATTATACACACTGCAAAGTTTAAAGGGATTATTCCCTGGACTATTCTAAGAATATTTTGCCCTTTGATGATTTTTGAAAAGCCGCGTTTTTTTAAAAATACAGGGCGACAATAAAATATTTTATTACCAAAAATTACATGTAAAGTTTCTTAATCTACAAGAACTACCAAAAATGAATACCTCCAGCTTGAATCCAATCTTCTCCTCATTGACTGCCAAACTCTTTTAAAAACACCAGGAGCACTGACCATGTTATGTTACTGTTAAAAAGTCACGAGCAACCACACTAAGATGCGCTGCTTTTCATGTTGCCAAGGGTACATCCTCCAGAAACTGAGGTAGCGTTTTTTCCAAAAAGTTGCGATACACCTCGCCATTAGCCAGTCACTCACAATTCCAACCCAAACGTTCAACGAGAACTCATGTTGAAAACGATCTTTAAGTACCTCATGTGGATTTTCTTCAGCCCACATATGGTTGTTGTGAATATTTCTTACTGCATTTCTTCTGATCGATTGGTAAAAGCAATCAGCGTCAGTAGTTGAGGGATTTAAACCAATGTGTGCAAAAGCCATTAACAAAATGCAATCCGTTTAGGTACCTATATCAGCTGGAAGTGCCCCAACGCGTTGTATGTGGTATGGGTACAACAAATAGTCACTAAGGATTTTCCTAACAGTCCCATTACTTATATTCAAAGTATTTGCAATTTTTCCAGTAGAAGTACCTGGATTTAGCACATTCTCTTCCACTTCTACCATTCTTACTGTCATTGACCTTCCTGGTCCCACACCTCGTTTCAATGTGCCTGTTTCATGAAGACGTTGATTAATACTTTGGAAGGTTTTTCTAGCAGAAATATTACGATCAGGAAATCGTTCAATGTACAGGGTCTTCCAACGAGGACAGAACAGGGGCTCATTTTTGAGCTTCCTTGTATTTAAAGAAAAATCCAAAATAGCCAATCGATGTACTTTTTCCTGCAGAATTCAAAAATGAAACCAAAAATTTATTTGAACCAGAAACAAAAGAGTTACGCTATGGATAAGGTTTTTTTTAAATGAAACATAGCTTTTTTTATACGATTTTTGGAACGAGTGATTTTTTTTTGTCCGTTCTGATTAAAATATTTAATATTGTGACAGCTATTTTTATTAAATTTTAATGTTTTATCCAGTATAATTTAACTTTAACCTGTTTGAAACATACACTAGGTAATAAAGGTATAATCACCTTTGAATCCTTCAAAGTCAAAAAATTTGACAAATTTACTATAATATTGCCGAAATGAAATATTCATTAGATGAGAGATTGCAGATTGTTATCTTGGGTAATTAAGGACTTTAGGGGAACCTCTCAAAAATGGTAAAAAAAAGTGGGTAAAGTGTTAAGTTTCACCTAGTTTTTACTTGAAAATACTTATACAGGGTGTTTCATTAAGGTCGAAGAGCGGCCATATCTCGGAAACTATTGGGCATAGAAATTCAAGAAAAAAAAAATTATAACTAAAGTGGCCATGGGAAAATCCTGGAAATAATTTTTAAGTTCCGCATTTTGCCGCAAGGGGGCGCAATTGAAAAGTAAATTTTTAAATTTTAGATATCTCCGAAAATTGCACGTTAAGGTATATTTTTGATAACACCATTAAAAAGCTTGGACAATTTTGCATAATTTTGGTCCCGTGCTTATTGGCGTACCGACTTTAGTAAGAGTGGGGGAAGCTGTTGAATGTGTAATCATTTAAATCGCTGTAACTTATCAACGACTTATCCGATTTCAGCAAACTAAAACTTGTTTGGAAGAGAAATGTAAGTACTTTTAACTATCGTCTTGAGTGGTCCATGATACTTCTCAATAAAAATAGAAGAGGGCGCAATTTGCAATAATAACACATTTCTTAACTTTATTTATTTATTTCAAATCATACGGTATAATTATGATACCATAATCGAAAAGTAGATGAAATTTGCTACAAAAAATGTCAAAACCGCAGTTCGATATCTCCATCCGTTTCAGAGTTATTGCCAATAGAATAATTTTTAAAACTTTAAATGAAGAAACGGTTGTTTTCATAGTTTTGTGATCAAGCATTCCATGACAAAAAATATTTTTAAACTTTATGGTTAGGTAGCTTTGTTTCTCATTATCTGTCATGTAATGTTTTATTTTCCTCACATAGGTTCTTTATCCTTAGAATAGTATTGACGGATATATTTCTGTGAAAATTTGCAATAAATCTTCTCCTTGCTTCTCTTGCATTTTCTTGGCATTTGTAGAACAAGATAACAATCGGCAATCTCTCATCTAATGAATATTTCATTTCGGCAATATTATAGTAAATTTGTCAAATTTTTTGACTTTGAAGGATTCAAAGGTGATTATACCTTTATTACCTAGTGTATGTTTCAAGGTTAAAGTTAAATTATACTGGATAAAACATTAAAATTTAATAAAAATAGCTGTCACAATATTAAATATTTTAATCAGAACGGACAAAAAAAAATCACTCGTTCCAAAAATCGTATAAAAAAAGCTATGTTCCATTTAAAAAACACCTTTTCCATAGCGCAACTCTTTTGTTTCTGGTTCAAATAAATTTTTGGTTTCATTTTTGAATTCTGCAGGAAAAAGTACATCGATTGGCTATTTTGGATTTTTCTTTAAATACAAGGAAGCTCAAAAATGAGCCCCTGTTCAGTCATCGTTGGAAGACCCTGTACATAATAAGGCTTTATTTCTCTCGTCCTTTTATTAGCCTCGCTCGCAAGCTTGCTCAGCTCATAAACAAGCTCATCCACTAAATATTTATTTTATTACTATAGTAACATAAACAGCTATTATTTTTTATTATTTTTTTAATCAGTCTCTAAATACCTACATTTATTATAATATTTTGTATCAAATAGAAGGATGACTTTAGAATAGATTTCTACAGTACCTACTATAAAAAATTATTTCAATCAATTTTTTAATTGCAATAATTCTATAGGTAGGTACTATAAATTAAATTTAGAATAAAGCATAATTGCATTTACTAGACAAGAAGTCAGATATTAGTCTTAATTACCTAATGAACTGTCTGGTTGCCGTGTCGCCTTATTTCAGTTTGCCGCCAATCTAATCAATTTCATTTTTATACTATCGGCCTTAGAGTGGCCACTTTAACGGTAAATGAGTTGCTTTGTTAGCTTGGGACTGATGTTGCCAGTTGCTCTGTTGTCTTCTTGCCGACTGGTGGAGCCGTGGATGTTACATGAAACAAAAGAGAAGACGTATGCAGTATCCTTATCTTAAAAATTATTATCAGTATGTATATTTTTAATCCTAAAAGTCCATGTCACAATTTACTACTATAATATTAAAAAATTTTAACATAAAAAGGTTATGAATGGCCATACTGTACCAAACGGTATATAAGTGAATAAACAAAAATTCCTGAAAAATTATTCACGTCATTAGGCAATTGTATCAAATTTAAACGAGAAGAGACACATTTATCATACGTAGTTCTCAACTTATTTTATACCCTTGATGAAACTTGTTTCCTTGACGCCTGCTTGCGTCAGTACTTCTAAATACGTCAACTCTATAGTGAAAACCATTTCTTCAGCTTACAACATGGGTCCACTACCATTGGATTGCCCTTTGCTGTTCTCAACTTCTACAGGCCTGACTCGCATTGGTTCTGCGCGTAGGTAGGTTTCCGCCTTTACGGGGCTGTTGTCAAAAACTCTTTAATTTTTCTTGCTAAAAAATATCCCCTACTCTCCTATTTACTTTATTAAACACATATTATATCAAAATGCACAGTATAGTTGAGAATTTCTGTTTTGTCTCTATCCCTTGGAAATACAACTTGTATGATTAAAAACAATGATAAACTTTCATCGTACTATCAGGAAAAAATGAGCCGAACTGGGAGAAGTACCCTACTGGAACGTAATACTGAGGTGGCCACCCACAACGCCACAAAAAGTCTGCCGTGCTGAGCGTCGCAAACCATGACACAAAATTTGACGCTCTGAACAGTTACGTTCCAAATAGGTTTTATTTTGCCATTTCAGCAGTTTGTTTCCAAGTTGTCAAATAGCTTCTACTCAGTGCATTTATTTTAACTTTTTCGCACAGTGACAATTTACTCAAATTCAGCTAAAATAATGTGAAATTTAGGTAAATTTAAAATTGTACAGTTGACCAAACATAGAAAGATACTCTGTATACAAGTCATTAATAACTGTACGTCCAGTACATCCATGAAAAACCTAAAAATACTATTGGCCATAATAATAAAAAAAAACTCTCTATAAGAATCACAAAAATGTAAATAAACTATTTTGCTGATAAGTTGATAAACATAAAATGTATTACTTGCACCTAAAAGACAATCATCATAATAAAAATAACAGTATTTTAAATAATCATTTCAATTAACAACACTGTCTTAATATAACAATAATTACAACATAAACTATACCTTCTTTTGCAACCTAAAACTAAAAGATAAACGATCAAAATCATAAAGTAAATAATAGACTGTAATTAAGAGAATATAGCAAAATCTTCTGTTACAACATTTGAACATTTTAAAATAATATACCTACGGGAAACAATCTCCAAGGGCCTAAAAACTAACAATACAGTACCATATTAAAAGAAAAAAGCATATCCTCTTAAATTATCCAAGGCTCTCTGCGACTGGAAAGTTTCTGCCTTTGGTGCTTATCGTTCAGTGCTGATCGCTAACTGGCTGTTCGCTGACTCGGAGAAAGAGAGAGTTAACCCTTACTCAGTTCAGAGCCACTTCTATTTTCACGTCTAACCATTTGGTAGTGCCCGTTTAGCACCACCTGTTGGCTGCTTTCGTTGGAAAATCCTTGTCTACCCTTTTTCCTTCTTTACTGGCGATGATGATTATTGACCTTCAGCCTCCTGGTCACCCCCTTCAGTTAAGTTGGAAATTTTATATATCCTGTTACTTTTAGTATGATGCTAAAAAATATAATAAAAATGATTAGACTTTACAGGAGTTGCGCTTGCTTGCTTCTTCCTTGTCACAATCTGTTCTTGTTACCGCAAACTTCTTTGTCTTCATGGTAGCCTCCAAGGTATGGTGTTTAATGGGAGGATTAAAAACCCCGAGTTTCGTTAGGCGCCTCCACCATGGTGACCAACCACAAAATCAACAATGTCACAACTTGGGGGTTGGATGGGGGGAACTGGCCTCGTCGTCGTGGATGCTTCTCTGTCGTTGTGTCAGTTAAGCTGCTCGAGAATCGGTAGGCGCCTCCACCATGTCACAACTTTGGGGTTGATTCCCTAACGGGGCGTGAATGAAAGCACTTGGCTAGAAAACAATACAGACTCTTTTATTTATAGGTACTTCGTTATCAATTTACCACGTAGCCTGGAGGAAACCCAGCCTGTCTCCGTAGGGGTGTTGACCTGACCGGCACTATCGATTGGGGGCTCTCAAGGGATGCGCCCGAAGGGCTTTACGTCTCCGGGGGACGAGAATGGCTTTCGGGGCCAGGAGAGAGGCCTGGAGTCTATAAGACACTTGGGCGCTCCTGATCTCAGGGAGGGTGACCAGTCGTTGAGACGAAGGTACCGTGTCCACCCAATGTTCGAGTATTTATACACGAGAAGTGCTGACTATTGTTTAATTATACTTGACATTGGGTGGCACAGTGGTCCGCGACCTCAACGCACAGTGGTCTAGAGGTGTAGGAAATATAGTTGTGACAATATGTACCTATATGCTAATTATTGGTGCACCGCAAAACTATAGATTCCTTATATAACTAATAAATTACATCTTTTTACTGTTTGTCTTTGTACTTTTTTTTGTACTGCCCTGTCCCTGTACTGTACCTACAACCAAAAATGTTGTCCTTATTATTTTGTTTAAGACGTCAATGCTTTGTTTTAAATTGAACGTATAACAGAGAAATTCTAAAACATTTTATGCAATCTTTAGCTCTCTCTATATTGAGTCATAAGGCCACCCAGACGAATGCTTTCCAGACTTAAAAGTTGGTTAAAAATAAGTTTATTGGTTTTAATTTACAAATATTAAAGATGTTTACTGAAAAAATGTTAACAGCTGACTGAAATTATATAAAGAAAAAAATTTTCTTCGGAAAATCATACGTCGGCGGAAAATGGCTCGTGAGCTTGGTTACTGAGGTGTCGTTAAGGCATCAATCGTCAAGCCTTCAATCGTCAAGCCATCAAGCCTTCAAGCCATTAATCACCAAGCCATCAATCTTCAAGCCATCAATCGTCAAGCCTTTAATCGTCAAGCCATTAATCTTCAAGCCATCAATCATCAAGCCTTTAATCGTCAAGCCTTCAATCTTCAAGCCATCAATCGTCAAGCCATCAATCTTAAAGCCATCAATCGTCAAGCCTTCAAGCCATTGATGGATTTTAATGAAAACCAAGATTAAACAGTAAAATCTTGAAAGATTCCCGTCAAGCCTTCAAGTCATCAAGCCTTCAATCTTCAAACCATCAATCGTCAAGCCATCAATCATCAAGCCTTCAATCTTCAAGCCATCAATCGTCAAGCCTTCAAGCCATTAATCATCAAGTCTTCATTCGTCAAGCCATCAATCATCAAGCCATCAATCGTCAAGCCATCAATCATCAAGCCATCAATAATCAAGTCATCAATCGCCAAGCCTTCAAGCCATCAATCGTCAAGCCTTTAAGCCATCAATTTTCAAGCAGTCAATCGTCAAGCCTACAATCAAGCCATCAATCTTCAAGCCATCAATCATCCAGCCTTCAATCGTCAAGCCATCAATCATCAAGCCTTCAATCGTCAAGCCATCAATCGTCAAGTCTTCCAGCCATCCCCGTCAAGCCTTCAAGTCTAATATCTTCAACCCATCAATCATCAAGCCTTCCATCGTCAAGCCATCAATCGTCAAGCCATCAATAGTCAAGCCTTCAATCATCAAGTCATCAATCGTCGAGCCTTCAATCTTCAAACCATCAATCGTCAAGCCATCAATCATCAAGCCTTCAATCGTTAAGCCATCAATATTTAAGCCATCAATCATCAAGTCATCAATCGTCGAGCCTTCAATCTTCAAACCATCAATCGTCAAGCCATCAATCATCAAACCTTCAATCTTCAAGCCATCAATCGTCAAGCCGCCAATCTTCAAGCCATCAATCGTCAAGCCTTCAATCGTCAAGCCATCAATCGTGAAGCCTTCAATCATCAAGCCTTCAATCTTCAATCCATCAATCGTCAAGCCATCAATCATCAATCGTCAAGCCTTCAATTATCAAGTCATCAATCCTTCAATCATCAAGCCATCAGTCGTCAAGCATTCAAGTCATCAATCATCAAGCCGTCAATCTTTAAGCCATCAATCGTCAAGCCATCAATAATCAAGCCTTCAATCTTCAAGCCATCAATAATCAAGCAATCAATCGTCAAGCCATCAGTCGTCAAGCCATCAATTATCAATCTGTCAATCTTCAAGCCATCAATTTTCAAGCCTTCAATCGTCAAGCCTTCAATTATCAAGCTGTCAATCTTCAAGCCATCAATCATCAAGCCATCAATCATCAAGCCATCAATCGTCAAGCCGTGAATCCTCAAACCTTCAATCGTCAAGCCATCAATCATCAAGCCTTCAATCGTCAAGCCTTCAATTATCAAGCTGTCAATCTTCAAGCCATCAATCGTCAAGCCATCAATCGTCGAGCCTTCAATCTTCACGCCATCAATCATCAAGCCTTCAATCGTCAAGCCATCAATATTTAAGCCATCAATCATCAAGTCATCAATCGTCGAGCCTTTAATCGTCAAGCCATCAATCAAGCCATCAATTCATCAAACATCAAGCCTTATATCCTCAAACCATCAATCATCAAGCCTTCAATCGTCAAGCCTTCAATTATCAAGCCATCAATCCTTCAATCTTCAAGCCATCAATCGTCAAGCCATCAATCATCAATCGTCAAGCCTTCAATTATCAAGTCATCAATCTTCAAGCCATTAATCGTCAAGCCTTCAATCGTCAAGTCATCTATCTTCAAGCCATCAATCATCAAGCCTTCAATCTTGAAGCCATCAATAGCCAAGCCTTCAATCTTCAAACCATCAATCGTCAAGCCTTGAAGCCATCAATCGTTAAGCCTTTAAGCCATCAATCATCACCATCAATCGTCAAGCCCAATCCTCAAGCCTTCAATCTTCAAACCATCAATCGTCAAGCCGTCAAGCCATCAATCGTCAAGCCATCAATCATCAAGCCTTCAATCTTCAAGCCATCAATCACCAAGCCTTCAATTATCAAGCCATGAATCCTTCAATCTTCAAGCCATCAATCGTCAAGCCGTCAATCTTTAAGCCATCAATCGTCAAGCCATCAATCATCAAGCCTTCAAGCCATCAATCATCAAGCCTTGAATCCTCAAACCATCAATCGTCAAGCCATCAATCATCAAGCCTTCAATCGTCAAGCCTTCAATTATCAAGCCATCAATCATCAAGCCGTCAATCTTCAAGCCATCAATCTTCAAGCCATCAACCATCAAGCCGTCAATCTTCAAGCCATCAAGCCTTCAATCTTCAAGCCATCAACCATCAAGCCGTCAATCTTCAAGCCATCAATCATCAAGCCTTCAATCGTCAAGCCTTCAATCGCCAAGCATTCAATCGTCAAGCCATCAATCGTCAAGCCTTCAATCGTCAAGCCATTAATCATCAAGCCGTCAATCACCAATCGTCAAGCCATCAATCGTCAAGCCAATCATCAAGCCTTCAATCATCAATCGTCAAGCCATCAATCGTCAAGCCTTCAATCGTCAAGCCTTCAATCGCCAAGCATTCTTATTAAGCCATCAATTTTTCAATCTTCAAGCCATCAATCGTCAAGCCATCGATCGTCAAGCCATCAATCGTCAAGCCTTCAATCACCAATCGTCAAGCCTTCAATCGTCAAGCCAATCATCAAGCCTTCAATCATCAATCGTCAAGCCATCAATCGTCAAGCCTTCAAGTGTCAAACCATCAATCATCAAGCCTTCAATCGTCAAGCCATCAATTGTCAAGCCTTCAATAGTCAAGCCTTCAATCTTCAAGCCATCAATCTTCAAGCCATCAATCTTCAAGCCATCAATCGTCAAGCCATCAATCATCAAGCCTTCAATCGTCAAGCCTTCAATTATCAAGCCATCAATCGTCAAGCCATCAAGCCTTCAATCTTCAAGCCATCAATCGTCAAGCCATCAACCATCAAGCCGTCAATCTTCAAGCCATCAATCATCAAGCCTTCAATCGTCAAGCCTTCAATCGGCAAGCCTTCAAGCCATCAATCGTCAAGCCATCAATCATCAAGCCTTCAATCTTCAAGCCATCAATCATCAAGTCTTCAAGCCATCAATCGTCAAGCCATCAATCATCAAGCCTTGAATCCTCAAACCATCAATCGTCAAGCCTTGAAGCCATCAATCGTCAAGCCATCAATCATCAAGCCATCAATCATCAAGCCTTTAATCTTCAAGCTATCAATCGTCAAGCCTTCAGGCCATCAATCGTCAAGCCATCAATCATCAAGCCTTTAATCTTCAAGCTATCAATCGTCAAGCCTTCAGGCCATCAATCGTCAAGCCATCAATCATCAAGCCTTCAATCTTCAAGCCATCAATCATCAAGTCTTCAAGCCATCAATCATCAAGTCTTCAAGCCATCAATCGTCAAGCCATCAATCATCAAGCCTTGAATCCTCAAACCATCAATCGTCAAGCCATCAATCGTCAAGCCATCAATCATCAAGCCTTCAATCTTCAAGCCATCAATCGTCAAGCCATCAATCATCAAGTCTTCAAGCCATCAATCGTCAAGCCTTCAAGCCATCAATCATCAAGCCTTGAATCCTCAAACCATCAATCGTCAAGCCTTGAAGCCATCAATCGTCAAGCCATCAATCATCAAGTCATCAACTGTCAAGCCTTCAATCTTCAAACCATCAATCATCAAGCCTTCAATCGTCAAGCCTTCAAGCCATCAATCGTCAAATCTTCAATTGTCAAGCCGTCAATCATCAAGCCTTCAAGTCTTTAAGCGTCAAGCCATCAATCGTCAAGCCATCAATCGTCAAGCCATCAATCGTCAAGCCATCAATCGTCAAGCCATCAATCATCAAGCCATCAGTTTTCAAGCCTTTAAGCCATCAATCGTCAAACCTTCAATCGTCAAGCCATCAATCATCAAGCCTTCAATCGTCAAGCCTTTCATTTGACATGATCAAAAACCCAATTCCATCTACAGGAAGCTACTTAGGGAACGGCTAATGATATCGAGTTGAAAATGACTTGGTCAGCTTCCACTGGACGAGCTCTTTCATTTGACATCATCAAAAACCCAATTCCATCTACAGGAAGCTACTTAGAGAACGGCTAATGATATCGAGTTGAAAATGGTATGATCAACTTCCACTGGACGAGCTCTTTCATTTGACATCATCAGAAACCCAATTCCATCTACAGGAAGCTACTTAGAGAACGGCTAATGATATCGAGTTGAAAATGGATTGATCAACTTCCACTGGACGAGCTCTTTCATTTGACATCATCAAAAACCCAATTCCATCTACAGGAAGCTACTTGGAGAACGGCTAATGATATCGAGTTGAAAATGACTTGGTCAGCTTCCACTGGACGAGCTCTTTCATTTGGCATCATCAAAAACCCAATTCCATCTACAGGAAGCTACTTAGAGAACGGCTAATGATATCGAGTTGAAAATGACTTGGTCAGCTTCCACTGGACGAGCTCTTTCATTTGACATCATCAAAAACCCAATTTCATCTACAGGAAGCTACTTAGAGAACGGCTAATGATATCGAGTTGAAAATGACTTGGTCAGCTTCCACTGGACGAGCTCTTTCATTTGACATCATCAAAAACCCAATTTCATCTACAGGAAGCTACTTAGAGAACGGCTAATGATATCGAGTTGAAAATGACTTGGTCAGCTTCCACTGGACGAGCTCTTTCATTTGACATCATCAAAAACCCAATTCCATCTACAGGAAGCTACTTAGAGAACGGCTAATGATATCGAGTTGAAAATGGATTGATCAACTTCCACTGGACGAGCTCTTTCATTTGACATCATCAGAAACCCAATTCCATGTACAGGAAGCTACTTAGGGAACGGCTAATGATATCGAGTTGAAAATGACTTGGTCAGCTTCCACTGGACGAGCTCTTTCATTTGACATCATCAAAAACCCAATTCCATCTACAGGAAGCTACTTAGAGAACGGCTAATGATATCGAGTTGAAAAAGACTTGGTCAGCTTCCACTGGACGAGCTCTTTCATTTGACATCATCAAAAACCCAATTCCATCTACAGGAAGCTACTTGGAGAACGGCTAATGATATCGAGTTGAAAATGACTTGGTCAGCTTCCACTGGACGAGCTCTTTTCATTTGGCATCATCAAAAACCCAATTTCATCTACAGGAAGCTACGGCTAATGATATCGAGTTGAAAATGACTTGGTCAGCTTCCACTGGACGAGCTCTTTCATTTGACATCATCAAAAACCCAATTCCATCTACAGGAAGCTACTTAGAGAACGGCTAATGATATCGAGTTGAAAAAGACTTGGTCAGCTTCCATTGGACGAGCTCTTTCATTTGACATCATCAAAAACCCAATTCCATCTACAGGAAGCTACTTGGAGAACGGCTAATGATATCGAGTTGAAAATGACTTGGTCAGCTTCCACTGGACGAGCTCTTTCATTTGACATCATCAAAAACCCAATTCCATCTACAGGAAGCTACTTAGAGAACGGCTAATGATATCGAGTTGAAAATGGATTGATCAACTTCCACTGGACGAGCTCTTTCATTTGACATCATCAAAAACCCAATTCCATCTACAGGAAGCTACTTAGAGAACGGCTAATGATATCGAGTTGAAAATGGATTGATCAACTTCCACTGGACGAGCTCTTTCATTTGACATCATCAAAAACCCAATTCCATCTACAGGAAGCTACTTAGAGAACGGCTAATGATATCGAGTTGAAAATGGTATGATCAACTTCCACTGGACGAGCTCTTTCATTTGACATCATCAAAAACCCAATTCCATCTACAGGAAGCTACTTGGAGAACGGCTAATGATATCGAGTTGAAAATGACTTGGTCAGCTTCCACTGGACGAGCTCTTTCATTTGACATCATCAAAAACCCAATTCCATCTACAGGAAGCTACTTGGAGAACGGCTAATGATATCGAGTTGAAAATGACTTGGTCAGCTTCCACTGGACGAGCTCTTTCATTTGACATCATCAAAAACCCAATTCCATCTACAGGAAGCTACTTAGAGAACGGCTAATGATATCGAGTTGAAAAAGACTTGGTCAGCTTCCACTGGACGAGCTCTTTCATTTGACATCATCAGAAACCCAATTCCATGTACAGGAAGCTACTTAGGGAACGGCTAATGATATCGAGTTGAAAATGACTTGGTCAGCTTCCACTGGACGAGCTCTTTCATTTCACATCATCAAAAACCCAATTCCATCTACAGGAAGCTACTTGGAGAACGGCTAATGATATCGAGTTGAAAATGACTTGGTCAGCTTCCACTGGACGAGCTCTTTCATTTGACATCATCAAAAACCCAATTCCATCTACAGGAAGCTACTTGGAGAACGGCTAATGATATCGAGTTGAAAATGACTTGGTCAGCTTCCACTGGACGAGCTCTTTCATTTGACATCATCAAAAACCCAATTCCATCTACAGGAAGCTACTTAGAGAACGGCTAATGATATCGAGTTGAAAAAGACTTGGTCAGCTTCCACTGGACGAGCTCTTTCATTTGACATCATCAAAAACCCAATTCCATCTACAGGAAGCTACTTGGAGAACGGCTAATGATATCGAGTTGAAAATGACTTGGTCAGCTTCCACTGGACGAGCTCTTTCATTTGACATCATCAAAAACCCAATTCCATCTACAGGAAGCTACTTAGAGAACGGCTAATGATATCGAGTTGAAAAAGACTTGGTCAGCTTCCACTGGACGAGCTCTTTCATTTGACATCATCAGAAACCCAATTCCATGTACAGGAAGCTACTTAGGGAACGGCTAATGATATCGAGTTGAAAATGACTTGGTCAGCTTCCACTGGACGAGCTCTTTCATTTCACATCATCAAAAACCCAATTCCATCTACAGGAAGCTACTTAGGGAACGGCTAATGATATCGAGTTGAAAATGACTTGGTCAGCTTCCACTGGACGAGCTCTTTCATTTGACATCATCAGAAACCCAATTCCATCTACAGGAAGCTACTTGGAGAACGGCTACTGATATCGAGTTGAAAATGACTTGGTCAGCTTCCACTGGACGAGCTCTTTCATTTGACATCATCAAAAACCCAATTCCATCTACAGGAAGCTACTTAGAGAACGGCTAATGATATCGAGTTGAAAATGACTTGGTCAGCTTCCACTGGACGAGCTCTTTCATTTCACATCATCAAAAACCCAATTCCATCTACAGGAAGCTACTTAGGGAACGGCTAATGATATCGAGTTGAAAATGACTTGGTCAGCTTCCACTGGACGAGCTCTTTCATTTGACATCATCAGAAACCCAATTCCATCTACAGGAAGCTACTTGGAGAACGGCTAATGATATCGAGTTGAAAATGACTTGGTCAGCTTCCACTGAACGAGCTCTTTCATTTGACATCATCAAAAACCCAATTCCATCTACAGGAAGCTACTTAGGGAACGGCTAATGATATCGAGTTGAAAATGACTTGGTCAGCTTCCACTGGACGAGCTCTTTCATTTGACATCATCAAAAACCCAATTCCATCTACAGGAAGCTACTTGGAGAACGGCTAATGATATCGAGTTGAAAATGACTTGGTCAGCTTCCACTGGACGAGCTCTTTCATTTGACATCATCAAAAACCCAATTCCATCTACAGGAAGCTACTTAGGGAACGGCTAATGATATCGAGTTGAAAATGGATTGATCAACTTCCACTGGACGAGCTCTTTCATTTGACATCATCAAAAACCCAATTCCATCTACAGGAAGCTACTTAGAGAACGGCTAATGATATCGAGTTGAAAATGGATTGATCAACTTTCACTGGACGAGCTCTTTTATTTGACATCATCAGAAACCCAATTCCATCTACAGGAAGCTACTTAGAGAACGGCTAATGATATCGAGTTGAAAATGGTATGATCAACTTCCACTGGACGAGCTCTTTCATTTGACATCATCAGAAACCCAATTCCATCTACAGGAAGCTACTTGGAGAACGGCTAATGATATCGAGTTGAAAATGACTTGGTCAGCTTCCACTGGACGAGCTCTTTCATTTGACATCATCAAAAACCCAATTCCATCTACAGGAAGCTACTTGGAGAACGGCTAATGATATCGAGTTGAAAATGACTTGGTCAGCTTCCACTGGACGAGCTCTTTCATTTGACATCATCAAAAACCCAATTCCATCTACAGGAAGCTACTTGGAGAACGGCTAATGATATCGAGTTGAAAATGGTATGATCAACTTCCACTGGACGAGCTCTTTCATTTGACATCATCAGAAACCCAATTCCATGTACAGGAAGCTACTTAGGGAACGGCTAATGATATCGAGTTGAAAATGACTTGGTCAGCTTCCACTGGACGAGCTCTTTCATTTGACATCATCAAAAACCCAATTCCATCTACAGGAAGCTACTTAGGGAACGGCTAATGATATCGAGTTGAAAATGACTTGGTCAGCTTCCACTGGACGAGCTCTTTCATTTGACATCATCAGAAACCCAATTCCATCTACAGGAAGCTACTTGGAGAACGGCTAATGATATCGAGTTGAAAATGACTTGGTCAGCTTCCACTGGACGAGCTCTTTCATTTGACATCATCAAAAACCCAATTCCATCTACAGGAAGCTACTTGGAGAACGGCTAATGATATCGAGTTGAAAATGACTTGGTCAGCTTCCACTGGACGAGCTCTTTCATTTGACATCATCAAAAACCCAATTCCATCTACAGGAAGCTACTTAGAGAACGGCTAATGATATCGAGTTGAAAATGACTTGGTCAGCTTCCACTGGACGAGCTCTTTCATTTGACATCATCAAAAACCCAATTCCATCTACAGGAAGCTACTTAGAGAACGGCTAATGATATCGAGTTGAAAATGACTTGGTCAGCTTCCACTGGACGAGCTCTTTCATTTGACATCATCAAAAACCCAATTCCATCTACAGGAAGCTACTTGGAGAACGGCTAATGATATCGAGTTGAAAATGACTTGGTCAGCTTCCACTGGACGAGCTCTTTCATTTGACATCATCAAAAACCCAATTCCATCTACAGGAAGCTACTTAGAGAACGGCTAATGATATCGAGTTGAAAATGGATTGATCAACTTCCACTGGACGAGCTCTTTCATTTGACATCATCAAAAACCCAATTCCATCTACAGGAAGCTACTTAGAGAACGGCTAATGATATCGAGTTGAAAAAGACTTGGTCAGCTTCCACTGGACGAGCTCTTTCATTTCACATCATCAAAAACCCAATTCCATCTACAGGAAGCTACTTAGGGAACGGCTAATGATATCGAGTTGAAAATGACTTGGTCAGCTTCCACTGGACGAGCTCTTTCATTTCACATCATCAAAAACCCAATTCCATCTACAGGAAGCTACTTAGGGAACGGCTAATGATATCGAGTTGAAAATGACTTGGTCAGCTTCCACTGGACGAGCTCTTTCATTTGACATCATCAGAAACCCAATTCCATCTACAGGAAGCTACTTGGAGAACGGCTACTGATATCGAGTTGAAAATGACTTGGTCAGCTTCCACTGGACGAGCTCTTTCATTTGACATCATCAAAAACCCAATTCCATCTACAGGAAGCTACTTAGAGAACGGCTAATGATATCGAGTTGAAAATGACTTGGTCAGCTTCCACTGGACGAGCTCTTTCATTTGACATCATCAAAAACCCAATTCCATCTACAGGAAGCTACTTAGAGAACGGCTAATGATATCGAGTTGAAAATGGATTGATCAACTTCCACTGGACGAGCTCTTTCATTTGACATCATCAAAAACCCAATTCCATCTACAGGAAGCTACTTAGAGAACGGCTAATGATATCGAGTTGAAAATGGATTGATCAACTTTCACTGGACGAGCTCTTTTATTTGACATCATCAGAAACCCAATTCCATCTACAGGAAGCTACTTAGAGAACGGCTAATGATATCGAGTTGAAAATGGTATGATCAACTTCCACTGGACGAGCTCTTTCATTTGACATCATCAGAAACCCAATTCCATCTACAGGAAGCTACTTGGAGAACGGCTAATGATATCGAGTTGAAAATGACTTGGTCAGCTTCCACTGGACGAGCTCTTTCATTTGACATCATCAAAAACCCAATTCCATCTACAGGAAGCTACTTGGAGAACGGCTAATGATATCGAGTTGAAAATGACTTGGTCAGCTTCCACTGGACGAGCTCTTTCATTTGACATCATCAAAAACCCAATTCCATCTACAGGAAGCTACTTGGAGAACGGCTAATGATATCGAGTTGAAAATGGTATGATCAACTTCCACTGGACGAGCTCTTTCATTTGACATCATCAGAAACCCAATTCCATGTACAGGAAGCTACTTAGGGAACGGCTAATGATATCGAGTTGAAAATGACTTGGTCAGCTTCCACTGGACGAGCTCTTTCATTTGACATCATCAAAAACCCAATTCCATCTACAGGAAGCTACTTAGGGAACGGCTAATGATATCGAGTTGAAAATGACTTGGTCAGCTTCCACTGGACGAGCTCTTTCATTTGACATCATCAGAAACCCAATTCCATCTACAGGAAGCTACTTGGAGAACGGCTAATGATATCGAGTTGAAAATGACTTGGTCAGCTTCCACTGGACGAGCTCTTTCATTTGACATCATCAGAAACCCAATTCCATCTACAGGAAGCTACTTGGAGAACGGCTAATGATATCGAGTTGAAAATGACTTGGTCAGCTTCCACTGGACGAGCTCTTTCATTTGACATCATCAAAAACCCAATTCCATCTACAGGAAGCTACTTAGGGAACGGCTAATGATATCGAGTTGAAAATGACTTGGTCAGCTTCCACTGGACGAGCTCTTTCATTTGACATCATCAAAAGCCCAATTCCATCTACAGGAAGCTACTTAGGGAACGGCCAATGATATCGAGTTGAAAATGACTTGGTCAGCTTCCACTGGACGAGCTCTTTCATTTGACATCATCAGAAACCCAATTCCATCTACAGGAAGCTACTTGGAGAACGGCTAATGATATCGAGTTGAAAATGACTTGGTCAGCTTCCACTGGACGAGCTCTTTCATTTGACATCATCAAAAACCCAATTCCATCTACAGGAAGCTACTTAGGGAACGGCTAATGATATCGAGTTGAAAATGACTTGGTCAGCTTCCACTGGACGAGCTCTTTCATTTGACATCATCAAAAGCCCAATTCCATCTACAGGAAGCTACTTAGGGAACGGCTAATGATATCGAGTTGAAAATGACTTGGTCAGCTTCCACTGGACGAGCTCTTTCATTTGACATCATCAGAAACCCAATTCCATCTACAGGAAGCTACTTGGAGAACGGCTAATGATATCGAGTTGAAAATGACTTGGTCAGCTTCCACTGGACGAGCTATTTCATTTGACATCATCAAAAACCCAATTTCATCTACAGGAAGCTACTTAGAGAACGGCTAATGATATCGAGTTGAAAATGACTTGGTCAGCTTCCACTGGACGAGCTCTTTCATTTGACATCATCAAAAACCCAATTCCATCTACAGGAAGCTACTTAGGGAACGGCTAATGATATCGAGTTGAAAATGACTTGGTCAGCTTCCACTGGACGAGCTCTTTCATTTGACATCATCAAAAACCCAATTCCATCTACAGGAAGCTACTTGGAGAACGGCTAATGATATCGAGTTGAAAATGACTTGGTCAGCTTCCACTGGACGAGCTATTTCATTTGACATCATCAAAAACCCAATTTCATCTACAGGAAGCTACTTAGAGAACGGCTAATGATATCGAGTTGAAAATGACTTGGTCAGCTTCCACTGGACGAGCTCTTTCATTTGACATCATCAAAAACCCAATTCCATCTACAGGAAGCTACTTAGAGAACGGCTAATGATATCGAGTTGAAAATGGATTGATCAACTTCCACTGGACGAGCTCTTTCATTTGACATCATCAAAAACCCAATTCCATCTACAGGAAGCTACTTGGAGAACGGCTAATGATATCGAGTTGAAAATGACTTGGTCAGCTTCCACTGGACGAGCTCTTTCATTTGACATCATCAAAAACCCAATTCCATCTACAGGAAGCTACTTAGAGAACGGCTAATGATATCGAGTTGAAAATGGATTGATCAACTTCCACTGGACGAGCTCTTTCATTTGACATCATCAAAAACCCAATTCCATCTACAGGAAGCTACTTGGAGAACGGCTAATGATATCGAGTTGAAAATGGATTGATCAACTTCCACTGGACGAGCTCTTTCATTTGACATCATCAAAAACCCAATTCCATCTACAGGAAGCTACTTGGAGAACGGCTAATGATATCGAGTTGAAAATGACTTGGTCAGCTTCCACTGGACGAGCTCTTTCATTTGACATCATCAAAAACCCAATTCCATCTACAGGAAGCTACTTAGAGAACGGCTAATGATATCGAGTTGAAAAAGACTTGGTCAGCTTCCACTGGACGAGCTCTTTCATTTGACATCATCAAAAACCCAATTCCATCTACAGGAAGCTACTTGGAGAACGGCTAATGATATCGAGTTGAAAATGGATTGATCAACTTCCACTGGACGAGCTCTTTCATTTGACATCATCAAAAACCCAATTCCATCTACAGGAAGCTACTTGGAGAACGGCTAATGATATCGAGTTGAAAATGGATTGATCAACTTCCACTGGACGAGCTCTTTCATTTGACATCATCAGAAACCCAATTCCATCTACAGGAAGCTACTTAGAGAACGGCTAATGATATCGAGTTGAAAATGGATTGATCAACTTCCACTGGACGAGCTCTTTCATTTGACATCATCAGAAACCCAATTCCATCTACAGGAAGCTACTTAGAAATTCATGTAGGTAGTGTTGTGGTATTCGCCATGTGGAAATCGGCTATAAAAAGCGCGATTTCGATGGGAATAGCCAGTCGGTGCAGAACCATGAAACAGTAAATAGCTAAAAGTGTTTGGAGCATTATTTCTGGGTTTTAAAATCTGCATAAGTCTTTTTCTTTGGACGAACGTCACCATAAAATTTGCCAGTTGATCTTGGAGCTTCCGGAGACCTGGGTATGCCAAGAGGGCATACGTGAACCTGAAGATAAAAGCAAGGCGTTGCTGAAGAAGCACCGGCGGAGAGACGCTGTAGTCGAGCCCGATACTGTGAGGAAACAGTGGTTCCTGGCCGTCTTAGAAGTTTGTCCTGGAATACGGACAGATTTTGCAAGCACCTAGGGGAAAGAGTCCGCTCACGATCGTCGGAGGAGGGCCAATCGTAGAAGCACCATTCCACCTAGAGAAATTAATTTTAAGAAGAAGTGTACGACGAGAACCGGTCATCGCCGACGTTGCCAAGCTTGGACACTCCGTGCCATAACCGTAGCAGCCGACGCCATCGCCAGAGAGGCGTGTACAGGAGTTCACCACCTGGGCATAACTTGCACCAGGTCGGCGAAGACGAAAAAACCTACGGCAAGTTAATTTGAAGCAGTTGAAATACGAAAAACCAATATAGCCGGCGCTGCCAGCATTGGACAAGCCGTGCCATAGCCGAAATAGCCGACGCCATCGTCGAGGAGGAGACTACAATAGTTTACCACCTGGGCATAACCTGCACCAGGTTGGCAAGACGCGAAAACTACGTGGCAGACTAATTTAAAAAAGAAATACTACGATAATCCGACATAGCCGGCGTTGCCAGCATTGTACGGACCGTGCCACATCTACAGAAGCCGACGCCATCGCCGGAGAGGCGTGTGCAAGCGAATACCACCTGGGCATAACCTGCACCAGGCTGGCAAGACGCGAAAACTACGTGGCGGACTAATTTAAAAAAGAAATACTGCGAGAATCCGACATAGCCGGCGTTGCCAGCATTGTACGGACTGTGCCACCGCTACAGAGGCCGACGCCATCGCCGGAGAGGCGTGTGCAAGCGAATACCACCTGGGCATAACCTGCACCAGGTCGGCGGAAGACGAAAACCACGTGGCAAACGTGATTTTCGATCAAATAACGAAAGACAGGCGACGCCAAGAGCTGGACGGTGTGGCCACACCTCCAGTACCTAGTGCCGACCCCAAAGCACCGAGAACAAGGTTCTACCACCTGGGCATAATCTGCCCCAGGTCGGCAGCGAAGAAGCCAAGTACGGCAAACACTGCATTAGCCGGAATTATGGCACTGAACAGTGAAACCCCTCCAGCCCGGACGGCGGAGGACGAAGAAGAACACGACATGCTCTCAACTACCGAGGCCGTCCCCAGGAAAGGACCTGGTGCGGTCTCAAACTGCCCTACACAGATCGCCGCCCCTGAGATATTGACTGAGCTGAGCCGCGGAACTGCCAGGGATATGCCCCTCGAAGGAGGAAGCAAAGGCGAACTGTGCCAGGACAGTAGAAATGTGGGGATAATTTACTGAACAACTTTTATTAAGGTTACTTTTTCGTATGTGAGGTAATTCAAAAGTTACAGGCATGCGCGACTTTTTTGCCACTCTGTATTTAATTTATTATTTTAGTTAGTACTTTAGTACCCTACCTTTTAGTAACTTCGTGTGATTATTGTTTTTTGTATATATCTCGAATGTCAGCCAAAGGCATATCATAATCTTCATCTTCATCATGGGATATTTCATTAACAAATATCAGGCTTAACGAGGGAACACATTTTTCAATATGTTTTTTTATTCGCGCTACTTACCCAACCATCCATATTCACTTTACATTTTTTACATTCAACTCTAATTGGCTGGTTGTCTTTTTTAATCTTGTTAAAAAATGTCCAAATAGCGCTCTTCTTTCGCCCTGTGCTCGACATGATACCATACAATGCAACAAAATTGTCCTTGCAGAATCACCAAACCACTAAACTAAACAAAATACTAAATAAAGAATTTACTCAATTTGTAAATGTAAACACATACGAAATGATGGGATTTCCAGAAATAAAATGTACGCTTGAAGATCTTGAAGTTCACCAATTTAATGTACCTATTTATTTTGTATTCGGTCCTTTGGTTTGACGATTAAATAAATCCGTTTAAATTTAAAATTTAAGCCAAGTTCGAGATTGAGCAGAGTTTAAAACAATTTTTTTTTGTGTTGTTTCAAACATGACTTCTCTTCGAATTTAAAACATGTTTAAAACCAAAAAAATACTTTTTTAAACAAAAAAAAACACATGTTTGTTTAAAAATAAAAAAAAACATATTTTTTTTCAACCCTGCTTCTATCTACATTCAGTATTATTGAGTATTGAGTCCACCCTGTTCCGTATTAATTCTTCAATAAAATTCTTATCAATCTCTGCCTGCATTATGCAATATTATTATGTTTTTGGGTGAATAAATGGCTTTATAGTTTATTTTCCTCCCAGCAAGTCTGTATTTTTTTTGTCAGTGTAGGGCAATCTTGTTCACTTTCACTGTTATGGTTATATAAATGGGTTGCATCATATTTACTGTTGATGTAATGATTAGAAGGGTCTTTTCATGACATATTTCCTATTATTATTTGTGATGTATTTTGTTGCGTAACCATATTAGAATACGTAGGCCTAGGCATTTGATTTACTGGACTTAATTGATTAAGTTTGTCTTTTATTTTTTCTAATCTCTGACAGATTTCTTTGTCATTTTCGTAGCCTTTCCATACATTTTTTAGTATATCTTTACAGCTCTCGCATATGCAGGTTATAAGATCTTTTATTTGTTCTATCTGGTTCATTTGTTTTTTTGTTATGTTTATACAAAATGTATGGTACCAGGCTTTGCAGCAACCTCATCTAGCATAATGAGATTGCGAATGCTGTGAACTTAGCTGCGAATAATACTTGTAAAATGGGCGCCTTGCACATGCGCAAAGAATCATTGATCCTAATGTTAATATTATTATTGCGATTTAAGTAGTGAATAACGAGTTTGTAACATTTTTGGCAGCATGTATGTTACAAGCGAATTTGCTACAAGATGTGGTTTTTTTTGTAGGAAGTAGGTGTTGGTAGGAGAAAATGAGAACATTGATGTTTATTTGGACAAAATGGATCGGCATGAGTCAGTGAAAAAAAGGAATGCACGTTACGACTAATCATCAGGTGGCTAGAAAATGGACAAGAGAAATGGTGAAGTTAATGACACAGAATAAGTGGTAAGCGTGACGTAATTACATGAAATATTTTCACATTTTTAAAAATAACAAGTGTCAGTTTCACCACCCTGAATATTAAGTAACTTTTTTAGAATTCATTAAAAAAGCATAAGGCATTGAGGAAATATCTTGTTTGTAGGTTTATGGGTTTGTACTGGGCGATAACGAATCAGTTTGGACTTGAGAAGATTTGACTTAATAAAATAAAATATAGACATTTAACAAGACAACATAGATATGGATAATGATTATAATAGTTGTTAATAATTGTTTAATGCGAAACGTGTCCCTATTTTGTGTGTGTTTTGGGACATTTTTTATAAATTGTGTAAATAAAGTAAAATATTTGACTGTAGAGGGTCGTCCCAAATTGAACACTTTTAGGGGATATACCGTTTAACATAGGTAAAAAAAGTTTTCGATGTCAAATTTGTCATGGTTGTCTTGGCTTTTATCTGCAGGTTGATTTCGACAATGTTTTTTTTTGAGGTAATTGTCTCGTTTATTTCTGCGATGCGTAAATTATTAAGAAAGGTAAAAAGATAAAATGTTGAAGTGGTGGTCAGGGACGTATCAATAGCTTTCCAATGGGGGGGGGGGGGTGTGTCCGCAGTTACTTATAGATATGAGAAAATTGTGCCGGTAGGGCAGCCAGAGGCAAAGCGCCGCAGACGAAAATTTTTTAGGGGCCACGCTCAAATATTGGCAAGAATTCACATAAAAACAGAGTTGGGTATCTACCTACATTTTTGTTTTCGACATGTAACAAAAAGGTTTTCCACGTTTTACGTTTAATTAATCTAAATTTCGAAATTGGGGAATTTAAAATTGGTCGAACTCTCGTTTGAACCCCCTAAATCCCCCATTATATAAGTCCCTGAACGGAGTAGTCCAGTGAATATAAGAATAATATAATTAAATTTAGGGCTAGGAAATATTAAGAATTGATAGTAGATTTTGAAATCCTGTAGATGAATAATAGGTACGGGCATGAGAAAGTTGAGACCGCAAATGTCTTTTTTGTGAAAAAGGAAATGAAACGAAATGTTAATAGTAACTGGACGAAGCGCTAAAAGTGTTCAATTTGATATACTCTTTACAGGACCTACCCTTGTCCTGGTCCCTGTCCTTGTCTTTGGTGTTTTTGTTTTTATGTTAGTTGGGTTAGTTAGATAGGTGTTTTGGTTGGCTAATGTAGGTAAGGTGATCGTAGAAAACGACATCCTAGAGAAGTGTACCTACTCCAATCAGTTTGCTAAAGTGAAAGTAGGAGTTGAATATAACTTTCAGCTAGATTAGCTTGAATTTGTTCGACTAGACGTTTGTGTTAGTGCTAATAGGAATAAAGACAATATGTGGTCCAGCAATAATTGGAAAAGAAGAATTATTCGGTGAGTGCATAGATTTAAGCATTTAGTTTGTTGGCGAATATTATGATATGGGGCTTATAAAATGGCAATTATAATAATAATAACGTTAAACGTGATAGATACAATAGATACAAAGTTAAAAATAGTTGTAGAAAGTTTAAAGTTTTTAAGTAGCTTTTTTTGAACAGAAAAAGTTTTAAATTTCCACAATTTTAATTTTTTAAAAAAGCCGTAACATGTTTCGGCACACGGTGCCTTCTTTGGACGGACTAAATATAAATTTTTCAAATATTAATTTAAATATTCTAGGTAGTGAAGCGAACAGATGCGTCTACGTTCCCAGGTAGCTCCGACGCATGTGCACTCCAATTTAAAATTCGCTGACGATCAGCCAGTTCAACATAAACTTCTTTAACTTCGTTTTCACCCAGCATTCCCCACGGCTCTACGTCTTCACACCACGACCAGAGATCCTCTTCTTCAGGCTTTGTTGTTAACGCCTTCGGTGAGTCACCCACGGGGTTTGGGTCGCTTGCCACTTCTTTGCCACTCGGCCGGCAGTCGGACGGAGGTTTAGGGAACCCTAACAGGTCCTGGACACCAATTGGCAACTTGGCATCTCGGTCTGGGCCCTTTGCCACCTCCGTATCGTTGTCGAAAAAGTCATAGCAGGCTTCCTGGAGTTCAGATTGACTATTAGGTAGTGGAGAACCCATGGCATCATTGATCCAGGCTTTCAGGAAGCCGCTCGGCGAAGACGGTAGCAGCACGTCTTGCATTCTGTCCAAGGCTGCTGCGAAATTTAAGACCATGTGTCTGACTCACAACAGCTTAGTTAAAACGTAATTTGAAATGTTCAGGTTTTTTCCCTAACTCTGTATAATATAGAAGTCCTATTCTGACCCTATATAATCTTCTATTTGATATCACTATTTATGCCTAAGTATTTAATCTAACTTAAAAACACAAATTAAACAACTGCGTAATATCTCAAAACTTTTATTCATCCGAGCTACGATGCCCTAACACAACCAAGAAAGTCCCAGATTATGATTTTGGAAACTTTCCGTTAATTTTGTAAACAACTTTTAATTATTATGAAAATAACTCATCAACTCGAGTTATGACGTATTATGATGACTGCAGCTAAATAGATCTTACTTCTTTGAACCCCCGTGAATGACTGAATAGCATACAAATTTGTCGGCTATTTATAGTAAATTTGAGTGCTAAAACAGTAGGTACATTGAATAAACAATATTAATGGTATGAGTTTAACAAACTATAATTAGGTAGCACAAATGGGCAAATCCTACTTATGCTATACAATTTGAATAATAGAAATGGTAGAGATGTAATATTTTTATGTAATTAGGTATATAAATTCAATAATGGGGAGTAATTTGTGTATAGTTGTTCGTTCAATAATAAACCCGACCTTTTCTTTTTGTTAATCTCTAAACTTTGCAAATAATTTACTTTCTTAGATTTGTTTTCTGTGTTAAATCTTAAAATTTTTGGGAAATTGGTGTTTTTTCTGAATTCAAATGTAATGCATAATGTGAAAAGTTGTTATTTTTTATAAAACTAGATTCATGTTTACTTCATGTTTTAAAAGGTCTTCCTGTTTTTCCAATATATACTTTCGGACAAGAACCACAATTTAGCAACGTATACCCCTGATTTGGTTAATTTATTCGATTTACTTTTGTTGTTTTTAATAAGTTTACCTAGGTTATTATTGGTTCTAAAAGCAGTCTTTATCTTATTTTTGGAGAGAGTTTTAGATATCTTTTTCGAAATGGTGCCTGTGTACGTGATACATTTAAATCTTTGGTCTAGTGTATTATTGGTTGTTGGTTATACCAAGTTTATTGCCTTCTTATATGATTTACTTGTAACAAGATTATCTACAATACCCGCATTGTATCCGTTATTTTATTACATTTGAATTAAGGAAAAACACCAATTTTCCAAAGATTTTAAAATTTTACACAGAAAACAAATCTAAGAAAGTAAATTATTTGGAAAGTAGAGATTAACAAAAAGAAAAGGTCGGGTTTATTATTGAACGAACTAGACACAAATTACTCCCCATTATTGAATTTATATACCTAATTACATAAAAATCTTACATCTCTACCATTCCTACTATTCAAATTGTATAGCATAAGTAGGATTTTCCCATTTGTGGTACCTAATTATAGTTTGTTAATCCCATATCATTAATATTGTTTATTACACCTTGTACCTACCTAGAATATTTAAATTCATATTTGACACATTTATATTTAGTCCGTCCGAAGAAGGCACCGTGTGCCGAAACTGTTACGGTTTTTTTAAAAAATTAAAATTGTGGAAATTTAAAACTTTGTTTCTGTTCAAAATTTATGATGGATTTCCATCAAGTATCGGCTAAAACAATCTATTTTTTAAATAGCATTTATTAGTTGAATAATATTGGAGTATGCTTTCGATAAGTGCCATGTTATAATATTTTGTTTTTTAAAATTTGTCCTGAAGTCCTTTTTTTTGGCAAGGCAAGGGAATTGTTTAAATGAAATATGGAAACGCATTAGGAATAAAATTTGAATTATACTAAGGTTACCTAGACCTATCTGTTACGGTTATCGAGTATTAATTTTATGAATAGTGTTACCAGTGGCAATATAATTTTTTTTGTCGCTTGCCGTGGACGGCTTTGACGGGCAATTGTTTTTTTTTTTAATAATCTTAGGTGATTGGAAGCGAGAAAATGTAGTTTCGGTTAGTTTCGTTTGTCGATTGCTTAAAGAATAAATTTGGAAAAAAGTTTAAAAATATGATATTTTTTCGTGGAACAAAAGATAGGTAGAGGAAGCGTAGTATAATTATAAAAATGAGATTTAAAATGGATTTAGATTAGTCATAAAAAAGAAAAGGTAGTTATTTTGCCACACTCCTTTACATGTGCATGGAATGAAAGTGGACGTTCAGTGATTTGTCTTAACAGTTTTTACATTTGTCGATAGGTGAAATGATATTTACCGTTAAATAAGTATTGATTTAAAAAAGAATTTAAATGATAATTTTGAATATGTCTAGAGGGTGTTAAGAATTTGGGTTCTCTCTTGGTAAACTAAAAAAGCTAAATATGTTTGAAGGGTATTATTTTAAGAGGTCCTTACATCACATATAATTTGTATTAAATTAAATTAAGTAGTTTGAAAGTCATTGAATAGAAAGCGATTTTTAACGGCGTCTTTCAGGGGCACATATCTCCTTTGGGAGGGCCTGTAAGAAAAAAATGTTATAGGAAGTTGTGATGTTATTTTTTCAAGTTCTATCTGAATGAGATATATTTGGTATATTTTCCCTGACAGCCTGTACAGTCGGGCAATGAATATTGGCATCGCATTTACATAGAGGTTGTTTCAAAATTGAGCATAAAAGTGCGTGCACACTTGAGAGCCGAGCACAAACTTTAAGCGAATATGAAAGGAGCAGGAAGGATGAGAAATAAATATTCTAGTATCATTGAGAAATTTGAAGGATGATTGTAGAATAAATGTTTAGTGGTTTGTCTTAGTGTGAATCTGTTTAGTAATCTGTTAAGTTCGAAAGGAGGCCTAAAAATAATATAGAAAGATGTGTATAATTATTTTTGTGGTATAATTTGTAGCTTTTCGTTTTTTGTTCTTAAAGGGAATTTGATTTTTTGTTTGGAACTTGTATTAGGTATAGAGTGTAAATGAGCAAGTTTAGTGTAGGCATCTGTTTTGAATAAATATTTAGGAATGTCGGTATCCCATAATATAGGTAATTTGTTCCATATCTTTTATGAAGGGCAAGGACAAAAGAATGTCGTGAAGGTATGTTCGTGTGTATATTATTTTTGAAAAAGAAAGTAATTTCCTCATGGTAGGAGTGACATTGAATTTGAAGTGTGATCCTTGGAAAGAGTAAGTGCAGAAAGTCGCAGGAACAAACGAACGAACGAAGAAAATGTTTTGATGTACCGATGGGCGATGGAAAGCGGATCGTCTCGTATTCGGTGGGTCGGCAGTGGTCGTTCGTGTGATTGTTTCGGCGTCCAGAGGATCGTGATGCAGTCCTGATTGAACTGCTGACATGTTGCATAATTTGTCTCATTTATACAGGGTATCCCGAAATTAGGTGGCCAAGGAAAACAGTGGAATCTGCATCGGAAAATAATACTAATTTGTCTTAACAAAGAAGTATCGAAAATTGTCCCCTAAGGGAGCTACGGCCCCCTAATAGGGAACCAATGTAGATGGTATTTTTCAGATTATTATTATTATTATCGTCACTGTGTATTGAAGAAAATGGAAATTTATTTGAATATTTACTGAAGTGTTGTTAACTTTAAAAAAATTGATAATTTTAATTTGATCAGTGTTTGTTAAACAATGTTATCGTTAAGGAAATTTTTTTTTCAGAAAGCCTTTAACTTTCATAATTGCAGAAAAAAAATGTAAAACATTAAATTAGAAAAAAGTTACTTCTGTTTTTGTTCCTCAACCCCCCCCCCCCCCTAAATGGTACGGCTATGATTAAATTTTGATAGTTTTGATTTTAGATCTAGATTGAGCATATACAGGGTGAGGATTTTAAAGTGTTACAACGCAATATCTGAAAAACGGCTATAAATATTTTAGTCAAATTTTGGGACGTGGATAGGGAGGTTGGGGGACAAATTTTAAAATATTTTTGATATTTACCCCCCCTCCAGATTTGATGTGGCTAGTGACAAATTTGAAATGTCAAATGGAAAGGTATTTTTTTTTTTTTTGATAATTCGATTCCTCGTCAATAACTACGTAAGTGAGCAGAAAATTGTTACATTTGCTCTACTAGTTGCTTAGTTACGAATTTTTCAATAAATAAAATAGGAATACTTAAAAATGATAATTCCTTAAAAAATCTAACGACGATCATGCTTCAAAAGGTGTTCGAAATGACCCCCATCCATTTCTAAACATTTTGCAATTCTTTTTTGACATGAGTTGCGCACGCGAGTTAACATTTGAGGCGTTACTAAATTACATGCTTGTTGAATACGATCTTTCATGTTTTCTGGTGTGGTCGGTGGTGTAGCCATAACTTTCTCTTTTATAAATCCCCACAAGAAAAAATCTAATGGGGTTAAATCTGGTGACCTTGCAGGCCAATTTACAGGACCACCACGACCAATCCATCTGTTTCCAAACATTTCATTTAGTGTATCTCGAGCTTGTCGGGCAAAATGTGGCGGAGCACCATCTTGCTGAAACCATAGTTCTTGTTGATTTCCATTATTATTCAGAAGTTGTGGCAAATCGGTTTGTAAAAAATTATTATACATTTCTCCATTTAGGTGACGGTCAAAAAAATGTGGTCCAATGACTCTATCTCCGACTATGCCACACCAGGTATTAACCGACCAAGGATGTTGGTTTGGCAGAAATCTCATCCAGTGAGGATTTTGAGGTGCCCAATAGTGTAAATTGTGCCGGTTGACCTTAAATTAAGAAAAGCAAAATTGATTGAATCAGTATAAAATTAAAAATAAATCTAAATGTATGTGAATATTCTCTAAACACCCGTTAACGGGTGTTTAGATATGTATTTATTTATGTACACCCATCAAGTAGTGGATTACATATTTTTGATTATTAAAAGTTACATTAATCCATATTGATTTAAATAATTACCTGACCACAATTGGTAAATGTAGCTTCGTCAGAAAATACTATCTTTCTTAAAAATGCATTGTTTTCGTGAATTAAAGTTTGTAACCACGTACAAAATGTAATCCTATTTTGAAAGTCTTGGCCATACAATTCCTGATGAATAGTTATGTGGTAAGGGTGAAAATTGTGCTTGTGTAAAATAGCCAGTACCGATTTTTGGCACATTCCTGAATCACGAGCAAGTTCCCTTGAACCAACATGAGGATTTACAGCTATTACACCCAACACTCCAACGGCCATATCGTCATTAGTTTTTGTTTGTCTTCTAACTCTGTTCTTATTTTTTAGGATTCCCGTACTGCGGCCTCGATCTTCTAATCGCTTAAATGCCATATGAGATTTTTGAATGGCGGGAAACCTAACAGTCCACAATTGCGCCGCTTCCCGGTAGTTTTTTCTACATTCTCCCAGAATTAACAACATGTCTATTTCAATGTCATAAGATTGTTCCATAATTGCACTGAATAATGAACTTTATCAGATTATCACTACTTGTCAAAGTCAAAAGTGGTTTCCTAGGATACAACATAATTAAAGGTTTGGATAAACAATAATCATAGGTGTCATGATTTAAAATGTGTAGTTTTAAGTATTCCTATTTTATTTATTGAAAAATTCGTAACTAAGCAACTAGTAGAGCAAATGTAACAATTTTCTGCTCACTTACGTAGTTATTGACGAGGAATCGAATTATCAAAAAAAAAAAAATACCTTTCCATTTGACATTTCAAATTTGTCACTAGCCACATCAAATCTGGAGGGGGGGTAAATATCAAAAATATTTTAAAATTTGTCCCCCAACCTCCCTATCCACGTCCCAAAATTTGACTAAAATATTTATAGCCGTTTTTCAGATATTGCGTTGTAACACTTTAAAATCCTCACCCTGTATATAGTAAGTAAAATACGAAAAATTCATGTTTCTATGTTGAACTGTTTGGGAATAATCTGAAAAATAGTATCTTCATTGGTTTCCTATTAGGGGGCCGAGCTCCCTTAGGGGGTAATTTCCGTTGTTTATTAAACAAATTAATATTATTTTCCGATGCAGATTCCACTGTTTTCCTTGGCCACCTATTTTCGGGATACCCTGTATATATTAAAGAGTTGTTGTGTTAGTAGTGATTGAATATAAGATTGAATTATTTGTTTCGAGAAATATTACATGTAAATTTTGTTGTTCTTGTTGTCAGTTATTGGCGTAACCGTAGTAGAGAAATATAAGCGGCTGGCAGTAATGAAATTGGCGCAACATATCGTTTATTGTGTCGTGTTTGTGTGTTCGTCATGTCCAGATTGACCGTTCGGTTTTTGATTGGAAGGGTGTATTTTTGAGGTGTTTTAAAATGAAGTTCCTGCCCCTAAAGAAATATAATGGGTTGAATTTGTTTGATAATTATTGTTTTAGCAAGGTGCAGAAATTTTTTTTTATTTAGGTTGTATTTTCCTTTCGCCTGGTTTTAATGAGAAATGCAAAATAATGAATGTAGTGAAAGTAAGTAGGTCGGAGGGAGGGCATTTTAAGAGAGTTAATGTTTGTTTAAAAAAAAACAAAAAGAAAAATGTAAAATAAAACGAGTAGGTGAGATGGAATAAGATTATGTAAAATGCTTGTAGTGAATTTTGAAACAGCCTGTATATTTCCGTATAAGGATGCGATAGAGCGTTTGCGTCGGTATATGTTCGGGTTTTTGTGTACGCACCGGCCCGCACCGCACCGCACGATAAAAGCGACATCAGTTTGATTTTTGAATATGTTAAGTTTATTTTAGCACTTAATAAAGTAGATGTGGTTTTTTATGCGTATGGTGTATTATTTTTTGATGTCGTCTGTGCAAGGTGTGGTGTGGTGGTAGTGGGACACCCTGTATATTGGCCTAAAAGGTGTACGAATCTCAACGAATCCTAATAAATCCCGATGAATCCCAATGAATCCCAAGTTGAGATTTGTAAATTGGGCCTGGGTTGGTTGAGCGGTTAGGGTGATAACTGATAAAAGTGGGACGGTGTGTATAAATAAAATTGTTTTTCGGTAAAAATATCTGTGTTGTGTTGTGTTGTGTCGTGTCGGGTTAGTGGGGGAAATTAACCTGTAGCATATTATGGATCCTTAGTCGATTTTAGTGTTGTTCGTTGTGAACAGGGTTTGTTTGAAAGAGGGTTTGAAATAGAGCCCTTTTGTAGCCCAATTAAGTAAAATATATTATGGATTGATAATGTGGTATCGGGTAAGATATCCTGGTCGTGTTTTGTCGTGCGGTATCGTGTTGTTGTGCCGTGAAATTTTGTGTGCGTAAAGAGTGGTGTAGTGTAGAGTAAAAATGATTTGATATGCATAGTTGTTTAAGTTAAATTTGATTAGTTGTTTTTGAGAAGATTGGTCCAGGCAGGCAGTCAGTATGATCATCGAGCATGGATCAGTTGAGGAGGTCGAAAGTGAAGGAGCGGCAAGATATGGTGGATTTGAAATTGGAAGAAGGAAGTCTGGCAGCCTTGGGTAATAAGTAGGTAGGTGGTAGGAATAGTTCTTTTAGTCTGAAGTTTCTGGTTGAATAACAAAAAAAAATGTTCTCGTTTGAATTGAATTCGTATATAGATATTATATTATTGGGTAGTAGGATTTTCAATCTTAATGTATAGTTAGCATAGCGGTAAATCGGCAGCAAGAGGTCGGGTGAGGATAGATTTGAATAATTTGTTAAAATAATGTTGGGTTAACAGTTAGGTTAGTTCAGGTGGGGGGGGGGGTCATTTCGGTAGAATTTTTTCCGTGTTGGGCCAGATTTATATTGGAAAAATAATTTTTTTTGCAAATTTTGATCTTGTTCCTCTTTAAAAATGAAGGGAAGTGACTTGGATGAAAAGTATAAAATTTTGAAAATTTGAATTTTTTAAAAAATTTTTCAAAGTATTTTTTAATATTCAAGTTAGGTTAGGGGGGGTCATTTCGGTAGAATTTCTTCAGTGTTGGGGGACGGATGTATATTGGAAAAATAAGTTTTTTCGCAAATTTTGAGCCATGTGATTCGGGCAAAAAGTTAGGTTAGGTCCGATAATTCGCCTTAAAATGCGCTAACTTGAAATTTTACAAGAGGTGATATTTCATTGCCTCGATGGCTTACATCGATTGCCATCATCACAATTTCCCGCCCCCCTCCCCTCTAGCCTGTGCCCTGGTGGAACTAAGGTTAGGTTTTACG